>JAGXOD010000083.1:892500-1492500 GCA_020368025.1 Brachyhypopomus occidentalis | reverse complement strand
GGAATAATGACAGACAGCATGTCCTCATGAAATTTAAGTCATGCTTAAAAGAGTTAAAAGAGAAGACAGAAGGAGCCTCTCTGTCAATGTTTAAAACACTTGGAAATGGCAATGAAAATGGATTATAAACACAAGCTAGCGTGCTAGTTAGCTGGCGTTTACAGTCCACTTTTATTCATTAACATTTGAAAGTTTAATTAACATGAAACTACGTAAAAGGCCTACTGGTAAAAGGCCACCGTAGTTAATATATCAGGGCGGCATGCTGGTGTGGTGGTTAGTACTGTCGCTTCACAGCAAGGCTGTCTAGGTTCGATTCTTGGTCTGGGCTGCTCTGTGTGGCGTTTGCATGTTCTCCCTGTGCCTGCGTGGGTTTTCTCCGGGTACTCCGGTTTCCTCCCATAGTCCAAAGACATGCATGTTAGGTTGATTGGTCACTCTAGATTGCCCATAGGTGCGAGTGTGTGTGTGTTGGCCGTGTGGTGGACTGGCCCATGGTGTACCCTGCCTTCGCCTGGAGATGCTGGGATTGGCTCCAGCCCCCCATGACCCTGACTAGCGGGAATAAGTGGTTCAGAAAATGAATGAATGAATGAATTAATATATCAACACCATTTTACAATACTGTCACCATATTTAAATACCGTGGTATAACGAAATACCATCAAACCACCCAACCCTAGTCCAGAGCTCACAATGAGTTACTACAAATCATATCTGCGACCTTCATTAATGGGTAGTAAGTAAGGAAATTATACATAGCTGCTTAACTAAAGCTATGATTTTTAGATTTCATTCTTATACAGTGTACAATACAGTGTTCAGTTGGCTACCAAATAGTATATCAGAACCGGGAACACCATTTTTAAATTGTGCTGTTCCCCTCATCAACCAGATGTTCGGTTTGAATCAAAATGGTTTCCTGGATCAGACTACAAATATATGGTTCTTCCTAATATGCACTGTGATTCTTCTTACTATGCAGACATGGTTTCACTTTGCACAGAGAAGCTGGATATTTTTGTAGGGTTGCAGATGCCTCTCCACATATTTCAGCTGAGGAAACTCCAATGGGTCCATTGTTAGAGAGTGTCTAGTGACTGGGTGTAGTATAAAGGCAAATATTTTAATGCCACTACAGGGAGGTGGCAGATTCCATTGTTTAGAGTAGCCACTGTGTGCTGCAATCAAGATCCTGTAAATGAACCTGCATCAGTTCAATCTAGTCTGATTTGACCAACACGTTTGGTAGCATACCAGTCCATACCAATTTGCAACACTGTTTTGAATTTACCTTTAGAGGTCAATGAGATACATGGCACACGCCATTCATGCCACAAGGGTTTACCTGTTTTTTGTTTATGTCAGTCATAACTTATTACTGAAATTACAGTGAAGCCTGATCATTTTTGCTCCACCTCTCATTCATTTCTATGGAGAAATATGTGTGCTGAGCAATATGGGAGTGAGCACATTGCAAACCAAGCAAACCAAGAGTCGAGGTTTTCAAACCTATACGAGTTTTGCTGGATAGCAGCGAATAAGTAAACTCTGAGGTGCATTTCACCTTCAAGCCAGAAGCTGAAATCAGTGTTGTCACCACATGGAGGTGAAGATTAAAATTTTTGTGTTAGGTTTTCCTGCACTTTTGACTATATTTTTCTGCACTAATATGACTATATTAATTAAAACAGAGATGTATAAAAAATTAAGCATGGAAGAAGTCCATGTCTGAACATGTCGGTGCGCCTGGTGGGTTTCAACATATATTTTATATGTTTCTAATTAAGCTATGTACTCATCAGCAAATAAGAAGCTAAAAGAAGCATTTCACTTTGTTGCAGTGCAAATACATTTAGAGTCCTTTGTATCTCCATGAGGTAGCACAATAATTCTTGTGCATGATTAATTGAACTCCTCTGATTCTGGAAGGCATGTAATACAAACACATTAGCACTGTTCTGTGTCCTTGGTGAAAATGGCCATAATTCACCTTAAAGATGCTAAGCTCCCCATTTGACCAACACTAGATAGCTGACATTACAAATATAATCTCACCTGCACTTTATTAGGTATATCTGTTTATATTTAACACCAATCGGTCCATCAGCCAAATACATGGAGTAAATACATGCAGTTTAAGTAGTCATTTCAGTCTACATGTAGGCATCTTGGCTACATTAGGTGAACTGTTTCTGCATCCATTGGAGTAGAGGGAAGCAATGACAACACAGAACCCTAAACTGATATACCTGACCCAAACTCCTACTGCATTTTTGTTTATGGCTAATCTGAGGTGTTCAGATGACTCCTACGTTGTATGTGATCGTTTCTAGTAATGATCTGGTGGAATTCTTCCGTTTACCTTGTTATTTGCAGCTGAGCACTTTGCATAGACCAGAACCTGCAGGACCAATCAATGTATTGAGAAAGCAATAATGCTTTTTCAATACATATTACTTGTACTTTTTGGTAGGTACATACTACTGATGACATCTGGTGTAAGCAGACTGTCTATCACATAAGCTCACCTGCTATCTGGTCTCTTTTCTGCAGTCATGTTACAGCCCTGTAGTCATTGTGTACTACATGTGCCATTCCTATGTGCTCACTCTTCAGCCACACACCCTGTCTCTGAAGGCAGTTGCAGAGCTGATCACTCTAAGCATTTATTCCGCACGATCTGTCCCCATTGTTTAAATGTTAACGGACATGTCCATTTCTCTTTCCTCTTTAACTGATGTGCTCAACCTAATGCATGATGTTCCAGTTTCAGAACTACATCAGTGCAAATGGACCCTTTCCAAAGATCTGATGACTTGTGCATCACTAAAAGTGGGAGTCCAGCCTTACCAAGAAGTGCTTTCCTTATCTGGCTAATTTGACACAGAGTGTAGACTTTGTTTCAAAGGAGGGGTATATTAAACATTGTGAATACAATTAGTATGCAGCAGGATTTTATACATTCATTGACCGGTTTTGTAAAAAGAGCACAAGCTGTATGACAATGAAAACAGAAAAACCTTAAATGTCTTCCTTGGAGGAAATGATGTAATGGCAGTGATAAAGTGCTTAGTTTGAGAAGCTAGTCCTAGACCGGGAGTGCATAGAAAGCTAGTGACAATGGCATTATGTAAATCCATAGCATTAAAGCTGGGTTTAAAGACTCACGGCGCTTACCACTTAAGAGTGGAGATGCAGTGGAAAGGCTGAATCAGACAATTAAGCAGAAATTGTTCAGAGTTATGGCAGAGACAAGAATGAACTAGGTACATGCTCTGCCAACTGCATTAATGTATATACGTTAAGCAGATCCGAGTCCTCATGAACTGCTGACTGGAATGCCAATGAAAATACCTGAGCTGTTTTCCTTGCAAGGCTTCTGATGATGGATCCTTGTAGATTGTAGGAGGCAAAATGATTTGCATGTGTTTAAATTGTATAAAACTCTGAAGCCTGTGCATTTATAGGTAGAGCAGAAATGCCTAGAGTGGTTCCAGGAGCTAGTCACAACCTCTAGGTGAGGGACTGGGTGATTAAGAGCTACAAGCAAATGGCCAAGAAAGATCTAATATGGTTGGGTCCATGGCCAGTTCTTCTGACCAAATCATCACCCATTAGAGTAGCACTGAGGGACATGCTGTTATACTGCTCACACTGCATAAAGGCCATTGCATTCAACATTCCACAATGATGGGGAACCCTGCCGTCCTGTAATACCATCTCCTGCATCTACCACCTCTGACACTGCTCCATAAGCTAATCTTCAGCTTCACCCCAAAACATCCCAAACATTTGGCATCACAACTGTAATTGCTGTAGGTGCATACAAGTGGAGGGGTGAAGAAAAGACTTGAACAATCAACCAATGAATCTGTGTAAGAGTATTACTGAAGTATAAATTTCAACTACTGATTCTTCATGTACATCATTTTTGACAGATTTACTGTAAATTCTGGTATTTCTAAATTCTGGTGCTCTTGTTAGTATGTTGAATCCATTAAGAGCAAAGCCCTCTGCTGACTGTGGTTTCCAGGGATTCTATCTTGTGGTGTTTTACCTATTGAGCAAGGTACATTTCTGACTGTGATCTACACCAGGGTGTGGAACAGTGCTCTCTGCTACTTATGGCAGTTATATCCTTGAGGGTGTGATTAATATGTTACATGAGCAATGTGTAAGATTTAGGAGGGCTCTATTAGCGGAAATGGAATACAATATAAAAAAAACATTTAATTAGTGTATAAATCATCTGTAAGTACAAGCTGTTCTGTTTTTGTTGGCTTAGAATGAGCTCTTCATGTCTATGTAGGAAGCAGATCCTCTTCCAACACTTTTGTGCAGTACCCCACACAAAAAGCTAAATCCTGGCTCTAGCGTGCCTTTGCTTTTCAATATCAGAGCCTCAGTTTGAATGTGTAGGTGCACTAGTTGGAAGACTCTGCTGATGCTGCTTAACCATGCTCTGTTGTGAGTTTTGAGGTATGTGTGTGTGTGTGTGGGGGGGGGGGGTGATTGCAAGCTGCTTGTATGATATTTTATATTTCTATTTTTCTTTAGGATGATTCATCAGTTAACCAGTATTTCAGTATTTTGTAGTAAGACACACACGTACAGTTTTTGTAATACTTTGTTTTCATTTGTTTTAATTAGTTTTACTTAATGTCCAAGTGATTGTGATCAGAGGGAACAATGTTATTGATCTTTTTACATTTTCATTCATGTACTATTTTACTCATTTATAACGCTTTGTATTCATTATTAATCTGCATTCGGTAGTACAACAGTCTGCCTGACCTTCACTGCACCTGCACAGAGATAACACGAGGACTAACACCTCCTGAAGGCAGAGGAACCATCTGTTTGTAACGCAAGTGAAGCATCATGTTTCTGTCCATTTAGCAGACACTTTTATCTAAAGCAACTTAGTTGTGACCAAGTACAAGTCAAGCAATTGATGGTTAGGGGCCTAACAATAGTAACATAGCAATGTCGGGGCTTAATCCAGCAACCTTCTGACTACTAGGCCAGTACCTTAACTGCTGATTTACCCTAAGCTTTTTAATTGGTTAAATACTATTTGTCTCTGATGCCCAATGAAGGTCAACATTATAAATATTTTTTAAAATTGTCTAAGGTGCTTTGGAGACTTTGCAGAAGACTATGCTCATATTTACATTTAGGGCATTTAGCAGACACTCTTATCCAGAATGACTTACAAAGTACTTTGCACCTGTTGTACCAGAATACATCCTAGATAGTAGCATAGATAGGTCAGTATTCAAGATATCCCTGAGCCAGACTACTACTACTAAACAACAGGAATCAATGCCATTACCCAGTATTCCCAATAAACATAGGCTCAAATTTAAACACCAGCAATTACAACTGACACCTAGAAGCACAAATAACCATAGTCAGATAAACATACACTTTAAAGAACAAGGACAACAAGTGCTATCTGCAGTGTTAGTGCTCATTTAAGTACTCAACGAACAGGTGAATCTATCCTCCCTGGGCATGAGTGCTTAAACTTCAACTAAGGCTTTATGCGTTTCTTGACCAAGGCTAAAAGAAAAATAATACCGACCAGAGTAGCCTGCAGATACTGCAGGAAAAAAAAAACAGAAGAGATACACCGCCCCTACAATATTGATTCAAAGGAATGGTGGAGTGCAAATGAGACTGATCCAGAAATACCAAACGTGGAAGGCTGATTTGAAGGGTGACAGCCTGTGGAGAGGACAGTCATTTTGAGGTGGCAATGAAATAGTACTGCTACCAGCTGAACAGCCTGGTGGTGCATAACAAAATCCTGTGCTGGGAGGGTGTAGTACACAGTTGTTTGGGCAACAAAACCCAAGAGGATGGCTGCTTCTGGGACAAAAAAAGGCTACCTCAGCAGCAGACAAGCTCACTTAAGAGATGTTCTGCCCAGCAACCTCTGGCAAAACTTGAAACCACATATTGTAGACACGGTGCTACCTTGGTGTTAAGACTTGCCTCGCTGCCTCAGACTGCATTAAAGCTGAGATCGCTGGGCCTGCACATCTTCCTCTGTAACTGGACCCTGGATTTCCTAACTGGGAGAACATGGTCAGTCGGGGCATCTCCAATACTACCAAACTGAACACTGTTACTCACTCTGCTGACCCATGACTGTGGACAACGCGAACCACATCATCACATTCACTGGTGATACGGCCATGGTTGGTCTCCTCAAAAGGAACAACAAGAAAACACACAAAGACAAGGTGCAGCGGCTAGCAGATTGGTGCAATGTCAAATACCTGTCTCTGAACGTGGACAAAATTAAATATATGATACGTTAGTGCGGAACCGTATGGTGTGATACTTTCTTCTTAACATAAATGTTCAGATGTCTGTGGAAATTATTATAAATAGGTTCCTTGCTGATCATCTAGCAGACAGCCTCACTTGGGCACCAAACATCAACTCCATAGCCAAGAAAGTCCAACAGTGATTCTACTTCCTGAAGAGGCTGAGGAACTCCCCTCTCCCCCACCATCCACACCATGTTCTTCAAAGGAAGAAGGCTCAAGGCAGCATCCTGACTGTGCATCACTGCCTGAGCAGCTGTATCACTGCCTGGGAAAAGGTAGCAAAGCACTCGGGCCCTTAGCCATCAGACTTCTCAACTCTCAGACACTGACCTGACACACACTCACTCTCACACAAACACACTCTCTCTCTCTCTCTCTGTCCCTCCCACACACACACACACACAAATGCCACCATCTTGCTCCCTCACTTTGTAGGCACATATCCAAAGGCATTTCCTCAGAATACTATATTTAACATAATCTCACACACAGTTCTTAATAACATCAACAAATGCCATATTCCATTTAACAAATACTGTATTATTGTACTGGTGCAGTAACTGCTACCTCAGTGACAGCTGGGTCAATATATACTATAAGTGCATCTGCTAAATACTTATATGTCATAGCATGTTACACCTTTTGCACATCCACTCAGTTTACTCAGCGCTAGGTACTGGTCAGTGTTGCTCTACATGTTATTAATGTCTTGACTTTTGAATTTTTTTTTTTGCTGTTTGCACTTGTTCTTTTGTGTCCTGTAAGAGTGTTATTTTGTTTCCCTGAGTATTGGAATGGCAGTAAAACAGGCCTACCTTAACTTGCTCTACAGACTTACAGGGGATTCATGGAATGGTTTAATGGCAGATTAATGTCCCAGCTGTCAATCTTCATCACTTAATCTGGGACTGCTGCCTAACTCTGTTGCTGTGGGACTACAAGAGCTCTGCACCCCATCAGGCTGAAATTCAGAACCGGATATTGGTCAAAAAGCGGAGTCCCCGTACCTGCAAGACGTGCATTAATGTTTAGAGTCAGCCCACTGCCACACAGGGAAAAGCAGTTTGTAGATCAGGCCCAGCAGAGTGGTATGGGGTGGTAGTCAAGCCTAGGCTGTGATGGGACATTATAATGCACCAGGAAAGATTAGTCTTACTAATGTTCTAACTGCAGACTATCTACTACTGTCTCATCAACAAACTGCCACTACCCAACCAAGCAAGCCTGACACCTCACCAACACAAATTACCACTACCCACAGCAAGCAAGCAAACTTGACACCACCAATGACACCAATATGGTTGTATGGCTGTCACCGGTCAATCTAGAATGCTCGGCCCGGGCAAAATATCCAACCTTGTTTTGTTAATGTTGTTCAACGTGGGTTGCCTGGACAGCTGACCTCTAAAAAGGGTGGTTGTATAGTCTCAAAAGGGGCTAGAATTATTTGAGATGTCTCCTTCATGTTAGGAATTAGAATCAAGCCACTAGATACAGTTCAGGTTTAAGGTACTTACATAGTTACATATGCTTCTCATGTTAAAGGTAATTTAAATGGGCAATGAGTCACCACCTTTTACTTTGTGCAGAGCAGCATTTAGGTGCATTGAAACAGGGACTAATTTTATGTAATATTTACTGTGGCTTGCATTCATAAATAACACGAAATTGGCAAACATTCTCATGCTAGAATGGAAGCGTCCAGGGTGTTTATTAACTGTATAAATTCGTTTATACAGCGCAATCTTCAGCGAGATCCACGTCCCGTCGTATCACATTATTTAAGACATTCATTACGTTCCAAATGTTTTTCATATAAATTCCCACTTTCACCAAAGTAACGGCGATCATTTTTCCACTGGCTATTAATAAAAATATATCTTATGCATTATATTGTGCTTATACTAGCCATTGCATTTCCGGCCATATCACGAATCATATATATTTATATTTGTTGTAGCTAGCTATTTATTTATGTTCTTTTTAGAGTTTGGACTACCCGGATTGGTTATAAGGCACCACTTCTGTAATCTAGCTACCCAGATAGCTGGCTATAGTGCTGCAACATACCAGTACCTTGCGCCGGTCAATCTCATTGGGCCAACCGAGCTTCGCATTTTCAACCGAGTTTCGCATTTCGTTGTGGACTAAACTAAAAATGAATATTGTTCCTTTGCGACAATAAGAGCAGAAACGAGGCCAGAAACGAGACTGACTAACAAAGTCACTAAGATAGCTAATGTAGCGAGCCAGGTTCCATCAACAGAGATGATGTTAGCTAGCCAGACTACTTTAGCAAACACTTTATCCTGATAGGTAAGTTAAGCGATTATGCGATTGAAGAAACTCGCTACAAACGGTTCTGATCTGAAGCACAGGCTGAGTAGGCAGAAGCCGAGTCTTTGGATAGTTACTGGATATATGTTGGTCTTACTAGGTAACATTTTGCTGTTGGACTGCTGGCTAGAGTTAGCTTAGCAGCAGCAGAACAGTTTACAACTATAGCTGGGCTAGCGGTGTACTGCGATTCAGACGGAGCTGCCTAATGAGGCTTGTCACACATACATATATATATATATATATATATATATATATATATATATATATATATATATATATATATATATATATATATATAGAGAGAGAGAGAGAGAGAGAGAGCAGCAGCACGCTATCATGCTGTTCAGCATTTTACTGACTACGATTTAAACTACAATATAAAATATAAGCTCCGATAACTGATATAACGTTAGCTATAGCTGCATAAACAAACCTGACAAAAATGTCCAGTGTATACGTAAAATAAAGTCCAAATGGTTGTGCAAAACGAGAACCCCGAAACAAGTAAATTATCGTAAACAGTTTAACACAGCTAGCGTTAGCTAGCTAGCTAACATATTAGCTGTAGTCATACCTGTCCTGAGATCCGGATATGGGCCGACACTCCAGCTGCAGTGTCCCAACGTCCTGAGACAACTGAACTCACTGCGTCAACTTCGCGTGTTGAAAAATCAGGAATTTATCACAAAATCAATGTCTGTATCACATAGATAACATAACTATCCCGCAGGGCCAAGAATGTATCTTTCTTAGCCGTTGTCCTCACTCAGACCCCACTATTACACCTTGTGTTCACTAGCAATGAGCACATCTTCGTCGTCCATGGACCAAACGTGATGCCCGAATACTGAGCACAGCGGAATCGACTATCCCGGAAAACACCGCAAGGGGTGTGAGTTGCGTGTAGAGTGGGGGAATACACTTTATTTATTTATTTACTCATCTGCCTAATAAAAGAAATGGTATTTGGTTACACACCTCCTGGCAAACAATATCTCAAATTAATCTATAAACCACAGTCACAGTTTTCCCTGTATCAGCCATTTTCAGTTCTTTTGTTGAAGAATGCATGAGCTTAGTAAGTAGTACTTGACTGAACAAGGATCGAAAATGTAAGATGTACTAGTGCACAGATTTCCACTTTTCCCCAGCTATCACTTTTCTTTTTTCTTGGATGCGTTTTGGGTCATATAGTGTTTTCAGACATGTGTCTTAAATTCTACTTCTGCCATGTCATGTTTTGAAGATGAGAATACAGGTTTTGTATTGTCCCCCTCCCAGTATCTCTATTCCTTTATCATGTTTATGGTATCCTCCATAAATGGAAGGTTTATTTACTTAGAATCGGTGTTTAAAAAGCTAAAGTACTTAAATATATATATAAATTTATAGTGCAAGTCTCTAACTTAAATGTCTTTAATAAATGTCTTTATATAGAAAATGGGTTATACCACAGACTTTGGTACAGGAGGTCGGGGATTGAATCCCAACCATCTCCAGTGTGGTCCCTTAAGTAAGGTCCTTTACGCTACACACTACCTCACTTACAATGAGTTAGAAACAAGAGAGTCACACAGCTCGGATGTCTCCTGGGTCAATTAGGTTTGTGTCAGATGCTGGGAGACCAGGGATGAAAAATGGGCTACCTGAAGAAATACAACCCACAGATAAGAGTGGAGAATACAGGACTGTTGGATTGCTACAAAAGGCAACCCCAGTGTGGCAGCATATGCAGAAGATGTAGGGAATTATGGCTGGTTTTATACCCAAAATCTAGACTGAAACAACTAGTAGCTAGGTTTCAACTTCTCAAGTGGCATCTACTGTTATAACCTGTGATTGTGAAGTACCTGAAAGACTGGAGATGTCAGTGCAGCACTACAGATGATCACTATAGTGACCATCACTTAGACCAACCAGTGAAACTCTCTAAGATATTTGAGATGCCTGGCTACAAGATGAACAGCATCAAGGAGTTTGTCCTCTGTGGAAAAGCAGGTTGGGTGCCAAGATAAGGACAACATGTAGAGAAGTTAGCCAGCTATCAGAAATGCAGAAAGGTGTGATGATGGTACCTGAGAAGTTCAGCAAAATGTCCATTGTCCCACAATGCCATCTAAAGGATACTCTTGGTGACAGGATAACAGTGTAAGAATAGACCTGCCAAAGGTGGAGAATGAGCAATACTGGAAAAGCATATGGGAGAAGGAGGCATCACAAAACGACAGCATGGCCCGTGGTTGTTGAACCTGTGAACAGACCTCACCAACATCCCTGACCAGGATGAAATAACCATTTATGCTAACAGTTGTCCAAGAAAGGGTATTAAGTATGGAAATCATGAAGAGGCCACATGGAAAGCAGATTGAGGCAAGTCCTGAGAAGTTTGAATGGGGAGAACAAGATCCAGTCTATTAACACCTGCATTCCACCAGTCATCAGATACCCTGCTGGCATAATAAGCTGGCCAAAGGAGGAGACATAAGCCACTGCCATCAAAACAAGGAAACTACCCACATTGGGGCACAATGGGGCACAATGGGGCAGTCATGGTCTGGTGGTTAGGGAACCAGTCTTGTGACCGGAGGGTCATTCCCAGGCCTGAGGCCATGACTGAGGTGCCCTTGAGCAAGGCACCTAACCCCAACTGCTCCCCGGGCGCCGGGGCTAGGGCCGCCCAAAACCACAGCACCCTAGTTATCATTAGTGTGTGTGTGTGTGTGTTCTGACTGCACAGATGGGTAAATGGGGACAAATTTCGATTGGGGTGAAAATCACAATTGACAATGTGGCTTGACTTAACTTAACTTAACTTAACATTGGGCTTCGTCCCAAACCCAGCACTCTGACTGTACACAAAGTGGAAGGAGTGAGCCAAGGATTAGTGAGCATCAGAGCTACAATACAGGATGAAACATCCAAGATCCAGGAGTATGTCAGGAAGATGGCTCTAACTGATGAAGTGCTTACTATCTCAGACAGCACAGTAGCACTGTGGCCATAGTGATAGTCCTGGGAACAGCTAAGATACTATGCAGGACCCTCAAGTTCCAAGGACTCAAACTTGAAGGAAAAGAAATTGCCTGGAGGTAGGAGAGTGGGGGAATTTATATAAAGCTATTCACTTTTTTAAAGCCCAATTTTACACATCATACAATAACCAATGCTTAGAACATACAAATGTCTGGAGTAAGTCACAGTAAGTTAAATGTTTAATGGTCTGCTGAGACCAGGACATACATTACAGATAAGAAAATTACATAAAAAATACCATGAGCTGACTTTATTAATGACAGACTTTATCATACTTAATGTTAGTTTCCAAACACATATTCTCCACACATTCCTCTACTTGATAAACAAAGGAAAAATAGATAGGAAACATGTAGGCTGCTGAATTATTCATCTGAATTGGAATTCTAATATTACCATTAAATAAATGTATTGATCTTTTATTATGCAAGAAGTAATTTTACCATAGTAAAAGTTTCAAACCATACTTATGAAGTGATTTTTTTTTTTAAAGTGCTGCTCACATGAGATGCCTTAAATTGATGTATAGTCCTTAAATAAACCAGTTTATGCTCCACAGAACAAGGGTGCGTTTCTCGATAACGAACGTTCTTAGAAACACGAACAACGTTAAGAACGACGTAACTTTAAGAACGCCAATTTTATACGAGTGTTTCCCAAAAGCCTTCTTAGTCTCCAAATTTACGAACGACTTTTAAGTAGTTCTTTGTTGACTCCGCCTCTGCATCTACGCTGGAAAAGCTCCGTTAGTCGAAAACCGACCAACCGATTTATATACATTTTTCATTATTACGACACAAAAGTATCATTGGGAAAATGACAATCATAAAAACTACCAACTAATAAGTGTTGAAATGTCAAGTATAAGAAAAATAAAGAGAAGAACTCTAAAATTATTAATTTTAGCAATTATGACCGATCGTATATCAAGGCTATAAATAGGGCACACAATTAACCTTTCACACGTCATTCAAAACCATGGCAAACAAGCAAAGGAAACGAAACCAGTTGAGCCAAATGGTAGATGAAGGGAGACCAGGGGGTATAGATGTATCTCTGGGTGAGTTCCCATCTACCCCATCTAAACCGACATGTCCAGGACCACCTTCACACAGCAGCAGTCCTGAGGTATCTCTAGGGCCTTCCTGTGCTCAGGCCAGAGAGAGAGCTCCACCTGAAACATGTACACCACAAAATACCTGTGGGTGTAGTGTGGAGCTTGTGCCTCTGGAAAGGGAAAGGCTGCAGCTCAAACGTGAAAAGCACCAACAAAAGGAGAGACATCATGAAGAGCGAATGCAGCAGAGAGAGAAGCACCACCAAGAGCTGCTGGAACTCAAGAAGGCCAAACTGGATATCATGGCCAAACAGCTTGCAGTAGCAAAGTGTCAAATGAGCAGGCCCTCAATTTCTGTTCCAATTATATTGCCCTCTGAACAAGGTGAGATACTTAACCAAATAACAATAGTAAATGTGAATATACTTTACTGAATTTTCACTAAAGCATCTATGAAATAACTCATTTTGTGGCACTGATATTAATATAATTTTTCTTCCAGACCCCAGTACTAGTGCCAACACTGGGTAGGAGTTTCACGGAAGATGCAAGACCTTTTTGTTTCATGAATAATTTTTGCACATTCCTTGAAAAATGCTTACTGAAAGTAAAACATGCACAACAACAAATGCCTCTGAGTGCATGTTCATAACAAATCTACCACACACAGATCACTTATCCAAAGTATTTTATTTTTTGGTGTATCTAGGCAAAAACATTCCTTATAATTTGCCTTCGGTTTTCCAGGCCAGCCTGGTAAAGTCCTGCTCTCCTTTTTCCTGGTAACCCTAAAACTTTATGCATGTTGCTGCATGGCAAAGCAATGCTTTAGTAACAGCATGTGCACATTTAGATACGGCAGCTTTACTTAGACTGTGGGCATCACAAACAATCTGCAGAAACCCACCTGTGGCATAAAATCGGAGGGCACCGTGGGGCTAAGGGCAAAATTTCTCCTCGTTCTTCTCTCTCTAGCCAGCTCCTCCTGCACAAGTTCAAGGAGAGCCATGATCTCCCCCCTACGCAGCCGGTATCTGTCACACAGCACATCATCTGGAAGATCTGGCGTTCATAATCAAATGCTGTGCTGTATTCAGGCGAACTGCATGGCTTCGAGGATTACGTCGTCTTTAATGTCCCCTATTCAAATGCAATATCCTTTGAAGAGCCGCCATGTTCATCACACAAGCACAATTGCTAGCCTTATTCCAGGTTGCTTATATGCGCTACTGATTAATCAGTCAATTTGATTGGTTAAGTTAAAACAAGCTTAATAGGCCAATTTGTAGGCATTTCTTTGCAAAGTATACATTAATTGTGAAAGTCTGAAACGCTATTAACTACACGATGGTGAACGGAGATATTTAATCAAATATTGGGAACATATCAGCTAATGCTAAATTCAAAGTAGTACATTTGATTTTTGGTGACAATGTGGTATATGCGATGTAATTACTTCAAACAAACAAACAAACAAACACATAAACGCAAACGTTGTAATGCCTCTATCATTTTTGAGGAAGAACTGCACGTGAGAGCTTTAGTGATTTACGAATGGGTCCGAATATTCTTAAGTTACGAACGACTATAAGAACGACGTAAGTTACGATTTGCACTCGTAAATTTAAGAATATTCGTAAGTACGAGGTTACGAAGTACTTAGATTTACGAACGTTTTGGGAAACGCACCCCAGGTCCACTACATGGAAGTGACTATGTTTATAATAGATTTAGTACAGAGTATATGAAACATCCAGGCCACTGGGTGTCAGTGTAATGACTGTTTCATAACATGAAGAACCATTAGAAAAAATACCAGTTTGTAATGCATTTTATCTGATTAATCTGAGGAAATAACTAGAAAACAAATAATTGTATCGTCATTGTGCAGGTTGTTAGCAGACACGTTGCTACAGAATGCATCCCTGCAATACTTATTGTACATTAAAAATCAATGAGTTTGATAAGCTGAGCTTTTACATTGCCTGGATGCCATCAGGGAAAGACCATGGATGACTTGTTTCAGCTTTGCTGAAAAGAGGTTTTGATTGTTGCTCCAGATTTAATTACCCTCTTCATTTAAATAAATCCTTGGACATTTGCCTCTGTTCCCACCCCAATGTGTATAATATGTTTTATTTCATCAGTCTCTGTCATTCGACACCCAAGTTAAGCAAATCTGCCTTCCTACTGGGTGCAAGCTGAAATCTGGATGCATTTAGCCTAAGAATGACTAGCAGGAATGAACCCTAAAGATCATCAGTTCCAAGCTGCCCTTTTCAGTATACAGCACCTTTTTCACACACGAAAAATGATGACTGGAGGCAAAAAAATATTTTGTAAGCATCTGCACTTCAATCCGTCATCACAATAGACGCGTTCTTTAAGAAGTTCTGTATAGCAAGTTGTTTTTCATTTTTTTTGGTTAAAAATGCACTATTAAACATCAACCAAATATGCAAACTTGGATTTGTCCTCCACATACGTTTCCACATTCTTTTCTTTGCATACTAATTACTATTCACAACCATTATTTATTTGGCTTTGTACCCTGGTATGTTGTGAACTGGCATCACTACAGCTACCGTCAGCATCAACAAAGATGTGTTCAAGCCCCAACAATACTGCTGCATGTAACACAATTATACTGCCACAACACAACCATGTCAATACCACTTTTACACACATTGGTGTACTGATAGTCTGCAACAGGTAGTATCCAGTCAGCGCTGGCTCTGTGGTCAGACTCCGACTAGCAGCGATCCAGGTAGAGGGAAGGTGACGAATATGAATGGCAGATTGTAACCGATTAATTGCACAAAGGTATAATGGAGCTAAAAACATGTACCTATTGAAACAAACAGTGAATGTATAATCTCTTCAAAGAAAAGGAGAACTGAGCCTAGAAAAATCTTTACACAAAACATTCAAATACCGGCGATACTGGCACAACGGTACGACTTCATACGATTTATATTTATTAGCATGTGCAAACTGACTTGGAATTACAGGTATATGACTGGGTATAGAACGATGCTCAAATGTACCAACAAACATGTTTATGAAACTTGTTCCGTGTAGAGTGTGTGTGTGCTATAGTCGTCCGTCTTGCTGGTGAGGTGTGGGATCAGAGGGGGTCTCCCCATACTAGCAAAGTAGAAAGGCACATGAGAGATTCGCCCATTAGACCAGCACTGCAAAAAAAAAAAGATCAACAAGCAAGATGTCAACAAATCAGTGTACATGATGGACACCACTGAGCAGCTGAATATTTATTTTCTTCTGAATAAGCATTTATCCCTTTGGACTCAAATGTTTCTACAGGAGACATTTCCTGTAAATTGAGCTCTAGTCTTTCAGTGCTATGGTGGAATTTCCCCACATGCCTCCTGTGGAATTAATTGGGCAACACTGTCTGAACAGAGATCAGGTGTAGAGATAATGCAGAAATGTGCTCGCAGACTGAGCTAACAGTAATCAAAATTAGTGAAGTAATCTCAGACAGCCTAGCATTAAATTCAGTGAGAATGTTCACAGATAAGGTTGTCTTTACATTCAGTGCATTTAGCTCCATCCAGACTACCTTAACACAGGAGATGTCAGACATTTTTTTCAGCAGCACACGACACAATCATGATCAACCTACCTGATCAAATAACTAGGAGAGCTGGTCTTACGCACAATTTTGTGTTTAATAGTTGTGACAGTGTTTGGATTTTTAAAATGTATTTTATTTCATCTATTTTTTTATTTATGCTATTTTTTAATCATGCCATTTGACAATATGCCTATACAAATGAATGTAATTTTATGTAATGCATAAACATTTGCATGAACATAAACACATGGTTAGGCCACACACACCCACACAGACACCCACAGTACTTACCACGGTGAGCAATGCACCGTGTTGGAAGTGAGGATGGAACTGGATCAGTCTAGGCTCTGGCCCCGCCTCCCCCCTCACAAAACCACTGAAACAGAGATTGGCAGGCACGTCAAAGTCAAATTTATTTATATAGTGCTTTTTACAACACATGTCACAAAGCAGCTTTACAATCGTATGGGTCCAGATCCCTAATGAGCAAGCCAGGGGCAACAGTGGCAAGGAAGAAACCTTGGGAGGACCAAGACTCAGAAGGGAACCCATCCTGCATTGGGCAAGTGTCACCAGAGCAACACATTAATAAAGTCAGAGACAGTATGGAAACGCTAGCTGACCTGGTGCCCTTATAGCAGTTCCTGATTTTGACTAGTACTGTGGATGTTCTGACGTTCTATAGCTTTAAGGTGTTGTTACTACGTCTAGGCTGTTCCAGGAAGGCATGAGCCTCTTAAAAACACTTGATGAACAAGAAGCAAAACAGTGTGGTATACCTTAAATCTTTCATCATACTCACCAAGGGAGCAACTCAAAGATGGGGCTGGATCTTGTTTTAAACACAGCAATGATAGCAGGATGACTGGATAATTCTGCATTGCCTAGTATAGATGACCAATGAAAGAAGGAAATAGGTAATACTTCTGTGGTTCTGTATACTTAAGATCACTATGGTGAGTGGTATACTGACCAAAAGCAGTGGACACTGGACCATTACACCATGGGTATTATGGGGAATTCCCCAAATCTGTATCAGTGCCCACTCTAATGGGACAGCTTTTCGCAAGATTTTGGAGGGCATCTATCAGAATTTGTGCCTATTTAGTCAAAAGGGCATTTATGACCTCATGTGTATGGCACCTGGCATTTCAATTCAGGCAAAAGGCATTAAGGCTAGAGTTCAGAGCTCTCACTACAACATTGGAGGCATATAACTGCCAATATCTTTGTATGCTGTAGCATTAGCATTATCCTGTACTGGAACTAAGGGGCCGAGACCAAGCCCTGAACACAGCCCCAAACCACACTCCATCCTCCGCCAAACTTTGCTTGTGGCTTAATGCATGCTGGTATGTAGCATGTAGCTGGTATCTGGCATTCACAAAACCCTGATCCTTCCATCAGACTACCAGACAGGGAAGCGTGATTAATCACTTCAGACAACACGTTTTCACTGCTCCAGAGTCCAGTGGTGATGGGCTTTATACCTCCCCAACGGACATTTGGTACTGCACATAGTGGTGTCAGGATTCTGTGCAACTGCTTAGCCTTGGCAGACCATTTCATGAAGCTCCTGACAAAACAGATCTGATGGCACCTGTGTACATCTGCCCTGTGTACATCTGCCCTGTGTACATCAACACTTGGCAGCCCCACTGTGCGAGTTGACCAGGGCAGATCTAGTAGGAAAGAAATCTCACAAACTGACCTGCTAGTTAAGTGTTTGTCTATGGATTCTGAAGATTCATTTGGATGAAAAACTTGAAATCAATTAGGAAGGGTGTCCACGTACTTTTGGCCATATAGTGTGAAAACACTGCTGTGCAATCCTGTTAAAAGTTGCACTGTGAAACCTGAGGAGACCTGCAGTGGATTCTCCACCACCCACCCATATACAACCATTAAACGATCATAATGATACACTAGAGCATGATAAATCACATGTGCCAAGTTTTGCAACACTTAAGTCTTCCACTGGTATACTAGAATATGATATTCTGCTATTCATTGTAAAATAAATGAAAATGGCTTAAAAGCATAAAGCCACATGTCACAGAAACTGCACTCCAGGGCAAGGTTATCAAAATGTATTTAATTGAAATACGGAGTCTGTCGACGGTTCAAAAATGTATATTTTGCTTAGCGTTCCAATAATCAAATTATTGTGCAACTCATATGCAGTTTAGTTTAAAATGCCATATTGATTATAGACATAGAACTGGAGAATAGCAGCAATTCAATTCCTTTGAAGCTTAGTTTTACTATAGGAGCGTCTACAGCATCTGTGAAGGGATTTTCCCATCAGCCTCGGCGAGTGGCAGAAGTGCCACTGTTATTGGAAGTGCTCATACAAACCATCACTAAAGTGAAGCAGAAGAATTTGCTGTACCTTTCAGCAGCACAGCCAGCCTCTCTCCAGTGGGATCCCAGGCCAAAGACTGAACCTCTCCCCCAACACTGGGCAGCACGAGAGAGACAGTGAACATTCCACTTTACGCTCCCAAGTACAGTTCTGAATACACAGACGTGGCTTACGTAATGTCGCCGTCCGGTCCAGTGAAGGTGGTCTCAGAAAGGTCAGCCACAACAGCAGCAGATGTAGGTCCTCCTGACGCAGTGTACACAGGTATACACATGTATCACTATATAAAGCTGCACATTATACCTTAACCCAACTGCTAAGAGTAGAGAAGAAAAAACAATTGTTTAATTCCTCTAAAGATCTTTATAAAGGTCGTTATGCTGATAATTTACTATGATCAAACATCGGTTATGGAGTGTAAAGAAGAACAGCAGACACTTTAGCATCAACTCCATGACAACTTAGTAGCGCCCCATACCGGTCATGTCTGAGAAGGTCAGCGCGTAGATCACCGTTTCTCCCTGGACACTAAACAGCAATCGACTTCCATCAGGACTCCAGCATGCAGACTGGGGATGAAGAGAGAGGAAGGAAAACAAGGGAGAGGTGAAAAATGCCGGCAAAAAGTAACAAGCAAAGGTACCATAGCAACAAGCAAAGGTACCAGAACTACATGCAAAGGTACCATAAACAAAGGTCATAACAAGTCTTGTAGATCTAGTCTGGCACAGACTTAAGTTTATTTTTTTTTTACAAGGGAAATCTGAAATATATACTAACTTATATCAAAGGGAAAAAAAGACAGGAAACTCAAAATGTCTTTGACCTGTTAACTAGTAATGGTTTCCAGGAGACCATAAATTGCTTTACCAGTTGCTATCCCACTTTATGCATGTGTACTCTACACCAAACACCAGCTCAAACTCAGTTCCTATAATCTGAGAATTCAAAAACTATCTGGAATTCCCAATTAAGAGTTTCATATCATAGGTAATAGACCATGTATGGTGATATACGACAGAAGTAATGATTTATTAGTGCGTGATGCACCGTCGTGCTTACCTGACAGCGTCCTTTCAGACAAGGCCACCGCTCGCAGGTCCACATCCTGGTCTCCCAAACCCTGCACAAACCAGGTGCGACAGGATAAACGAGTGCAGGTAAGTAAGATGGAGTACAGCAGAGTGACTCATCAGTATTGCGTTTTTCAACCAACAACTTGTATGCAGTTACTTATATGCCTCTGCCTACTCCATAGCTGGTTTAGAAGGATACTGCAGGCAGACACTGACTCTGCTGGAGGGTTCTGTGTATGAGAACACGTGTGTGCTGCTGTACTCTGCACGACTGGGTTTGGTCTGCAGCTGGTTGGTGAGGTTTATATCTCTGGCATGGACTTGTCCCTCCTGATGTGTGTGTACCTGAAGAGGGCGGAGGGAGTGGCAGCCCACAGTCGGCCGCCGTCGGGGGACCAGGACAGATTTGTGACTCCTCCCCCTCCTACACGCTGCAGCGGAACACAGTTTTCTGCAGCCACATCCCAGACCTGCATAACACACCATCAACACATCACATCCCTTATCTACATAACACACCATCAACACATCACATCCCTTATCTCCATAACACACCATCAACACATCACATCCCTTATCTCCATCTCCATAACACACCATCAACACATCACATCCCTTATCTCCATAACACACCATCAACACATCACATCCCTTATCTACATAACACACCATCAACACATCACATCCCTTATCTCCATAACACACCATCAACACATCACATCCCTTATCTCCATAACACACCATCAACACATCACATCCCTTATCTACATAACACACCATCAACACATCACATCCCTTATCTCCATAACACCATAACACACCACCATCAACACATCACATCCCTTATCTCCATAACACACCATCAACACATCACATCCCAGACCTGCATAACACACCATCAACACATCACATCCCTTATCTACATAACACACCATCAACACATCACATCCCTTATCTCCATAACACACCATCAACACATCACATCCCTTATCTCCATAACACACCATCAACACATCACATCCCTTATCTCCATAACACACCATCGACACATCCCATACCTACATAAAGTCAAAGTCAAATTTATTTATATAGCGCTTTTTACAACACATGTTGTCACAAAGCAGCTTTACAATTGTATGGGTCCAGATCCCTAATGAGCAAGCCAGAGGCAACAGTGGCAAGGAAAAACTCCCTAAGATGAGAAATAACACATCACAACAAATCCCAGCCCATCACATCCCAAACCTAAATAATACCATCAACAAAACACAGAAGATAAACAAAACACCAGCATCATGTCATCTAGTCACCTAAGTAACACACCAGCAACACAAACAAAACAAAGGATTACATCAAAACATGAACCAACACACATTAACTTCCTTTCTATTTCTTGCAGCTAATCTAATCTAGTCTAGTCTAATCTAGTCTAAACATCTGTGCTCATAACCTCCTCTAAAAATACTTCTAGTAGGTGGCAGTTCCAGGTACATTCAGACTGCGCCAAAGAAATCTGCCCACACCAATAATACAAAGAGCTGATATGAAACGTCCATAGAGCACTGAATCTATAATTTAGAGTGTCTCAGTTAGTCAGAAGAAATTAAATTCTTTTCATGGAAGTATACACATCACTTTCCTAACTCTATTACAGTAATTACACTAAATACACACACACACACACAAAAAGACACAAATCTGTGTTGAATCATACCATCATGGCAGTGTCCACTGGAGAGGCGGAAACCAGCAAGGAACCGGATGGGGACCAAGCAACAGAGGTGACAGGAGAGTGACCAGGATGAGACAATACCTGAGCACAGCCAGAGGAGGGCCTTAGAGGGAGGGGGGAGGGGGAAGAGAGAGAGACATGAAGGAGAGAGGTAGACAGGAAGAAACATTTAACAGGGATCAGAGTTCACATCGTAGTAAGCTTCACGTTTGTATTTTCTATATAGCTCTTTTCAAATAAACAGAGTTAAATAATAGGACTTGTGGTACAGAAGCACGTTTGTGGGTAGGGGTGGGTGTGGATTGGGGGGGGGGGGTTTGTGGGTAGGGATGGTTGTGGGTAGGGGTGGGTGTGGATTGGGGGGGGTTTGTGGGTAGGGATGGTTGTGGGTAGGGGTGGGTGTGGGTAGGGGTGGGTGTGGCTGTACCTTGTAGAAAGTGAGGTGGGATCAGCGTGCCACATTAGCAGGCAGGTGTGGCAGGCCACAGCCAGCACAGACGCACACAGGGGCTTCCACTGGAGGGCGCTCACACTCCTCTGCAGCCTGTGTTTCAGAGTCGGAGCTGCTGCGCTGAGGGAGAAAAGAGCAGTTAAAGGCATTAAACATCAGCACAGATATTCAGTTACAGGCATTAAGAATCAGCACAGATATTCAGTTACAAGCATTAAACATTAGCACAGATATTCAGTTACAGGCATTAAACTTCAGCACAGACATTCGCAGAAGTACTGGCAGCCCACACATTACATTTTAGATATTATTATTATGCCATTCAGAACATTTTCCTCCCTACTGAGGTCGCCTGGATATTGTTTAAGCTATTTCAAAGATTAATAACAGATTCTCAATGGAAAGTGGGTTAGGGTAATGGCTGGACCTCTGTCAGACTTGAGTAAAACTCAAGCTTTGTTGTTTTCCTGTGACAATTATTTTCTTTTTAAATAAGGCTGTAAATATTCCAGGCTGCATCTGTCTAGCATTTACACCAAACACCAGCTCAAACACATAATTTCTTGATAATACTTCTCACTCAGTTCTTGACACTTGGAAATTATGATAACTTTTGTATATCCTTCTCCTGTTTTGTAAGCATTAATGATTCTTTTTCTGAAGTCTAAACTGATAATAAGTAATACAGATGCAGTAGAATATTTTTATGTACATGAATAATGAAGTATTAACATATATTTATATTGAGTATATATATTAAGCATAAATGTTATATGAAATAATTAAAAGCCAAAAACCAAAATAACTAACAAGGGCAAAATTGTCAGTTAGAAGTTCTGAATGTTGGTTTCGATGTTTTTTCGATTCATTGGCCAGCCCTAGTAACTAGTGCAAAATCCAGCTTCATTTTGCTGTTGCCAACACAACCAGAAGACTGCTGCCACAAGTGAAATTTCATAAAGTTAATTAGTCTTGACTAATAAAAAAATACAACAACAAATAAATCCTAACAAAAACTTGAACTGGATTAGGTTCGCTATTCTAATAATCAGACCAGCCCATTTCAAAAACATCCAGACTTGCACCAAAACCCTTCCTGCTTCTCCTGAAATTCAGACCGAAGCGCCAGCAATCCACCGTGGCAGGATCTACATGTGCAGAATGAGGACAGGTCCATTTCTCAAATTCTGAGTGACTTATTTGACGTACCTGCGAGAGTTGAAGATCTTAATGGAGTCATCCAAAAGGGCTACTGCAAACTTGTCTGTGTGAGGATGCCATGCAAAGCTCCTCACAGCACTATCAGGCCTATATAGGGGTGGGGGGTGTTAAACTACACTGTGTGACAGCAATGCACTGTAAAATAACACTGCATAAGCATATACTTAACAGCTTAATAAAACACAAAAATAACCCAAAAACATTCTGCAAAATTCCTTACAAAATCCAATAACCCAAAAACATTACTAATGCTAAATGTGTCCTAAATATAGCCTAAAAGAAAAGTCAACTAAATTTTTAGATAAGCACCGGTTGACAGAATGGGCTCAGTGGTGAGGTTCAGCCAATCAGAAGTAGTGCATGGTCTTGGTCTCACTATTAAGCATCCTAGTTGTGCAGCCACTGACCCATATTTGGCACTGAAGCAGCTGTGTTCTTCAGGTTCAAGATGCTAGCTGTGCACAAAAGCACTACACAAAAGCTACTGGTTAGGAGTTGGTAGAGTAAAATTATAACATGCTAATTTGAACCTGAACGGTGCCATTATAATGGACCAAGTCAGGTTTAATGACTTAGTATAGAAACACAGCAAACTTGCATCTCATTAGGTTTGTCTAGCTCTAAAGCACATTCTAACAGCAATCTCCTATTACATTACTGTCTCCAAATTAACCAGAGGGATGGCATGAAATAACAAAAGTGTAACCTCTACCACCTATACAAAAAATGGTCTTTATAACTTTATATTCCCAAATTATATATGCTTATATACAAACCTTTTATCTAGAACAGTACTTATCAGTAGGCAAAAAAAAAACTTTTTAATGTTCATGGAAATAGATAAGAAGGCAGCTTACCAATCAAGCACTTCAGAAAATTCTGCAACCATCTCCTCACCACTTAACTGAAGGGGACGACAGAAAACACATTAGTTTTGTGCATTTACCACAGATGTCCAGGTAGGATGAACATCAAGCACATCTAACACATTCAAAACTAAGTGATGTTTAGGAACATATCAATTTCAGACATTTTGATTATGGCTTACAGCTATAGGCTGCTAAAATGGTTCCAATCAGGCTGGGTCTCTTGTGTTTCGTAAAAAAACAAATCATAACCATGCCATATTTATCAATTGTGATTTTCACCTCAATCAAAATTTGCTCTCTGCATTTTCCCATCTGTGCAGTGAGAACATACAGACAAGTGATCACTAGGGGGCTGTGATGCACACGTGCCCAGAGCGGTGGGCAGCCCTAGGGGCGCCCGGGGAGCAGTTGGGGTTAAGTGCCTTGCTCAAGGGCACTTTAGTCATGGCCTTGGGCCTGGGAATCTAACCCACAACCTTCCGGTCTCAAGACCGGGTTCCCTAAACACCAGACCATGACTGCTGTTAACAAGTAACATAATTTTATAGGCTTACACAAAGAATTTCATTTGGAGATGCAAAGGAGATTCTTACAGTAAGATGTGGGAAGAGCGATCCATGAAATGAAGACATCCATCGCAGCAGAGCCAAGACACATCCAGAACTCACAGTCAGCCACTTGGGCACTGTGTAAACATTTTTTTAACAGTATTAAACATGAACAACAGAATTGCAGTAAAAAACAAAACAAAATTGGTTCAGTGGCACAAACCAATGACACACCTTTACCAGCACTGTTGGTGATTTCGTCTAAAAGGCCGGAAAGACCTGCATCACGCCTGCATTGTTGAGAGAGTCAGAAAGAGGATTTAGAATACCTCAATGTTTTTTAGCACTGGTAAATGATTCAGTACCATTATGATATAGCTAGGACACTCTAATCTGCAACCACCCTAACAGCCCAAATCGAACATGTCTATGGCCGTTAAAACTACACATTACATTTAGCTCTTTCTAACATTCCTAAATGGCACTTTAGCAACGCATGTGTACCAGGCTCCTGCACTTCTCATCCACAGTGTGTCTTTGTGATCCAGGAAAGCTGCTTTGCTGCTGCTCTCTGGTCGGCTATGCGGCTTCAGAGTTTCCCTAAGGAAACACAGACTAGGAGGGTCCCAATGCTAAAATGTGCATAAGGAGAGAAGCAAACAATTTTCAAAATACATGTACTGTAGCAGAACAAATTAAACAACAGAACGTTATAAATGTTATGCTATAAATGTGATCTGTTAAATGTGATGTTCAAGCGTCCTCATCAGGAAACATACATTGTTGCATATTACAGAACCTGCCAAAACTGTGTTGACAGCCCTAACTAAACTGTGTTGACAAGCTTTGCAGACGCTAGCTGGTCTGGGTTGGGTCTGGAATGCAATACTTTCAACTGAGACTTCTCACCAACGTCATTTTATTCAGCACACTTCGTTTGAGTCTTATATACATAGGAAAAGATCATGAAAGCTATGAGAAAACCTAGAAGTTATTTCCATGTATGGACGTCAGTTTGGTAGCTAGCTGGCTACCCACCTGTGTTATCTGTTTGTCGTGGTAATCATTTGAGCTCCCCGACACGAGTTCATTATTTGCTTCGTATAAAGTAATCTGGCCGCTTGGCAAGGGTGGTGGGAAGAGCGCCAGGGAACACATGATTCAGAACTCCTGAAGACACAAAACCGTAATTAATGAAAGCGTACAAGTAACTTAGTGTAGCAATGGACATGGTTTTGGGCTTATGCAGGTATAACAGGACGGCTTTGTGTCCGCTGTCGTCACTTGTATCCCGCTAGCTACTGTATTTTTATATTAGGTGTGTAGAATACACACACTAACCAGCGGACTAACGTTAACGAACCATCGTGGCTAGCTAAATTAGCTCAAGTATTCTAGCTAGACAACTAGCGGCTAACTGTGTAGATTAGTTTTTTTAAATGCATGAACTGTGATCTTAACATTCTGTCGGTACTACCAGATGTACTTCTACGTTTGTCTTCAAAATAAAACTAAATTAAAATGCAAAGCAAATAGTCTGACAAACCAAACTGCACTTCAGTTCTGCTCCAGAAATCGCGCCATGCTATAACTACGGGACTTCAACAGGGACAAAACAACCCGAACGGCACGTGACGCCAGCGCGTCTATCGCAGGCCGAGACTGCCCTCTACAGGATAAACCGATATTACACGCCACCAAACCTAATACCTCTGCTCCATGTTCACGGTTTTTGTCCTTGGTATTTATGTGATTATCGGAGCTTCAGAAACAAATCCCAGCTCCGGTGAAGAACCCTTAATGACGGATAATGTTTGTTGTAAATGACTTTATAACGTTAATTTAAAGAGATTTGAGTGATGTGGTTGTTATCCGGTCTATTTATAGCTACAGCCACTTTGGCATTCATAGGTAGAACGCTAGTGCCATTTCAACGCTGCTCGGAGTCAGCACCATTTTAGCTCGAACAACATTCGCGCCCCCTTGTGGGAGTTACGCCGTCGCGTGACGTCAGTTCAGCACCGGACAGGAGACAGCTCCTTCCCCTTCTCGCTCTGCGCGAACCGAGTCCCTCAGCTTATCGATAAGGCAATTTGCCCGATGGGACACGTTCTGAATCGGGTGAACTCACGCGGACTCCCAAGAAAAAAAGGGAAAAGGCGACAAGAGAGTATATACAGAGATACAACACGGCAGCCGGAATTAGAGAAAAAAATCTGATCCCACCCCTCACTTGACAACGCGACAACACCAAGCTCGTGAGATACGGTAATGTTTTATCATCTATAAGCGAAACTTACAACCGAGCACCACGTCTTGTCAGTGGCCCGGTTTCAATCAATGATATGGCGCAATGTAGCAGTATGACATACATTTCAAAGTCAGCAGAATCAACGTGATTGTTTAAAAATGCGAGAAAATATATGAGGCGAGTGTGTGTGTATGTGAGTGTGTGTGTGATAGAGAGAGAGCGCGTGTGTGCGTGCGTGCGTGTATCCTCTCATATAGACATTGCGGCACTTTGCGTTTGCTCTGGAGCGCATGGGTGAATGATTTTACATTGGGCCATTGATGCTTGTTGGTGATGGTTTTTTTTCAGTGTCATCGTCTTCCTGTTTTACGCAAATGCGCGTACACGTAAAGCGCTGCACCGTCTTTTTTCCCATTATTTCATTTTTCGCGGGGACATGCGAGTCCAGCGATGGTGCAATATCATAGAACGCCGTTGTTACTTCGCTGCGGGAAATATTTCAGCATGAAAATACATACACCATCATGTGACATGTACGTGCGTGAACATACGAGTAGTAGTGTTTATTCTCATCCACGCACCTTCACAAGTCCGCGTTTACTGGATAAGAAAGAACCGTACACACGTACTGCACTTGGGTTAGTTATGCAATTTAATCGTATTGTGCGGAAACTGAAATGACGTACGCACGACTGATACGTAGGTCCGTTTGTTTGGACCACCTTACGGAAATAGCGTAGTATTGGGAAGACGGAATGATGCGCCTACTGTACGGAGCTGTGTACCGCCTGATGGCATCATCTCCATGTTATAATTGAACCTGTATATGGGTTATAACCACAAAGACCGAAATATATCTAACTGTTAGTTCTTTTATCATAGTTGACATTATTGCATGCTACCATATGCATTGCTATTGCTCTGAGTTAATATAAATAATAATAAACACTGCCATCTGTCACTTCAGATTGTTGTTTGTAAAATAGTTGCTATTATGAGGCTAACCCTAACCTAACCCTAACCCTAACCTAACCTAACCATAACCTAACCCTAACCTAACACTAATCCTAACCCTAACCCTAACCCTAACCCTACCCTAACCCTATAGCTAAAAAATGTTGGTATCTAACTCAGTGTTTCTCAACTGCTTCTGTGGTTGCCAGATTCTCACACACCTGAGTCATACCATTGGATAATAGTCAACCCTTTGTGAACTGACTCTAGTGTGCTTAAAGCAGGGGAAATATTAAACTGTGCAATACAAGGGGTCTCTGTCCATGAAATTGGGAAACATAGATCTGTAACACACTAAGGTATAAAACATTTTACTTAGGTTTTCATTGCTCCCAATATCTACCGGTCAGTTGTTTAAAGGTTGCTATTTCAGGTCACGTTTTCACAGTATTTCCCACAGTTACCTGTAATGTCTTCCTGTTTCTCTCTCTCATCACTCTCTCTGCTGTTTTCTTTCTCTCCTCAGGTGTTTGAAAAGGCAGCATTTCAGTCAGTTTGCGTCAACGTTGACGGCCACTGATCTTGGGGGGTTTTCGATGAGTGTGGCCGCCCATGGCTTGCGTCCATGAGCAGTGTGCCCCCTCCCCCACCCTTTCAGGATTCAGCACCCCAATATCCGAGACCCCATACCGCAGGCCAGACTCTGATGTACCTGCCTGCACTCCTGATACTGAACTCACCCCCACACAATGCGTTCTCCGCAACGTGCTGTCAATCGAACCTGTTGGGGATGGGAGCACCACCCACACACAAGGCAATAGCCCCACCCCTAGTGATGAGCCTGCCCATTTCTCCAATAGCGTGCTGAAGCTGCAAGAGGGTGGAGCGGAGGGAGGAGCTGTTCGCAGCCAATCGGAAAGCTTTAGACTGCAGGCGGGAGGAGGAGGTTTTCTAGAGGGACTGTTTGGTTGCTTAAAGCCAGTGTGGACCATGATTGGCAAAGCCTACTCGACGGAAAACAAACAGAGCCAGGAGGGTGAGTAGCGGCGAACGGAAAAGTCAGCAGTTGCTTGACTAACACTTCACTTGACCTTTGCATTCATAATTACTGGAACTCTTTCTCTTTTTGAAGACGGCTACTGGACAATTGAACAAAGTCTCTTTAGCATAGATCTACAATCTAAGACATAAAAAAACTGGTCCAGTCATTTTGTGAAAGTTAAATCAATATCTGAACTGGCTTCCTTAGAATCCTGGGAAGTGCCGTTTGAGGAGATATCGGAGCTGCAGTGGGTGGGCAGCGGAGCCCAGGGAGCTGTGTTCCTGGGCAGGTTCCACGGTGAAGAGGTGGCGGTGAAGAAAGTGAGAGACATCAAGGAAACAGAGATCAAGCACCTTCGCAAGCTCAAACACCCAAACATCATCACATTCAAGTGAGTAACCACATACAGGCCTTGTGTGAACTAAAATGCATTGGCGTTTGATGAGTGACCGAAACTATTTTTTATCCTGTAATTTCCTTCTTGGGAGAGAATTGCCTCATTCTAAAATTTGGTAACAAAAACATTTTTAAAATGTGGCCTAATAAGATTTTTTTTTATTCAGAGGAAAATCCACATAACTAATATATTTTTGTTCTGTTAACAAATGGGTTTTCAGAAATGTTGAGTATAGAGTCATTTCCCAGACCTGGTCCTGAAGCGCCTCAGCACATCTCAGTGCACTCCTGCTTTAACATGCTATTAGGCGTTTCAAATTAGGTCAAAGCAGCAGGTAGAATAATTTGGTAACACAGAATCATGGCGGGACTTTTACTTTGCAAAGCTGAATTATTACACGTCTGCATATGGCAGCAAATGTGATTATAATCATAGCAAATTATATTCATATAATATCACAAGATTATACCCATACATTCACTGTTTGCAATAGTCTGATAATAAATTCAAAATAGGTCAGCTATGTTTTTTCAACATATAATGGGAGCTTTGAGCTTGGAGTATTTTTTTCAGTTCATTTATACTATTAGATTAATTTGTATTGTGTTTTTATGTTTTTGTGTTTTTGATCATTTTTTTTTCAACTGAAGTTAAGAATTAAGTTAGTATATTAACTGCAGCTAGACCACATGGATCACAACTGATTTTGAGATAATGTATACGATTATAAAAACCTGTAGTCTACATGGTCTATGTATGTGAATGTGGTCTACATCTCTGTGTGTGTAGGGGGGTGTGCACACAGGCGCCATGCTATTGCATTATTATGGAGTACTGTGCACAAGGGCAGCTGTATGAAGTGTTGAGGGCCGGGCGTAAGATCACTCCCTCGCTACTGGTTGACTGGGCCATGGGGATCGCAGGTGGCATGAACTACCTCCACCTGCACAAGATCATTCATCGAGACCTCAAGTCACCCAAGTGAGCTCCGCCCACACACTTCTGCACACAGCCACACGCATTCCATTATAGCAGCACTGGAAACGAGACTTCAACGCAAAGGTATTTCATGCAGATATAGCCCGTGCACTTAAGATGCAAGCGGATTATCTGTCTGCTGCTGCATATGCCCTTTATGCTCAAATTGTTTTGTAGCACCACCATATATCAATGTCTATTCCAAATTCGTTTTTATAAATGTCCTTGCATTTTCTTTCTGCTAATTGAATGTGGTTAAAATCCCAATACCAGAGACAGCAATCAATTTGTCTCAGGAAGTAGTAGAACAGTAACTTGTTACTGTTACAGGTTACTGTTACAGACACTGTTACAGAAATGTTACAGACAAATCATATGTGCTTTGTAAATCTTACCTTGCTAACCATAGTTTTACGGTTTCTCTACCACAAGTATGCTGATCACCCATGATGACCTGGTGAAGATCTCAGATTTTGGCACCTCAAAGGAGTTACGGGATAAGAGCACCAAAATGTCCTTTGCTGGCACCGTAGCCTGGATGGCCCCCGAGGTCATACGGAACGAGCCTGTCTCGGAGAAAGTGGACATCTGGTGCGACTTTTTGTGAGAATATCAGTGAATGAGTGTGAATGAAATACTGAGCGGCTCTGTGAGTGAACGAGCGAGACTGGGTTATTTCGCCACCCCTCACGTCTCACCGCCTCTCCGCCCAATCCGCACCCAACCCCCGCCAAACCCCCGTTGTCTCCTTGCAGGTCATTCGGAGTGGTCCTCTGGGAGATGCTCACGGGTGAGATCCCATACAAAGACGTGGACTCGTCAGCCATTATCTGGGGAGTGGGTAACAACAGTCTGCAGTTGCCCCTGCCTGAGAGTTGCCCAGATGGCTTCAAGATTCTTCTCAAGCAATGCTGGTGAGCCTGCGCATCCTAATAAAACAGAAAGACCCAGTGATGGAGAGCTGAGTAATGAGCTCTGGCTTGTAATGTCCACTTGTTCAGTCTGACTCTCACACACACCCATTCCTTGTGTGTGTGTAGTTGTGGTTCTTACAATAAAATGGACTTATAATAAGCAAGCCACTATGCTCCCCTAGGTGGAGTTGTGTTTAAAAGGCAGGCAGCTCTGGCCATGTTTGAGGTTATACGCCAATGGCTACATGAAGGACTTTGATACTTTGATACTCTTTGTCTAATGAAAACAACTTGAAAATTAAGGATGTTAACAGAAAGACAGAGAGGGAGAAAGTGTTGGGTATTAGGCAGAAATAAACAATACTAGATCTACAGTAATTTCAGGGGTCATTCGAATTAGTTCTGTAGCTCTGCAGAAGTAAATAAATGATGCCGCATTCATTGCCTATTCTATATAAAGGGAGTGAATACCTTAATATACAAGATGCATGTGTTAAATGCAGTAAATGACTCAAGAATGTCGGTGTAGATCAAATTTTAAAGAACTAAATTAAAGCTGTGATGATGGCGATTTGTGTGTAGGAACTGCAAGCCCAGAAATAGGCCTTCATTCAGACAGATTCTGCTGCACCTAGACATCGCCTCAGCCGATGTACTATCCACCCCACAGGAGACCTACTTCAAATCACAGGTAGCACACACACGTGCACGCGCTCACGCACACACGCACACACGCACACACGCACACACACACACACACACACGCACACAAGTGGTTCTTTCAGATTCCAAGCGCAGCATTTTGTTTTATTGGGTCAGACATGTTGCGATAGGGCCCACTGAGCCGAATGCGGCATATCTTCTCTGCGTCCCTGCGTCTGGTGTGTATGTGTGCCTGCTTTGCGTCTGGTGTGTGTCTGCTGTGTTTCGCACGGCTGGCTGGGCATAGGCTGAGTGGCGTGAGGAGGTAAAGCAGCACTTTGAGAAGATCAAGTCTGAGGGAACATGTCTGCACCGACTGGACGAGGAGCTCATTAACCGCCGGCGTGAAGAACTCAGGTCAGTACTATAGCAACAAGATATTTCACTAAACGGCCTCCATTTTAAAAACAAAAGAACTGTGAACTGCTTTATTTCGTAATGGTTTATTACATTAGCTTTAACTTTAGCGTGGTTGGTATGTGGAGTCCTGCTTCTGGAATACGTCAGTACTGCACACTGTAGTGCTTCCCTGTTTTAACACACCCTCTGCTGCTTTCCAATATAGCCCACAAGGTGGTTATTTATTTGGCAGATGAGCTAATTCAGGTTCAAGACACACACACACACACACACATCCAGACACACTGTTGTTTCAGATTCCCAGCACAAAACTTAAAATTCAGTCGAGTTATCATAAATTTAGCAGTAAAGCTACTCTTGGTAAGAAGCAGTGCTGTGTTCCTGTCCATATAGCTAAAACAAGTAAGGACACAGAAGGCCGACCGTACTGGGTTTTGTTTCCTGGCTTTACACCGACCCAGACTGGATCTGCTCTCATACAAATCACCTTATATAAAAGTTATAAAGGAGACGAGTTAGAAAACAGATCCCTTAGTGATCACTCTGTTGCTTCACTGACTACCAAAGCATGTTTCAGATCACTCAATAACTTTAACCAAACACACTGATTTCAGGAGCCAGTCAGAAAGACAGGAAGATTTTGGAACATCCAGAAAAATCTAACATATTGTACAGATCACACAAAGAAATGAGTAGGGTGTGTAAGGAACAGGCAGCCTTATGACCAGGATTTTAATTTGTGCAGAAATGGCATGGCAATATGGAGTGTGCGCAGTTATGGTATTTTGATCCAGTCAAATGTTCTAAGTCTCTGAAAGCTGGTGTTGTGGTCAATACATCACACAGGCACGCTCTGGACATCCGAGAGCATTACGAGAGGAAGCTGGAAAGAGCCAACAACCTTTACATGGAATTGAATGCTGTCATGCTACAACTAGAGCTGAAAGAGAAAGAACTACTCAGGTAAAACACACTGAGACACATGTACACAAAACAAACCAAAAAACTAAAAAAAAGAATGCAATATTTTTTATACAAAAGATTATTTGGTTCAGGAGTATCATAGAAAGATTATTTGGTTCAGGAGTACCATAGAAATACATCACTAAAGCAACCTGTGTAGATCCTCTCAGCAGTTCTGTTCATGGTTTGGGGAGCAAAAAGCTCCAGCTGAGAATGGATCATAAATGCCCTGAATAAAACAACAGGAATCGAGTAGATTTGCTAAACTGTATGCGCTACAGAGATACCACCTCTGTGTTTGCAGGAGGGAACAGTGCCTGGATAAGAAATATCCTGGCCTGTTCAAACACCATCCCTCAAACACAGTGGACAAACTCATTAAAAAGAGGAATGTACCCCAAAAGCTGCCTTCTCATGGCAAGAGGTAAGTGCTTTCATAGTGCTGCTCATAAAGTGTCCTTTGCCACCTACCTACCTAACTTGTTTTAGGTCTTTTGATGATCGTTGTTTAGGATTTGGTGTGGTGAGAACTCCTCTGTTTCATCTGTGGCTTTAACCCAACAACTGGCACGCAAATGTTATTTTTTCTCTCTCTATAACCAGACCTGACCTCCTAAGGTCAGAGGTCATTCTCCCTAAAATGGACCCTGGCGTGCTGCAGGTGACCGTCCCTTCTTGTCCTAATCGGAGTTCCACCTCGCCGAGCCGTGCCCGCAGGGTTAAGACTCGCCATCGCAGAGGGGGGCGAGGCAGCAGCGGCGACCTCTCGGGACCCAAACACTCCACCGGCGCCTCCACCCGAGAGAGAGAGACGCCCACGTCCGGCTCAGCCGTCCCCAGCGGGACGCCTACTCCTGACCCAGGAACCGGCGCTGCCTCGAGGGGAGGCCAGCTGGATGCCCCCCCCCTCAAGCTCTCCTCCTCCAGTCCAGACCTGCTCTGCTCCACCCATGGTGCTGAGGGCGGCGCTAGCGGCGGCACTGGCAACCTGAGCACATGCGAGGGCCTTGGAGGTGGAGCCGCGGGCACCTCCGAGCCTGGAGCTGGAGTGGATGAGACTCCACCGCGAAGCGATACAGCTAGTGAGGACGCCGCCTCGCTCCCTTTCTCCAGCAGCCCTGATTCGCCCTGCTGTGGGAGGGGCGTGGCAGTGGGGAGGGGCCACACTCTGGGGGAGGAGAGAGAGGAAGGAGGCGGGGCAGTGCGGTTACCGAGGGGAGCCAGTGGCAGCCATCTAACTCCATCAGCGATCTTATACAGAGCAGCTATTACACGCAAACAGGTACACTCATTCCTTCCTTGTGTCACACATACCGTATGTCTCTCAGTTACTGAGGGCCCTGCTCCTGAAATATATAATGGCATGTACATTTGTGCACGTGTTATGTCTCTCAGCGTCGTGGTGTGTCATCAGAGGAAGAGGAGGGAGAGGTAGACAGCGAAGTGGAATTACCACGGAGACGGTGAGGCTTCGTTTATAGTGTTTTTATATAGTAAAAGTAGTTCATATAGTGTAAGTTTTGGAAAAATAAAGTTGCATTAAAAGACCTCCAGCCCTTCTCTTCGATCCCAAGCCCTTCATCCAGCCTGTCTCTAAAGGCCTCCTCCCTTTCCTGTTCAGATGTTTGGTTAGTACAGTCATGCCAAAGATCAGATGAAAGAATGAAAGATAGGCAGCCTTCATCTGTACTTAGTACTTAACATTACATATTCTCTTTGGTCTGAGTCCACAGGAGCGAAGAAAAGGAATAAGGGAGGTATTTGTGAGAAATGCCTTTTCTGAGGGCTCATCAAGGATTTGGCTTTGCTGATGGCAATGTTTTTTTTTGTGAGATCAAATGTGAACCATGTAAGGGTAGTGCAGGTAATGCCAGGAAAGAGGAAAGATGTTTGTAATGGCTTATCAAAAGAAGAACAAGGACAAAGTTAAGAGCCCTGAGATTGTCAGAAAGAAGTAGGTCAATTGTAGCTTCTAAGAGTTCCAGTGATCTGTAGTGTTCAGAGTCAAAACTAAAAGGGCTCAGATACATTCTTTGTTTTTGGGGCCTACAAGTTTAGAGTGAAAACTAACATTTGCAAGATAATAGGGACATTTGCAAGCATTTTCAGGTAAGTATGCTAATGTCAAGACTTATTTTACTACATCACTTACTGACATGACTGCCTTAATCTACAGACGGCCCACCAGTATAACCAAGTGCCAGTCGGTGTCCACCTTCAGCTCAGAGAACCTGTCAGTCTCAGATGGGGAAGAGGGCCACACCACTGACCACTCTCATAGTGGCACGCCGGACGTGGTCAGCACCAACACTGACGAGCGACTGGACGATCGCAGCGATGACCTCATCTCACAGGGGTCTGAGATCCCTGCTGACATGACAGACCCTGCCATGTCTGAGAAAGAAGCTGCCGCTCTTGAGCAGGAGAGAGCAAACTTTGACCTGGAACAAAACATATTGGAGGTACAACACTAGGTGAAGTCACGTACACACACAGGAAGGTGTTATCACTGTAATTCTGAGCATTATCCAGTTTCTCATCATTTATATTATATTAAGTCCTAGAACGAGCTCTACTGAAAGTACTTAATTTAGTAATTATCTCATAAGTTCCTTTGTACACTTATAAGGTCTACCTAAATATACTATTTTCATACATTTTAGTGCAGGTCAATCCACTTATACAGATGAACTCCTACAGATTTTCATAGGTCTACAAAGAATATATAGTTTTAGTTTAGTTGATAACAGAAAACAGTTGTACAGTCAACCTTTGTACAATGTCAGTACAATTGCTTCAGTGGCTTAAGACTGATCTGCTACAATGGTACAATATAATTTAAAAAAATGGATAACCATTTCAGTTTCTTGTGGAAGAATGTGACTTTCCAGATGGCTGTATCTTTTTGTTCTTGGCAAATTCTTGTGTTTAGATTTTATAGTTAAATTATTTTACTAATGATTTTTTTTGCTTGTTTGTTTTGTATTGTACTTTGGTGTTAACAGATCAAACAACATAGCACCACAAACAGGCAGTACTATTTATGACAACACTATGACAGCAAAAATGTAAAATAAAAATAAAATAAAATATCCAACACTGACAGCAAATCATGATTTCCCCCTAAGAATCGAGGCTCAGACTCATTAATGAATCACTAACATGTATACAGTATCTCCCAGTTGTTCTTATATTCATAGAATGTTGTAGCAATTAGTAAGTCAAGCTGAATACTTGATGAAAACAGAAACATTGCATCTATAATTAGCCACAGTTTTCTCTTTTTTTCCTTAGCCTATACATCATTTGTTGTTGAAAAAATTACCATTAATGATAAATTGTTACTAAACACTGAAAATGAAGAGAATACGCATTTGTGTAAGTGACTGTAATGCAGATTGAAGCCCTGTCTCTCTGTCTTTCACAGACTCGAGCATTGTGTGAGGATTCAGATTGTGACAGCGCTGAGCTCGACCAATCAGGAAGTGGAGAACCAAGTCGTCCCCCAAGTGCAGGAGGCTGGGGTCAGGGTCCTCAGAACTAACACTTAACACACACAGACACACACACACAACCACACAGCCCTGTGCATTTGTACATATTGTATATACATTCATCCAAACACATGCAGGATGCCAGCACACCTCCTTAATTGTAGTGTCACTGAAACACTTGATACACCATATGTGTGCACTTTCTCTCTGTCACACACACTCACACACACACACACAACCACATACACACAAACACACACATAGACACACAAACTACCCATAAAGTACCCTACCTTTGGGCCTGTAACACAAAATGGTGATGTAGTATCAGTGTATCAAAAGCAACTATTAGCCACTTTAAGAACAAAACACCTTCAGTACCTAGTTAAGATGTCATTAAGATCCCAAAGACCAGGGCCCCATGCTTTGTACATGGCTCTTATATTAACTAGGCATCAATGGGCTAATTGGTTTCTCAAAGCAAGTTGAAGGTTGCATGTGTTCCAGACCTGCTCCAGCACAGACTAACTCAAAGAAACTCAGGACCTGCATTCATAACGCTCACCAGAACTTGACTAACAGTAACAGTACATGTCTTTTAACAAAAATGCAAAAATTTTTTATGAAAGGTGCTGAACAATCCCATTGTGTGGTGACTTCATAACAAGTCTTACTATCAACTTCCATCCACAGTACCGAGGACACATACCGTAACTGTAACTGTACCACCTAATCTGAAAGGACAAAATTCAACTTTGGTTTAACCTTGAAATTGTAAGGGTGGCCTTAAAGGCACACTGTAGGAATGAGAAAAATATACTACTAAGAGCAGGACAGTGCAAAACAAAAGGAGAATCATACAGAAACAGGAAGAAACTTCAATTCAGCAAATAGGAATTGGCTGAAATAAATAAATGTTAGTGCAAAATGAAATTGAGATACTGTGAAGTTCTTTGTGCTCAAAAGACCCTTTACAGAGGCATCGAGCCAGGAGCTCTCAGTGGTGGGCGTGAGCAGTGGATTATCATGGATTAGCCAAACACGTCTGTCCATTCCGATACCCTAACAGATAGCTGCAAATGTTTCAAAAACTAATATTTAGTTTTATTTTCCAGAGATGACACAGTTATTATCATTTGTTCTCTTTATACTAATTTACATCGGCTGATGTGGTATCAGGGAGCTTTGTCATTTCCAGAGCATTCGTTTCAAATACATTTGCAAATACTGTCATAATTTACAGTGTAATATGCTGATGGTATGTATCAGCACTAAAAATTTTGATTCACACATTGGTCTTCTAATGTTTTTTAACTTAAGCAGTGATCATCTGTTTTCCCTTGTGTATGTACAGAGTAGTAGACCATTATTACATCCTACTACTCAGTGTGTTACTTTGCAATTAGTGATATAATCACACTGCAGCAGTCATGGTTTCATGCAAAACAAACATTTAATGTTATTGAGAATTTCATGAAAACACATATTACATGACAGGACAACAGCACGTACATACAGCAAACCCATGTTGTGCAGCCCAGACAGTGAAGGCCATTGACTGGAAGGCCATGAATCAGCTCCTTTCTTGTTGGACATACATCTGATTGGTCGCTGGGCATAGACTGCGATGAATACTAGTTGGCTGGCCAATAATGAGCCTCTAGTTTTTGGCTATGAAGGCAACAGGCTTGTGAGGACCACTAGCTTAGTGATTCCACAAGTCCCAGCTGTCATGAGTTTCACAACGATGCCAGGATCCAGTTCAGTTTCATTTTGAGATGGAAGAGTTGATGCATGCACCATGCACAAAGACCAAGGCAATAATTCTTGCATTGTCACATCTCTGTGGTTTGATGCATTGTAAAATAGATGCTGCCCTTGGCTGCTTTTGTCCAGGTGATATAATTACGTGTGATAAAACGCTGCTGAGATGCTTCTTATTGTATGCAGTCAGAGGGGGGTGAGGAAGCCCATGGGAAGCCTCATTCAGATAGTTACTACTGGTAAATCACTCAGAAACAAACAAGAAACTTATTGGTGTTTGGAGAATAAAATGTTCAAGCATGCAAATGCACAGGGCAGAGTAGTCAGAGAGACTAACAACCTCAACCTTAGCTTTTTGCATCAAGAGAATAATAAGAGAATCATAAGAAAAAAGATGATTGTACTTCAAAGCAATTGACATATCCACTGAGAAGGCATAGATTCAACCCACTAAATTCAAAGAGATTTAAGATGTCAGAAGTATGTCCAGTCGCTAAGCACATGAATAACTTACTGAATGGGAAAACTACAAATCAGGCGTTTTTGCTTGCTGAAGAACAACTGTGTAAAGTGCAAGATGATGTGATGGCTGCTGAATTTTAGATTTAGCACCATGTTTATAGGATGAGGAACTGGGAGCCAGTTATAATACTCAAACCTGAGAATGTATATATATTCAAAATGATTCAAATGATTTCTGAAAAAATTAAATAAAAAATCACTAGAAAAATATTTCTGACAATTCAGACATTACATAAAGATAGCACTTAAGGTATAGGGGTCAGGATCTTCGTGCTGTTAAAAGCATTAAGAGGTCATAGCAGAAAGTTATTTGTAATTATTTCATATTCATGTGTCACGGTGGCTCAAAGCAGCTTTCTACTTTTGATCTCATTTGACATGCATTCCTGCCTTCTAGGCCTTAAAGACTGAATGTGGAACGGAGAATTCTGACCGAGTGAGACAGAATGCTAAAACTGGAGTTTCAAACAATTTCAGCCTTAACTTGCCTTGGTGAAATCAGGCAAACATGATTTAAAAACTCTCGTTGTACGGAAGACGACAGAGCTTCAAAAGCTTGGCTTATATGAACTGTCTATGAAGAATGGGGCCCAGGGAAATGCCACGGACAAAATCAGACAGATTTAGACTCTTCCACAGAGTATTTTCTTTCATTTATTTTTCATAATCATCTGTAGAGCAGAAATAAAAATAAAACGAATGAATTTGGGTTTGATTTATCAATAGATTATGTATCATCTGCCCACCCTTACAAATTCAGAATACTGAAAATTGCAGAATGGAATGCAAGCATGACGAGGTCTATGTCTTTCAACAAAATAAACTGACATTTTACCTTGGTCATTTTACTTTGGTCATTTTAGAACTTTAAGGAGATAATGTAGAAGCAACAATGGATTATTATTCTAATATTCGTCATCTTCCTCCTGCCTCCTGACTATCTTTAGATTTCTTTGTTTCTTTAATAGGGACATGCAATATGTACATTACAAATATTCTGAAAACAACACTTTTATTTTCTGTACTTTCTGTAAAAAACAGAACAAAACAACAGAACAAAAAACACTAATTTTTGATGTATGAGAATTTTAACTTGAAACTTTTGAGTTTGAGAGGTGTAAAGAACAAAAATGCATGAAGGATGTTTGTATGCGTTTTCATTTTGGATTCATTGTTTTTATAAATCTAAAAAAGGAAAACAAATGTTTGCACTTTTTTTTCCACCTTGAATGTGTGTGATATTTTTGTGTTGCTTGTAGGCACTTTATAATAGGATGTTTATGTCCACTAATGTATCACCTTCTCATGACACTGAGTTTGCGTTCAGTGTAAATTGGTTTGGGTCAGGAGTGGGAACAATGTGGGACATCCAGGCCCAGACTGTGTTTTTTAGAGGGTCCTTCAACTATGTCTGGAATTGAAACAGCGTAAGGGGTCTGACGTGCCATGTTATTTCCTTCCGAAATGAATTGTGTGTGAATAACTTCCACGCAGAGAAGCCACTAATCCATCGCCTGGAGCCTTACCTTCCTGCAGAGTTCAGTGAGATTAGCAGATTATGATTGGGAATGTTTTGGGATGGGACAAAGCTGTTATGGAAAGTAGTGGGAGGTTGGTAGAGAAGAGCAGTGGGAGAGAGCATAGGTGGTGTCTACCCTGTCCATAAAAGAATATATAGCTGTAACAATCTCGATTTGATGATACTTGTTATCCTGGATCAAGTCAAAACATGGCGGGATTGCATTTCTTCCACCTCACAGCAACTACTGTGAAACAAAGGAGGGCTGGATCTCTTTTACAGTTTCCTGGATGTCTACAGTATGTGCTAAGTGAGCACATAAAACTCAATTACACTGTTCGTACATTGATTGTTTAGAGGCTACTCTAAATGCACCTTATTTCTGCGATGGAATCTATCCCACTATTGAGTGTTGAAATTCTCAAATTTGACCACTTGATTTGGCCCTGGATAACAACTCTGTGTTAGTCTAATAATCAAATTGTCTAGTATAGATAATAACTAGTCACTTGATAGTCTGTTTACTTAAGAGGGTGCAAAACCTCAATATAAAGAGGACAGTCAACCTGTTTGTCATCTCACACGCTTGTCTTCTCACAGTAATTGTGATAAAAAGGCTCATGTTGACCGATGTATGTGTATAGCAGAGTTATTTAAGTGGCATTATGGATGTAAACACAGATATATTATTAAATCAATATGGTGCAGTTTTCTGGGCACGGGTTATGCATAGTCTTAAACTTACTGCTAAAAAGGCTTTTACTTAGTAATTTACTAAATGACTAGGATTAATCTTTGCCCAGGAAACTAGACTACTGTATATTGTAGAATTATCAAATAGGTGGCATTATGGGGATTTTCCATTTTCGTAACATTCCAGCATCATTCTGCAGTCTTGTACAACTGAACAATGAACAACTGGCCAAGGGTGAAAGCTTGTACTGACGACTCACTTCCTGTATGCTAGCTGTACTGAGTACTGAACATTGTACTGTGGGCATTGTTTAGACCTATGGTGCTGGGGGGGGTCGGGGGGGGTTGACTTCTGGGTAACACAAGTATCTAAGGGACTGTTTTTGCAGGTGCTTATTTCTACAGCTTATACTTTGGTGTTGGCTCCATGACTGCCACGGAACATCCCTGACTGGGAGTCTATGTAAAGGCAAATGGCCAAGCTGTGTTTGGGTGGAAGGACTGGTTTCCCTTTACACTTTGATATTTTAACCAGTGTCATAGCCAGTCAAGGGCAGCTGGCAGGACTTTGATGATACTTCATCAGCGTCAGTCCAAAGCAACATAGTAGTCAGATTCTCAGTAATACTGTGAGAAAAAGGGTGTCAACAATTCTAGATTCAAACCAAATCCTAAATTAACCCCTCCTATTGACATGATTGCAGCTTTAAATCATGATTGCAGCTTTAGATCAAATCTGTGCCAATTACATAAATTGTCGTGCTGGATTCCCTATTCTAAAACAGCAGACTCCAAAAAGCAACGCTAATTTTGTAAAATTAGTTTTGTATCCTTAACATATGTTCTGACCCAGTTTTTGTTTTCTAAGTACGACTGTACAAGCTTTCGCCCATGGCCTTCGTTTCTCTAAAGAACCAATCTTACCAGATTCTTTCTGGACTACTGAGGGTTTGTGCATTTATCTAATTGACGGAAAGTGCAAAGATGACAAAATCTAGAAAAAAAAAAAAACCTTGACCAAGGTCTAAAAAAAAACAGTTAAAATGCCAAAAAGTCAGGGATGAGATCATTCATTGAGGGAGTCTGGGTACTGCTGTCTCTCCTCCTATCAGCTGTGAGGAAGGCAGGCTGCAGTACTGTCAGAGCTGCTGTCTTCTCTCTACATGACTAGATGTTAAGAACACTCAAAACAAGCAGTCATTAAGTGTCATGACTGTCAGCTGATGAAAGCGCAGAAGTTAAAGCAAATACATTCCATGTGCGTTTCCCCCAAATTTCCTGAAAAAATGATATAGGCATTGGGCACGTCTAAATATGGCCTGCGCAAATGAAGGAAAGTAGATTTGCTTGCATTCGTTTAGAGCTAGTCCTAAACCAGACGTGCATCCTCTACTTAGAGACAAAATACAGTCCTCTAGAAAACAGGAACCCCTAAGACACTGTCCAAGCTGCCCTTGAGTGGTATGGGAACAGCATGACATCTTTGGAGTCTATCATTTTATGTTGTTAGTGCTGCTTAGCATTAATGTACAGAGTCTAACAGAGGACACACATTTATTATGAGACAGACATTTTCTTTCGTGCACATGAGATTAAATGTGGGGGATGGGGTAAAAGGGGGAGTGTTAACAGCACTATTATTTTTCACCTCTACTATCATTAAAACTTTATTGTACTCTGATGTTCCAATATCAGAGTACCATCTTGAGTACATATATTGCATTTATGTGCAAAGGGGGATTGTCAAGTGTCATAGGATATTAGCTAAGTTATCCATAAACATGTGTTAAAATTTGTTACTTCAGAAATACTCACAAGATAACATCGGTGTGGTAGGCTAAAATTACTTTTTCTTGTTTCCTTGGAAGGGATGAAACAAGTCCTCTGACAGACTCTGTATAATTGTACCTAATATACAAAATATATTTAAATAAATTATAATGATGAGCAAAAATAAAATCTGTACTAGACCTCACTATGTTCTGTTTTCTCCCTATGTTGACAGTATGAGCTTAATACAGATTTGGTACTGACAGAAAGGATTGTGCTGTGTTCCTTGTGTGGTTCATGTGTTGGTGCAATGACATGTTCGTGTCGTCACTGTTTTTCATGTCCAGAATAGAGTCGTAGTGTCTCTGCTGTATCACACAATTATTGTATGCCTTCCCAAACATTACAGTGAAGTCAGAATTGCTTTTGACTCTACTTAAGCAGATAAGATGAAAGAGGAAAAACTAGATAAGGAAATGTATTAGATTGCTCATGCAGTTGCATTATCACAATATTGGGCTTCATTGCAAAAGACCAATAAGAACAAACAATCATATTTCTGTCTTCAGCTATCCTTGCCAGTGTTCACTGGTGTTTCAGAGAGCTAGACATGGCTGAAGGAGTTTTTTTTTTTCATTTTTTTCCACTACCTTTAACCATATAACAGTGGAATAAAGAGTTCACTTATACATCTGGTCATAAGTCGACATTTTACAAATGGTTAAATCCAGCAAAAAATAACTTTAGCCCCATTGAAGAGTTACACAGACCTCACTGAGCAAGGAAATAACTGAGGTTATTTTATAATAATAATAACCCTAAGAAAAGCTTCAGAAAGAAATGAGATTTAAAGAACTTATTCTCCCCTGGCATAATAAGGTTTAGACAACCATGAGAATGAGTAATGGATGTTTTAAGGTAGTAAGGTCAGATTTGAAGTCAGTGTGAACCAGATATATTTGACACAGTCTGTATGCCTATTATAGAAACAGAGGGTGCATTATAAGTAGCTTTCTAATGTTGGAAGTTATTTTATGATTTCAGGATTAGTGGACATCAGGTGGACAGGCTAAGAAGATGGACCGTCACTCCAAGAACTTAAGACTACCAGGGTATGGCAAGTTGGATTTATAGTGAAGCACCCTATTGGTTAATCTCTCTAACCAGATAATTCAATAGAAACACCAAACCTGTACATACTCTATGGAGTTTATCAAATTCCCCATTTATTTGTAATTAAATATTTTAGGTGTACTTAGTAAGTGTAGTTACACTCAAGCCCATTTGTTGGCATGTTTGTGACAATTGCCTACTATGTTTTATTTTAGAGGCAGTCCATTCTAAACAGGTATGTTTGTAGGTGCTGGTCTGGTACAAATAGGTTCCTGATACATGGAGATCAACATGTAGTGTGATACAGACTCTACAAATAGGCCAAACACAAAAGAAAACACAAATGTAATTTGAGCATTTCACATCATTTTAATTTGCAATTATAATTCTTCATTCCTGTTGCACTTCAACTCTACAATATTCTGAAAACGTGCACAAAAAGGTTTAGGTTCTCCTTTACAAAATAAAAACTTTAACCAAGCAAATAGAGAAAAGAGAAAACTAGTGTTACTTCTAGTGTGAGCCTCCTAGTTGATTAATCAGTTGCTCCATATAAACAAATGAGTCAGTTTGGAATCCTTTGCAGGCTCCCCACCCCAATAGGTTAAAAAAAATATTCTCTCTGTTTAAAAGAAATATTTGCAACTTATTATATCAGGAATATTTATCAATTTATCAGAAACGTCTGAGACACTCTTGCCCATCCCTCTATCAAAATGGCCTTCAACTTCTGGGGAAAAATAACAATATAAAACATTCAGGAATGACAATATTTGACATTTGACCGACAAAAATCAACAAGACCACTGCAGTCTTAAACCCACTGAAACACCCACAACCTGTGACATAAAAAAAAAACAAACAAAACCAAAGACCCCCAACAAACATCGGGTAACAGGTGACCAAACCCCAAATATTTGCAGTTTTCTAGATATAAATTAAAATAAATAGACAAATTTGTATGGTACAGGGAAAAAAGCTGTGAACGTATCACTAGTTACTTTTTTTATTCATTTTTTTTTCTACGTGTTTTGTAAGAAAAATCTGACAACAAAAACCTCAATATTTGCTTTTCAGATTTTCCCCATTACTTTCAAATGTTAATGTGTACAACAGGATAAACATTGAAAACCAAAATGTTAAAAAACTATACGCAAAGGGATTTTAAAAACATGTCCATGAAATAAATAAATAAAATACCTATGCATATTTACTTCCAGAAAATATATTCATGAAGCATATATTTATGAAGCACGGCTTGGGTGGGTGGGTGAGGACGAAAGCTAGGCTGAGAGTACTTGGTTGCTGTTTTTGTTTATTTTATTTTGAGTGTGCACGTGTGTGTGTGTGTGAAGTTGAGGGGTGGGGGGTAACTGGCTGATGGAGATGCGACGTATGTGAAGATCAGTTCGCAGCCAGTCCTGTTGCCTCGGACGAGAGTCTGGAAGAGAAATCAATGCTACACTCAGCTGCGGTACGTCAATAAAACAAGCTGCATATCTGCACGGGTGAGTATGTGTAGGAGTAAGGGTGAGGCATGGTGAAGTCAGAAGCAACATCTACTGTAGTTCCTGAGAAAATAAGCCTTCTGCAAATCAGATTGGCTTTTGAATCCGTAGGATTAATAGAGGTGCATAATCCAAAAAAGTCTGGGAAATGCCGTAATAGACTTGGACAGAGAACTGTGGAGCCATTGCAATGCAGCTTTTAATTATGTAAATTATCTTTAGGAAAAAGAATAAAGGAATGAAGATTTTAGATGCCCCCTGCTGAACTGATAAAGACGGAGATGCTTATCCCACCTTAAATGTCAGAGTTCAAAGGAGAGTGTTCCATAGTAATTATCATTGCTACGCAGGACAAATATTCATTTTATATAGGGGTATATTAAATTTTGCAAAGTTAGCCCTGAACTACATTTATCCCAAACCCTTTGGTTGAGTGTAAACAGCCACTATAACTGATGGTAGGCAAGCCCAAAAACACACATTTAGAAAACTGAAAATATACATACAAAAATAATGCCGAACAGGCAATTTATCAATACCTGACTGATATGCAGCTAATTCCTACACAGATGTGTTGAGAAGCCTTGTACCCATGTATTTCAACAAAAAAGGCCCATGTTGGCTAATTTGCTACCAAAAGCAACAGATGCACAAATATAACCAATTGTCTCTGGCATCACTTTTTGATTGCTAACTCATTCCCTAGATTAAAATGGGACTAAATCTTGCTACTTAGACAGATAAGCACAGAACACGCACGTACATAAACAGTAACGTTGGCTAATTGGCATAACGCTAAAAATAATTATGGCTAATAAGTAGCTACAAACTCTACCGTGCACCAATTCCTTAAGACATTTAGCTACCTATAATACTGGATACAATGCTTCAAGCAAAGCTTTACAATAATTTTTCGTTTTTTCTGCATTTTTGAATAACTTACATGATAGGTGTGGCTCTAAATTGAATAGCCTATAAATATGATAACACTAAAAACAAAGTAGAGGAGACTTTACAGACATTTCTATCCTAGACAAAATTCTAGACAAATAAAAGTGTGAAAGTAATTAAAGTGTGTGTGTGTGTACACTCATGTACACTTATGCATTACCTAGCATTGATGAGGTATTCGGCCAGGCTAATACTGGCGGGGGAACCGGTGATGGTAACTTGGCGGTCACTGGAGCCCTCAACAGGGTTGGCGATCTTGATTTGTGCGCCCGACATTTGACGAATCTCGTTTATCTTGGCACCTTGGCGGCCAATGATGCAGCCAATCAACTGAGAAAAAATGTTGCCCAATACAGCAAAGTCCATTAGTATATTCAAATATCCCCGATTAGCAAAAATCAGCATACTTCATTTTTTGATCAATCTGTATTTGTAATGCAAATCTGTAAAGGATCATCTAAACCATGACCAGCTGAAGATGCTGAATAGTGAACATGATCTTAGGTATGGTAGATACATTTTAATGGTTGTATTTTTTGTAAACAAAGTCCCAAGTCACTGCTGCACTCGGATGACGGGTGAACAAACAGTTAAAACTAAAACATCCCCATATAATCTGTATGTAAAGTAGGCAGCCTTTCAAACAGCACTACACATTTTAAAGAATAATACCCTCAAGAAAACATCTAAACAGCTCTCAAAAGGAAAAATGTTTACTGCACTGCATGGACTGTGGTACTTGAGAAATTGGGTGGTAAAACATGCTATTTCGGGCCATATGGATCTGGATGCCTATTTATTTTTAGTTTGTTTTCACACCTTGGTGTTTTTTCAATATACTGAAGCTCATGGCCATTTTATGAAATCGGAGCTTAGACGAGCAGGTTGCAACTGACAACCATAAATGCTTGACCCTCAATTTGCCATTATAAAAATAAACATCTCCCCAATAATGTCCTGCATTTAAGACAGAATCCAGTGTTTACCACTCATCCACACTAACTCACGTCATTTGGAATGGTCAGTTCATGAGAGCCAGTCTGTGCAGAAGCATCCATCCCAGCTGTAGAGGAACAGAACTGTGTATTAACACCCTTGATGACGGCCAACCAGCACAGAGAAAGACCAAGCTTCCATCAGCATGACTCACCAGTAAAGCCTTGGCCACTGGGAGCCAAAGGAAACGGACTCTGCTGCATTGCCAACTGGTGAAGTTTAGTGAGCTATGAAGGAAAAAAAGAGGTTATTTATCAGAGAAGGACAGACTGAAAAAGCAGTTTTAAAGTTGTCGAATACCAAGAAAAGGAAAGGTACAATCCCCAGGACTGCGGATTGATAGGAGTATTTCAAGTGTGAGCAGAATGGCTCTTACATCAGGTTGAGGAATGGCATGCTGTCCCTGCACCGCATATGCCTGAAAACATCACCCGAGAAGTCAGATCAACAACGCCCCAAGAGAATGCAGCAAAATAAAGAAGTAAAAATCAAAACTCGATATTCTGGTAAACAAAAGACTGCCGTGTGTTGATCTGCCACACATACCTGTCCTCCAGCGAAGATAACAGGCGAACCTGAGGGTTTGGGTCGATACGGGATGGTGACACCTTTGGGAGGAGACTTGGGGGAAACAGGAGAAAGATGGTAAACAGAGAGGTCCAATGATCCAGTTCACAAAAAATGCTGATTCATGGTAAACATCGGAACTGCCCAATATACAATTGGTCCATTTTTTTTTAAAATACTGCGTAGGATAAAAACACATGGTCTTAGTAAGTGGCCACATGGCCCCTTGTTTACCTCCAGCATGACCACGCAGATCTGTTTGACACACTCAATGATGGATAGTGGCGTCCCGGCAATGGTGATGGCTCTTTCAGTGGAATTAGGTAGCATGTCCCCAGCCACCTGTACCTGAGCTCCAGTTGACTGGAGTGACAAATGAAAACCCAAATGTTATGATTCTAAACAATCCAGCCATCCCAACTAAAAATGAATCCGTTTTAGTTTGATTATGTTCTGTAATATGCCATCCATAGAAGAGCACAACGCCAGTCCACACTTACCTCCCTGATCTCTTTGATCTTGCAGCCACCCTTGCCAATGAGAGAGCCACACTGACTAGCAGGCACGACAATGCGCAGGGTGACCGGAGGCTTAGAAGTGGCCGTACTATTGGACATGGAGCTGCTGATGTCCTAAAAGAGAGAGGGGGTGGGTGAGGTCAGATGGAGGAAGGTCAGGGGGTCCCAAGTGGCTAAACAGGAAAGCATTTACCCCACCAGCGGGGCATTTTGAGTTCGATCCCCGACGATGGCAAACTCTCCTCTGGCAGTTATACAGCGACACTGGCCAATCGTGGGTGTCCGTGAGCTCATGCATCAGAAGGGAGTTGGATAGTGCCAGAGTGCTACTCCACCCCCTGATGCAGCATGATATATGGGGATGGGGTATGCAGTAGGAGGCTTTGCTCTCCATAGATGACATTGTCCCTGATGAGTGGGTATTGTCTGAATAAAAACTGGGGGAAATTCCCCCTTAAAATAGAGGGAAGAAAAAATAATGTATGCACCACATTCAATACTTGAACAAGTGGTTTCTGTTCCCACCCTTTACATCCAATTATGTTTTTTGTATTACCCAACAATCTTAATGCACTGAGGTTTGAATCACGTGCACAGGAAAATGACATTCCACGTGGAGTGGTTGTTGCTGAGTGTTATTAAAAGTCATTCTGAGCAAAGATTATTTTACGAATCAAAAATGGCCATATGCCAGAAACCAGCCACATGCCAGAGATTGTTACAGTGAACAGTGATATGCTATAATCTGTAAACATTCTGCCTGCCAACACTTCCCATGTAATGCACATGTAAATTTGCCATGACATGTTCTGGGTGAGTTTGTAGCAACTGGAAGCAAACCACATGCCAGAAATACAAATATATATAAAAAAAGATTTTATTCTATAAAGAGCATGTTAAAGGTATTTTGTGAATAAGCACATAAGCAAAGCCCTGACTGCAGTTAAAAAAACACTTAAAACTGCTCTATCTAATTTTTATCTTTACTGCCTGCCATACGTGGGCTTCAGAGCTCCACCACCTGCTTCCTTCAATCCCACATCCTCCATACAAGCCCTTCCTTTCAAAAACATGCATGCTTAGTAATTAGCCTTAATAAATAATCATAGCTGCCTTAGTAAAATAAAAAAGTCTTTATGAACATGCAAAATAAATGACAGGGAAGAATGCCTTCCTGAAGTGAACTTCCCTGATTGGTCAATACATACGCTTCTGTAATTTATAGTTGCTCATTACTGAACTCAGGAGAAGCACAAGATGTGTTTTTCACCTACAGCCATTATTTTAATAATGGTCATTAAAATGTAAAGACAGCTTAGACAGAGAGTTCTTAAAATAACTCACAGCAGCTTTAACAATAATGGAACTATGATTTCTTGCTACCAGCCCTTTACAGATTAAACAGAAGAGCTGTTCACTCGTCAATCAGTTTACCATAAAAAGGCTGTTAAAAGCAGAGGGGAGGGGCACGCCGTCCTAAAAAACTTCTGTACCTCCAGCTGGGTTTGGTTCACTGAACTCATTTAAAGTGCAAAATAAGCACAGCAGTCGGAGCTTTCGGATGCCGTGTACGCAAAAGGCATCAAAGACAAGACGGCAGAAATGTGCACACACTTAAGACCTCCATCTCCTTTTGGGAATTCAAGGTTCCAACACACACTGAGCTCTGTGACTGGTACCACACAAAGGGCCATCTGTACAGCCACACATGCAGGAGTCAGTGGAGCTGGGGGCTTGCTGTCCGTCAGTCTAGTAATGTCACTGAAGGTCTCGAGTCAGTTACTATTCAGCACTGCTCTCGCCGTGTCATGCTGGCAAACCTAATCAACAATTGTGGAATATGAATTTGCAGCTAATTTATTCACAAAGTAGATGAATAGGTTGTTAAGACGAATACCTCTTCCAGTTTGTCAATGATCATGGAGAAGGCTTTAAAGATGGCAGTGGTGGGACCAGCCAGGGTTATGATCCTCTCCGGGCAGTTCCCTTCAGAGATGTTGATGCGAGCACCACTCTGCAGGAGGCCAGTGAGGTGAGACGATACAAACAAGAGACAAGAGTGAGTGAGCCACCTATCCCCACTGAGAATCTGGGTCAGTAAGGAAATCTCAGTGCAATAATGAAGCCAAACCAATATAACTGAATAAATATTTGGACTTATGAATTGGTTTAGAAATTTAAAGGGATTAAAAATGTACGTTATATATAAATAACGGAAAATGAAGCAATGCTAGTGATATGCTGGAGAACAATGCTCACCTCTTCTCGCATCTTCTTCACTGATTCACCTTTCTGCAAGGGGAGAAATGTCCTTTATTTAATAAGAGCAATATCAGATGCAGAGTACACACAAGGTAGACAAGCTTGAACACAGTTACAATAATAATTGGTAAAGCCAAAGCTTTACAGGCTAATTTCATGCTGGTTTTATTGTGCATAAAATTTCTACATAAACACATTCATATACATAAGACAACAAAATGAGTTAAAATGGGAAATTTAAAGGTTTTAATATTTGAAACTAATTGTTAACAAACATAAAAGATTAAACCAGGAAATGGGAGCTGTGTGTAAAGACTTGATGGAAGAATCAAACTGACCTTCCCAATTATGCTCCCAACCTCCTTCCCATGCATGAGCAGCCTGATGGTGAGTGTGACGTTGAGGCCACCTTCAATCACACCAGTGTCCATCCCTGTGCTTTGGAGATCTACCTGGTTCCGTTGTATGCTCTTTGGTCACCAATGTTAAACCTGTCACATACACATATCCACCATCAAAATTCAAGATAATTACATGAGCTTACTCATGACATTAAACGGGAATATAGCTTGTGAGAATATAGACAGATGACAGGTGAATTTGAAACTTGGGCCAGCATAATTGTATGTGGAGTGTTTCCTAAAGAATGGAAAGCTCACATTGCGAAGTTTCTTCTACTCCACTACACACAAGTCCAACATCATTCCAGCAACTGGTTTGGAATGTTTTCAGTACAGCTTTGGACAGTGCAGCAAAAAACCTCTGACCTTGCACATCTTTGCACTCTTAATTTATGTGATACGGTATTTGAGAAAGGTCTGTGGTTAGAGATGACAAATATGTAATGTGTGTGGTTCTGTATCCATTTCAATTCAGATCATAAAGGCTCAATTCTGGGACATGAAGTGAGCATAGATACAATTAGCAATAAGCATTTTAGTGAAATGGCCAATTAATACAATTAGACTGTTAATGCACTGACAATTGTTGTGAAGATTAATTTAAAGGTTGCACACTTAATTTATTATACTACGAAGCATTCGCTTGAATTCTGTTCAGAACAGCAGAACTCAATATACAGAAGAAATCACCCACAAACTGATGAAAACATGCACCATTTTGTAATCCACTCATCTACTTGTACGACAATACAAGACAATTCCATTTTAATTCATTCACAATTTATTTTATTTACCCCAATAATTCTGCATACCTCTTCAAGGAATAAAATGTACCATTATTACAAAACTAGGTACATGCCCAGAAATATCTCCAACCTCAAAAAAATGTATCTTTAATCCCAATCAGTTCATAAAAATCTCAGTTCTTACAAGGATCCTGTTTGGCTAGTCTACAAAATAATATGTTAAGAATTGCATTAATTTTGACCAACATCCTATAAGTGCTCAGCATACATAAGAATGTCTTCAGGGCATCATGGGTAGCTGCCTCATGAAGTTGGTTAAGAACACCAAGAGCATCCAAAGACATCATCCTAAACTGTTCAGTAATGGGTGGCTCTGAAGAATTTTACAATCTAGAGCCATCTATTATGTTTTAACATAGCATAGTCGTGTCATTTCATTATTTTGATGACACCTTCACTGTTTTTCTAAAATGTAGAAAATATTAAAAATTAAATAAACTAGGTGTGTTCTAACTTTTGACTGGTAGTGTCAATATATATATATATATAAACCCATTTGAGCTGCCCAAGTCGTTACAACACTGGGGAAATGGTGTTCGGCTCAGTGGAAAGTTATTATTGGCAATTAAAGACTCCAGAAATAGAAATCCATAAGGCTTTCAGTTTGCAACTGTATTCAGTACAAAATCCCTACCACCTAAGCCAGCTCTGAAAATCACTACACAGAGGACACAAAGGGGCGATTCAAAGTTGCCCCATTAGGGAGCAAATGGTGATAAAATGGCTGGGCTTGGCCAAAACATTACCAATTTTTATCCCAACATCTTGAAAAGGCACACTGGTTCAGCTCAAACACTGGATGTAAGATGCAGTCTGAAGAGCAGCACATACGAAAAACAAGGGGTATGGAGGGCATGGGATGAAAATGCCAAGATCATCAAAGGAGATTGTTCCAAGTGGTGTTGATCTATATTGCACTGATTGAATGGACCAAATAAGCCACCAAAAACGGCTGAAAGGGATCATGGCCAAGGCTTTTTGGATGGGGATGACACTATTGGTCACTCAAATGGAAAAGCAGCTCTGCCTTTAGCCTAATTGAAAATTCTAGGCCGGCATTTGAACAGGAAGCAAATAGATGTACATTGTCAAAGATGCATGTACATAGAATTTAAGTAGAATTTCTGGCATAAGCAAGAAACACACAAACTGGACAGTGTAAATCCATGTTGATCACCATGACACTGAGTCAACAAATATGATTCACTATATCCAGGTAGTTTAGACAGTGTATGACCCCAAATTTTGGAAGAGACAGGAAAAAATGCATATTCAGCTGAAACACTGAAGAAGGTCCACATGAACAACTACCTAGTTAAAATAAGAAATATACAATCTCTGACTTGCTACCCAAAGAGCAATAACTTCAGCAAGTTGATTGTTTTTAAAGTCTACAAGTTATGCCATGTTTTATTTAAAAGTCATTTTAAAACAGCAAAGTAGCAACGATAAAACACAGACCAAATGGATGAACAATGTTTCCAAATGGCATCACAGCATGTGACTTAAATGCTCACGAGGGGGAAACTGCATGATTTGAACCCTTCTGACGGCAAACTATTCAGAAATGTAGTGGACGTGGAAAAAGCATAAAATGTTTTAGGTGAAATTTTCCTGCCGAGCGAAATTACTGCGTGCATCACGCACCTTTTATTTGGCTGGAAAGCTAACTAGCTAGCTAAAGAAACAGGCGTATGTAGGTACAAAAAATAAAACGAGAAACTACATACATAGCTACATACGTACAAACGTATCTATAGCTAGCTATATGTGAGAAAACAAGCTAACAAAATGAAGCAGAGGCTAAGCCGTACTGCTAGCAGCTAAACTCTCATTAACAGGGCCTCCTGCGTGCAGCACAATGGGCAATATTACGTCATATGCGACTCCGAAGTAGACGGTTATACCGTCACCGAAACCCAGCTAGCTAACATTAAGGGTTAGCTAGCAAAATGTAATTGGGTAATCAATAGACTTAAATTTTAAAGCCGGATGTGAGCTAGCTTGCGATTTCCACTTAGCTAAGCTAACTATAACTACCCAAGTCACCTTTTGATTCCACGACGTCGTAGTCTTAGCGGTCACATAAGCTAGCTGGATAGCTATGCTAGCTTACATCAGCTATCCTACTAATGTGTCATTGGCTTGCGTGTTTTAGCTAGGATAGCTAGCTAGTTCGCTATGCTACACTAGCTAGTTCGCTATGCTACACTAGCTAGTTCGCTATGCTACACTAGCTACTGTCAGCTATCCAATGTTAGCAGGCTTCCAGTTATTTTTCACACTGAGCTTACAAATAATTCCCAAATTATTAAGGCATCTAAATTATATTCATAAGAGGTAACCCTGAATATAAATTGTGATTTCGTAAGTACTTAACTGTGGTGCAGCGAGCTAGCATGCTAACGAGTTAGCCGCGATCTACAGGCGAGTGCAGCGGCCTAGTGAACGTACGCACTCTGTGCGATTGATCGTAGTTTCAAAAATATTATGAATAAAAAGTAGAGAATTATATATATCCTTACCTATTCCAACCCTGTCAATGTGTTCAGGGGATGGGGTAGGGTTTAGAGGGTAGAAGGGGAAAGGTTCGGGAGGGAATTTTAAGAGGATTCGGGGAAGAGGGAAGACACACAAATGCGTGATCAGACTCCACTCTTCTCTGTACAAAGACAACAAAATGCGCTCCAATCAACTTTCACCCATGACCACACCTTCCGTCACATTCCCGCCCCTTTCCATCTTCTTCGTTGTTTTTCCTACCTCTTACGGCATTGCAAATGGTAATATTGCCACCAGCTGGAAGTTTATAAACGTATTGATTCACTGCTTGAGTGTTTAACAGTTTTTGAACCTTCAGGGATGCAAGTACATTTTTAAAGTCAGCTTTTTAAGGTAACGAATCTATGCAGTTTTATATGCTACGCGATTTTAAAGACGTAGATATACGTGTAAAAGAAACACAACTGATAATTTCATTTATTTTGAAATGGAAAAGGAAAAGTCAGCTTTTGTCCATGACATAAAATGAATGTTTTATTACTTCACTTTAGTAGGAAATTGTGATCTGTTCTGGAAAGAGAAATTTAGTGTAACGTTTGTCACGTGCACTGTCAATCTTTGAAAGGAGTCAAATACCAGTACTATATTATCCTACTGCTGGTTCTGATCCTATTCACGTAATATATGGCACTCTCTTAAATTACATGAAAATACATGCCATTTGAAAACATTTTTTAATGTTTTCTCTTATTTTACAGAAGACAACTGGCTGATCTAATAAAAAAAATAAATCTACATTTAAAGAATAATTTTATCCAGAACTGTGAAAAACATGGAACCAGAATTCAAGCATAATATATATTTGAATATATTTTTTTATATATATATTTGAATATATATTTGACTTAATATATATTTGAATTGACAAATACACAGCATATTGTACTCCAAATTGAAGCAAATACAATATGCACAGAGCTTCCAGAAAAACAGGATATTTTGGACAGAGCTAAGTGCTTCCTAATTTATAACATATATACTATATACATATATACTAATTGTCTAAAATGTCTTTATATGCTGATATATTACAGTAAGATTTTCCTTCGCTGGAACTAAGGGGCCCTGAAAAACAACCTCATAGCAATATCCTTCCCCCACCAAATTTTACAATTATCACAATACAGTCAGGCAGGTAGCATTCTCATGGCATTCACCAAACCCAAACTCATCCATCAGACTGCCAGATAGAGAAGCGTGATTCATAACACCACAGAACACGTTTCCACTGCTCCAGAGTTCTGTGACAGTGGCTTATACCACTCCACCTGACACCTGGAATTGTGCTTGCATGCAGCTGCTTGGCCATGGAAACCCACGAAGCCACGAAGCTCCCAGCGCAGATTTCTCTGATGATGTTCCAAACCTGCTGATGTTAATGCCTGAGCAGGTTTGGAACTTTGCAGTCATTGAGTCAGCAGAGTGCTGGCTACACACTGTGTGCTTCAGCACTTGGCAGCCGTGCTCTGTAACTTTACACGGTCTGCCACTTTGTGGCTGAGTTACTGTGGTTCCTAAATGCTTCCACTTTTTAATAATACCACTCAGAGTTGATCGTGAAATATCTAGGAGGGAAGAAATTTCACAAACTGACTTGTTGCAATGGCGGCATCCTATTACAGTAGCACGCTTGAAATTCAGTGATTCAGTGAACTCTTTAGAATGACCCATCCTTTCACAAGTGTTTGTAAAAGCAGTGATTATACACCCACGGCAGCAGGACTGAATAAAACACAATTTTATTTAATAAGAGATGTGTCACAATACGTTTGTCCATGTGGTGCATACAGTAGACATGTTCAAAATTGCACTGAAGTACACAAGATCTTTTGAGAAATCTTTTTTGTTTCAAACAGAGGTCTTTCACACACTGTGCAAGTTAAAATGCAAGGTGAGATGGTGTTTTGTTCTGCTTCTTATGTAATAAGAGGGTCCATTTTATAATAGAAAAAGTAGATGTTTAAATAACATTAATTTTAAGGGTTCTAAAGTTCAAAGAGTGCAAATCAGTGTTGTTTTTTGAGTTTCCTAATTTCATTGCTGGAAATGCAAACAAATATATAATTTATCCAATATTCATGAGCATTAAAATACCTTTCCACTTCAAATGACAAATGCTTAATTCTGATGGTCTGGAGGTGTTCAACAAAAATTTTATATATAAAGTTACACAGTTACTTCTTTCATGAGGTAACTATCTATCTACTCATTATGTATAAGCCATCAATTAAACAAGTTGAAAAGTAATATCTTAAAAGATGCCAGTGTTGTAACTATTATTCACTGTCATGAAGACACCAATAGCCTGTGTCTGTTATTTTAGGGATAGTAATGAGCACTCACTAAATTAGGTGGGGGTCTACCAAACAATATTTCATTCTGAATGCAGAAAAAACAGATTTTTCTCAGACTACTGTCTCTCTAATTCCATATTATAACAAGTACTGTTCTGTTCACCCCAGGAAATGTGTTCTCTGTTGTTACCATTTTGATCTATAATAATTATTTACAGGTATCTGGATCATCTTTATGACATCATATTCTAGAATACAACCAGACCTTAGATCATAATTTCTTGACTAATTAATTTCCAGCCCAAACCTAGGTTAGATGAGATGTTGTTTGGTTTTGTCAAAACAATGTACTAATTTAATTTGAGTTTAACTGCCCTTAATAGATTATTTCAATATAAAATATACATTTGATAGTATTTAAACTGTTATACAACCAAATACAATAAAAAAAAGTATGGGCAGCATTAGATATTCAGAAGATCTGCCATTCTCCGTTCAGGTAGTGTTGAGTAAAATTGAAAGTGCACAGCTGAATCGAGCAAAACAGGTAAGGTCATTACTGTATTTAACCTACTCAGTCAAACGTTAGGCAAATATCAACATTATGTATGATCAGTATTTAGCAGTTTTTATTCTTATTACTCCAAAAAACCCTCTAAAATCAAAGTTTGTTGTTCATGTTATAGGAGATTGCTGAAAAGCTGCAAGTGATCCTGAACAAGATGAATCGTGCTTTCTTCTGCACGAGGCTGAGCACAGCTATTGAGCATGAGGAAGAGCTCAATGGAGATGAGGTGAAACCCTCTGACAGGCAAAAGAGGAAGAAATGTCTTCAAATGTTCAGTACCTTCCTCCAGTCAAGAACTGAAAATAACCTCAGTGTGGTTCTGCAGTGGCTGAATGATGTTGGTGAGTAGCGCTAACTTGAGCAACAAGAATACAACAGAACACAGGCAGTGCAATGATCAAAAAAGTACAATTCCGTACAAATGACAAAAAATTGGGTTTTTACTGTTTTTTTAACACCTCTACTTTTTCTCCTTTCTTGCAATATTGTGAAAATCACAAGCTGCAATATACAGTACATGTGTCACTGTAAACATCTTTGTGCACCTACTAACACCCATCTTATCTCAGGCCAAGAGCTGCAGAACATACAGGATGATCAAAAAATCCAATTAGCTGATAACACTACAGAGGAATGGATGGTGGAGATGGAAGTTAAAATCCAGATGTTCATCTGTGACATGAAGTCATGCATTGTACGACTGCAAGAGTTAGGTGCTCTGTTGTTTCAGCTGGACTGTAAGCCAACCAAAAAGAAAGAGGAAGGTACCAGAAAGAACACAAACATGCCTGTGTGAATTTGTGCAGTACACGATAGAGACTCTTTTTATTGATACAATAATAGTGCAAGTTTCAGTTTTATTTATAATGTAATGATTTTCCAGAAATTACTAAGGATGGTGTGTGGCGGTGGTGGAGGAAGTCAAAGGTTAATGCAAAGACCCTCAGGAAGATACAAGCATTTCAGCCACCTTCAGCTGACCACATCTTGTTGGAAATCAGTTTAGGGACCAAAACAGCCACAGAGCTCTCCTTTATGCTAGCTGACATGGCTAAATCACTGTCCTACAACAAAGCCATGGGTATGGCCTTTAAATTTGCCCAGTCTGGGTTGCAGAATTTGAATGGTGCATTTCAGGAGCGCTCATGCCAGGTCCGGCACCTGCAAGCACTGCTGGATCAATTGAAGGTTGAAGACTGGCAAGCAGAAGTGAACCATACCAAAGCAGAGATTGAGGACTGCAAGAAGAAGGTTGCCAAACTAGAGGGAGAGAACTGCATGCTGAGAGAGGAAAAGGCTGCCTGTCAGTTACTTATCCATCAACTGCAGGAGGACAACAGGAATCTGTCTGAACAACAAACTGCTCTAAAAATTCCATCTGGAAAGAGGCCTATTGTTCTTCAGCAGCAAAACCCTTGCAGCCATAAAGTTCCATCAACAAAACCTGAAGTCAGAAAATATGCTTCTCCACCTCAGAAGCCAGAGACTGTAGAACCTCCACAGATTATGGAGGTGAAGCAGCACCCTAATGTCATAGCCATTCCACAACTCCAGCCAGAGCCACTGGAGCCTGAGGTAGATTGTTTTGAAGGTGTTACATATGAAGCAGTGACATCATCAACTTCTGATAGCTCATTTAATAATGAGGCATCGTCCACACCAGTCCTTGCACACTCAGCAGTATTGGAGAGTAAAAGCAATCCTCTTGAGGGCTTCCGCTCTTATGTGTTGAATGTTATAGAAACATGTCTTTCAAAAATACCAAGGCACGAGGAGAATGATATACCCGAGGAGCTACAGGACAAAGGCCTCAATGCAGATGTTGCCAACGAGCCAGGCATTCTCTATACCTTCCTGCTAAATATTATCAATGATTCTTTCAAGAACCTTGATGTCAATCTACATAGTCAAGACCCTGAAATAATTTTAGAGATGGTTACATCAGACATTGAAGTAGGTCAAGGCAAGTTCCCTGAGAATGCCACCAAAACATCTGAGAATATCCCAAAAGAGATAAGAAAGACATTCCCTAAGCATAAACAGGACATCACAAAAATGGATCTTGATGAGCAGATTCCTGTAGATCACAACCTAGCGAGAAACAAGGATGAAAGTAAGAAGCTCCTCAAGCATAAGCAGGACACTGCAAAAGCTTGTATAGTTGACAAGGAGGCAAAAAATGAAGATGAAAATAGACAAGCTTCATTCATTCATTCACAAGATTCATTCACTAAGCAAATTGCCAAACCATCTGTTATGGACCAGCTCAGTGACACAAATAGGAAGAAGCAGGACTCCATAGAGCTGCTGGTCCATGACAATGTCCAGGAAATGTTCAGCCAGACAAAGACTAAACAAACAGAACTAACTGAGGACCAATCAAATTACTCATTCCAGGAGAGGCTCAGCTGTACCTCAAGCCCTTCATCTGACAGCATAAACGAGGAAAATGAAGAGAGAGTGAAGCATTTTGTGAAGCATTTTGAAAATGAAATGGAGAGAGAAGGACATAATATATCTAGAACCTTGCTGAAAGGAGTCAGGTATACGCACCCTTTTAGTATCACTTTAAAATAGACAACGAGTTAGCAATAGTCTGTTATCATAGATGTAATAGATGATAATAGAGTTGAATACATTTTATTTTATTTTGGATCCAAGCACAGGATGTAGTGTCTATTATTTGTGTATTGATACTGCTTATGTCTTACTGTTTTCATGTACTGTATTTCTGTAGTTGTAATTTCTACAGTAACATTAAATCATCATCATTAAACTATATATAACTATTGTTCTATGTAATGTGAACAGAAGTAATGGATGTCTAAATAGTACTGTTACTCACCCAGGTATTTTTTGTGTTTAATTTGGCATATAATTTTAAGCAAACTAAGCATGCACAACTGAAGATTTTCACAATATATGTGCAATATATCTGCTCAATTATCTACTTTTGGCTTATTCTTATCACCACTATGTAGTTTTATTTTATCTTACACAATACATATGATAACCAGTAAAGAAGCAGCTAATTTTAAACTTTTTAATTTTTAATTTTTAATTAAAAAGTATTCCATTAAAATTCCCCTACAGGTACCATATGGACCATGAGACCAAAAGGACAAATCTACTCTTACTGCAGAATGCTATGCAGAATGGCAAAATATCAGTACAACTTTACAAATTATGTAAAGAACTCATGGGAAATGCTCAGAATGAAAAGCTAAAGTGCCTTGTCTTCCTACTGCGGAAATATATGGCATTTAAAGCATTATGGCAAGTCAGGTACATGTGGCAGTTATCTTATTTTATCCATACAAACGCCTTCACCAAAGACGTTCACATTTATTGTATCATAGTGAAAATGTCTACTGTTGCTTTTGCTGCAGGCATCAGCTGAACTTAAAGCTCTGTTCTGCTCGTGAGCAGAAGGATGGACTGGCCCTGAAAGAGAACTATATTATCCTGACTAGACTGGAGAGATATGAGGAGCTAGTTCTGGGGCGATGGAGGACTAGGCAAACAGAAATGGAACGACGTTACCGCATCAGCCTCGGCAAGATCATCTACATGTTCAATCACGTGAGTATATAGTAGTGTTAACCTTTTTATTACAGTCATTTTTAAACCTTGATTTTATGTTATTTGGGTGCATGGAGATGTAATTTAATGCATTTTTATATTGTTCAAGATATATAAGATGCCATTATGGGCTTAACTGTTATCTGGGCTTAGACTTGCCAATCATGTCTACAGCCACACACAAAAAAACAGACAATATCTAAAATGTCCGTTAAGGAATGCTCAATATTCATGAAAATGCATATATTGTTCAAGACTGTAGACTGCATCTCTTTTATCATACCTGAGGCCATTTCCATTTAAATGTGCTGGTTTCAAGTCAGATGAGGTGAAATACATTTGATCATAAGCTTGCTTTTATTCTCCACACTTTCTTGTTTGTGTCACTCTGGTACAAATCATCTCATCTACGCATAAGACTTCTTATGTAATTTTTAAGCAAATTGCCAAACCATCTGTTGGGTTTCTGAGTAGTCTGCCTCTTGTGGTGAATCCTGAGGTTATACAGGAGCATTCCTCTCGGAATAGTTTTTGACATAAATATGCAATCTTCTTTGATGAAGTTCACAATCTGTGCAATATATACACATATATATATACACACACACACACACACACACGCACACACACACACACACACACACACACATATGTTGGTGTGGTGGTTATCACTTTCGCCTCACAGCAAGGCGGACTGGGTTTGATTCTCGGTCCAGGCCGCTCTGTGTGGAGTTCGCATGTTCTCCTTGTGCCTGTGTGGGTTTTCTCTGGGTACTCCAGTTTTCTCCCGCAGTCCAAAGACATGTGTGTTTGGTTGATTGGTCACTCTAAATTGCCCATAGGTGTGAGTGTGTGTTGCCTGCTGACCTGTCCATGGTGGACCCTGCCTTTGCCTGATTATGCTGGGCATCTGCCTTATTGGAAAGTAATTTCTTTGGTCTTCATATTTAGAGCTTCCAAATACTAATGTCACAGGTACAATCAAACCTGCACCATTAGCATGTTTGCTTGTTTTCTGGAACTGATGATAAAAAAAAATCACTATATTCTCTGCGGAATACATAAAGCCGAAGTTACTAATCTGTTGTTGTCTTTCTCTTTGAATAGCTATGGGAAGAGTACAAGCTGGACCTGCTGAATCCACATCCCTGCAAAAGCTACTTACTAGGGCATCACTTCTTGGCTTTTGAACCAAGAGAAATACAGAGGCCTATGATTCATCGACGGTTGTGCTACTCCATGAAATCACCAAACTATCTGATGAAACCAAAGAAAAATATTTCTCTTCTACCAGGGACCAGGTAAATTGAGGCATCCAAAACATAATACTAGAACAGTGAACCCAGAATCATTGCTCTGAACATGAACACTATAGAGTAAAAATGAAAAATAAACAAATGTTCTTATAAAAGACAATTTTATGCAAGCATGAGCATTTGGGTTTATGAGTTTTTTAAGCCCTGTAACTTACTATGTTTATGCTGCCATCAATCAGAGAAGAGCTACTACCTTAAGTATTTTTAAAAGTTCATACAAGTACAGAGCGACTTTCCTGGGGTAATTTCTTCTAGCCTTATTTTTTCTAGACAGTTCAATTACCTGGATGATGGATAACCTCACTATATTTGAAATGTTTCAGGTAAAGTGATGACTGGTAGAGGTTTAATGGTTGAAGCTTCTAAGGTTGAGGCATAGCAGCATTCTCCAAATCTTCACAATTTCTTCCACAAGTGTCAGCAGGGCTAGGTGTTGTTTTGTCTTAACCAATAGTGGTTGTCTATATTTTAAGACCAAATGTTTCCAATGGCCTTGTAAGGTACCTTGTACCTGGTACATTTAGTTTATGGTTAGCTGGACCAGTCTTGACCTTTACATTTAAAGGCCTTTTGACTAGAAGACTGATGGATCATATAAGACTTTAAAAATGTTACCTCAGAATTATTGTCATAGATCTTTGGGTAACTATGTGTAACGGCGAGGCTCAGGCTGAGTGACGAGATGGTTGTGTAAACACACACACGTTTACTAATGAGATAAATGGCGCCAGCAGCGCACATTGACACAAATACATATACGGCATCAGACTTGGACAAAGACGAGCACGGGACATTGCGTAAACGCACATTAAATAGGAGAACTAAGTGACGATGAACCAAGTGATGACGAGACGAGCCACAGCGGAGACAGATGAACATACTCACACCCACTGAAGTACCCATATGGTCATAACTAGACGTAGAGGACACAAACACACGCCCAAAGGGAGGGGTCCGGGGTCATACTGTATCGTGACAGTATGACTTGGTCATGCCCGGACTGACTTCTGAGCATCAAGCAACACACATCTAAGGACTCTAAGGTCTTAACTGGGTAGATGTTTAATTCTGTGCAAGATTCTGTGCAGACAGTAGACTGTACAAAATGTTTCATTATTGTGCAAAAGAAACTACAATTTAGCCCTTAGCTCTGATTTGCTTAACTGAACAAGCAAGAGAGAGAAAGAGTAGCTACAGTTTTGTCTTCCTGTCACTCTATTAGGGAGGTGGCAAGAAGTGAAATCCCCACTCTGTGGAAATGCCCTGCAATTGTCAGTGGTGTGCAATTGGCCGGAAAGCCATCAATTACATGTACTCCTGGACCTATCGTACCCCGCCTCCTGGAGAGGAGCATCCATTACAGCAACAGCAGAGCACTCAGAGCATCGCAGGACAGGTGCCACACATACTTCTTACACATGCTGTTCTATTAGCTGCAATGCCAAGAGCATATGAGCTGTTTGCTATGAAGATCTATGGTGTTATATTTATTTGAATAGAGATTTCTATTCATTGCTTGATCACCATTAACATATGAAATATGTTGTTGTTGTTTGTCTCAAATTAACGTACTGGTGGAGTCACAGAAGGGAGAAGAGATCCATAGGAAATGATGAAGCATAATGAATTCATCTTAATGAAACAACCAGAGAGTCAGCTGTAGCGCCATCAAGCTGTCATTCATAACAAATACATTTTACCCTCACGCCTTCAGTTCAGTCAATTTAATTCATACCAGTCGTTTTAAACATATTCTCCTAACTGTGTTTTGTAATGTCAGTGTAGAGTAATCCTACATGTTACCACATTCCCCTGTGTTTTCTAATAGCAGTCTAGAGTGATCCTACTCACCACACCCGTTACCTGTTAGTTATTGTAGTGGGTTCAGTGAGTGACTCTGACTTCACGTGGCTTTTTTATCTTATTACTTTGATAAATCTGTTCAAATGAGACAAAAAACAAAAGTGCTGAGTGATTTCTCAGTTAAGTCTTATGTCCTTATGTCATATGTCTTCATCATGTATATGGTGGAGTTCAGCCATGACCACTGGTGATGAGACACCATCTTATCCTTACTGCACATAGGGGAGTATATATGTATACTCACACACTTCAATTTATTCTACTTCTATACGTCTGTGTCTGAATGTTTAATCTTTAGCAATATGTTATATTATATATACATATACATATAATATAACACGAGACCCATCCCCAAGAGAACACATACCAAAATACTGGTAATATTCTTTAATGAACGTTTATCTCTTGCAGTAGGTAACTGACAAACTACATAAACTACATCAATGTACATACTTGGGCAGAAAATAAAACCTGGGTAATGTATTTTAGCAGTTGTGACACTCTCAAAAGCTCAGTCACTCAATGACTTGTAAGAGGTTGTGTCAATACAGATGGTTATAGTAAGAGTTGAAGAAGTGTTCTTTGATCAACACTTGGTAGGAGTTTCTACTCAGATTACTACTTGCTAATTGTAACATACCCATTCTGAGACATATCATTACTTATATAATAACAGTAATGAAATAAGATATAAGACCAGGCAGATTAACACCTCACATTCAGTCATAACTTTCTTCATCAGATTTATCTGCTAAAATGTGGAAAGAAGAGGGGCAGTTCTGCTTTAGACAAAGATCAAACTGATATTCATGAACAAGAGAGCTGGTGTACAGGAGACAGAAAAGAAGGAGAGGTAGGGAGGAATCATGGGCTGGAAGACAACAGTCATAACAGACACACGACAAGAATCTTGAGAATCTCCAAGAACCCTTGAGGCAAAATCAACCATCAATGGAGTTCATAGCTAGCAAACATTCCACCCCCCCTGCCACATACCTGCAAATGCTTCCATACACAGGGTTAGCAGACCCCGTGGTTTAGAAGTGCCAAACTTACCTTATATGCAGTGGCCAAAAACTCTCTAGATACACTTGGTATCTTTCTCTTATCCTGACTGGCTGATCAGGACGTTGGTAGAGAAAACGAACCCCTCACTAGTGACTGGCCATGGAATGACAACATCTGAAACTACTAGCAACTTCCTACAACATTAGAAGAAGCAGCAGTCTGTTACTCTGCGTCGCAGCCTTAACTTCAGTCCATTTACACAAGCTGATGAATCTAGCTGCTGATGCCATTTTGGATATAACCATGCAACGATTTTTTTAATCCTCTTGATATGATTTAACTCAACTAGATGGCATTTTTACATAGCATTTACAATGATGTTAGAATATCTGGAGGTAGTCAGTACATGGATACAACATCTGTATCAAAATGTACACACCCACACATTCACACCTGCAGCTTTATATCAATAATAGAGGGTTGCAGTTGAACACACACACTGACTTGCATGATAGTAGTAGGTGTGGACAAGGTGTTTTCTTAAGGCTCAGCAAAAGACTTACAGGGAAAGATTCTAGAAGATTCTCCAGCAGCCGCAGTGCATGTTTGTGTTTATGGTCCAGATTTAACCAAGGCTTTAGTACACGTTACATTTTTTGCACATGAAATTTACAACAATTAGGTTTTCTTTGCGTGTACAAATGCTTTAGCAAATCAGGCCACAAAGAGTTTGCATGTATAAGTGTTGTCTTAATATATAAATAATATTTTTAAACTATACAGGACAAACATGCAGCAGTGCTGTGAAATATATACATGACAGGACTACAAGAGAGAACTCTGGAAACAGTGGGTTGTGACATGGTGAGTAACCACTCAGTAATATAGTGTAAGACAGGATGGCGCAAGGAAGTCTGGGAACTGGAGTTCAGCGAGTTTTGAGGAGGTGAAGGGAGCTGACAGCATGCACAAAATCAAGATCTGGAGAAAAAGAAGACAGAAGAACATAAGCATTAATGGAGTATACTTAATTTGACCTAGTTTTTAGTGTAGTTAGTGTTGCTGTAAGGTTTACAATGCCTTAAGAAACATTGAGTATGCCCCGATATTTACATAATGTAGCCTACACTATCACTAAATATGTTTTTTCCTAATAAGAGTGCTGGATGCTTGTGCCACATAATAGTACAACCAGTTTTGGACTCCCCTGCCAAGCAACCTGTAAACGTCTTTAATAATTATAGCAATGAATACAACCTTTTCAGACTGTGCACGTGTTTGGATACTTTCTTACATATGTAGATACTTAGATGCAAGCATATAAGAAAAGTGAAAGTAATGATTTTCATGCATCACATTTTTTGGAGTGCAGTTTCTTCAGACACAGCATAGACATGCTCACTCACTACTTCAACTGCCTTACACTGAATATAAATAAAAGGTGAAAATATTTCAGTACATTTTCACTGAAAAATTGAACATCATACTGAAGAATGATCGGGTGTATGTGTGTGTGTGTGTGTGTGTGTGTGTGTGTGAGTGAATGTGCATTTACCTATATAAGGTGATTAGCTGGCTGCAGTCTCTGGCTGCATGATGTAGTGTCTGGTTGGTTCCTCCACCATACTGCCACAGTGTACATCACTCCTTCAACACAGCATGAAAGTGAAGCTATTCACAAACACTATCTACTATGTACAAGTCACATGACCAGTGAGGTCAGACTGGACACATGGATTATCATTAACAAACCTTAGATGAAAAAGAAATGTATGTAGTAGGAGATATATTAACCAATACCTGTTGTCATTGACGTCTGTGCTGTTTCCTGAAGGACATAATGAATACATTTCACACGTAGTAGTGATGTGTATACAAACATGTTACAACATATTACAAATTACACAAATTCACACTCTTTAGACGTTATACTAACCGTTTTCTACATCAAGTGGGTAGGAGCTCAGTATGTCTATGGATCTCACAGTGCTGTAGCCAACTCTGCAAATCACAACAGCATACATCAGAAGAGAGGAGAACAGAAGAGAAGAGAACAGAAGAGAACAGAAGAGGTCTCACGTGTTGGTTTTCTGGGGAACAGGCTTCTTCTCCTCTCGCTGGAAGAGAATATTACTGTAGGATGTCACAGGCTCGGTGACCCTCATGGACAGAGAGGTGGTGGGAGATGTGACTGCTGTATATTGGCCAGGCCTCACAGGCTTAGCTAAAACATAAAGAAGCGTCAAACATTAGACAACTTGTCTTGGTCCTCCCAAGGTTTCTTCGTAATCGCCACATAGGGGGTTTTTCCTTACCACTGTCGCCCCTGACTTGCTCATTAGGGATTGTAAAGATGTGCTTGTAAAGATGCTTTGTGACAACATGTGTTGTAAAAAGCTCTATATAAATAAAACTGACTTTGACTTTGACTTTTACAACAGACTGGGTTTTACAACCAGACTCTTCAGGAACAAATCCACCTCATCACGTACCCAAACCCATCCTGCTTCACTAAGTCAATGTCTGGTATACAAACTCATTGAAGCCACATGGATATTTTTATGTATGTATTTTTATGGTTTATTCCAGGACTTTATTTAATAATATGGTATAGCTAATGAATGCAGGGTGTCACGACTAATGATGTCTAGTCGCAGTCTTAATCATTATGAATACATTCCTCCGAGATTTATTATTGGGGATTTTGAGCATAGAGTATATTAAGCAGACTGAGAATCTAGGCTATGCATAATGCCAGCTGGTATGGCCACCCAAAAGCTCCTCTATTTTCCCTCTACAGACTCATGAACAACTCAACAGACATGTAAAAGTTGTCCATATAAATATATCTCTTCCCCAACAGCCCAGCCTTGCTGTGAAGACCCTGCAGAATGTCCCAACCTACGTACCTGTCAAAGCGGTACGCACCACTGTAAACAACCCTGACAGGTACAGAACAAAGTTATTTGGACTGTTGTACTTTGCTGGAATATACTGATTAAAACATACTTCCACAACAGCAGATTGTGGTCTGTTTTAGAATTTTGTATTAGAATTTTGCATAGAGGAGGGGGTGTATCCTGAGAGGGGACTGTATTTCAAGTTCTTCATTCCCACCCTATAATAACTAGAGTGGAAATAAGACCTAATCATCTGATAATGACTAAGGGAGACATTTGAACATGAGAAAAATTTGAGGTCAATGACTAATAATCTGATAATATGAAACTTAATCATTAAACATTAAATCATTTACTAAATACAAAATTATTCAATAAATGATGATTAATCAAGGTAACATTTCCTTAGCACATATAAATTCATATGATACAAGTACTCCATCCACAAAAAGCTAATTTTGTGAAAAGGTTTTAAAATCTTGTACACACAATAAACAAATTTCACGATCATGATCAACAAAGCTATTAGCAGCTTGTTTTTCTCTCTCATTACTCCAGCTCCTTAAACCCCAGGCCCAACCCACCAGTGCTGCACAGGAAAGCCAGACGTCAGTGTAGTGCTGTTTAGCTAGACTGTGCCCAAAGTGCTACTTGGACTGTCTGAGTGCTTTTGCGCCTGCGTCCATTGCTTAACACTTTAAGAGACTTTATTCATTGTGTGCGACTGCTGCTACTGGGGTTCTAAGCTGTTATGTTCATTTCCGTTTGCTTGTTAGTCACTGTTTGTCTGGTTTTCTGGTCTCCCCTCAAGCTGGATCTATATTAGCCTATACCACCCTGTTAAGACCTTCACTGGTTTGCTCCTCTTCTGGAATGACCCTTCAGATCTGTTTCCTAACAATCCATTTCCTCTCACTTCTACCCGTGACACAGTAAGATGCTGAGCCTGCAGTACCGATCTGAGCCGCATGGGGGCGCCTCATTGGGTTCCGCAGGCGCATGGCGTCCCGGATGCGCTCCACCTCCTGCTGGTAGCGGCGGCGGTCATTCATGGCGCCCTGCTTGGCGTCCTTCAGTGCCGCCTCCAGTGCCCGAACCCGCTCAGCCGTAGAGCGCAGACGTTTCTCCAGCTTCGGAAGCTCACAACGCAAATCTGCATTATCACGTACCAGCTGAAGGGAGAGGGAGGGAGTGACAGAGAAGAGAAGAGAAGAGAAGAAAAGAGAAGAGAAAAGAGGAGAAGAGAAGAAAAGAGAAGAGAAGATTATCAAAGTTCAGATTTAGGACCTTTATATACCTTGAGTAAGTCACAGATCAACAGAATTTAGCATTAATTGTTATGATAATGATACACATACATAATACAATTTTAACTACAACCAAAAAGTTCAGAATTCCTTTACCTTTTAGATAGTTTAGGTAACAAAACCAAAGCATGAATTCACTTCCCTAACCTGTTTGTGAACCTTTGTAAGTTGGTCCAGGTTGTTCTCAAGAAAGGAAATCTTCTGCTTCTGGGTGTTAGACCCCCCACTATCATCAGGTCCATTTTCTGAACTCTGGGAAGAAAATGCCAAATAGAAGGAAAACCAAACGTCAGTCATATTAGTGCTGGGCCACTGGCATGTGCTTTTTGTAATACTGCAGACATGCGGAGCGATGGGGTTTGGTTGGATGCTCACTTTTTTAACTCGAGTCGTGAGGTCTTGAACGAACAGCTTGCGCAGGTTGTGGAGGGTCTGGAGTTCACGGGCCTACAAGTCATACACCAGATGGATTAGAAAGAGGACAGCGAGATGAATGACATCACTACTATAAAATCCTTGTAGCACTTCCACAAGCAAAACAGCAGAGTCACACTGTTTGAATCAATGCTCCTGATTATGTTACTGGGAGGTGTCAGGTCATAAGGATATGACCATGTTTGCTAGGCTACATGAATATATACATCAACACATTTTCAGCGCAATCAAGAGTTCAAAGGCAAGGAAAGACAAAGAGAAAGATGTGTGAGTGAAGAGTGGAAGAACGTACGACGGTCTCCTCCAGGCCCTTCAGGTCCTGTTTGGACTGCTCGTGCTTCTCCTGCTGGAATCTGCAATGACAAAAACATACAAATAGATGCAAAAACACACACATGCTCAGTTGTGGAGGGGCAGCAAGCAAACGCTTAAAGAAGCCAAGCCTTGGTGTGACCCGCATAGTTAGCGCAGATTCACCACTGAAATCCTTTGTTGTCAGGGCCTTTCACTAAATCTGATTGCATTTGAAAGCTGTCTATAAACTCAAGCATGGGTTAATGAGGCTAGATGCTATCAGTGTAAGAAGCATCATCTTAAAATGTCTCACCGTAAAGCATTAAACTTTAAGATTAGAACAGGGAAGATTACTCATCAGTGGACTGATCTAAAAGTTCTAGGTCATAAAGGCTGAAGGCGCAGTAGTGAAGCTTCGGCTGAGACGTACGATAGTTGTTCCAGGCGAGCACTCTTGGTGTCCTCCTGCATCTTCAGGTTGCTGAAGTCTGACCTCACATGGGCCAGTTCTAACTCCAGAGCCTGGTTCTTACTGCAAGGAGTCACAGAAAGGTTGTTTCAGTTGCAATCACAACAAAACAAATTTTGCAAAGTGTTGTTACTGTAATCTTATGGGTTGAATTCCTATACTGAATATGCTACTCAAGAAGGGTGGAGGAGTTCATGTGTTTAAAACAAAGGTGATTGATCACTGACTCAGTGAGCTCATCTATGAGCCGCTGTTTCTCGTTGATCTCGTCCCGCAAACGGCTGAGCTGAGTCTGGCGAGGCTCGCGGTGAGCCGCAGGACGACGCACGGCCTTCTGAGCAAAGATGGAGAAAGGGTGATATAAACATGGAGAAAGGGTGAGACAGACATAGAGAAAGGGTGAGACAGACATGGAGAAAGGGTGAGACAGGCATGGAGAAAGGGTGAGACAGACATGGAAAAAGGGTGAGACAGACATGGAGAAAGGGTGAGACAGACATGGAGAAAGGGTGAGACAAAGCCAGTCACACCAGTAAGTGTGTGACCAGTTAAAGGAATGGCGATAAAGCTGCAGCAGTATTGGCAACTTAGCGAATTTGTCCCAGTCTACTGGTCCCAGTCTGACACCCCCCCCCAGTTCAGTTGGTCTAGAACCTCCACTGCCTAAACGGATGCCTAAATGTTGTCTTGTTGTCATGTCAGACAACTGAATTTTTTTATCTCTATCCTGGAAGTTAATGCCATTGTGTGAATAGACTACCGTATCTGGGTTGGATTTGCATATGATATGATATATATGATTTTTAAGTTGCTTTTGACATTGATTTCATTATCATTATAAAAAGAAAAAAAGCACAATATGTTTACAGCACCGTACAGACAAAGTTGGTTCTTACCTTTCCATCCAGCTCCTCAGCCTCTGGTCTGTCTCCTCCATCTTGTTGCTCTGCAGCGCTGTCTGTTGGAGAGGCAGTTACCGCAAGTTCAACACTGCGTGTGTTTCTGTGCATCTGTGTGCAACTCATACAAATCCTTTTCTGGAATGTCTTTTTTTCGAGATTTTTATTGTCCACATGATGAGCTTTTGTGATAACAGTGTCCACCTACGACAGTTGATATCATCTTAACTCCCCCTTACAGGAACTTTCTCAGCTTTCATTCAGCATTCAGCATGAAGGTGTGCAGGGTGTTTCTCACCGGGGTTCTGCAAGAGGGAGAGCTCTTCACTCAGAGCATCATAGCTATCTTCCAGCTGCCTCTTCTTCTGCTCCACGTTCTGCATGTACTCAGTAAGAGACCGGATCTTTGCCTCATGCTATACACACATACAGACACACACACACACACAGGTTATTAACAAGACCAAACAAAGTTTCACTGAACCAAGTTACAGTAAATTACCTGAACAAAAAAGACCTAAAATGAAAATAACCTAAGCAAAACAACAACAAAAAAAAACAATATAAAACTAAGCCTGAACATTAAAATCATCATATGATACTGACTCACACTCATTCACACCCCACCCACCTGGGAGATGAGCAGGTGGCAGGAGGAGAGCTCTCGGCCCGTCTCCTCCATCTTGCGGTGGCACTCCAGCTGCATGCACTCCAGCTGCCTGCATCGCTTCACCATCGACTTCACCTCCGACTTGATCTTACTGATGTACAGCCTGGCCACGGTGAACTCCTCCTCTATGGCGCCGCTGATCTCCACCGGCTGCACACACAGCAAGAGAGGTGTGTGTGTGTGTGTATGTGTGTGTGTGTGTTGGGGGCGGGGGTTGGTGAGAGGACAAAGGCTCCGCTCAATTGCACAGCTCTGACACTGACCATCTGATGGTGCCCTTAACATGTCATTCGTGAGCAGTATTTCCACTGGCTGGTCAATGCACATGTTACTCCACACATATGATCATATACAAAATAAATAAAGATCTATTCCAAATAAAATCCAAACGTCAACTGGAGTTATAAAATCATTAAATTAAACATTACCAATATTAGATTAGCCAAATCTCCCTGTCTCTTCGATCTCTCCTCACCAGTTTGATTTCCCCGTTGCCCACAATGGTGCTGAATTCGCTCAGGTCTCGCATCAGACCGTTCAGCACGTCTGCGATGCGCTTCCTTTGCTGTGAGCTCACTTCCTGCATCTGAGCTAGCTCTGCCTCCAGCTCCATGAGACTGGCCTGAAAAGGGGACAGAGAGAAATAAAGACAGAGAGAGAGAGAGAGAGAGAGATAAAGAGCTAAAAAAGCTAAAAAAGAGCTGTGCAAAGATGGAAATTCTGAAGAAATGTAAAGATTTCTTTCTTCAGACTTTGAGTATTTTAGGTCATCATCGGGGAATAAAACTGATAGGATTACATCACAGAATAATGGATTTCCAGCAAATGCATTTTTGTTTCCAGAACTATTTTACTGAACACATTTCTTCAGTGTGACACCACAGTACTGAAGTTGGCTGATTTCCTTTCAGGTGTGTTTGATTTTAGTAGATGTGTCTGTGTGTGTGTATATTTGTGTGTGTGTGTATGCGTGTGTGTGTGTGTGTGTGTGAGTCTGTACCATTTTGTGGCTGAGCTGCTCTGCAAGCTGCTTGTTGTGCAGGCTCTTCTCCTCCACCTCTTGGCTTTTCTGGTCATAGTTGACGGCCAGCTCCTCCAGGGCCTGCAGCACCTCCCGCACCTCCGCCTTGGCGCTCTCACTCTCGGAGTGCAGGCGACCCAGCTCGACCTGCACCTTATCGCTGTCCCCGCGGGTGGAGGCCAGCAGCTGCAGTACAGACACACCATAAAATGAACTGTGAACTAATGTACTCATAAAATGACTGACTGTTGTATAACATTACCTCATCTTAACCCAACATTACAGGCTGTTCTATATTATAACTTCATTTGATCCAACATTACACTGTTCTACGGCATTACTTCATCTTGATCCAACATTATAGACTGTTCTACGGCATTACCTCATCTTGCTCCAACATTATAGACTGTTCTACAGCATTACCTCATCTTGATCCAACATTATAGACTGTTCTACAGCATTACCTCATCTTGCTCCAACATTATAGACTGTTCTACAGCATTACCTCATCTTGCTCCAACATTATAAACTGTTCTACGGCATTACCTCATCTTGATCCAACATTATAGACTGTTCTACAGCATTACCTCATCTTGCTCCAACATTATAGACTGTTCTACAGCATTACCTCATCTTGCTCCAACATTATAAACTGTTCTACGGCATTACCTCATCTTGATCCAACATTATAGACTGTTCTACAGCATTACCTCATCTTGATCCAACATTATGGACTGTTCTACAGCATTACCTCATCTTGATCCAACATTTGTTGCTTGAGCTTCTCAACCAACTGACATTGCAGATTGATCTCATCATCCTACATCATGTGCACATACAATAAATAGATATTTCATAAATCAAATAAAACCAATAAAAAACACTAACTTTCAACATGTGTGTGTGTGTGTGTGTGTGTGTGTGTGACATCACCTTGTCATCCAGCTGCCGGTACAACTTGCGGATTTCCTCCTCGTACTTCTGCCGCTCCTCCTCGGAGATGCGCACCACGATGGAGGAGGTGTCTGCCTCTCGCTCCCGCTGACGCTCCGCCTCCCGCTGCCGCTCCACCTCCCGCTCGTTATCCAGGGTCTGCTCCTCGCTGCTCGCCAGCTTCACCATGTCGGCGGACGTCTGCTCCACCTCTGGCACTTCCTCTCCTAACAGGAAACAGTTTGATCGGTCAGCAAGAGGCTTATTTCAGGCTGCCAAGAACTTTTAGACACTTTTAGACATTAGACATTTAATTAGCCAATCGATTAGACTAATTAGCCACCATTAAAACAGCCAGACCAATGACTGTGCCTATGCCACCATCTATTGTATGTATGATGATCATGTATATGTGCGTATTGTGTGTGGTGTGTGTGGTGTGTGTGGTGACTCACCGTTACGCCAGCGCTTCAGCTCAGCCTCCAGCCTCTGGATTGTGTCTCGTAGCGTCTTGTTCTTCTCCTTCTCCTTCTCGTATTTCCTCTTCCACTGCTCGGCCGTCAGCTCCAGGTTTATGGAGGCCGAGTTCTTAATAGTCTTAGCACTGTGGGAGGGAGACAGGCAGATGGACAGATACAGTCAGAGGCGGAGAGAGAAAAGGAGACATGGATGGAAAGTGAGAGAGACAAAGGGAGATGATGAGGAAGGGAGAGAGAGAGAGACGGAGACCATTTTTCTAATCACACATGGGAAATGATATTAATTGCTGCTTCACAGACATAAAGAAATAATAAGAGACAACAGTGGAAAAACAAAGTCCTTTGTTAAATGGTTGCTCTACATGTCATACATAATACATAATACAATACAGCTCCAGATCCCCTGTATTCTCACTATTTTAGTATATGTTCGTCAGGTATGGCTCCACCCCCACCTGTCAGTCATGTCTTTGTTTTGTTTCTCCCATGTGCTTTTCCTGCCACTCCCATGTAATTTGTAACCCTGCCCCCTGATTATCATTCCCACCTGTTTCTAGCTGTTGCCCTTGTTAGTTCAGTGTATTTAACTCCTGTCCTCTGTCTTGTTTGGTTCTGATTACTATATTTTATGGCCTCTGTGTTGGTGAGAAGTAAGTTTTGTATTTGACTTCTTGTTATACCTCCCTGCCTGTTATTGTAAGTTCATTTCTATTTGTTTCAAGTTCAGTCTGCCTGGTTGTTGCTTTTTTTGGATGAATATCCGTGTTGGCATAATGACACTGGACGATGACCCTGACCCTTTTTATGGATTTGCCCTTAAACCTCGCCATACTCGGCGCATGCGTCCGCCCATCAACTTCATGGCGTCAAAATGTTACCGACTGCTCATCTTTGAAATATGATTGGCTTTTACTCCTTATGCGTTCAGTTGTTACCGTTGTCCAAACATGAGAGTAGATTTCGTTTCGGGTTCATTGAAGCTCGAGGGAGAGCAGCAGATGAACATGGTGGTTCTGCAGTTTCCCCCAAGAGAATCCTGCAGGATCCGAGTCATCTTGCTGTCACGGTATGGCACATGAGTCTTCTGCTCACACACACGCACACACATACACACACACACACACGGATCAATTTTAGAAACTGACTCCACTAGCATGGATCACCTTGTGCAGGCGTGTGTTTGTGTGAGCTCACCGTTCCCTCGGCGAGAGCGGAGATGACGTTGCCCAGAGCAGACAGGGATTTGTTGATGTTTTTAGCCTCATCCAGCACTGCCCCAGCTGCACCAGTCTTACTCACCTAACGGGGAAATCAGAGGTCATGAAATCCACTGAATCCACTGAAACATGCGAATCACATTAGCACTCAAACACACCACCAAGATTCCGTCTGTGGAAATTTCTGCAAAGCACTTCTTTAGTCGGTTTCTCGTTCAACCTTGTACAGTGAGTTTTCATATCTGAACAGCTGACTCTTTAGAAAAGTGCATCTACACACTCTACACCATACCTGCCATACATCAAACGGTGCATGGGGAGATGTGTAGACTGCTAAACCAATCAGTCACCAATCAATCCGACTCCCCTCGTTAAAACTTGACAAAAAAGAAAGCTCAATAGCTCCAAAAAAGTGTCGAATGTGTTGCAGAGAAACCTAGCTGCCATTTATTTATGCTTTCATCAATAAAAAAACAGCACATTATAGAAACAAGGAAAACATTTAAAACTAGCATTAAAAGGAAACCATGTGCTGCGTGTAACAAGGGTGTGAAGAGCAGAACTCTCGTTAGGAGTAGAAGAGGCAGGCAGCCTAAACCGCTTTTTATTAGGAGTTGTATTATTACCATATAGCTGACAATTAGTAAAGCTTTTTCACAAAATCTCATCCCACCTCTGAATCAGACAAAGACTGAATATGCTTAATGACTAAATAGTTTTAGTGTTCTTTCCTAAAGCATAAAGAAAATTAAATTACTTTAAATTAAATTACATCTGGTACGAGATAAATAAAATACAATAATTCTCATTGATCGTGGCGCAGTCCTGGTCCAGCAGATGGTGCTAAGAGGCCATGAGCCTTAAATTCTTTCCAAAATCTCTCACAGAGCCAGGTGAAGGGGCCATTTTATGTTGAATGAGGTTAGCCAGTTTCTGTGGACCCTAGGGTTCCTCTGTCCTATAGAACTTTAAAAAACATGTTCCAAGAAGTTCAGTAAAGATTAATTTCCCCTACTCAGTTGCGCCATATGATTCTACCATATACATACATCAGGGCACAATTTATAATGGTTCATAATGGATGAGTAGAACACCAGGTGCTAGTTCCCAGTTCTAGCTAGTGAACAGGCTACATAAGAGTAGTGATCAAGAATTCATTGATAATTTGACTTGCACATGTAATTGAACATGTATTGAAAACCATCTTTATATGTGTATTGTATGTGTATCCTATAACATATATATATATATATATATATAGAGAGAGAGAGAGAGCGTCTATATAAGGATATTATATACAATATATGTAAAAGGTATACCTGCATATGGACACACATACACACACACACACCTTCTCACTGCCAGCCAGGTCGACCAAGTAGAGCTTCCCACAGAGCTTCTGCTCAGTTTCCACATGCTCCTGCTTGATGTTGATCAGGAAGATGCTGTGACTGCGAGAGCTGTGCTCATTCATGTCTGAGACAGACGAAGGAGGACAGAAAAAGGGACAGAAAATGGGAAAAGAGAAAAAGCAAGAGAGATTGCTTCAGGAAACTTGAGGACAGTCTTGTCAAAAGAGTTCAGGACAGTCTCCCCCAAAAGAGTTTAGGACAGTCTCTACGAAAGAGTTCAGGACAGACTCTACGATAGAGTTCAGGACAGTCTCCCCAAAAGAGTTCAGGACACTCTACCCAAAAGAGTTCAGGACACTCTCCACAAAATTGTTCAAGATGTGCTTAGTGCCAAGGGAGGTCACCTTGACTTTTGCCTAAAGAAACCATTCTGTTATGAAAATTGTTTTTTGCTTATGTGTGCATATTTCCTGTATTTTCTGTTTGCATCTTAGTAAAGAGACTGGGATATATGATCATTATACCACTGCTAAATCAGCAAATCTAAGGTTGACCTTAAGACTCTTTTTGCACATGTATATTTAAGCTTCTAGCTACCACTTTTAGGTCAAAACACCAAAGGTGACAGTGAAACCCCCACCCACTACCACACACCACACCCCCTACCACACACCACACCCCCAACCACGCACCCCACCCCTACCACACACCCCACCCCCTACCACACACCCCACCCACACCGCACACCACACCCCCTACCACACACCCCACCCCCTACCACACACCACACCCCTCCACCACAAATGTTTTCATACAAAAGTTATCATTATTATTATTAAACAATCATTATTTCATCATCTCTTGAGAGCTAGCAGCATATGTAAAGCACTTTAAAATTGATGTCACATGTGACAGCTGCAAGCTGCCCTTGAATTCTAATGCAGGCAGTGATGTGCTGTGCTTGTGTTGGAGGGTCCAAGCAAGCTATTGCCAAATATAATACTTTATTTTTATTTCTACTTGCTGCACAGATGCAGCATTCTCCCAGCCCCTCCCTCGACCATCACTCACACACACACACACACACACAAGGGATGAGCAATCTCCTACAGGCATAATTTATTTTAGCCATGCAAAGTTAACCTGCATTCTTAAAGACACAGTAGCCAAGGCAATTTGAAAATGACTCACTGGTTACAGCAACATGGCGGTTGGACTTCCCTTCATCAATCACATCCATCACCTCCTCTGGGCTGGAGACAAAGCGCTCAGTGCAGCCCTGAAAGAGACAAATGGGGATGCTCAGACTCGCATCTCCACCACAGCTTCTGAAGTGGGAAGGTGGAAATCTTGGGAGCACTCACCTTAACGTAGGGGACGCGGTTCTTGTCCTCGTGGACAGAAAGGTTGGTCTTGGTGACTGGGCAGAGAACGGGAGAGAAAATGAAAAAGGCAAAACAAGAAGCTCCACCATCAATTCAGAAGAATGTGGAACCATTCACAGAGGATGAGAAAGAAACGAACCATCTAGAAGATCACGGATCTTCTCCATGTAGATTTCAAAGTAGGACACCTAAAGACATGGAGGTGTGGAAGAATAAAATCAGCCAGTTTTGTAAAGGTCATTTAAAAATATTTTTGAATATGGTCTTATGACACATACTACTGGTTAGTAATACTCAGTAAGCCATCATATTTCGTTCTCAGATTGCTCTCCATCTACCAGGATATGCCATTGCTTGGCCAAAGTGTTTATGTTTACCTTGATGTGAAACTCCAGGTTTTCATCCATGGAGAAGATGTGGTTGAATATGTCCTCAGCAATGCGAGGTATGATTCCCATCTGCTGAGGGTCATGTAGGCATCCCTGGAGAGCCACAGCAGAGTGGGTTAACCACAGGCAGCCAGGAAAACCCACCAGCAATGCCATCATACTGCCTTATTAATTTAGATGCAGATTCTGATTCTTACTCAGTTGCATTCACAAAATGCACAGAAAATACATTATAAACCTATAATCACTTCTGCTTTGCTTAAGTTCATACTATAAACAGCCACATCAGACCGAAGACAAACATATAAAGTTATACTAAGATGGTTTCTTACCTCCATGGTGTGGGTCTTTCCAGAAGAGGTCTGTCCATAAGCAAAGATAGTGCCATTGTAGCCACCCAACACATCTACACACACACAACAAATATTTCAGTTCATTGCCCTCTTAAATGAACTGCATGTAGTCAAATTCACTTGATCATTAATTTATCTTCAATTACGTCTATATAAATAAAACCAGAATATTACACAAAATAATTCATAAAAACTAAAAAGAAAATGATAGTGAGTATTGCAAAATATTGCGAATGCATGTAATGACTCTTGACATCTCTTTCTTAGACAGTGTGAGATGTCTTCTTTAATTTCACCAGCTTAAATTTACTACAGAAATAACAAATTTGACCCAACAGTGACTGAAAAAGCATGCGATATGTAAATGTGGTGCTGACCTTTCACGATCTGCTTGGCACAGGTGTTGTAGACTTGCTCCTGGGTGGTGTTGGTGGGAAACACTCGATCAAATGCATAAGACCTCCCCTAAACACACAACATACAATCAGATTAACTGTACACATAATGAAGCACTTGAAAGTATAATAACCTATAATATCATATTCAGACACTGATAGCATTATGATCATCATGCAAATGTTTATTTGATTAGGATTTAGTGATTAGATATCACAATGACTATAGCAGTCTACTCCTAGTCCTTCCTTTGCACTAACAAATCTTTGTTCTCTCAAATCATCACTGCAAGAATTATTATTATACAATACTGTTGACTCACTCTTCCTAACTGAAAAAGTAGCAGGAGATTTATACCTTAAATCAAAGTCAAAGTCAAAGTCAAAGTTCCTTTTATTTATCTCCCAAGGGAGAAATTTTTCTTGGACAGAGGACATACTGCAGTACAACACCAGATATGACTGGACAACACCATGTGTACAAATGACGAATCTTGAGAGTGCATTACAAAAACAGACACACAGGGGTACAGTCAAACCTTGGTGTTATTTAGCATCTTGATTGACAGTGGTACAAAAGAATATTTGTACCTATTATGCTTACATAACGGAATCCTGTATCTCCTACCTGAATTCATAAGGTGATACTCAGAAGACAGCACATGTGTATTATCTAATACAATGTTCATTGCCTGTCTGTATAATGCCTGCTCCAACAGCTCCTGCGGGCTAAGGGGGGGTAGGAGTGCCCATAATTTTACCTGCGGTCTTGACCAGACTGAGTATTTGAGTTTTTGATTTAACCGTTAAATTGCCAAACCAACCAGTAATACCATATCTCAAGATGGACTCAACAACAGCTCTGTAAAAAATCAGCATAATACTTTTACAAACACCAAATAGTCTGAGTCGGCGCAGAAAATAAAGACGCTGATGAATTCTCGAACAAACACTAGCCACCTGTGTTCTCCAACTCAGATCACTGTCTATATGGACTCCAAGATATTTAAAAGAGCTCACCTGCTCGATTGTGCGCCCATGAATGGTCACAAGGTCAAGATTGCCAACTGAACGAGAGCCCACCACCATTTCTACGGTCTTCTTTGTGTTTATCTCCAATTTATATAAGTATAAATACTATAAATACTTATACTAAGGTATAAGTAATATACTTCAATTATATTTGCAAACCTCAATCTATTACATGAGGTGGTGACCTAGCAGTTGGTTTTACATCATTAGCAGTTGGTTTTACATCATTAGCAGTTGGTTTTACATCAATATCTTCCTCTTAAATTACCTTTCTTTTAAATGAATTATTACTCTCTCAAATTCCAAATCTCATACTTCCTCTCTGAATGATCTGAGATCCTCACACTTGCTGCTTCAATTTCCCCCAGCTTGTTGCTAGGCGATGACGACTTTCATGTAAACATCCCAGATTGAAGATTGAAGCTCATTTTGTTCACACTTCCTCTAGTTGTACTTCACTGCTCCAGTAAACGACTTAATTTGTTCCGCAAGATTCAATTTCTTGACCGTCTTCCGCTTCCCCGTCTACCTCCATTGCTTTCCAACTCTAGTATTCTTTTCAAGAACATGCCATAATGTCCAATGCTACTCTCTCTTGGAGTCTTTCAATATCTCAGCTCTTTCATGCCCCTGGTACACTATCGGGTTATGAATTCTGAAGGATCATGGTCATTGACTAGGAAAGCCTTGCAAAAAATCCAAGCACTTTGTTCTTATGTCTTATATATTGCTAAATCAAGCTATTTTTTCCAGTTTTCTTTTCAGCACTGTAACAGTAGGCCACGCCCCTCATAGTCAGCACACGTTTTACAGGCTGCCGCGTGTGTCTGTGGTTGTTGCTGCTTCACATTGGCTCACAGATTACCATGTGTTGTCCATGTGCTGCCACACCCCCTTGTTAGCCTGCCCCCTGCTTGACCAGCTACAGGCGGCTCCCGGTAACCTTCATTGTTATGTGGATCTAAACTCTTAACATTTGAGCCTGTGTTTGTTGGTTATTGTTTTGTGCTGTCATTGTTTCTTGCTGCAAGAAGAGTTAACAAATAATTTCAATTCCTGGAATATACTGTATCTGCATCTTCAGAACACTGTTTTATTCCATTTCTTTGAATACAACAACTCTCTTTATCTCTTCCACTTCCTTCCCTTGACCTTTTCCGATCTTTCTGATTTTAAGACTGTTGACTCTTATTTTCATTGCAGATATTATTACTGCAACTAAAACTGCTACTTCTCTCTTGATCCCCTTGCCACCATCTTAGCTAAAGTTTGTCTACCTGATCTAATACCTGATCTCACAACTCCTGTGCATCAGTCCTCGTTTGGTTCACTCTGTCTATAAAAATTGCTGTAATTACCCGTAATAAATAAACCTATAAAGATCCATGTAATCTTTATAACTACTGTCCCATTGCAAATCTTCTGTTCTTGAAACAAACTGTTGTTACTCATTTCAAAGTTTACTTAGAAAGCAATAATCACTTTAAACTATTCCACAGCAGTGAAACTGCCCTGATTAAAGTAATTAATGAGCTTCTAAATTTCTGCAGATGCTGGTGCCTTCAGCATCCTCATCATCCTCAATGTAATTGCAGCCTTTGACACTGTCACTCTATCCTCACCAAGGATCCGTGAGTTGGCATCAATGGTTGCATAATGGACTGGTTCTTATCTAACTGATAGAAAGCAGTTTATCACTCTCTCTGGATGGACATCTTCCACCTCTGTTGCGACTCAAGAGGTCACTCATTACCTACATGCTCCCTCTCAGATATGTTGTTTCAAACTTGAGTTTTATTGTTATGCGGGCAACACCCATATTTATCTCAGGATCATATTTAGCCTAATAAAACTCCACTGCATCCCCAAATTTTCTCTCCCTGCCCCCCGCCCCACAAACAGAAAGCAAAAATTCTCACAAAAGAATTTCTGCTGTTCAGATTTCTTTCTTTGCTTATTTCTGATTGACTGTTTGAGTCATATAAAACAGACTGCATCGTGTAGCTAAGCAGAGCAGACAGGTTCTAACCTTCACTGCAAACAGGAGCGGTAGCTATTAGGGCAATTTAAACACCTTCATGAGTTCACACAGTAATGTTAGCTTGATTTTAGTGATTTATTGCTTGACATATCTTTCTCATTTCACACCTAGATTTCATATTTATATTTTTGTTACCACAATTACCAGCCATTCTAATCTCCGTTAGCTCAGCCTGTTACTATAATGAACGCATCTTTCTATTGTCACGGCACAGCCGTACAGGCCTCCGAGCTTGTCTGTGTGTGCGTATGTACATCTGTTGATGTATGTTTACTTCCGTGTGTGCGTCTTAGTGTGTGTTCGTCTGTGTTATTGTCAGTGTATTTACGTGTGCGTGTTGTTTGTCGATTTCGTTGTTTGACTGCGTTCATCTGACCCAGTCTTGTAAGTGTGTCACTGTTACTGTCCTGTAAGTGTGTTTTTTGTGAAGATAAATAATATACCACCTGCTCTCACTTCAGTATCCTTCCTCAACCTCATGTTACATTCATATATACACTATATTGCCAAAAGTATTCGCTCACCCAGCCAAATTATCGGAATCAGGTGTTTCAATCACTTCCATGGCCACAGGTGTATAAAATTAAGCACTTAGGCATGCAGACTGTTTGTACAAACATTTGTGAAAGAATGGGTCGCTCTCAGGAGCTCAGTGAATTCCAGCATGGAACTGTGATAGGATGCCACCAGTGCAACAAATCCAGTCATGAAATTTCCTCGCTCCTAAATATTCCATAGTCCACAGAACGGAGACTGAGAGCCAGACCTTCTCATCCAACATCAGTATGTGACCTCACAAATGTGCTTCTGGAAGAATGGTCAAAAATCCCCATAAACGCACTCCTAAACCTTGTGGACAGCCTTCCTAGAAGAGTTTAAGCTGTTCTAGCTGCAAAGGGTGGACCAACGTCATATTGAACCCTATGGATTAGGAATGTGATGTCACTTAAGCTCATATGTGAGTCAAGGAAGGTGAGCGAATACTTTTGGCAATATAGTGTATATGGCTTTTCATTTAATAAGCCTATATCTATTAGAAAACGTATTGCATAATTTTCTGATTTCAAAACAAAAAACTAAAACTTGCTAATGCCAAATCTGCTAACTCCTCCACATCATGTCAGACCCCAGGTTCTGCTAGCTGTACTCTTTCCTTTGCGCAAGTGGAAGCAGCTCACGGCTTGAATGTTTCCTCACTGTCTCGGCCAGTTTAGAGAGCGTTTACAAAGCGCACATTTGGTCACACAGCACGTTTAACTCCGCATGCATTCGAAGACACATGCATTTTTTATTTCTTTACCTCATATTTTGCTTTACGCCAGTGTCATTAGCTCTGCTGTCGTCATTGCCTGAGCCATTTAATTAATTAAGACAATACCCAAGATTATTGGACCGGATTTTCAGTTTTATTAACTCCAAACGGCTTTTACTTTTTAATGCTGGTTACTGTTTTTAACGAAGGTCCACAGATCTCGCTGAATTTCTGGAATTATCCAAGGCAGATGTATGCTGCACCAAATCCTCCACTGAGTTACCAATGACAACAGAAAGCCCACGATTCTGCAGGACCTCCTGCATAATTCCACATTTGGCCAAGTCAGCTCAGTGTGTAAATCACACATATGCTTAGAGCGCGAATATTGATGACAGACATCTTAAATGACATCACATTAATCCAACAGGAGCGCAAAGGGAGATGATACATTTTACAAGGGGGATGGCTGACTCGACGGGTCTTTATAACAAGGGATTGGCATCCTCTCTCATCCCTTCTCAAGTCAATTTCTGAATAAAGTTCTGGTTTTTAAAATATAACTAAAGACTAAAAATATAACTAAAAGACATGCTCACTCATAATGGTTTACTGCCCCACCAGCTAAAGGACCACCTATCTTCAACACCTATCTACCTCTACTTTCTCCATCATGTCCCCTCATAACCTTGTTAGTGTTGATTACCCTGGATTATTGTGATATTTTCATGTTATTAATTGGAAGCATGTTTGGGAGTGTCATATAAGTATAATGTATGATGATATGCTCTAATAAGGACATAACCACCGTGCTTCTTAAGTTTGGTCTGAAGTTCCCTGCAGATGCAGCACCTTAATCATTCAAATATATGATGCATAACAACATCTGCTGCCTCTGTTAAACCTTCTTCAACTTTATTTCTCGAGGACCACATAATCCTGCCTAATGTTCTACACACTATCCATTTCATTTCTATAGTTTCCTAAGGAAAGATAATGTTTTTCCTCCTAACCCTAGCCCTATATGAGACAAAACATCAAAGGCAAGCTGGTCACGGATTAGATAAATGACCAGCCAAATCATAACTATGGTACTGTAACCTACAACTGCTCAACAATATCAACTATTCCTCCTAGTGCATTATTGAGGTGTCTCTTGAAACAAAGGGTTCTTGCAGATCTATATTTTCTAACATAAACTGGTTTCAATTTGCCTTCAGAGCTGCATATCTGATATATATATATATATATATATATATATATATATATATATATATATATATATATATACATAGATAGATAGATAGATAGATAGATAGATAGATAGATAGATAGATAGATAGATAGATAGATAGATTAAAACATTTTGAATAATGATGAGTTGTTGGGTGCATTGGTTGTCTTTATTCCTCTTGTCTTTAGCTCCCATGGGTCCATTCTATGCAGCACACACAGAGTAGGCCTGGTTACTGGAGCCCACAGCACAGCCGCACTGCCAGACACTGTCAGACCTTTGCACAGTATCAGTCTCACCATCTCGCCCTATGAACCAATGCACCCACCCTTAATCTGTTCATAACGTGCAACTATGGATGGGCTATTGTTCATTTCCTTCTTCTTCCTCCTAATTTTCCCAACAATATTTGCCATAATGACACATTTCTATAAGTCACATCTCTGCTTCTCTAAGAAAATACTGGCTGATTTGTTCTGTCATATCTACTAACTAGAGGAAATAAATCATGCTGAAAATCGGACCTTAGTTTTGCATTTTTAAATTAAGTCTAAACGCCCAAACAAATATTTACATTTCCATCAGTAACTTAGCCAAGTAGTACAATTTGGATCAAAATGCAGAATGAAGAAAATGTGAAGTATCATTTAAATAATGAGGTGTAGCTCATAGTCCTGGGGTTTTGCGGATGTAGACTGAAATTAACAAACGCAATAGCCGTGACTAGTCTAACACAAGGACAAGGCCTAACACACAGTGCTCCTACAATGAAGCATCGCCCAGGACTGAAGGATATACAGTAACGTACTGCAGGTAGCGGACATAAACACAGGACTGTGTTAGCCTACACTGTACTGCAAAATTAATAAAATAACAGTGATTACGTCATTCGGCCCATCATCAGTATGACAGACCCTCACCATCAGCCTACGCCATTTCAATAACATAATCTATTTACAGTGGATTCTAACTGCATGTCTTAGTGAGTGAATAACAAAAATAAATTGCATATTTTTTTGAATTTATCATTTTAATTAATGAAGATAAAGTATACATACCCCGACGACAACGGTGTCGTCCCCTTGAAATGTAGGGAGAAATTTATCTCCCCGGACAATCTCGGCTTGATTCAAAGGGCGAAAACGACACAGCACTTTGATGTTGCACTCTGCGGTGGGTTCGGTCATGATGAAAACGGAGCGCGTACGATTAAAAAGAAGATTACTGGATTATAAAAAGGGAATATTCTCGATCGAGACCGGCCCTCGGATAACAGAAATAGCCTAGACGAAGCCTACAAATATCCGATATAACTAACTACAATGGAAATCTTACGATGTACAATATCTTTCAGCCAATAAATTTGACCGGACAATCCTATAGTTTAAAATCGTCCGTGAAAAACCCGTCAAAAAAACCCGGATTTGTTTGCGGTTTTGTTGTTGAGCGGTAGGCTACGTTTGGTGGGGTCTTAGCGAAGGTGAAGCGCCTCTTGTAGGGCGAAGGATGCTGCGCTCCCTTTAGCGATTCAGAGGCCAGGGCGTGGTCTAGTCTGGTCCTTTTAAAGGGGTACTCGCATCCGGCCCCAGCACTAGAGCCGAATAGCCAATGATTCTGCAGCTCTACAACAATGACAAAGCAAATAGTTAAACGTTTTAAACGTTTCTTCAAACCTTAGAATGTTTAGTTCATTACATATTAAATGTCAAATATACACAAAGCCCGGTTGTAAGTTTTTGCACTTCAGGGATGACGCATGCGTTGATGCTGTTTTAAGACTGTCTAATTACTCTCCGAGAGGTTATGCCCCCCCCCCCTGAATCATCTTTTCTCGGAATTCGAGACTGTTCATAGGAGGACATTTAGGGAAGTATTGATCACAAAGAACAGCATATCAGCAACACACCGCGTTCAAGGAGAGAAAAAATGGAAGAAAATTCCTTGAATCTCCCTTTGCACAAGTGTGTCCTTCAACATTTCATTTCACCCAGGATTAGTTTTTTTTTTGTTTATAGCTTTAAATTCAAATTAAACTAAACAATGAATCATCAAGTCTGTGATTTAAATGTATTTTGCAGTGGGCATAAACAGGTTTGTGTTACATGACATATTTTTTGTAACTTTTAAACCTCTCGTAATGAGACTGTAGCTCATTTGTGTTTGCCAGTTTCAGGCATGACTGAAAGGTAAAGCTCTGTGTGTATGAGAAAGAGAGAGACAGTGGGGGGGGGGGTGAAGGGGGGAGAGAGAGAGGGAGAGAGAGATAGAAAGAGAGAGGGAGAGAGAGATATATAGAGAGAGTAAGCAAGTGTCTTATTACCCTTCGTCATCCACTATGTGAGGCATCCAGCTGTCTCAACTCCTCAATTTGACAGACAGACAGACACACACACACATTATGCCCATTTTAGTGATCAGTTCTGTGGCTTACAGTGCACATATAGCCACTGAGGACATTGACTGTTTCATCTGGAGTTTAAGGACAAACTAAACTTGTGGTTATTTTCTTGTTAACTTACTTGTGGGATAAACTTTTAATCACAATTTGCCAACTGGATTTTAGTACCCACACACTCAGCAGGTATGTGTGTCCTAGATCACTTCCATGTGTGTATTTGTGTGTATATATGTGCATTCTATTCAATTAATTCTAAGCCACAGTATCATACTTGAACCTTTTAAATGTTTGATAATTAATTTTTTTTTCTTGTTCTTACTTAGCAAGCATGTAAACTTGATATGTGATTCTTTTTGTGTGTTCCAAGTCTGCCTGGCAAGAAAACCCAAATTTAGCTTGGCTGAGGAAGGGTGCTCTGTCCACAAATAGACAGGCCACATGCACCTTTGTGTGTCTGAAACACACATTATATAGGAGTTAAAGGTTCATGATATGACTTGACAGAATGATGTTACTGTTTTTTGTTTTCCTACATGCTTTATTTGTGCCTGACAAATATATAATGAAACTACTTTTGCTAATTACTACTACAGCCATAGAGAGTGATCACAACAAATGCCCAGGCAGTTAAAACAGAACCATGGCTCAATATGACCAGTGAGTATTTCTAAGTAGTCTCCCCACACTGACATACCAAAAGGTCACTAATGATGTTAAGGGGATTCATTATGTATTATTTTGCATTTACCTATATGTTTTCTTTCTTTTTACTTGTTATCTAAATTCAAGTCTTTGTATTCATTAAATGGATTTCTCTGCGTCCGCCTTTCAGACTTGAGGATAAGGACTCATTGGATATTCATGATAATCCACCAGTACCTGATAATGTTGTGAAAGAGGATGAAAACACTGTATGTATTGCACAAAAATGCCACCATAATAATAATATCAAAAATGCCACCACATCTAACATCTATTCTCAAATCTCCTTGGATTTTTCAATTTTTTAAAATATGAACAAAAGAACTAGAAATTAGGAAACTAATTATAACAAAATGTTGTAAGGACAAATATAACTGCAAAGACATTCCTTGAAATGCAGAATGGAATTGGAAAAGCATTAACAAGCATTTCTGAGAATGTATTTATAGGCCATCTGTGATCAGTTAGAATATTGAGTCAGAATAATTTAGGGAATTTCTGTGACTCCAGTTGAATATGGTAATTGCAGATCTTTAATGCATTTCACAAAAGTGTTTATTACAGGAGATGGGCAAAATAATGTTCTTACCTGCAAAGACTTAGAGTACAGTGCTGTTATCTGACAAAAATAACCGTCAAACTTTTCCTAAATCAATAAGTGCCACGTTTGGCTTAAACTGAAAAGCATTGAGGTCACACCATCCCTGCTGTAAAATATGACCTTGACTGAATTATGGTAGGGATGGTTTTCAGAGAACGAATGGGAAATTTAGTGATGCCCATGAGAAGAAGGTCTTTTACCCTTGTCCCAGAAAAGAATCATGATCATTGGGTATGATGTTTATTTTTCAATGGAATCATAATGTAAAGCATTTGGCCAGGGTGATACTGGAGAGGCTTGAAATGAACGCACAATCTCTTTAATTGATCTGGGTTTAAATCTTTCAAATAATAAGACCTGCTGTCAAAACTGCTCACAAATTTTGTCAGGAGCCATGAGCTAAGGATACTACATCACCAAGACTAGTAGTTCTTATAGTCACCAGTCCTGTTTCATGGATAGCCAAGAGGACGCATACATTTAAAAGGTGTTTAAAAATTATTTTAACACCCAGATACCATTCTACGGTAGTAGGATAGTATATAGTACTTTATTATTAAATATAGTTCGTTACTGTTGTTCAGCGTGATTTCAGAGTTTCATTAATTCCTTTATTGATCTTTATAGACAAATGTAGAATAAAGAAGTGAGCACAAATAGACATGGAAAGAGAATAATGCAGAGTGAGACAAAGCAGGGCATGAGTGTAGCAGCATTACTGAGAGCAAATCCATAAACACAAACATTAGAGCTGACTATGGTCAATGTAGTCAAGGAAACATAACAAGAAAACTTGACAATAAACAGGAATGAAGCGAAACACTGATCAGATTACAAAGGATGGTAATGAACAGTGTGGCAACAATCATAACACATGGGAACAGCTCTAAAAATAGAGCACAGGGTATAAATGTATATGTAAATCTAGGGTTCTTAGGACCACGGCAGAGAAAGAAATCTAAACTACAAGGAATGCACATGGCACACAGCGCCCCTGGGTGCGCAGCTTCAGAGGGGAACTTACAAATGTGACCTTAACTCTGTGCAACATTTCATGCCATTTTACTTTCTTTCTTTCTCTCTCTCAGGTATATTTTGTGTATGATGAAGAGGTCGAGGAAGAGGAGGCTCCTCCTCCCCCAACCCCTGAGCCTGTGGTCATGGTGAATGACCGACCACATAAGTTTAAGGACCACTACTGCAAAAAACCCAAGTTCTGTGACGTCTGTGCTCGAATGATTGTCCGTGAGTCTGACGGAAATGGCACATACGCCAGAGCAGGGCCAAAAAGCTGCATAAATATCATTCACGGCTCAAGTGTCCAGCGAAAAAAGTAAAATGCTGTGTCATGATGTGGGAAACTCCTAGTCACAAGTCACAAATAGACATATTAGCTTACAACATTTTGTCCTCAGTACAGTCCTTTCAGAATTTATTCAATATAGTTCACTTTGTTCCTGAAGTTCTGATGTTCCCTCTGTTGAATGGACTCATTAGGTCAGAGTTGTTATGCCAGTTCAGGTGTATTGATTGTGCAAAACCTACTTAAGAAGTTTGAGATTTATGGTGTATTTGGTTCTTAGTTTAATGACCTTTGATGTTTAATATGAACAGGAACGTGATTAAAGTGATGGTCTAAAGTCTAAACACCATTTCCAATAGACATCCTTAACGTGGCTTATAAGCCACCTGAAAAACAGTACAATATAAGTTATGACATTTAAACTTATTGTCATAATAGTTTACATAATTTTATTGGATTTATTCGGCTGTACATGTTTGGTTTTCTAACTGCTCTGCCTCTCCTGTTCTCAGTCAATAACAAATTTGCTCTTCGTTGCAAGAACTGCAAGACCAACATCCATCATGCATGCCAGTCATATGTGGAGTTCCAGAGATGCTTTGGCAAAATAGTGAGATGTTTTTCCCCTGTGCTTCATCAGTCTGTCAAATTTACATGTCTGTGGTTGAAGTCATAATGTGATGGCCATACTCCAGAAGCCCAGGGAAGACTGTAAGGATCTAAGTCATCTCTTCTTCTCTCAGCCCCCAGGGTTCAGACGAGCATACAGCTCCCCTTTGTATGATCAGGAGATAAATAATCCTGGTGAGTAGCCTACAGAAAAATTCATGTGTCACGCATCAGAATCTGAATTGCTTTTGTTTGTGTGTGGTTGTATTTAGGCACTGAATCTTGCACAAAAAAGATAAATGCTGATATTCTGTCATTATTAGTTCTACATTTCTGCTTCCAAATCCCTGCCTAATGAGAGTCTGTGTGCGTCCTCGTAGGCCAGCAAAATCGGAATGACCCTGTGTTCGATACTCTGCGTGTTGGAGTAATCATGGCCAATAAGGAAAGGAAGAAGAGATCAGATGATAAAAAGAATGTATGTTGATTGTAGTAGTTTGATAAGACTCCAGGGGTATTTAGAATTTGTGGTACATATTAGACATCCCTGAATTATGTCATCATTTGGTCATGTGATCACCCTTCTGGTATAACCTTAAAAACATATTAAAGGCCATGCCTACAATCTTTTGAGACATGGCCACACTTTTGATGTGGAAACCTGAGTTGGATCCTTATCTGCAGGTGTTTTTGCAGGAATACACTGCAAGTCACCCTCAGAAAAGCATTTACCTGTGTTTGCCTATAATTTTTATTTATTAGCCACTAGAAATTAAATAGCACATGAGCGAAATACTGGTAAACATTTGCAATCATAATAATGCACACTACCTCCTGTGATTGCATTAGTATTAATAGGTAAATAACTGCCTCTGTAAGTTTGCTTTTTGTGAAAATAATGCAGTTTGCATTGGTACACGTATTTACCACTGCTGGAAAGTAATTTCTTTCTTTTAACTTATGTAAAAACTGATCATGGCAAGCTTAAATGTTGGCAGTTTTTGTAGTCATGGCCTTCTATGAACACACAGATACTTTTCCTTGTATTATCAGATGCTGTCAACATATTGCAACATCATAAAGGAATAGGAATAGGAAATAGTTAGGAATGCACAATCCATTTTATTCTTCAGTAAATGTACTTCTGCAAACTCTCCATAAATGGACATTTTGACAACTAGTATTCTTTTTAAGATTATGATGGTGATGATGGAGGAAGATGAAGCCCAGCAGCCAAAAGAGGATGAAGAAGGAGCTGAAGGTAGAAACATGTGCCCAATTATTATTGTAACCAAAACGGTTCACAACCATCACATACAATGTGGGTGTTTAAAGGTTCTAGTTCAATGTTAAAAGTTAAAAGTTCTTGCTAACCAACAAAAGATGCCCCCTCCTTCAGTCCTTATGCCCCACTTAATGCGTACATCCAGACCTGATTGGTTAGTACAACTGGACCTGATTGGTTACTACAACTACATTGTTTTTGTATTTCTGGTTGCTGGTTGGTGAGCCCAGAGTGGTTACAGAGCATTTTTTTTCACAGAACTTCTCTAATAATATTATGTCTAAATTACCTTCTATTATGTGACAGGCTTTTTCCTTTAGCAGTCCTGTACATTCCTGTTTGTTTTTCAAATCATTGTTTGATGGCAACATCTGTGTTTGGAGCCCAGGAAACAGAGTTGAGGAACTTTAGGCCATTCTGTTAGCAAGTTGTGCTGTTTTGTTGAGTAAGAGAATGCACCGTATCTTCACTTCAGTCAGTAAAACGGCAGTCATGATACTGGAGAAACTGTAATGCAGATGCTTGAATTATTAATTTTTACAGTAAACATTATTTTAAGGGACATTCTTCAAGTCTTTACACAGGGATGTAAAATGCAGATTAGTCATCTTTTAGTCATATAGCCTAGATCATATAGTGGTGAGCAAGCAGTATTGTAGAGAGTGAAGCATAAAATCCTTTAATAAATGCACGAAAAGCATCTAGCAAAATATCTCTCAATAAATTCATTAATATAATTATCCACATGTCCATTAAAATATCCTTTAAAAACGAATTCACTTATAATAATTTTTAATCATTCTTCATTCTTCATATTATTCTGTAAAGCATGGTTATTAATTTTTAACAGTAACCTTATGACTTGCCATAATCTTGGAACAGATTAGTGTGGGATGAGCTGATAGACTATGTCTTAAAAACACACTATAGGACATTGCTGCTTGATCCTAGCACATGAATCCAAAACCCAGCCCAGGTTTTTTTAACCACTAATAGATCCATTCCTTTGATTGGTCACTATGTCATCACACCCATCTCCTAGGTAAGGGCAGGGTACAGAATTAGTAAGAAGTGCCCCTGGAGGGGGGTGGGTGCTGTTAATTGTCATCACTTCACAGAGGAAGCACTTCACAGAGGTCAATGATGTTTACTGTGCTGTGAACTCAGTGTCTCAAGTCCACTCTGCCTTCTGTTAACGTCACAGGAAAACAGGATGGAGATAAGAAAGACAAGACAGCCACTGACGACAAGGTAAATGGTCCCCACAAGGGGAACGTCCACCGGTTTTACAGTAAAACTGTAAATTTCTTTACAGAAAGTGTAAAGAATCTTTCTTAGTCATGTCTGGTGCCATGAGCGTTGTTATAAAGGCATTTTGATTGCATGTTCATGTTATCAGTAATGCCAGGATTGCTGACTGAATTCATTCGTTTGCTACATGTGTCAGAATAAGAAGCAGCAGCAGAACTTTAGCCAGACGCACTACTACATGGCTCTGTACCGCTTCAAAGCAATTGAGAAGGACGACCTGGACTTCCAGTGAGTTTGTCCTTGCAGATTCAGTGGACTATTTTAAGGCTTCATGTGACTTTTGTGCACTTCATATGTACTTGTGTTCTCCGTGTAATACGTTTGGTCACAGGTATGTTATTAATGGCTGGTGTAGACCCCACAAATTCACCAGTATAAGTACTTTAGGCTTACTGGGGCTCAAACTGAATGTGCTGATCATGTGTGTGTTTTAGCCCCGGTGATCGTATAACGGTTATTGATGATTCAAATGAGGAGTGGTGGAGGGTGAGTTTTATTTCTTCATCTCTTAATCTATCGTGTTATGTTCTTGCCTGCACTGATCTGTTTTTTTCAGTGTGTGTTCCTGTTCCTGCGTCATTCAAAGGTACAATAAAATGTGACAGTGCTGATGTGTGTGTGTGTGTATTGCAGGGCAAAATTGGGGAAAAGACAGGATACCTTCCAATGAGCTACATTATCAGAGTGCGTGCAGGAGAGAGAGTGTATAAGGTGACACGCTCCTTTGTGGGGAACAGAGAAATGGGTCAGATCACACTAAAGAAAGACCAGGTATGTGGATGTGTATACAAAAAAGCAGACAGAGACAGGACAGGGGAAATATTGTTTTCTTTTCTTCTTTTCTTCTTTCTATATGAAAACCTATATATATATTTCTGTGTGCAATTTTTCGAGACTCCTGGAGTTTTCAAACAGTTGATCATTTTTTAAGCAAAAGCATGGTGGTGCAATGATGACCAATCATTTAAAGGGAAAAGTCTTAACATTGATTAACAACTGATAAAAAAATATTTAAAATGTAAAAGTTTTATTTATTTAATTTAAAAAAAATCACAAACACACACACATACTGTATATATTTATATATAATGAAACAAAACACGCTGCTTTGGCTCCCTCCAGTGGCCAAACCTGTCATTAGTTGTATATACCGTATTACGTATCACCTTTAAGTTACGGCCCATATTTACCCAAGAACTGAAACTCTGTTTAAGGTAAGGTTTAAGATAATACATAACATTTAGTAATTGTATCAATCAAATTTATCTAATGGAACCTTCCTCTGATTTTGATTGAACCATTCCAAAATGGCAGGGCATACAGTAAACTGATATTACAGTAACACATCTATATATTTTACTGTGGATGTATCTGAATGACCACTACAAAGCAACTGAAAAGAAGATGATAAGGCTGGTACTAAATTAATTAATTACTCCCATTTAATTAAGACAGACAGACAGACAGACAGACAGACAGACAGACAGACAGACAGACAGACAGACAGATAGATAGATAGATAGATAGATAGATAGATAGATAGATAGATAGATAGATAGATAGATAGATAGATAGATAGAAACAGCTGTATAGGAAATGCTTCATAAGTCATTAGCTGATGACATATATTAGGTGCATTAGAGCAGGAAGTAGTCTAAGTGAATTACCCCAGGCACTGAGAACCCCTGCAGTGTAGAAGGTGGAGCTAAGAAGCAGAACCTCACTGTCATTCTTTCCTCATGTGCAGATAGTGGTGAAGAAAGGAGAGGAGGTGAATGGCTATCTGAAAGTCAGCACAGGACGTAAACTGGGCTTCTTTCCTGCGGACCTGCTCCAGGAAATCTAAACTACATGACTGCACAGGTCCTCAAGCTGCTGTTCTCACTATTACAGTAAATAAAGAAGTAATACTAGGCTTGGTTTGCCAAAACATCAAAATCATAGGCAATACAAAGGTGTTAAAGGAGCAGTGTGTAGAATCTAGCAGCAACCAACAGAATACCCCCCCCCCCCATTTTGCATAATCTACAGTGGCTGGGGTTACTTTATTTTTTTTTTTGCTCCTTTAAGTAAGAAAGGTTTTGAGAAATATGGCTTCATTGCCTTGTTACCATGGAATCCTTCAACAGCCAGTTGCCATTTGCAAACCCTACAACTGGTTGTTTAACAAGTCAGCCAGTTATATAACACAATGCCATAGCACATAGCTTTGGGATATGATATTCACTTACTTCAGTTTTTAGAGTTTTACTATGTTTTACTAGCCCATGTAAAGGAACATATAATGCAAAGTAAGGCTGGGGTTACTTTATATAAAGATTAGAATTTATGTTCAGTAATTTATCTATATTGTTACGTGCCCCTAAGGTGGCTCTAGTCTAGGCGTTGGAGCACGTAGGAGGTGACAAGGTGTCCCCTGATCACAACCAAAACTATTCTTCTCTCCGGATCAGGGTCATACAAGAAAGATTTAATTTTCATAGTATTTACAGGAGAATTACAAAACACCCCCACCAACAACATACAACAGACAAAAGATATGAACCAACCATCACAACAACAGGCGCTACTCCTGAATCAATCCTGAGTCAAGATGACAGTGCCTAGCAAAGGTGTTGGTAAACACGAAGTCAGATTGAAGCGAATAACAAGCAGGGATAAAAGAACTCATATAACTGAAAGCGCGAAATCAAAGATTTAACTAATAAGCAAAAAGAAAACACCAGGGAAAACTGCTACAGGAGAGGAAGAGGGCGAGGAGAAAACTAACGACAGTAACAAGCCTATACCGATTTAACAGCATGCGCAAACATCGGTCACAAGAGCCATAGCGACGCTTCCTGGTCTCCAGATGTCTTTCTTATGCGCGAAGACCCGCCCCGTTCAGTCCAAGGCGCTCCAGGATAGGCTGATCGCACCGCGCGATGAGATGTTTGCTGCTTCAGCAGCAAACTCCCTACCGTGACACGTAACACGTTATCTATATCACGTTATCTATATGTTATAGTTTCCATGTATGGTGAACATTACTATTAGTCTATTTGAACTGTTTCTATTTCTGTTTGCTATTGTAATGTCTGTGTGCTGTGCTCTGTGGCCTTGATTTTGTCAATGGCTAATTCGGTTTCTCCAAGTTTCACTTTACTGTAGACAGCTGTAAACCAATCAGATAACATCATATTATTAGGTAACATCACATCATCAGGTACCATTTTTCAATAATTCAAATGGTTCTCAAACTTCTCTCGCCAGATAAACCACCTACACTGCACTGATTCTTCTTCCTAAGCCTTCCAAGCTGTGCTATAGTTCTACCGAATTCAAGCTGCTGTTTCAATGTAAAAACACAAAAGCCACTATGTAGAATCACTGTTTGCTTTGTCATTTCTGGGCTACTGTATAAACATGGAAATGCAACATGGCAGCTCTATGGAAGAGGATCCACTGTCCATGTAGAATAGCTAATTCTAACAAAGACTATTCATAGTTGAAGATGATTATACACTAATGAAAACATGTAGTGAATATGAACTGAATCTAACACACTGCTCCTTTAAGTAAGAAAGGTTTTGAGAAATATGGCTTCATTGCCTTGTTACCATGGAATCCTTCAACAGCCAGTTGCCATTTGCAAACCCTACAACTGGTTGTTTAACAAGTCAGCCAGTTATATAACACAATGCCATAGCACATAGCTTTGGGATATGATATTCACTTACTTCAGTTTTTAGAGTTTTACTATGTTTTACTAGCCCATGTAAAGGAACATATAATGCAAAACATAAAATATTGTTTTCAAAAAGTATCTTGATAATATCTTGAGGAAACTTTTCAAACTGATGAGAGGATTGCATGGTGATCTACTGTATGTGTGGAGACTTGCAGTGAAATTCTAAAGATCACTTTTTTGATGGTGTTATATCTGTTGTTTGAAAAATACAGGGAGGAAAATGTCCTTAGAGATAAATATCTATATTGTAGTGCATGTCTACGTTTTGACTGGACTGTTTTACAAGTATATGATAACTATTCATCTACAAACTTTACACATTCTGTTTATTTACATATTTACTGGGCATAGCTGATATGTGGTATATTAAAGGTTTACTGATTATTGAAAAAAAAAGAAGTTACAAGAAACCAAAACTTCATGGCAGCTTAGCACAGAGATCTTCGATTTCACACTGTTTCAAACTGACCTCTTACCTACAAATTATATTTGGTTCTAAATAAAAGCAACTATTTTTTGTATACCATTTCTGTCTGGAGGAGTAGTATATGTGTATGTGTTTTAGATAGATAGGCAATGAAATGCAGTTAGCATCCACCAGAAGTGCTAAATAGCTACATAGTAAAGAGTACAATTGTTGCATTGTGGGGTTGCACTGCAATCAAGAGCCCATAGAAAATTACAGCAATCCAAAATAACGTTTGACGAACGTGCCATGTCAAGGTGTGATCTTCAAAAAACAAAACAAAAACAAATACAAAACAAAAATAGCCACACTCAGGGAGAAAGCTTTTACTAAAGATTTTTTTATTTTTTTAGTGACACACACCATCTTCTTCAGTGTCATCTAGAGTTTTCTCTATTTAAATATCACAAGTAAACTCAACATTCCTCATCAATGTAAGAAATGCAGTCTGTGGTGTCATGAAGGTCTTCCAGAGGGCATTTACCTGTACTTCAGAGGTGTTACATAAGTAGCAACAAATCAAAGCATAAAGCACACACTAAAGCATTAGGTCGGTGTATCTATTTCTAGTGCTTATTTTTTTAATAAGGGACGGTATATTTCTCCACTAGAGGGAGATAATGTTATGTGTTTGTGATATAAGCCAGCGTAAGGAATCTTGTCCGCGTTAATGAGGTTATATAATGCACATGGAAAGCAAAAGACACGTTTACTACATTTGTTAGCCAGATTGTCCACACGCATGCACTGAATTAGACTGTGGCACTTACTACGAATTTGGGATATTTCTGTTACCTGTGTATTACTGGGCCTGAATCCTGACAGTTGAAGCAGACCGCTTTCGCTTTTAACTGAATGAATTCAATTCAGTTATATGTGATTTGTGCATTGCTTTTTACAAATACTAAAAGTAATGCTACAGAACTTCACGTTCAGGCCTACAATGAGTACACTAAGCATGGCAACGACAAACCTTGTCCCAGTGTCGACAGTAAAACAGAGAGCACATTCACACACACACACACACACACAAACAAGCACGCGCAAGCACTCGCATGCACACACATTCAAACAGAGTCGCCCTATGTTCTCAGAGAGGGAATTTAGTGCTCTCTTAGTGCTGCTAAATGTCTCAGTGTTCCCAATGAAATACACTTTTCTCATTCCTCTTGAGATTAAGTCATCCATAAAAATTATCTGGGTTAAAAACTTTATTTCTAATTCCTCATTATCTCAGTTCCAGTAGGCAAAATGCACCCAAAACCATTAATCTATTTATTATTTTTCATTATCATATATCTTTTTTTCATACATCAATCGCGGGAACATTACAGAGACAGAATCATCATTTTAAACAATATCAGCATGTCTGCTTCAAAGGTTTCTTACTTCCACAATCTGGGAGACCAAGAAGACAGCAGAACAGTGACCTCATTACAGCCCTAATCACTCCTATTCATTCCTGAAACAGTTGCAGTAGAAGTCCGTTGAGAATTATGTCAGTTGTGCCAAATCTGGCTACAGTTACTAGCCGGATCACCTGTAGCTGTACATATGAACTAGACAGGAGAAGCTTACAAGAAATAATACTTCTCATCCTTACCAGAACATTCGCCATAGCTAACACAATGTAGGCCAGTGTGTTTAAACCACGATGGAAAACTTAGAACCACACAAGCACGTTCATAAATATAAGATTGATTTTAGAGCTGTTTATCAAATCATCCTACCACTTTTGCAATGTTTTGCTAATATAACATGCAGGTGTTAAAGTTAAAAAAGTATATTTTCTGTCAAAGATCTAATGTACAAAGTATAAACCTGGGAGTGAAACCACCTGTGCTGATATGAAGTGCCAGTGTCTGTGCCCTGTTCACCAGGTTTACGCGCTGATCATAACTTCGGCTCCCATACAGAAGAACAGGGTTCACCCTCTGCTCCTCCCCACGGCCTTTACATGCCTGTGGGCAGCGTATGAGTCCAACATCTGCCATCTACACAATCAGGAAATGCAGTCTTCACATTTATAGTTGCATTTAGGAGCAAAAACAGCCTGGCCGGGCAGGGTGGAAGGTGGTAACGTTGTGGAGACAGAAGAACATTCGGTGTGTCCCACTTCTCCTTCTACTTCACTGGTTCAGGTGTTTACAGGCTTGGACTTCTTGTGTCGAATAAAATGACTTGCATCTCTATGTCATACAGGTATTGACATTGAAGAGCAGCCAGCATCTTAGAGTTTCTTGTATGTCATACTGCAAGATTTCTTGAGCTTTCCCAGCATATTCCTCATTACCACATTTGAGAATTCTCACTAAAGTTTCAATCAGTAAAGTATATGCAAATCATTAAAGGCAGAACTTCTATTTTTTTTCTATCTATCTATTCTTCTATATTTTTCTATCTCTAAAAGAGGACTCTATTGAACAGCTGATGGATGATGTTTATGAATGAATATAGATTTTTTCTAGTCTGTTGTAATTTTCATTATAACAGTAGATTGCGCAAGAGACTACTAAGAGTATGCATCGTCTGCCCAGCTAAACCCCTGACCAAATCCACAGACGATATTCATGTATCTTCTCACTGCTGTTTACAATGTTACTGAGCAATTGTTGCATCTATACTTTTAATATTCATTTATATCTTTATAGTAATGCACATTTACTGTATATTAACACAGGAAGAAAAAAATCCTTGCATGTCCTGTATGCTTCTGATTCTGATTCCAATTTAGAATATGATCTGGAGCCCAAATGCCCCCTAAACCTGCCACTCCTTCTTTTCTCAGAAATGTAAACAATATCAAGAGAAATGGTATTTAGCTGTACTGTATTTCAAGATGGAGCCTTGTGCCATTGCCGCCAGCAACCAATTAGGTTTTTTCTTTCTCCCTATAGGCCTGCGGATTTACTTTAGATCTCCTTCTCCAGTTCAGCAAGTGACATCTTGCAGGGACAGTGATGAAGGAATCTAAATGGTCCTTTTTCTGCAGCACAGTAAGGGCTGAAAAGGGTTGTTTTTCAAGTAAGAAAAGGATAAAAGATAAAAGGCAAAATTCTTTACAGTTCCCATGAAGCATTCAGCACTTTACTCTTTCAGTATAATAATGCACTAAGGATACATGTTCAGACCAATCCAACTTTGATGAATGCAACAACAAACGCATGCAGAGACCACAGAGTCAGTATGAAAGGGTACCAGTCCGTGCCACCCTACTAACATACTTGTTATGATAAATGCAGTGCAGGATTCTCTAAGTGCTCTTAATTTGCACACTGGTGCCTGAGAAGAATGAATAAGCACATTTGTACTCAGATGTTTTGCTCGACTTTCACATCATAACACATGTTTATTTTTAACAGTACCCCATGAAAATTTACATTTGTTAACCACCATTCCACAACTACGAATTAACTACAGTTGCAGGCAGCACTATACGGCGGTTAAAGACAGCAGTGTTTTCTTAGGGGTTCCTTTTTCATGCCTGTTGAGGCAAAACATGTGAGCAAACCCGCCTACCAGCTTATCCACAAGAGGCTCGGCGCAAAGCTGCTGCTATCGAATTTCTGTTGCGCCGAAATCGGAGATGATCAATTCTGACTGTGAACCAAGACTTAGTTTTGAATTTTGAAACTTGTTAATGATTAGCTCATTGAAACCATGTTTGTAAACTAGATGTTCCGGAATTCAGGCTCCTTCAAAGGAGACCTTTGTCTCAGTGCTGTGGTAAAACGCGGTCGAACCTTTAAAAATGCATTAAATATGTAAACACTTTCCCGTTTTTTATACTGGATTAATGAGGAACAATTTCCTTTTTCTTATTTTAGTTTTGTTGCGTATACATGAGTGAAATTTAAGAGCTCCATTAAAAGAAAATGAGAACAAAATTTAGACATGTTTAGTTTCATAGCCCACAAAATGCAAGCAGAGAATAAGCCTGTAAGCTTCTTAGACATGGTACGGTCCAAAATAAAACTCAAATGGGTTGGCTTTCCAAAATACACTGAGAGCTGAACCAAGTCTCCGAAACCTCAGTGTAAACACTGTAGGCAAGACATTTCCTGTGAGCCTTTGGACTCTATCCTGTTCTAGAGAGCAGAGAAAGAAAACCGAGACAATAGAAGACCATTTTTAGCATGTCTGCATGCATGTGTGTGCATTTGTCGCAACGCATTTAGCAGAGAGCTTTCCACAAAGTGAAGCTGTAGTCAGACTGGTTGGGATAAGACTCAAATTCTCAACTCAACACATCTGTTCCTCTGTCCACTCCTCCCTCTCACAGTTTCTCATGACCTATGTGTTTACAGTGCAAATCCAGAGAGACTTCATCTACGACACTAAGTGCTCTTTGAAGCGGTTTACTTTAAATTACAGATAGAAATCGTGCTTTTCTGGTTTCATTTCTACTCTGGCCGACAATGGCAGTGAATAAAAAAAAGCTATACCTATTTTTGGCTAATTGTTTGACAGACCACTTGCATCTTCAACCAGACATGGACTTCAACTAAACTGTGCATCTAACTGGAAGATGTTAAACATCTCAAAAAACAGCAGCCAATACTTGTGCATTTCATAAGGAGGGCTGCCGTGGAAACGTGCCATTGGAACATTCTGTCAGGAATTCACTATGAAAATAAAAGCCTTCTGGTGCTGAACTCTGGTCTGCTTCTCCCATCCCCCTCCCACCCCATTTTTACTCTCTCTGTTAGGCACTGAAAGACTTAATCAAATACAGACCTGTGTCAAAACACTGCCCCACAATTACATCTAAACAGGAGAAAGTCTCTTGTGGCTGTATGCCAGGTATAAATGTAACACAGCATTAAAAGAATACAAACTTTTTAAGTTTCTCTCTTCTAACTTACCATTGTTTTATAACAACAACAACAATAATAATAATAATAATAATAATATTTATAAAACATTCAACATCTTATCACATAATTGCCTTTTATTTATATTTAATCTCTGTAAGAATACAGTTCTTATTGTTAGTGTATCACTGTAGTCTAGGATGAAGAAAATGATGTTTGTTTTTGGCACAGACTGCTCATGCTTCCCCTGCATCTGATCATTCAGCATTCACTCTTCTATCTGCTATCCACACCCTCTGACTTCCATTAGAGCTTCAGACGCATCTGAGCTTTAGAAGTATCTGAGCTTTAGAAGGTATCTGTAGAACGTAGGATAACCGGTAGCAGTTGGCTAATCTCCAACTGCTTCTACCCAGTTCTATTCCTTATCACCCTCTGACCTTCTCACACACATACACACCCTACTTTCTCCACCCTGCACCACTTCTTCACACACATACCTCACACCTACAAGTACCTTCCCCCTTTGTTGTCAGTACACTCCTGTCTCAGTTTGGGATTGCTCTCCGAGCTCATAGACAGAACAGACTGGAGAAATATGGAGACTGCTGCAGTTAGACTGAACAACAAACCTTACAATCTCTAAAGGAAGACAGTGTTTGATGTTTGACAATGATACGTCACATATAAAGGGCATTAATAAGCTTGAATGATGATCCTTCACGGAGGTTCCTCATTCCTTGTGGTCACGTCTCCCAAGCAGCAAGAGGACATACAGCTGTCTCTTTGTCCTGCTGTTCATCAAATCAGCACTAACGAGGAGAACTTTCCATACATCCATCATCACACAACACATGTGTTCTTTACAGATCAAAGGCCCGAAACAGATCTTATCTTGGTGCTTTCTTGGTGCATGGAAGTCCATGCATTTCCGGTAAAGACAAACACAATGGAGAAATGTGATCAGAGGCTTAGCAGGTATACATTAAACACTCTTTATTGTTGGGACTAGATAATAAAATGTCCACAATAGCTTTACTTCACTAAACTAACAGACAGTAGATATTTATGAAATAAATGTGCGTTATACTCAACGGCTCCCCAGTGGCTAGTGCTAGACTGGATATAGCAAGAAATGAAAGAAAATAGAAAATATAATCACCTCAGTATAGTTTTCTGTCACCTTAGTATATATAAATTTACATTTTTGGTTTAGACAAAATATGGATTCACTCCATACATCGGACTGGAGAATACATCCCTGCATATTAGTGAGTCTGACCTGACTGGATAATCAACCTCTGAATATTAATGAGTGCATCATTCTACTACTAGAATAAGAGTAAATAGTACATTTCTATTGGTCCAGAAGGTTAGTGGTAAATCCTGCACAATGCATGAATAACATGCCAAGTACTTGAGCCAGATCCTGTACAAAACAGCAAATTCAGCTTATCAGCAGATAATGGACAGTGTGTCTAAACAGTCTATTCCAATGCCAATGTTTATGAAAGCAGTCTATAAAGTAAACAGCAGACAGTAATTAAACATATCAAGCATGCAAAGGATATTCCATTAGGATGATAATGTAGGCAAATTTTTATGAATATAAAAAACATTCAGTATTATGTTTATCCAATCAACTCATCTAAAACTAAACACATTTTGGAAGTTTATTTGACATTTGATGAATATCTTAAAATAATTAGGAGTATAAAAATGAAGAAACCTTAATTATTCTTGTTTTGGAAGTGTAATATAAAGATGATTATACAAATATGTTAATAAAGAAGTGTTTTATAAAGATGAAATCCACAGTTCATAATTTGTCTTTAATGCATTATTTTGAGCATGGAAATCAAATTAGTTTAACTTATGATTATTTTAATTTTGACAAATATAGCCTATTTATTGCTTTTATGACCTTCCGGTGTGTTCAAGAGCCAGCCATCTTAATCACACTAACTACTCACGATTATCGTTTCCATCATTCAATAATGTCAAGCAAACCATAATTCACTGATTGACTGAATGCTGCAATCAGTCAAGATTCCAGCCATCCATTCACCCACCCTGCCAAGATCAAATGCTGTTTCACGTTAGCTACAAAGATTTAAAAGTTATTTTCTTTTTCCTTACATTTCATGCTTAAAAGTAAGTTAGGCACACGCGGCTGTACCAGAGGTATAAAGTACCAGCGTAGAGGTTTAGAAGTCAGGTCCCTCTTTCTTCAGACTTTTGTAGTCTGTATTGACAGCAAGAAACTAAGGACGAGAACAATATGCCAACTTTGTGTCACGTCATGTGAAAAATTAGAAAAGCGTGGACAACAATAAATGCAATCCAATATGTGCATAAGTTTGAAGACATTAAAAAAGATTTTAACTACAAAAAATAACATTCAAAATGTTTTTTGTTGTTGTTGTTGTTGTTCTCTTCTGAACAAGGATGGCTATTGTTTGGCTAATATGAGAACACATTTTTTGGCCCACATACCTTGTACTGGTAGGTTGGGCTAAGCTGATTCCAGGGCTCAGGGTTGCTAGTCTTGTTCCAGCTAGTGATTTAATAGCAAAGAGAAAGAAGCCATGGCCCACCAAAGCAGGCCAAGGAAAATGTTAACAAACAAAACAAGCTCTATGTACGAAGGCTAAAGGACACAGACACCTGACTGCTAGGCTTTCTCGCTACGTATTTTCCACTAGTGTTTATCCAGCTTACATTTAATCACAGTAACATGTTGGGAATTGAGCATGCAGAAATACATGAAACGGAGCGTGTTGTCCTTACGTAACGTGGGGTCCCATGGCTAGACGACAAAGATAAACTCCGGCTCCTCCCATCCCTAAACATATGAAGAAAAACTGTGGAATGAGCTGAGAGAGAGAGGGGGGAGAGAAGACAGAGAGAGAGAGAGAGATTTAAAAAAAATTATGGTACAAACAAGATTGCGTTGCAAAACTTATTGTCCTGGTTTTGACTGACCAAATTAAGTTTTTATACGAGATTTCGTAAGATTAAATTAGGTTGTTCTATTAGAATTTCTGTTGTTGCCATCGGGTTACATTTATTCCATAAAGACCGTCGAAGTGACTATTCGTGTGTTTCATTCTGGAAAACAGTTTGTTTAAATCGTTTCATAAAACAAATTTGTTAAACTAATCGCTTCGTTACAAAAGCGCAGTGTTAGGCGCTGTCCAAATGCTGAATGTAGAAATGTTTTCAGCCGAGTTTGTAAGCGAGTTCAAAGCTGTTTATCATAATGATTTATTAATAAATAGATTCGCAATTAATCTCGCAATGAAGTGCCAAATATGTAGAAGGAGAATATAAATTGTGATTACTAAAATCACTCCCTAGTCGCTGGTGTGTGTGCGCGCGCGTGCACGTGTTTATAATTGTGTTGTTGATTTTTGATGACTGTTTTCTGCACAATAAACCACTTCTTTATCTGCTCTTTTTGGCATTATAGTAACTTACCTGTCGTTTTTACTCGACTCAAGTTTTTATATTGAAGTCGAAACTTTAACTCAATCAAGCAAAAACAAGTATTATTAAGTATGTTTACCGAAGCTCCTTTCATTTATTCAGGCAAGTCACAGGAATAATATGCATTATTATGCACAATTATATTACTGCATAATATTTTGTCACAGTTTTTCTATACCAAAGTTTGGTGTTTTTTCTATGCCATATAATTTCATTTTATACCGAAGCAAAAACGTTATTTAAAAATAACTGTAATAAACATTTCAATAAAAGAGCCTTAAAATAGTAAACTTACTCCAGGGTGTTTCCTTGCTTGTTCGCGAATCCTTAGGAATATTTGAGACATTTTAAGTTGTTCTCGAATTTCTTGAACAGATAACTATGCACTAAGCCGTTTTACTTTAGAATGCTCCGCGAAAGGAGACCTGTCGTCCAAGGAGGACACGACAGGGAGGGAGGGACAGAGAGAGAGAGAGAGAGAGGGAGAGAGAGAGAGAGAATGTTTACAATGTAAACCCTGACGAGTCAGTTATAATCAAATGAACTATACTGCGCTGATCTTAAAATTGCTGAATAACACGTAAGCCTATTTAATATAAGCCACTAAAATGTACCTAAATAGGCTAGTTATAACTAATGCTACCTTTGAGGATTTTTTTCTCACGGTTCGTACTACTTAAACAACCTAAACATAAAAACCTGCATGAACATATGAAAAAAAAACCCAAAATAGATAGCTTATCTAACCATACCCTCATGACAAAATAGTGTTATCATAGGAAGACACACACGAAAGAAGTAGATTTGAGAAGCCAACTCCGCCCCAATATGTAAATAAGTAACGCCGGGAACCAATAGGATAACTTCATGGCTGCACAGTTTAAAATACTGTTGTCAGAAAATAGTGATTTCAGTAATGTTGCTTGCGGAGTTTTCTAAGGGCCTACTTACCACAAACTCTGCATTTATGACAGTTGAAGGTAAAGGGTTTAAGAGGTAAAGAGTGACTTAAACTGACACTAAATATAAAATCGTGTTTTACCCAAAAGCTTTATATACACTCCGATGTAAGTTTACACATAATGGTGTTTTCTTTTACCCTACCAGATCAAGCTGACTGTGTGCATTAAAAGAAACAGTTCCGAAACGTCGTTTAGCAATAGTTTTACACCGTCGACAACACAGTACCAATTTCACCAGTTAATAAATTATTATAATTCATAGGTCTAAAAGTCTGGGTAACGATTTGACATAACGTTTGTTTCGAGTCAGTCTGCCCTAAAAACTGGAGACTGCGTGGTTTAATAACTTTGTAAACAGTATAACACTAATCTTGAACAATCTTGGAAAAATAAACCTGCAGAATTTAGTATCTTTTGTTTGTTTTCTTATTGTCCATAAAGGTAGATTAAAGACTAAAATAGCTATATTTGAATACGTATACATACACATTTACTCACAGATGTGCAGTTATTAAATTAACAATGTACTTTTGACTTAGTGTTACTAGCATAATTACGCATAATAAGTTATACGCGTTTTTGTATTAATATATGACCATATAACTGCACTAGGCCTGTAATAATATATAGGGAAATATAAAATATACACACATAAACAATGGGCTTTATGAGAAAGCACTCTGGTATTTAAATCCCAAACCTCTAGTAAGGTCAGTACAACTGTGTCTTATCCCTCAAATACATGAATGCCATTGAATAATGACAAGGAAAAAATAATCAGATTTGTTTTATCGGTAGAATTGTTGCAAAACAGCCTTTGACGGAAGATAGCACGTGTCTACGTGCATATTTTTAAATGCAAAATGACGTGCTTTATCTTGGTAAAATGTGTTGAAGTTCATAGTTTAAATAAGTTTTTAACCTTGTACATCACTGCATGTCCGTTGCCTGGAAAAATGTGATCTATCACAACATACATTGACCTTAACATGTGAATTGAATTAATAAGTTTATATACATTTGGTGTAGCCTAACGCATTTTAACGATCCTTGATCTTGTGTGTGTTTAACCTTCCCTGTATCATGGAGTACTTGGTAATTAGCTGTTGAGATTAATCAGTTTCAATAGATTAGGGAAAAACAGACCAGTAAGGCGACTTGTGTTAATACATTTTGCCACAATACTTGCATGTTGTCTTCTGTCTTTTGACCTTCAGGTCAAAGCACTTGAGCAGAGAAGAGGCAATGGTCTCATTTATCCTAATTTGAGCATGATGAAGAACACTTTGTATTTCACTTCACAAACAACAATCTGAAATCCCCTCCCCCTCTGACCACGCCATTTAGAATCAGATATTTTGAGCAACAGAACTGTTAGCAAGCTTAACATATTCAATCTGTTAAAAAAGACATTCCAGACAGATCATGAAAGACCTTGTGAAAAAAGACTTTCTCCATTTATCTGAGTCCTTGAGTCAGGTGCTGCTTTCACCCCATTGTACAAATCCAGCTTTTGACATACCAAGGCCAGGTGAGCCACATAAACTTGTACCTCAAGGTTTTTTGTAGTAGAGAAGAGTTCAACTGTTGTGTGGATTATGGAAACCCCTGGGCTATGGCTGCACAAACAAGCACACGCATGCAGATGTTAAGACATATATGTCACACAGAAGTAGATTATAATAAATGTACAGCAAACTTGTCTTTATTATAATGTGTTTTTACTGTGATTACTTTATGATGTAACACCAAGTATATTGAAAATGATTCAGGCAGTTTACTAGCATAGTACCTTATCTCTATTTAGATTGTGAGCTAAATATAGATATAACAGAAACAGCTTCGCAGAATTATTATTATATCCCTATTCTGTTTGAAATACACCAAACCTTTTTTTTACCTTTTATTTTATCCTAACTAGACTTTTCTGTGAAGAAAGGGAACTCATGCGAGATACTCAGTGTTATAAAATGATAAAGCAATGATAAAAACTCCAACCTGATAAACACAAAGCTGTCACCACAGTACTAAATCAAAGATCTCACTTGTGCTCAGCAACAAAGCATAGCGCTCACGAACCGCAGTGTCACATCAGGTCTGTTGAAAACATTGCTGGCGCTGACCTGCCCACACTGCACGCAGAACTAGGATGTGAGGTGTGATGATTATCGCTATCCCTGTGTCACATGGCCATCACCTGTTTCAACATCTTCCCTCTGGCAGGCACTTCAGCCACATGAGGGTCAAAACAACCAGAGAGCAGAGAATCTTCTTCTCCCACAGCAGGACACTCACCAGGAACCACAGTTCTGTACCCAACAGTCCAGACTCTCTTTTAAATTATTTTATACTGTGACCTCCCATTCAACTGCGTCAAACTACTTCAGCTACTACAAACAGATACTTGCTACGTCTGTGTGAGTCAGATATCAGTGTGATTTCTATTGTCAGCTAATTCCAACTGTGTACTATACGCCACTGGGAGACTGAGGATAAATGCCTTGTATCTGGAAACATACTTGGAGAGTAAAGTCTAATTCTGATTCGAATCTGCTCCTGTATCCATTAATATGCCTCAGGGGTTGGTTTTGTGGTGCAACAAATAATTACGAAACAGCACCACCTTGTGAAAACTGAATGCATCAGCACTGTGGAGTCAAAAATGTTCTACAAGTTCTGTACGCAACAGTATTTTTAGAAAGTACACAAATATTTAAAAAAAGGTTGTTTTTCTACAGTGGTGGAGGATTTTAATATCAGCGATTTTAATTTCAATTCCTGGTATACCAACTTCTCATATTCCTTCCTTCGGTTGTTTCCCTCACTTGGGTGCATAGACTGTATGCCTGGGACAGCCACATCCATTACCACTGTCGTCTTCTGCATCTCGTCCACAATCATGCTACCATTTGGTAGAGTCGCTTATGCCACAGACACACTGCATGCTTTTCATCGCTGAACCCTACGCAATTTGCTGTCTGGGAAATGGGAATTTTGGAGTTGGTGTAGTTTGGTGAGCCTCTCAGATGGTTTCTCCAAGCAATTCAAGCAATCAAGAGCCAATTTTCATGCCCCTCGAGTGAATGCCAATTTGCCTCTAATCTGGAATTTTTCTCAGCAATCTACAAAAAATTGGCAGCAAATGGAAAATCAGGGCTACAATCATGTAGTGTGAAGTCTCTACTAGATTAAACAGATGGCTCCCTGGCATGGCAGCCAGAACACATGTTAATTATATTTATTTTAATTTTTTGCAGAACCAAAGGAGCAGGCCATGATGTCATCACCCTAAACTGTTTCAACTGCATGTAAAAAAATAGAAAAACCAAAGAAAAAAATGTAAGTTTCACAATTAGCAATTATAAAAACAAGGCTTTTCAAGCCAAAACTGTTCATCGGTTTTCATCTCTTAACAGGTCCTTTCATCAGACAGTTCAGCATGTGACTTGAGTAGTGTGGAGGAGCTGGACCTAAAGTCTGACTGCCTTGGTCACATCGCTGTCCAAGCTCCCAGCTGAAGGGCCACTGTCCTGTAAGTGTTCTGTGGTAGACAGGGTTCCTTCCCCGGCCCGCTGGGCTGGTTTGCTGATCCTTATGGGGATGAAGTTATTGGCTGCACAGTGCTCGCTCAGGTACTCTCCCCCTTTTTCCTCATAGTCCTGCCGGCTGATCCAGCCCTGGGATCCCACTGGGTGCCTAAGAGCCCACTGGCGGGCCCCAAACCAGGCATCCAGAGCCGGCTGGGAGGACATTGACACCTGGGTTGCAGAAGATGAGGCAGTTACTTACACTTTTCTAACAGGTTAGATAAACAAGCTTTTTGTACAGTCTCCTGATGGTCACTGCTGCTGCAAACATGTAGAAGCAGAAAGAGGGAAAGTGAATTTGACACTTACATCATTCCAGAGTAATAAGTTGTAATTCATAATGTACATGAACATGAGCAGCCTGGCTACCATCACGTGTCATAATGAGCACATATCATCACGTGTCATAATGAGCACATATCATGGGTCATTATGAGCACATATCACGTGTCATAATGAGCACATATCACAGATCATTATGAGCACATATCACAGATCATTATGAGCACATATCACGTGTCATAATGAGCACATATCACAGATCATTATGAGCACATATTACATGTTATTATGACCACATTCCATCACGTGTCATTATGAGCATATATCACATGCCATTATGAGCATATATCCAGCCTCACAGACATTTCAAGCTGCTGAGTTTCTGATTAGGAGTTACACTGGCAATCAGCATAAATACACTCCATTTCACACTATCCACACTTTGAAATGGTAACAAAAAGTCAGTAGATTCCTCCAAAGTTCCCAGACATTTTGTTCCCTTAACATGAGCCAATTTGTATATAATTACAGTGGTTAGATCTGCTTAATTTTGCTAAACCTGGGCAAACAGAAGAATTACATGTCAAATGATGCAGATGTTACGTCGATAGCTAACAAAGCCTTCACGACAGGCCAAACAGTCGAAGACAATGAGTAGGATATCATTTTTCGGATAAATCATGGCTCAACAGAGACGATAATCACAATCCAAATGAACCAACCCACCTCAATATTGTTCTCTCAGTTATCCAAGCATGTATTTAAGACATAAGATACATCTTACATAACAATGTTTTGGGTAATACAGACCTTTGGAATATCTTGCCAATGGGCTTAGGAGGAGTTCTAATGATTACTTCTAGTCTGTTCTAATGAGTAACGCATAGCATCCCCCTAGATATCACACAGGTTTCCTTGATGAATTTGATGATCTGCTAGTAATAAAAATAATGACTGACCATTATTTTATTCACTATAACTTTACATATAGAAGTATAATAAAGCTTAGAACATCCCAGGATCTATTACCTAAAAGCAAAACATTACAGATGCAATGTATTAAAAGAAAGCGAAAATGGACTGAAGTTACTTTAAAGAAATAAAAAGAAAGGATACGTCACGTTCCGTCCCTGACTCCTCCTCTGGGCTTGTCGGTGTGTATTCGTTCGTCCGTGTCTATGTGTTTGCGCGTACACGTTTGCCTGCGTGTGCGTTACTCATTCCACCTGTCCCTCGTCTTGTTAGTGCGATACGTCACACGTGATATGTTGTTAGTGTGTGTATCTAAGTGTGTGTCTGCGTCGTGGCCTTTGTTTGTCGTGTCTGAACCAGTCCGGCTGCATATGTTGTCCTCAACTATAAGTTTCAACGTCTTTTACAAATGCTTATGTCTCTGGTTAAAGAGATAAAACCAGAATGAAAATATGATTAATAGAAAATATAATGATATAAAGAGCATATCATCAAACATGTGAAGAATAAATTAAGAATCAAGAATTAAATAAAAATGCTCTCTAGTGCGTATAAGTTAAATGTGGATTGCCGCAGGATCTGTGTGGACCTGAGCTGAGCGTAGCCAACGAGGGCGTTTTAGTTTCGAATTATAAACATCAAATTAAAAACAAGTGTCGGGGCTCTTCTAATATACTCCAACAACTGGTTCCATTTAAAAACAGTATAACAGCCAAACACTCAGCTTTCACCTTAGGCAGGACTGAGTATTGACTTATACTAAGAAGCACAAATAACCATAGTACTGTCAACACTGCTACAGATGAATTTTTTTTAAAAAGTACAGCACAGAAACTTCACTAACCAAAGTCTTTAAAGTTCTTCTTGACCTTAGTTCTACATTTGACACAGTAGACCATTGTATTCTGATAATCCATGCAAGAAACTGGGTTGGCCTAACTGGTGTTGCTCTGAACTGGTCCCATTCATATCTGTCCAGTCAGAAGTACTATGTTGCCCTGGGTGACAGCAGCTCTAAAAGCCATGAGCCATTCAGTGGTGACCCCCAGTACTCAATTATATAAAATATATATAGAATAAAAAATTATTATATGTCCCTAATCACTGACCCATGGGGTTCCACTAACTTGATTTTTAACTGTCTAGAAGACATCAGGTCCTGGATGGGTCAGAATTTCCTGCAATTCAGTCACAACAGAACAGAATGCATCACCATTGGTTTGTGAGTGCACTGATGCAGTAATGTATCTGAAGTACACATCCATTAAACTGCAGCAGTACATCAGTGTAAGCATCTGACTACAACCTGCTGGTTTTTTTTATTTATATAGTGCTTTTTAAAACATATGTTGTCACAAAGCAGCTTTACAATCGTATCTTCAAAACACAGCCAAGGTTAGAAGATCTGGACTACTGTAATATGCTCTTAACAGGTCTCCATAAGGAACTTATTTCAAGTCGAGTCCTAGAATGTACAAAGTTCAGAGAGCATATTACAACAATCCTTCAAAAGTTACACTGGCTACTTGTGTCTTGCAGAGCTGACTTTAGAAATATGACTACTGCTTCCTGTTTACATGGTCTTGCCCATTTGTAGCTCAGCAGCATGTAACCTTAAGGTCATGAGACACATACCCTTAAGGGCCCTCAGGTCAGCTGACAAGAACAGACTGGACGTTTTGCTGCCATGACCCCAAATTCTGGAATTCTCTTCCAGATGACTCGAGGGCACTTGAGTCTTAAACAAGTTAAATTATAAAAAGTTCTTATTTTGTAATGCCTTTAATTAAACTGCCTTGTCTCTACTCATAACTATGCACTTTTACTTGATGCACTTAAGTTAACTATAATTTTCTATTTAAATAGTTCAATTAGACGTTTTTGTAACATTTTCTTTTTATATTTTGCAAAAACCTTTTAGAGTTGCTAGATATCAGTATGCGTAAGCTTTATTATGCTTCTGTGTGATGGTGCTCCTCATGAAGCCCTACCCCACGTGAGACGGCCCGACACGTGTTTTAAAAAAAAAGTGCTCTACAACAAAGATAATAATATATTTTCTTCCCCAATCAGGCTATATCATGAAAGGCTTCATATTCAGCCCTGGGAACTGCACTACAAAAAGACAGAGAAGTGTGTGTGTGTGTGTCCTTCACCTTGAAGTGTGACTGGAAGGGCCTGACGGAGAGTAGTTCTCTCTCCATTCGCGCCTTCACTCCAGGGTAGAGCAGGTTTCCTCCAGTCAGGAACACGTTTCCAGACAGTGCTGCCTGCTCTTCAGGGGAGTACCTAGGCAGACCAACCACAGCACACGTCTCAAGCAGGATGCTACGTGCTTATACAACAGGAGCAAAATATCCGTTAATTAATCTCCGACTGCAAACATAGCTCAGCTAGGGTTGTTTGCAAAGCTGCAAGACCTGCTTGTGAAAAGCGATGATAATGGCTGATTTTACCAGAGATAATTGATCTGCAAGTTAGATGTGGTTTTACAGTATGGGTTACACGTGCCTCTCAGAAAACGAGAGCACTGATGTAAAACAGTGACATCTGCTGGTCTGCTGAGTTTTGAATCATGTTTTTACATTTTTAAACATTTTTCACAGTAAAAGTGATAAATCAGCATGTCTGGCACAGCAATGCAATTTCTTCAATATTCTAATTAATCATCCAGCTGTTTATTCACTTCAATCTCTTATTAGTTGTTAATTTTAATAATGTAATGTTTACCACCATTAATGACATTAAGACAAATAATTCACTTTAAATGAATCTCCATTTTTGTCTGATGCTCTGGTTATAGAATGTTAGAAAGCCAGATGCTCACTGATCCAGTACAAACTGCAGCGTCTCAGTAAGGCCCATCTGCTCTTCACCAATCAGAGATGGGCGAAACACGACTTCTGGAACACGCAGTCTCTCGGTTCCCACAAACAGTTGGTGGTACTCAGCCAAGTTGAACACCGGCTAGGGCCCAAAGGTGAGAGGTTAGCAGGCACGATGACAAGGGGACATGTATAATGTACGGTATTCTGAAAAAGTCCTGATGTGACTGAAAATGGCTAAGCCAAGCAAAGGTTTGGTGCTGACAGAGCACTGGTAAATGTACTGCTGGACCCAGTGCTAAGAGAAGCAATGTTATGTCACCTGGATGACGTCCACTTTTTCAGGCTCAGGTTTTTCAGGCTCTTCACTTAAATCAGTCTCCATCCCACTCACTCCATCACCTTCATCTATAGGCTGCTCCAAGTCTGTGATCTAGAACACCACAGGAAGCACGCACGCACGTTTAGCTCACTGTTCTTGATCATAACATGACCTAGTTCTGTCTGTAAAATAGTAATAATAATAATAATAATAATAAGAAGAAGCCATATCGGTCACATGTCAAATATGATTACTCATACAAAAATATCATACATCCAAATGGCAGGTTGATTTCAGGTGTGCAGGTTGAAAGTGTTTCCTATTTACTTTAAATGCTGACATAACTAAGATTGTAATTGTTGTAGTGTAAAATTGTTTTTATTTGATTTTTAATTATTGCTCTATTCTTTGTAGCATTCTCATATTTAAAATAACATGTAACATTTATGTATACTGAAATGAACAAAATGTACATTTAATGTACAATAATCTTTCTATAAATAATTATAGAGCTTACATAAACACAGACACACCCAGAAGCAGGGAAAAGATCTCACTCTCTTGTACTGTTTTTGTCGCACACACACACACACACACACACACACACACACACACACACACACACACACACATGCACGCACACACGCACACACACACACACACACACACACACACACACACACACACACACACACCTCTTCCAGCAGCTCCTGCAGCACACACACACACACACACACACAAGAGAAGCACATGCAATCTGTTACTACACTACACAGCTACTACCTGGACATCTCCTTCTTTGTGGAATACGTATGTATGTGAATGTGTGAGTATTTATGAGTGTGTGTGAGTATGTGTGTGTGTGTGAGTATGCATATGTGTGTACCTGCACGGCAAGCAGCGTGTCCAACCTCTCCTGGTCTTGCTGCAGCCGCTCCTCTCTGTGCCGGTTGCTGATCTCCTCCAGCCGGCGCAGCTGCTGCACGCGCTTCTCCTGCCTCTCCTCCACGCTGGCGTACGAGCCCGCCACCCTCCCAGAGAAGGGCAGCTGCATGCGGTGGACCTGGGCCTCGTAGAACTGCCCGCTCCGCCACCTCTCCAGCTCTGCAGGGGTAGGAGCAAAGGTCACTTATTAAACAGGTACGAGCGGGTACAAGCCGCAACGCTCTTAGCTGCGCTCCAAAGGGTCATCGCAGCACTCAACTGAAAAGTTGTTTGGCCCATTTGTTCGCCACTGTTCTGAAAAGAGATCATCATTCTGACATAAATTTTTACCTAACTGAAATTTCTATATTGCATGGACCTCAATAACAACGCATCAGAAAGCATGGTGACATCAGCATTATCCATCCATCCATCCATCCATCCATTGTCTTCCGCTTATCCGGGTCCGGGTCACGGGGGCAGTAGCCTAAGCAAAGAGGCCCAGGTTTCCCTCTCCCCAGCCACCTCTTCCAGCTCTTCTGGGGGGGGGATACCAAGGCGTTCCCAGGACAGCCGAGAGATATAATCTCTCCAGCGTGTCCTGGGTCTTCCCCGGGGCCTCCTCCCAGTTGGACATGCCCAGAACGCCTCCCTAGGCAGGCGCCCAGGTGGCATCCGAACCAGATGCCCGAACCACCTCAGCTGGCTCCTCTCTACGTGGAGGAGCAGCGACTCTACTCCGAGCCCCTCCCGGATGACTGTGCTCCGTACCTTATCTCTAAGGGAGAGCCCAGACACCCTGCGAAAGAAAACTCATTTCGGCCGCTTGTATTCGCGATCTCATTCTTTCGGTCACTACCCAAAGCTCGTGACCATAGGTAAGAGTCGGAACGTAGATTGACCAGTAAATTGAGAGCTTTGCCTTTTGGCTCAGCTCTCTCTTCACCATTAACGGTCCGGTACAGCGACCGCAATACTGCAGCCGCAGCACCGATCCGCCTGTCAATCTCTCGTTCCATCCTTCCCTCACTCGTGAACAAGAACCCGAGATACTTAAGACATCAGCATTAATGACACATAAATATATAAATTCCTTCATATTCATTTGCTCTGGCCCCCTAACTACATCCATCGTTGTCGTTTATTTTCTATTATATTAATCATCATTATGGTCATCTTTTTTGTTATTCTATAAGTTGACTTTAATCACCCTACTCCAACAGATATACAAAAGCTCAGCAGTCATCAAAGATGTTCTGCATACACTTTTGCACGTCATGCATGTTTGGAAACAGTTAAGTGCTAATCATGTATTGCCACCACATAATTCGGTAGCCAAGTGTCCCAAAGCTCTATGCTAGGTGGAGGCGAGGCTTGCTAAGGTGGTGATTACCCTGCTGATAATCCTCAGCAACGTAGCAGTGATGCTGCAGGAGCTGCTCCATACGGCTGGGGGTGATGGCCGCCTGGTGGGCAGGGTATTTCAGCTGCAGAAGTCTCTGCATGTAGGCTGCTGTGTGACTACCTCCAACATTGACCCGCTTACAGTTAACTGCATCCAGTCTGCATGCACAAGCACATACATAATATATTGTAATGTTTTTCAGTCTAGTAAACAAGGTCCTTCAACAGCTGTAAAAGCAAAGTGCTTTATAGAAGGTTCCAGGTAACTAACTGCAGTGTACTTGCATACATAGAGGTCTGAAAAATTATAGTGAAGTACACAAATTAACCAGAGAAACAGTACATTTCGAACAGAGGTCCTTCATCAGCTATGCAAAGGGTTTCTGAATATACATATTCGGTCCCAGATGTTCAAAGCCATTAATGTAACGTCACAACTTTATTTATCCTTGTCAGCCTAAGTTATGCAGGTTGGTTTGTCAGAAATGTTAGTATCAAATGAGTCATCAATGAATAATTTTTAGAAACCTCACTAACAAATTTTATGTAAAAGCTGTGCCCTCAGAAACTATATATTAAAGGTCTTGGTAAATGTAATACTATGAATTATAATTACATACTACTAATAATACTAAAGAATTAAAAGAAGAAGGGGTCATTTGCACCTGCCGTTGATGAAGGGAAGCACATGAGAGCAGTGATATCCGGAAGAAACCACCAAGCCAGTGTGAGGAGGTTTCAGGCCACACTGTGTGTTGTTGTAATAGAAGCTGAACAAGCTGTCAATTCCGTATGCCACTTGTGGGACACCATAACACTCAAACAGCAGCTCCGACATCATTTGCCTGCAGTGAAGTGGGTTGCAGGGCGCCTCCGTGAGGACCAGCGGGTGTTGCACATTACCCTGCGAACACAAGGACAAAATGCTAGAAACGACAGACGGGCTCAGGGAAAACTGCAGAATAGTACAGTATACAAACTTACCTCTGTTTCGATCCCGAGGTGAATGAATATATAATCGAACAGAAGTTCTTGGATCTCAAAGTTAACAACAACATTTCGGTCGAACGGACTCTTGAGGAGCCATCGGAGCGGCTCCAGATTGGGGATGTCGTTGCCGACCTGTGTCTCGCTCCTCGCTGCGCCTCTGCTTCTCGCCGCCACCGGTTTGAACATCAAACGCGGGTGTGTAAATTCCTCACCGTTACATGCCCAGCCAGCTCGGGTTTGAAATGAGCCATTGTCTATTACTATTGGAACCGGCGAAGGGTGTAAACATTCTGATTTCACTTCAAATATCTGATCAGGTGAAGCTCTTGTGTCTTGAAACTTAAATATTTTACATGTTGGATTGGTGACGGACGTCATTTTGAAATTAAGTGTTCCTTCAAAATACATCCGGAAAAGGTAGTGCTTGCTTTTAACGTTCCCCTCTATTATCTTTTTAAGGTAAGTTCCTAAGTAATAAAAATGGTATCATAGACAACACATCATAAACATATACAGCTATATCTTCCTATCTATTAAAAAGGAAGAAATACTATTGAATCCAGACCATTTCTTTTCAGTTTCCAGTTTTCTGGCGACTGTGAACCTTTAATCTTGAAGGAGTGTGTGGTGTCAAAGGTACTGTTTGCCTGTACTACACCGACTAAGTGCACATATTTTGATAATTTCTGTCCTTTTTAATTCCTTACATATCTACATCAATCCCCCACATTATAGAACCACGGCGATTATTTTGATTAATCAATCTTAACCATCAACTGCATCACTTTTTTGCTTGAGTCCACACTGTATGTTAGCACCCGTGATATAACGGGAAATCCGTTCAAAGAAAAACACATTAATTTCTTCCGACAGTCGTTTTATTAGATATTGCTATATTAAATATATAGGTCATTGCCTTAACCCAATATGCAGTCTATAGATTAATCGCAGATTTTGAAGCTTCGATCAGGTCTGCAAACATATTCGCATAAGCTGTCCAGATCAGGCAAAGCACTAAATAGACCGATCTCCGCTTGGCTCTGTAGGGTACGCGTCGATTAGGTTTGCTCTTGCTTTGTCCGACCCGCGCCGGCGACAGCACGCTGTTAAAATCTCGTGAGAGCGAGATGCTGCAGTAGCTCTCCACGGGCGACGCGAGCCGATAGAGCTTAACCCGCTTTGGCTAGAATGTCCACTGACATACCCACAATTTTTATAAGTCTTTTGTGTATTTAAATATTATGCTCACGTGTGAAATTTGATTTGTTATTCTTCAAAGAAATGTATATATTTGTATGAATCCCACGAGAGCTGCCAGCTCATGTGGGGTACGGCGAGTAAAACTGTCCGGCTTATCGGCTCTCCGCTCATCTATTGTAATGCACCATACACTCGCTAGACGTTCAACGCATGCGCAGTCCTCAATTTCTGCAGATAATCGCCAATCCGGGTTTGTCAGGCGCTAGAGGCGCTCACGAGAGTCCATAACCATAAGGGGGGAATATGAATTTAAACGTCTAAAACGAAACATTAAAGGTTTCCCACCACTTGCACAGGATCTTCCTTAAAATATGGAAAGTAGAGGTATGTATTACAGTAAAAATAGCAAAGGAAACGGTTTTTGGCAGTAGGACACTAGCGTTTCTGCTACCGAGTGCTTTACAGTTGAAGGGGAAAAGATAACAGAAATGTATAATGAATAGGTTACAATAAAATAGAATTACAATTAAATTTCAATCAGTATAACGTAGAACCAGTTCAGAGAGTGCAGTTTTCATGATCAACACTAGATGGACTAAATAAGGGATCGTTCATATACGGCCATTTAATGGTTTGGTCTGGCTTGCGGGTGATGGGTGAAAACAAAAATACCAAAACGCAATTTAGAAGATCAGAAAGATGGACAGGAGCCAAACCATGTAATGAATGGGATGACCGCCTGAAACAGCATGAACTGCTATACACACAGGAAGAGAACAGGGGTTCTGGGAGGGAAATGTAATTTTTCTTCAAATGCTGCAAAAAAGAGTGTAGGACTGTTGATTATGTTCATTATGTGACTCCGTGTGTCCTTGTATCATCCAATGGTCTTAAAGATTTATATCTGAAACCTGTCCCCTTCACTGCATTTTCAAAGATGTATGGACATTTGAAAGATGAGTGGAAAAGATGTTTTTATGTGAAATTAATTACAATGTAATATAATTAAATATTCAGTTTACTTCAGTTTACAAAAAGCAGGAAAACACTGACAGCAAACACTTATTTACATTATTACTGTACATGGAAAAGGAAGCAGCGAGTGATAGATGAACTATGATCTTTCTGTCCTGTGGGGTGTGTGTGTGAGTGAGAGAGAGAGAGAGAGAGAGAGAGAGAGAGAGAGAGAGAGAGAGAGAGAGAGAGAGAGACCTAGCTGCACAGTTCAGTGCTCAAGCACAAAAACATGGATGAAGCAGCCCACGGTGATGCTAATGAGCAGAACTAGGTCATCTCAGCTTAGACATTTTTTCAAACACACACACACACACACACACACACACACACACACGCACATACACACATTCATATTCTCCTCTGTACCCCAGCAAGCATAAAGGGACAGTGTTCTGAGTGGTACACATGGAACCCTCACATGTGTCACAGAGCAGGGGAAACAGAAGCAGACCACATCAGACCACACCCTTCATCTCTCCCTCCTCATCCTCACATCAGACCACACCCTTCATCTCTCCCTCCTCATCCTCTCATTTTGTAACTATTTTGCAGGAATTAGGTATTGTCACACATATATATATATGGTGTCTGAAACATATGGGGGGGCAATGTTTCTTCCATATTTCCGACTGTTCCAGTCGTAGGGAATGTGCTGTACACACTTTTGGCTTTAATGCTGTGATATGCACTTTAAAAGCTCATAACAGGCACATTTACATGATGACCTGACTTAGATTAGGAAGGACATCAAGACTCACCAGAGCCTCTTTGTCCCCAATGCCTGGCTACTATTTTAATACCCAGCTGACTTTGATATTGCAGTCAGCAGTTAGAGTACATGGCAAGTCTGGGAAAGGGCATCTTTGCTCTGACAGATTGTGCTAAGAGCCTGAGGCAGATGAGAAGGAAATGGCACACAATCTAAAAAGCTACACAGATCCAATCATACATGCTATATATGTGTGTGTGTGTGTGTGTATGTGTGTCTGTGTAAAAAGATATTAAAATATTCTATATATTTTATTAAAATATTATATTATTATTATTATATTATTATAAGTACAGAGGTCCTTCACTGGCTTTTCATCAGTGCTTCTGAATTAATAGGAGGAGGATCCAGTGTCTATATCATGGAAGTAGATTTTTAAATCATAGCATTCATTCCATGGGTTTGTAAAGATAGATGATACTGTATATATATTATAATTATAATTATAATTATAGATCCTGACACATACACTCATATATATGTATGTATATGAGAGAAGAGAGAATAGATGAGAGAGAGAGGATAAATGTAGAAGATATATAGAAGATAACACGCTAACCTATCTAACCCATGAACCCCCATCTCTGGCTATATACATACTGGCTATATACATATATATATATACATACATACACATATACACACACACACACATGCTAACCCATGGCTTTCCCTCTCACTTTCTCTCGTACAAAGGTCTCACATGCACCCAGACTTATTCACACTCGTGCCAAGCCCCGGACCCCTCCTTACACACTGTCATTTTCACTCGCCTCACTTTTGCCCTCTAAGCAAACAAACCTTTTTGTGTCGGTCTGACTAATGTGTTTGTGCACCTGTCAGTTTGAATGCATCTGTGTGTGCTTGTGTGTGTGTGTGTGTGTGTTTGTAGGACATGACCCTACATAAAAAATGAGCATTGTAAAACAAGAGTCTTCACTGTTTTCCAAATTCTTGAATAAAATAATTTAAATGTAAATGTAATTTCAGCACCACAATGATTTTGTGAAATGTATGTTTCATAGGCTTCCTTATCTTAAAGCTCTCACACAGCCATTGCTGTGCCAATTACTGCCGCCATGGCAACTATCAGAAGGGATTGGCCGCCAGACACGGATTGGCTAATACCAGGTCAAAGCTATCTGTCTCCCTTTCTGAGCTCAGCACACACACTAGCACACTTACACACTAATCTCAGACCAAGCACTCACTCCTTCCAGCCTAATCGCCCTCACCCAATAGGCCATCTCCTCTTAGCCCCTTCCTCAACTTTTTGGCTTAATCTTTTGAAACCCGGAGCTAAATATACCAGCGCCCTTTCATGTATGTGCTATTTTTGTATTTAACATCACACAAAGCACCATAAATTATTATTGTAATAATAAAATCAACAACAATAACCTTACTATTCTTCTTATTATTATTATTATTTTTTTTATTATTATTGTATAATTATAATAATAATACTAATAAAAATAGTGTGCTTGTGCTGTACACTGTGCTTGTGCAGTACGCTGATCTTTCAGCCTCCTTGAGGCACACCAAACCAGCATCCACATGGCTTTCTCAGAGCTGTACTCATCTCTATATGTGTCTTATAATTGGCAGCTACTTTAATGTTATTTGTCAGGAGCTAGGTAAGATTTATTTCTGCATCATAAAGGTGTCTGAATTAGGCTTTTTATTGTTTATTGTTGTGGGGGTTTTGGCTATTTGCCTTAACCCCATGAGGGATTTTTAGTTTTGTGGAAAGAAAGTAAATTAGGCTGTAAATAATTAGGCTGTAAATGCAACTTCCACTTATATTCTAAAATTAGGCGTCATGTTTTGTATTGTGTCGTGACATTAAAAAGGCTTGTCTGGGGTCTTTTTTTATAATGTATAGTGTTGCTTTGTAGTACACTTTGAATTCCTTTTGTGGATCTACTTGTTGTTTGTGGTACATAGAAGATCTGTTTGCCTTGGTGGAGTTGTGTTTTGTTTGGGTGTAGTCCATGTGGTGGATTTGATGGATGTGACAGTTCTATACCTCCCCCCTACACACACACATACCTGTTTTACAGCTATTTTGGTAGTGAATGTCCGCTTTATCAGCAAATGAAAATGATTTTCCAAAATGTATTGAACTGTTGAATGCTCTTCTGTGTAGTAGTTCAATCTCTGTATAAGGCTTCTGTTAATAGCTGATCATTACGTGTGAAAGGCTGATATTAGAGCTAAAATTTTGTCTGTGTTGTAGAGAAATGGGTGATGCTTTTGACATGCAGACCATGAGCCTGTGTGAGCTATTGAATAAAGACGTCCTGGTCTTTGTACTTGAGAGAGTTTGGAATTGAGCTTAAGCTCAAAGAGCTTGAAAACCATACATTCTGGTGTCAGTAAACAAATTCATACAATTCTTCAATCCAATTAATATGTTTGTGTTGACTAAAGGTTAGTGCATTAGCTGCCTTAATATTTTAGTTAATTGAACTTCAATTTGTTAATTGCTAGAATTATAATCTGTGTTATAAATTGAAGTTTATTTAGGTTTAAACAAATACAATGTGTAGTTACAATAATGTGTGGTCATCATTGGTTTAACAAATTATATTAATTATAACAACCCAGGTTTTCCTGTTTTGAGACTAAAAGTCTCCAGAAGTTCCAGGGAAGAGGACGTTCATCTTGATGCTAGCTACAAAGGAGAGCTTCTGTGATCATCGGTATTTGTTGACTCTGAGATTTAATGTTGCTTGTTGAGTTCAAAAGCTGGTCTGCATGATCATATGGTGCCTCAGGTATCAGCCCCTGCAGTGTAAGTACATGCATTTGCATTAATCCTCAAGAGCCTTTTTGTAGAAAGAGAAAACCCCATCTTGTGAGGAGTGAGGTCTTCTAACACACATTGTGAATTTCAAGCTAAGCACAACATATGAACCTACATAGTTTTGCTGTGAACAATGAGGTCATAATAACTGATTCACTGCCTCAGTCATGACTCATGTCGCTACTTTGTCTAGAGGAGTGAGGATTAAGTGGCTGATGATTAGAAGACATTAATTATGGCTGGTTGAGTTTTGCTCCTGAGTCAGTAAATGTTCCAGGACACAAGAGGCAAAAGGAACAGAAGGAGTTTCCTTTGCTTAGATCCACAGGTTGCCCAGGTTTCCTGCCCTGATGACCAACAAAATATGTCTGTCCAAGAAATGTCTTGGCATATTTGATTATATTAATTCGACTGGCAATTTCTGAGATTAAGCCAGATCCAGTTTGAAGACTCCTTTGGTGTTTTCACCTTCTTGGCTCTCCTTTGGTAATGTACAGTGATCCTTCCACTGTTATGCAGAAGTTCAGTAATCTTGTTCATTTATACTCCTGTTTGGATTATGGCATGTTAATATTCTAGAGGAGTACTCTTTTAGAGATTTTGAGTGTAGGTTCTTGCCTTCATTTTTGCTCTTGAGTCAAATGAAGAGATGAGATTGTGAGGTCATCATATCTTGAATAATGTTGAAGTCACTGAACCATAGATATAAATAAAAATTTAAAAAAGGTCTTCATACATACAGGTTTTCAGTACGGATGGTACATGTAGATGTTATGCAAGTGGATTGTTGTCCTTTGATCAGGATGGATGACCTCTTACTTGTTTTTGTATTGTTTGATCTTAGTTAACATTACTCTAACCAAAATCAATGGTTACGTCTTATTAAGTAATCAGTTTCCTATTTTGCACAGCTTGTGTTTTAAGGTGATGCTCTATGTTCTTGTCATATATATTTTGAAGAGTGAGTAGCATTACACTCCTCCATACTGCAGTGATTACTGTCATGTTGCTGGTTGACCTTACGGGATACAACAAGAAGGTTTTAACAAATACACCAAACTGTATGGACACTTGGTGTTTTCCAGCACTCAAGCTACATCTCCATGTATAAACATTTAATCTACTTTTATTATAATTGCTTTCTTTCTTGCTTTCTTTCTTTTTTTTGATGTTTTGCTTTTGGCTGCTCCCTATCAGTGTTGCCCAGTTTGTAGGCCCAGCAGTGCAAGCTCTCTGAAGCAATTAGTCCCAGTCCCCAAACACAGAACCGTGCTGTCTGCACTGCTGCTCAGACGCCATGTGCTCGGGGCGGATTTTGCACTGCCAAAATCCCTGGCTCCTCTCTCTATCCTGACTTCCTATTCATTCTGCCACACTCATCCCTGAGCTCACTTATCTTCCACCCCTGAGCTCACTTATCCCCCACCCCTGAGCTCACTTATCCCCCACCCTTGAGGTCACTTATCCCCCACCCCTGAGCTCACTTATCCCCCACCCCTGAGGTCACTTATCCCACACCCCTGAGGTCACTTATCCCCCACCCCTGAGCTCACTTATCTCCCACTCCTGAGCTCACTTATCTCTCAACCCTGAGCACTTATCTCCCAACCCTGTAAGATCTACAGCTGTTCGCTGTCATTTTTGCCACAGTATCTTCTAGCGGATCCTGAAGACATTATTTATTGTCTTCCTGTTTCCATGTCCTTCCATGTTCTTTCCATATTTTCTGTTTATCTGTGCTGCTCCTATGATTGTCACAGATATCATCATTCCTGTTGTTACCCGCTCTGCTTTCCCTGTTTCCCTGTCCATCTCAAGTCCCTCTCCCACCATTCACCCTCAGTCTCCCAACCCTTCATAGCCTCTACCCTGCTTCCTTCTACAGACTGTGTTTCTTCTCTGTACGCAAGACCCTCTCTCTGGTGTGTTCAGGCATGCTGGGAATACCACAGTCTTCAGGTTCCGGAACATTTGACCTTTGTTTTGGTGTTGTGAATCATTCTGTCTGGTCCTGTGTGGAATCCCGTGTGTGCATGAGTCTGTCCTGGCAGTCGGCCTGATCCTCATCTCCACACATTCCCTGCCATGCATTAGAGAGGTACATGCAGGCTATTGGAGTGGAAGCTACTGTTGCCATGGTTCCTCTGTTGTTTATGTGTTCACATTGCTATGCTGGTGTAGCTTCTGTGTCCTGTTTGTCAGCCTGTAGTGGTGGGATGTGTTTGTTAGGCTGCCAGCTGTCCATCATCTCTCTGTTGCTCTGTCCTGCCCTGCCCCTCTCCACTCCACCCCACCCCACATGCATTTGCCCCCACCACCCCACCCAGGCAAATGCCTCCACCACCCCGCTCCACCCCACCCAGGCAAATGCCCCCACCACCCCACCCAGGCAAGTGCCCCCACCACCCCACTCCACCCCACCCAGGCAAGTGCCCCCAGCCCATTCTGTCAGTTCCCCAGTTTCATTCTTTAGTTCCATGCTACCGAGCTGTCTCTGTATTTTCCTGGTTTTCCATTTTCCATTCTTTCCCTTAGTTTTTAAATACATATCATGCAGTCATATTCAGTTTCTGAGTAGGTTATTCATGTCTACCTGCCCACTGTACCGCAATAGTGACAATGATAATGTTAATTGGAGTTACCAAAATAAATATTTTATGCCCTCTCTGTGTGCGTTTGTTAAATCCCCTTATCATTCACACTAGACCCTAGGTTTATTCTGGCAGAGTAAGAAAATAAACTGTCCAGAAGACGTAAAGGCTATAATTGTGTAGTTCCAATTACTATGTTTTATTTGGTCATTTAAGATGTTTGTACAAATGAAGAAAATTGTCTGGTTGGACTATAAAAACAACAACAACAATAATGATAACAATAATAATTATTATTATTATAAGAAGAAGAAGAAGGGTAATTACTATTGCTGTTGTTGATGTTGTTTAGATTTTGTAAGCAACTATAACTGAAATATTAAGAGCTCTGCCACTTTAAATTCAGACTCTAAATCCAATTTGTTCTGGAATATGTGTGTGTGTGCGTGTGTGTGTGTGTGTGTGTGAGAGAGAGAGAGAGAGAGAGAGAGAGAGAGAGAGAGTGACAAAGACAGTGCTAGAGAAAATTACTTTCCTTGCTCCTGGGTTCGTAAAGAAGGGAGGGAGAGAGAAATGCAGAGAGAGAAATAAAGAGAGAGAGACAGACAGAGATAGAAAAATATATATAGACGGAGAGTGATATAGAGAAGGAGTGAGAGAGAGAGCGAGAGAGAGACTCTATGCAATGGCAGCTGGCACCTTGCGATTTTTTGTCTCTTAGGCTTATATTAGTGCAGCGGCGGTAGATGTATTCTTCCACACTCGCCGTTTGTAAAATCTTTTTTCTATGTTGTGACTTAGTATAGCTGCATTTCAAATCAAACACGGCAAAAATGTAAGCTCAAAGAAATTGTATGGAAACCCTGATATAGCCGTGTTTGGAGAAACAAAATCAGATTCTCACCCCTTGATTGACCGTTACTGCCGTTAGAAACATTTAGAATACTTTTTTAGGAATAAAGTATGTGAAACCTGCGAGAGCTACACGGTGTTGTGTAAACAATTTAACACTTTAACACAGCGTTTGTGAATTACATTATTTGAATTAAAAATAGGCATAAATCACATATATAGTTATGTTTGTTTTTAGCGTCGACGTTGTGACGTTATGAGACTGTCCTCTGACCATGGATCTGAATATAAGCTGCTACAAAAAGCTGTTACATTTCTTTCTTCAGGAAAATGCATCCCTTTGACTACCTGATGTATCATATAAATAATCGAAATGACTAATTTGGTAAATTATCTTTTTAGACTGAAAGAAAAAAGAATACAGAGTTGTTTACTGCATAGTTACTACGAAGTATATTTATGCAGTTGGGCTACGCAAATAAACCTAAAATGTATTAGTTCAATTACCAGATCGAACACACACACACACACACATACATATCATGAAAATGTTTCAAAAGAAAAATAATTGAAGGTACAAGCAAGGTACAAGGTTGCCCGCCCATAATTATATTTACAAGCTGATGATCTTAATTTGAAATTCTGCCTATAAAAGACAATTAGTTCATTTAGATTTTCCCCACTGAGGCCGAGTCACTCGACCGACTCGGTGATCCTAAAGGAAGTAACAGTTTTAGAAGAATAATCTAGGATCTGTAATTTAACATCTGGAGGGAAAATATTATAGAAACATCAAATCTACCACGTAAAATCGTAAAACGTAAAATCTACCAGGCGTTATATATATATATATATATATATATATATATATATATATATATATATATATATATATATATATATATATATATATATATATATATATATATATATATATATGTGTGTGTGTGTGTGTGTGTGTGTATATATGTATATATGTATATATATATATATATATGCTCGATTTATTTTACTGTGATGTTTCTAGATTTTCCCTGAAGATTGTTTTACTATCTATCTTATTTCCTATCTATCTTATTAAAAGATACCACATAGATTCTTAGATCCTAATCCTATTCTAAAATCCTGACAAATTTTTGTTGTTGTTCTTATCATAAATTAGCTAAAATACTCTAAAGACAATGGCAAACTAAGACGTCGAATAGCCTATTATAGATATTTTTGTTTCATAATCTCACATGCAACAAAATGTAGGTTTCATGAACGCAAACGCAATAATACATAGCCCTGTGCATTTTGTGTTTGTTTTAATATTTCCAGCGGCCACAAACAGTAGAGTCGACGTTACATGTTCAGTTTCGCCATTCTCTGTGCCCTGGTGCTGGACGCAGCGCGTTCCCAAATGCGCCACAATTTGTACATCTTCAAGTAAACGTGACCATCTCTCTGTCTCCCCCCCCCCCCCACACCATCTCTCTCTCTCTCTCTTTCTTACCCACACTCACACACAAGCACACACGTGCGCAACTGGCATTTGTCACTGTGAAAGTAACACGCCGTGTGGATGTGATACAAAAAAGCCCTAATCGATCAATATTTAAAATAGCTAGACATTTACTACTTGCGGATTACTTGCAGTCGATTCGGATATTGTTTCACTCCATTCGGTAAATATGTCCACCAACATGAAAACATGCGGACGTATATTTGAAAGTATTAGGGATGTTCAAGGACATCGGACATGTATTTAACCGGACAAAAAAACTCTCAACGAATACTTGAAATAAAAACGTAGAAAGAGAAGAAAACTCTTTGTTGTAACATGTCTTTGCAACAGGAATGATATAGTTATTGCGAGCGTCTGAATTATATTTTGAATCAGAAAAAAATCTTTCTGCTTTTAAATATCCGAAGATCAAAAATCTAAGATCATGGCACATCTAATTCGACACAAAATTTCCAATAAAATAACCAATGCTATGAACACTGCCTCCAACAAATCTCAAGCGAAGGTTAGCGGCGTGTTTGCGCGAATGGGTTTCCAGGCAGCCACCGACGAGGAGGCTCTCGGGTTCGCTGAATGCGACGATTTGGATTATGACTACAGGCAGGGAATGCGTATGGATGTCGTACAAACGGACGAAGCAGGAGGAAAGACGGACCGAGAAGGAACGGTAGAGGGGGACAGCCACTACCAAAGAGACGGCGCCGGTCCTCGAGGCTCCCAAGCGAACACCGGGACCTGCGAGGAACTTGGTGCGCACGACAAACCGAAAATCACCGCCTGGGAAGCGGGTTGGAACGTCACAAATGCGATTCAGGTATTGCACAATGGAAATACATTTTTTGCTATTTTTATTCAATTATTTTTGTCTTATGAAGTGACCGCACTGAGCAGTTCATTTAAGATTCTTGGGGAAAAGGAATAAAGTCCATAATTTGTCTAAAGCAGCGTAGCCTTATCGTTTTAATGAAAATAAAGGCATTAAACTCAGGTAATCACATATTACTTTTTTTTTTTTTACAAAGAAAACAATCTGGCGAATCCTATGGTGAAATCTAAGACTCCTAATGGAAAAGTGATTTTTATAGAGTTTAAAAATATATATTAACGCCTGATCGTTATTACTGAAGCAGTTTTGAATTACGTTTGACCTAAGGCTACAATCTCTGAGGGATGCCATTCAGGATTTCATCTTCTCGTCATTTATCTATGTTGCAGTTTCACTTTCCCAAAGTCTTCGAACTGTAAAGATATATTTCTTTTTCACCGCAGGGTATGTTCGTCCTTGGACTTCCTTACGCAATTTTGCATGGCGGATATCTGGGGCTCTTCCTCATCATCTTTGCCGCGGTGGTGTGCTGCTATACCGGCAAGATTCTCATTTCATGCTTATACGAGGAAAATGAAGACGGAGAGCGCGTGCGTGTCAGAGACTCTTATGTGGACGTCGCCAACGCATGCTGCGCGCCACGCTTTCCAGCGCTTGGAGGACACGTCGTGAACGTCGCCCAAATCATAGAGCTGGTGATGACGTGCATTCTTTACGTGGTGGTCAGCGGTAACCTCTTGTACAATAGCTTCCCGAGTTTACCGATATCTCAGAAAGCATGGTCCGTTATTGCCACAGCTGCTCTCCTGCCGTGTGCCTTCCTCAAGAGTCTTAAGTCCGTCTCTAAGTTCAGCCTGCTGTGCACGCTCGCACATTTCGTCATCAACGTCCTGGTGATCGCCTACTGCCTGTCACGCGCACACGACTGGGCATGGGAAAAAGTGAAGTTCTATATTGACGTTAAAAAGTTCCCTATCTCTATCGGCATCATTGTGTTCAGCTACACCTCGCAGATTTTCCTGCCGTCGCTGGAGGGCAACATGCAGAAGCCCAGTGAGTTCCACTGTATGATGGAATGGACACATATTGCCGCCTGCATCCTGAAAGGCCTGTTCGCCCTGGTGGCCTACCTGACATGGGCCGACGCAACAAAAGAGGTCATCACAGACAACCTGCCGGGCGTCATACGTGCATGGGTCAACATTTTCTTGGTAGCAAAAGCCTTGCTATCCTACCCTCTGCCCTTCTTTGCTGCAGTGGAGGTTTTGGAGAAGTCTCTCTTTCAAGACGGAGGTCAAGCTATGTTTCCAAGTTGCTATGGACCGGGTGGCCAGCTGAAGTCCTGGGGGCTCGGCCTGCGCATCGCGCTTGTCATTTTCACTCTCCTCATGGCCATTTTCGTTCCGCACTTTGCACTGCTGATGGGCCTTACGGGAAGTCTGACCGGCGCGGGGCTGTGCTTTCTGCTGCCCAGTCTGTTCCATCTGAAGCTTCTTTGGAGGAAGCTTCTGTGGCACCAAGTGTTCTTTGACGTCTCCATCTTCGTAATAGGAGGAATATGCAGCATCTCGGGGTTCATTCACTCCATTGAAGGGCTCATTGAAGCCTTTAAATATAATATCCATGATTAAGAGAGGAATACTTGTTCTCAGTCTGATTTAAATGCTAATGAAGGTCTCTCTGAGTCCAAATCCATAATATAGGGTAACGACGGGGAGCCTTTCGATCCAAATTCAGTCCAGATAAGAGATTATTGAAACTGGGTAGTTCTTTACATCCTTGTCAAACACGTGCAATATCTGAATAGTGTTTTAAAAATGTGATTACATGCACGTTATTTTTGTTAATATATTAATTGTTAGTGATAAACACCAGCATGTCCCACGCACTGACTCACTGAATAACAGTTTCAAGTGAAACTGATAAAAATCAACATATTTAGGACAGACAGAAAAAAAAGTGTTGTCTGCTAAAAGATATGCTCATGGGATTGAGCAAGACCTGTTAAATGTAATTTCATCAATAGGCTTACATACCTGAATCTCATAAGGCTATTATAAATGTATATTTATAATAAAAATACACAGTTTCTCAAAGAAACCTATTAATTGATTTTCAGCAAATATGTCCATTTTGATTAGCCATAGTTAACAAATTAAGACTAGGTAAACTAGTTTAAAATGTTTAATAAATTAAGAAAACAAATACTCAGTACTGAAGTTCCACTGAGTGAACACAGGAAATCTGCACAGCGGTGCACCGGAGGCAGTCTGATGTCAGATTAGAAAATAAATCATCTGTGTGAGAAATCCCAGTTTATTCAAATAGACCACAGTACGATAATCCCCCTATCCGTCGACGTTTCCTACGTGTTTTTTGTATTAAAAACCGTGTATTGTGAGTGAATTTGAAGTGCAAGTAAATGCCGTCTTAAAAACAGTTGACTGAGTTGTATGTTAAATGTAACCCAACGTCCCTGTTGTGCTTTCATAATGTGTATACGACACATAATAAACAATAATAATACACGTAATAAATGAAATATTTTAAATGAAATGCCTTATTTTCCCTTCTTTCGCTACATGTAATGGCAATTACATATAATTTTTGCCATTACACAATTACATATATAGAAATCCTGAGTAGACCACAAGCCTTTGTCCCCAGGATCACTCCACTGAGATTTCTCACATCGCTGACTTCGTTCATGGAAGGCTTGACAATTCCCTAATGAGATTAATCAACTGTGACGGAAAAGGGGAATCACTAGTATGTGCAGTGTGTGCAGTGGGATCCCCTGAACTCAGATTGGTTGCTTGAGTGAGACACATCATTGGTCTTTACTGGCTTATGTTTGTGGAACTAGTATATTTAAAAAATATTCGTCTTCTGTTTATAACTACCCATAAAGTTAATTCAGTTTCTGTGTGTTTGGAAAATGCATTCATCACGCAAGACATCAAGAAGAACCCAAGATTCATCACCTTCAGCGAGCAATACATTGTGCATTGAGAATAATATGAGCTCTGGGGTTACTTGCACAAACAACGTGTCCTTTATATTGAATTTTATTTGAATTTTGTTAATTCATCAAGGACTTGAGTGTAATGTGTCCTTTTTAGACTCATTTCATCAAGAATTAAAGGAGCCTTTTAGCCTTTTAGATGAAATTCAGTGGTCAACATGATTTTCATCTGCTATTTATTATTTTTATAGCCATGAATTAGGTAGTTATTGCTGTTTTCTAAAAATGAAGATTATTCTGGAATTATGTGTATGTATTTTATTATTTATAAGGCATTTTGAGCTTATATATATAAAATGAAATTGGAACAGGTATAATCTTGTTGTGATTATCAATGAGCTGTTTGAAGTGTGATACAAAAACTATGACATGTAATGACAGCAGTTTGTCTGTTTTGAAAAGCCTGATAGGCTAGACTACCCAAAAGAATAAGACTGAACCACATTGGCCCAAGCTGACTTCATACAGTCACAAGTTAAGGTTCATTTACTGCATCATTTAAGTCATTTAGTAATTTGTCATGTTAATTTTTAGATCACATTTTCTTCAGTGACACTACAGTCATGTGAACAGCACCGATGTTTTTTCATTCCTTGAACGGATATGTGAAAGCAAATCCTACATCTTTGAATTCATAAAGTTGCTCTTTTTACTTCTAAACAGTGTTTTTATAAATGAACCCTCCAGACAAACACGGCAGGACAGTATACACATGTGTAATTTTAGGAGTGCCTAGTATATTGATTTCTGACAGGGTTTTTTTTCCAGGACTGATCTGCGCTGTGCACCAATTACCTACCCAGCAGTTGTACCTACAACCATCCTTACAACATGGGCCTGTAATGACCTGAACTTGTATAACCTGAGTAGTGTACAGGCCTGTACCACACAGAGGCTAGTGTTGTTGGTCACCACAGCCTTGCCCTTACTCTCACCAGTAGGCTCGATCCCATTCCCCACAAAATGTCTAAATAAATAAATAAATAAGCAACTATTGGCTGTAATTGCTTCCAGAGTTTGATAAATATGTCGATCCAGGGCAAAACAATGCAGCGTAGTTCTTTGAAATGTATTTTAATATTAGCTATTTCATTGCTTGCTTGAAGTCTGACATCAGATATCTGAACAGAAAAAAAAAAAAACAGACTGGACTTGAAAATGACCTGAAAATGAGTTCAAGAAAATTAATGTAATGAGAATCGAGGAAGTGGAAGTGAACACTTTTAAATATATATATATATATATATATATATATATATATATATATATATATATATATATATATATATATATATATGTTGATATGTTCACTTTGTGCATATCATTTCCCTCAAAAAAGGGATGTACAAAACCACCAAACAGAACTTGAAGCATATGAGGAAATGTTAGTCGGGTGCATTGTGTAGGTTTATTAGGGTAAACAGCAACATGCTGTAGCATTCCACTGTCATCTGTTATTGGTAACCTGTTATCAAACTGCACGTAGTGTGGCAGTGTGTCTAAATAATGACAATGCAATGAACAGAACAGGAACTGACACTCACAGACATGCTGTGGGAACATGGCATTTAGAAAAAAATAGTGGTTAGGCTACTGTCATGTGTAAAAGCACTCAGGAGTTATAAAATCTAACACACAAACAAACAAGCAAAAAAAAAAAAAAAAAAACAAGTATGTGAGGATTTGCTTCTGGTTTATAATAGTAGCTACTTAACAACCTTGCAAAATCACTGAGATATGACAAGAAGGAAGTTTGTTGACAGGCTGTCGGAGAGATACCTTTCAGTTCACTGCAGAATCACCCATGTATCTTGATTACAAGAAGACCATATTGCTCAGACTAGCAAAGGACCACCTGATAGTACGGTAGCATTTCTTTGAAAAACCAAAATAGGATGCACACTGTCACAGTGTATGAGGAGCTTGTACCATTTCAGAGCAGATGTAAGCCAACAGATCCTGGCTACAGACCACTAGTGACAGACCCCTCACTTGCTGCTATACCAACAGGACCCTGTGACGTGTTTTGGGGCCTGCCATAAGAGGTGAATTATGCTCACTGTAGGACCATATGTCATTTTTGATCACTGAACTTTCGACCAACGAGCTCTTACGACAAATCAAATGACAACGAGCCGACAAGTCTTCTAACGCATTCATAAATCACAAAGTAAGTTTGAAATGGAAATATTATGTTGCAGTGTATTTAACGCAAGAGGCATATTTATATATATATATATATATTAGCTGGTGTGGCTTGTTTGATATTATAGCTAAGCTATCACCTCAAACGTTGTATTTTTTAGAGTTGGATTGGTAGCATGGAAACCTTGTACGTGTCCATGACCACGTGTATACGTGGTGAATGTTACGCTATTTCTTTTTTTATGATTAGATGAACCATTTCCCTAATATGTTTCCTTGAATGTAGCTATGACCAGTGGTTGAATCGTTAAACAAAAAAGTGGGGACGAGTCTCTCCTGAGGGGAATCCGTCTGAGGCTGAACTACGGCGGCTGCACACACTGCACCCAACGCTCCGCTGTAAAGGACAAATCGCGATTTCGTTTTAGGAACTCGTTTATAGATAGAATTAAAATATCGATAATAGACATCTTACTTAATATCATATAACAAAATTGATGAGAAGGTTTTTTGTCTCATTCTGTTACTCAGGGGATGGCATCCCCTCTCATCCCCTTTCATCAAGTCGAGACCTGGCTATGACCGTCTGAAGGCTGCACGGATTGTTTCACACATAACAAAAATATATATATATATATATATATATATATATATATATATATAGTATTAAACACAATAATAATTCACGTGGATTGTGTTTTAGCAAAGTGTTCATCAGTAAAGTAGAATACGTAGGTAATTTCAGTAATGCTTTTGTTTTACCCTTCATAGGAACCCGTGTTTCTGGTCGACTTAAGGATGCTCAGTGGTGCAGTGACAATTCCCACCGGTTATCTGGCAATGATGCGCTGTCCTGCACCCTAGAGGTGGAGGAGGCGGGGCCACAGATGCCCTGGAGCAGAATCTCACACAGAGGTAGCAGAGCTGAAGGGAAAAGGAGGAAAGCCAGGACTCTTTTTTTATATTCTTCTGAATCTGTTCCAGTGTTGTTGGGGCATATTATATTTTGAAGCAGTTTGTCTGCAAATAAGTTTGTTTGTGGTGGCGCGTGTATTAGGTTTCTCTTGCTCAATGTTCGTGGCGATAGTCTTGATCTGATTACGTGAACATTTTGTACTTATATATTCATTGCCTCTTTATATTTAATATAAGGAAACTGATGGCACAACATTGCATATTTGCCACTAATACATTTTGATAATTATTTTTACATTCACAGAATAGCAACATAAATTGAGCTTGGGGACTATAAATATCAGTGTAGCTTTCAACTGGCTGGACTGCATTACAACATAGGGTCCTGTTGCTAGCACAGAGTGCATCCAGACCCATTGCATACAAGCTAATCCAGTAGTCACCCAACAAGCCTATGTATGCAAAACATTGCCTGGTTGGGCAATGCAAGAGTCTTCTATGCCATTAATGGCATGTACTCTAAAGTCTGACAACCACAAGAGGAGACACAAGAATCTGGGAGAGTGCTGTACTGTGGAATGAAACAAAATTACAGTCAGAATTCAGTTCTGGAAGTAATACCCAGCCCTATTACATAAAACTAAATCAGGCATGTTTCCCCAATTATATTGTAAGAATCTTTCTGTTAGTAATATTTTTTTCTTTTTTTCACTATCTGTAATGGTACGGAGGCCCCCCGGCAGTATTCTATGTTTACCCTGTCGTTGTGACTTCGTGTTCGTCCCTCCGGTGGGCATTGCCCATTAGGGAAAACACCTGAGGGTCGTTTGTCTGCCTATATACTGTATGTCTTGTTTTTGTACCAGTTGACTGCTGGTTATTGTATCCTTTATCCATTAAATCCTCCATTTTCCCTCAGACTGGTATGGTTGCTTCCTTCTGTTTTTGCACTCCCTCACCCGTCACACTATCCTTTTGCTTGTCTGTTTTAAATGTATATATTAATTTTTCTGAGATGTCGTGCGGATATAAAACAGAAAGTGAAGATAGAAATACATCATTTTTTTAGTAATATAATGTAGAAAATGTGATGCCATCCAAGTTCAGGGTCAGTGGTTCTAAGGTCGCTTTTAATGCCATTTTATGTGGCAAAGACACAAACAACCCTTATCTGCCTAAGCAACATGTGCTATGGCAGAGAGGTATAAGAAGCTAGTGTGAAAAAGAAGATTAAGCAAATCCAATTGCAAAAGCAACAAGGGAAGGATCAACAAGCTACAAGGGCCTTTCAGTGTAGTGCCTATAAGGCAGAGCCTTTAAGGGCCTTTCAGTGTAGTGCCTATAAGGCAGAGCCTTTAAGGTACTGCAATGAGCAGTACTTCAGGGCGGTTCATCAAGGAGCAGATGAGAGGGCTTGTGGAACCACATGGCCACACCCATGGAACTGGTCAGGCCCAGCTGCGGTGGGGAAGAGGTGCTGATCCTTAGGTCCAGTCATACTGTTTGCTTTCATTTTCCAAGGGAATACTTTAGAAAATCTGGTTGCTGTTCCTGGAATTCCTGAGAGTAATGAAACCTTTTAACTGTCAGAGGATCAGTTTGCGTCTTACACTTCCCTGTTGTGTGCCCTTGGCTAATCAGATATGTTTTCTGTTAGTCTGACTGACAGATTCACTAACAGTCCTACCCTAATAAGCTGTTCCATTCGAATGAAGTTAATGAATAATGAGCAATCACCAGGTTTCAATAGGAGGGATTTTAGCTGCTGTCTTTTGTATGTGCTTCAGATCTGGTGTGATATTTTCTACCTTATTACATTATCCCAAATTTTGAACACAGTAATGCTCTAAAAAGGAAATTAATTCTGTAGGTTTTCAAAGAGTGCTTTTTCTATTTTTGATGGCTATTATTGGTAACCATTGGTAACCAAACACAGACAACAATAACAGATATTATCACATAGCCTACAGAATCTTTTGTGCCAGTGGTAATTTTTGACCAATCAGATACAGGAATGTAAGGGAAGAAATGAACCACAACCTGAATCCTGAACCACACCCTTTTCCATGATGCATGGTCTGATCTACCTTTCTGCAGACTTCAGTTCTATCTATATATCGATTTACTGTAGTTACAAAGGTTCAATCATTTCCTGTTCTGACATACCTGATCTAATTCATGAATATTATTATTCATGATTATTTCAGGTTGTTCCAGGTGTTGTATCTTACATCATGATCTTAATGAAGCAAGTGAACAGTACTTTTTTGAAATCATATAAAGCACTATTATTTTTTAGCTGTTTCTGAAAATTCATTGAAAAGTATGTGTAAAAGGTTATAAATAAATGTTCATATGGAGAAAAGGCTATGGCTTGTGCCCAGTTCTTTTGGATGTTACAAGTAATTGCAACACCATTTTCAGTCACCACTAATTTATATGCTCAACAATATTGAGATTTTAAGATGGAATATTTAAGTATTGTTTGCAGCAACAGTAATGTACATATATCTCTGTAAAAAGTACTTATTATGTATAACTCTAATGGCTTTATGCTTATATAACAGAATAACTGTGTGTATACACACAGCAACTCTCAAGTGTATCATGTTTGTAGGCTTAATATATTCTAGCTACTCCTGCTGTCACACTACCGCCATTAAGAACACAGTGGGTTTGCTGTGGATGAAACTATTAGAAATATCCATGGTCACCACGGTGTTGCTACAGTTACGGTAATTATCACAGCAGTTATGTGGCATGCTGCCGTGATGTCATATTGTGGTTAATATTAGAATTTCCATTTACTAGGAAATTTAAAAATGGGAACTGAAATATCCCAAAAAATATCCATTAATTTTTGCCTTATTCTTGAATATCATGCTTGTTACTGATAAATGGTTTTAAAGCTCAGTCAGGGCACACAGTGCACACAGTGCATATAGTGCATATAGTGTATACAGTGCTTAAAATGCATACAGTGCATATAGTGTATACAGTGCTTAAAATGCATACAATGCATACAGTGCATATAGTGCATGCAGTGCATATGGTGAATACAGTGCATATAGTGCATATAGTGCATACAGTGCATATTTTATCTGCTGTTTTCTGCTCTCTCTATAAGGAGTGGCCTACCAGCAAACTCTACCAGAAGTGCTGCACAATACAATGTGAAAAACCTTTGTTTGATTGTAGTTTTGGTATTGTTGTTGTTGATTTGTCTGCTTGTTTTTGATGCACAGCAGAATATCCTTTTCTGATGGACAGACCTGGACATCCCAGGTATAGCCAACTTGCCTTTTCCTTACAATAAACCACCAGATATATAATACGAAAGTGTTGAAAATTAGCTGATGGTTTGAGTCAGGTATGTTGTATTGGGGTAATATGCAAACATGTTCAGATCATAGAGTTCTCACACTGCGATTCTGAGGCACTTATCCTGCAGCACTAGAGTAACCATAACTTGTGATTGGCAATATTTCCTGCAGTGGATTTTATTTATCATAAGTAAACTTATGTAAAACTCTTAATATAACAGAATGGAGTCACAGGTCAAGCCTTTACACATTCGTCTTAAAAGCAAAAGAAACCTTGATCTAGAAACTTAGTGTTTCCTTATTTAACATCTCAGCAGTTAACCCTAACCCTAGGTTTCATATCTCAAATTATTGAGGAAGTAGGTATAAAAACTCATGAACAAAACATGCAAATACAAAGACACACCACCGTGAAGGCAAGAACGATCTATTTACTTGGTAAGGAGAAGTGTTATATACTAAACTACTACATTAAAACAAATCTGTATTTGCTGAAAGGAATTGCAACTTAAATTGTACTATAATATATATATATATATATATATATATATATATATATATATATATATATATATATATATATATATATATATAATCTATAATGTTTTACAAACTTTCTTTAGGGCTCTGGAGGTTCTGTGGTTATGTATAAGATGCGTCTTCTTGCTCTGCTTTTGGTGATTGTAACACATACACATGCAAACTATTCTGCACTGCAAGCGGTTTTGTCCCAAAATGGATTACAAAAAGGTAAGACCGATCTTACTGGGAAAGACATAAAGTAAGACCAAAATGGAAATTTAAAGGTCTGACTCTTGGTTATTTATGTTTAATTAAAATGGAAAAATCAATGGAAATGAAAATCAAAGTTCAGAGGCCCTACGGCTGCAATACCTGAAGTGAAAGTTGTTGTGTTGAGATGGAATGGATTAATGGATTATGTTATATGTATGTCCAATGCTCTTAAACTATGCTAGTGTTACTGCCAAATATTATGACCTATTGTGCAGACAAAGTTGGATGTTTGGGGCAGTAAACTAGACCACAGGAACTTTATTTACTTATGTGTTTATTCATTGTGTGTGGTGGATGTTGACAATCAACCAATATTGGATTACAGTCAGTGCAACAAGCTGTCTGAACATGCATATAAATACAGCAGAGAATAGCTGTGGTGCCTGAGGGTGTCGGGGGCGACTGGGCGGACGCATACATTTACATTTACATTTACATTTACGGCATTTAGCAGATGCTCTTATCCAGCGTATATCTTATATACACTGAGTAGAGCCAGGTTTATTATACGCAATAACAGAAACAGACCTCACATCCAGAATCTCGTGAATCACAACAAGAAACAAACTTCACAATAACCAGTACTGACTACACAGAGACCAGGTTTTAAATACCAGACATACCAAAGAAAACCAACAAGAAACACCTGGGAATACAAATGAGGGGCGGGGTTACAGAAAGGTAGGAGGGACTAAGACTGACAGATAGCACATGGCAAAATAAACAAAGGTACACTTGACAGGTGGGGGCGGGGATGATGACAACAGCCAAAATCAAAAAGTCCTTTATGGACCGCATCAGTTAAAGCAATGCAGAGAGGCCTCAAGATGAGGAGGATAATACCTTGAAATAAAAATAATCAGCCATTCATATGAGCAATAGAAAATGATAAAAGTGACCCCACTGAAAAGAAAAAAAATATAGCTGAATATCTGTGAAAATAATGGAATTACAGCAATAATCTTTGTATTACGCTATGTAATTACACTATGTAAGTCGAGGCAAACTGTTTAGTAGATGAATTTGGAAGAAGACTTATGGATATATCACTGAGCTTTGTGTGACATGTTATTAGTGTGTATCTAAACCTCAAGTACTGGCTTCCAGGCAAGATGTTTGCGGATTTTGAGTGGTTGGTACTGGTAATATGGTGCATTGTAAAAATGCAACGAAAAAGATGAGATACTGATCTTTATCTGATTGACAGGTCTTCCTCTATGTCACGGTACAGGCCCTGCCCTCTCCGCGGGTGTGTGTGTGTAGTCTGCATCTATTTACGTCCGTATATTTCCTTTGGGTGTGGTGCGTTCATCCATCTCACCTGTGGCTCATTTCGTCAGCATTATGCATTGCACTTGGGTCTTGTTTATTTGAAGTTATTTAATGTGTGTCAATGTAGTGATCGCTACTCATCTTTGTCTGTTTCTCGCTGTGTGTATTGTTTGTTCTAGTAGCGTTACTTGTGTGTGAAATAGAAGTGCTATTGGATGTACCCTTGTCTCAGCATCCTGCATACCTCACTCTATAGAGCATGCATAAAGCTAAAATCCATACATAAAGCTAAACACCTGAAGGAAATACTGCAGGATATAGAGTACTACCTGCATTGACACACCTAAATTGATTTCAGATAAACAGTAAGGCTTCGGGAATTCGGTTTGCCACTGTTTCTGTTTAGCTATTTATACATGGAGCTGAACAGTGACTTCCTCTTCTGATCAAATGCAGTCACCACACCTAAATGTTTAAATTAAAAATTTAATTACATGAATTGTGACATAAGCATGACATTCAGAATGTCAGCAAACATTTGTCATTTGTCAATTTGTGCATGTGTCTTGCTTAATTTGTCTTTATATGTGCAGTATCTCACTGGATGACGGACTGGCTGCAAAGTAAACTAAGTACTATTAAGCTTCCAGATGTCAGAGGGGATGTGGATATCAAAATTGGCACAATAGATTATCTCCTCTACGAGTATGTACTTAAGATTATGAATGGTGAAGTATACACAATGTATCACCAAAATGGCTGTGCTTAGAGAAGCTGCTACTGTCTTATGGTGAACTGTGCTACCTCCTCAGCATGTCAATTCAGCGCTGTGACTTGCCGGAACCATCTGTAGCGTTTTCAGAGGGAACAGGCATAGCTCTTCAAGTGGACGGCCTCTCCATCGTAATCAATGGGCTCTGGAAAACACACTTTGGTTTAATGTAAGAAAGAGGCATCCATCAATCAATCATTTATATCACATTTATATCATATGCTTATGAAATATGCCCCACAGCATAATGGCAGTTAAATCAATAATGCAGGGCTTGTGGTAAATATCTCCTCGAAGTTACAGGCCATGATTCCGACACGCTGCAGGTTGGAGATGGTCGGTCAAAGCATAACCTCGTTTCTTTCTGCATTCCCTACATGCAGTCATGACAGTGGTTGGTTCAGTCTGGCTGTGTTTAACATCAAACTCAGTACAGTGTTGGAACTGAGCAGTGAGGATGGACACCTCTCCATCTTGACACCAGTGTGCTCTGCTGATGTGGGGCATGTGCAAGCTAATTTTCACGGAGGTGGCAGGTGAGTCCATGATAACCAGGCAACGTTGCTGCTGCTGTCTCTGTGAGCATGAGCTGCTTTATACTTGATTAGAAAGTTTTAGTGCACATTTAGGGTCACTTAGGGTCTATAGCACATTTGTTGTGCTGTGTTAGTTATGTTCTGAACACAGGTCTGCTGTTGAGTGCTTAGTTTCGAATGAACGATCCCTTTCAGATGCACTACATTACATTTAGAAAATACGCTAAGAAAACTAAGATATGTCTACGTAAACTATGAGCGAATATTTTATTCCATGATAGATTATTTGCCATTATGCTCATCACATTAAACTAGCAACTATCACAGGTTGTTTTAATGTTCTAATACTACTGTAAAGGTATATATATATATATGCATTTAGTGTAGACCACATTTATTCATAGACCTGCATTTGTTTGTCCCCACAAATTCATTCTTTTATTATTTTTACAGCATTATCTTCCAGCCATTTATAGACATGTTCATCAGCAAAATCTCAGACAAGATCCGTGAAAAGGTATCTTTGTTTCCAAAAGACAATTTCTTGTTTGTGGAAGCTATTGAACGCAAATGATACCATAATGATTTCCCCTCTCCAGATATGCCCTGCGTTTGAGAAAGGAATTAAAGACATAGACGCCCACCTAGCGGCTATGTCAGGTATTTCAGCGAAAGAATAACAGACTAAGCGGTTGAATTAATAATAAATCACCATGGGAACTACAGTCAAGTATATTCAACTTTTGCGATCAGAAATAACATTTATGTACAGTCAGATACAGAACCATACTTGATAAAAATAAGAAACAAATGTTGAAAACAACGTTTCTGAAATGTTTGAACATGTTTATATAATAGCTGAACTATTTCATAAACAAAACTAGATTTGCATCTAGATTCAGCAACATCAACTTCTTATTCTTCTTATTATTATGTTGCTACTGTTGTTTCTAGTTGATCTAATGAATTGTAAAGTCTGAGGACTACTAAACCTTAACTAAAGTACTAAAATGAAACTATATGACTGTTGAAATGATACTTTATATTCCTTATGAACAACATTTATTGTTTATTTATGAATTAATTATTATTTGCCTTTTCCCCCCAGATGCCATAAATATGGATCCATATATTTTTATGAACATTTCTTTGACAGACTCACCTATTGTGATGGACAGTGGACTTGGATTAAATATAACGGTATGACAAAAATTGTCTTTAAAAATATTTTTCAGTTTCATACTGCATTCTCAGGAAATATGCCTTTGTTTCACTGTAAGTGCAAACATTTACAGTGGACCAGTAGTACTGAATTACATTCAAGTGAATCATGATAGAATCAAGGCAAAATTTGCCCATCAAGATGTAATAATTCCAACCCGGTCTCATAGGGAATGCGTATGAAATCGTACGCAAAACTAAACACTGGAATGCGTACTCATGCATACGCAGAGAGCTGCGTACAAATGTTACGCCGCTATCAAATACATGTAAATACTCGCCGATTCCCGACAAAAACGATCCCTAGGCTATATGTAGGTGTCCAAACTGATCGTAGTATCTACTCTGCACAGTATATTAAAGCAAACGCTAAAAAGATTAGAAATTTGACGTTTTGCGAGTTGAGAGAGAGAGAGAGAGAGAGAGATAGACAGAGAGAGATGCACTTCCTGAGCGAATGCCAAGAATACAGTGGGATTCGGTCAGAATTATTCACTAAAAAGACTAATAATCGCTTTATTAATTTATTTTTAATGCATTTTTTTTTCTTATTGTTATTTTCTATTAGTGCTTTTTATGTTTAGGTTTGTTCTTAACAAACTGCTGCTTTGTCAAAACAATTGTTGAAATTGTTCGTGCCAATAAAGCAATCTTGAAGTGAATTGAGAGAGTGAGAGAGAGAGAGAGAGATATATGTTTCATAGTTTAGGGATTGTTAGGTTTGTCTTTGGCTACTTTTTTCTTTGTGGAAACAAACGTAATTTTCACCTAAACGTATTTCTTCTTTTATTGTCTGTTTCTGGTTCTTCTCAGGTTCTGATACGCCTAAATGAACTGATTAGTTGGTTATTTTGGTTATTTGGTTATTAGTTGGGGCTGGTTATTTTGACTTCGTAGTTATTTCGTATCTGGTCTGTATGTAAGTGTTCGTATCGCGTAGTTTTGTTTGCTCGGCCTTGTTCTTTTTTCGTGTTTCTTCTGTATTTCTGTTCCTGCCTGTTTGTTCTAGTTTAAGTATGTCTGAGCGCCCCCAGGAAGTGGATTTACCAACGTCGTAGGGTCGTGAAATTTCATAGGGAGGTGTGAGAGGGCACTGGAACAACATACTGTAAGCCCGAGTCCAAAAGTGGAGTGGAATTTGTGCGGAATTTGCACACGTCCTACTGCATCCCAATTCCAATTTATCCGACGTATTGCTCATAGACAGTTCGTGGACAAAAGTCCTTTTTCTCCAGTCCATCCAAAATATTTTTCAGGAATATTTTTTTCTGATTTTTTCACAAGGCTCTGGAAGGGCCTAGCCACGCCGGTTTTTGGATATGTGGTCGAGGGCACTGGGACGAGCCAGCATTGGAAGCCCCGACGTCAAAGCACCTCCCTGAGCCCTGATTGGCCGCATCCCACTCCCAATTTATTCCCATTCATTTTTGGCGGACAGATGGCGTATCCGCGTTCTCGCCCACTTCCCGTTCCCGCCCACTTAGGGGTGGGGCTCCAATATGTCATTCATGGGCCCTCAGACAACCCACATATACAATTTCATGACCCTACATGCTTCAGAAGCCTCACACCAACCCTAACCCTAACCCTAGGCCTCACCTATTCAAACGCATGGGATACACATGGCATGGGAGGGTACGGCCCAAACCCTTGACGTAGCTGCACCCCCCCTTCTAGAATCCCTTTCTATACCTGCTCGAGATGTAAAATCTAAATTTTCAGCCTCCTAGCTCGAACGGGCTCGGCGTGGCGACCTTTTAAAATTTGGGGTCATGGGGGCTGCCATCTTGGAAATTCCAGACATGGTGTGCCAGTGCGGCCAAACGGCTGGACGTAGCCGCACGCCGTTAGACATGTTCCATGTGGACACCCCACTGATGAACCAAACCGAAGCACAGACCCCTAGGTGGTACGGTTTGAGCCTATGGCATGCCTTTGGGCCTACTCCATTCATTTTAATAGGAGCGACACAGAGACACGCACGTGGCCCCTGAGGGTCTAAAACTGCGCGTAGCTTCACGTGCTTATAGAATGTCCTTCTACCCCTCCCCCTGATGAACATTCTGTGAGCACGGACCCCTAGGTCATACGGTTTGGGCGTGGCTACCTTTTGAATTTGCACTTTTAGTCCTAAGGCCTTCTAACACTTTTAAAGCTCAAGACCATACGTGTTGGGCTGGTGAAGGGCCAAACCTGCACGTATCCGCACTTCCAGTGCTTCCAGAGTGTCATTCTGCCCCACCGCCTGATGAACATACTATGAGCACGGACCCCTAGGTCATACGGTTGAGCTCGGCGTGGCGTCCTTGTAAAAATTTGGGGTCATGGGGGCCGCCATCTTGGAAATTCCAGGCATGGTGTGCCGGTGCGGCCAAACGGCTGGACATAGCCGCACGCTGTTAGACATGTTCCATGTGGACACCCCACTGATGAAACAAACCGAAGCACAGACCCCTAGGTGGTACGGTTTGGGCATGGCATGCCTTTGGGCCTACTCCATTCATTTTAATAGGAGCGACACAGAGACACGCACGTGGCCCCTGAGGGTCTAAAACTGCACGTAGCTTCACGTGCTTATAGAAGGTCCTTCTACCCCACCCCTGATGAACATTCTGTGAGCACGGACCCCTAGGTCATACGGTTTGGGCGTGGCTCACTTTTTACAAGCATACATTTGGGGCCAGTGAGGGGCCAAAATGTTGCATAGGAGGAGGTCTTCTCTGTGTTGGTCTGATGCAGGATCCCAAGTTTGAAGTCCGTAGCTCAAAGCGTTGGCGTACGGCAGCCCTCAACGTATTGCTGTGTAGGCATAAAGGTCAAACACCCATGTGCCTGGCCTGAACACCACCCGAATGACGTAGGGCCCCGATATCGGTGGAGCGCTTCTCTATCTTGGTCTGATGCAGGATCCCGAGTTTGAAGTCCGTAGCTCAAAGCGTTGGCGTACGGCAGCCCTCAACGTATTGCTGTGTAGGCATAAAGGTCAAACACCCATGTGCCTGGCCTGGGCCCCATATTATTTACATGTGCATCCAAGGATTTGCGCCACGAGCCGGTACCTCAAAGCGTTGGCCCGTAGCGCCACCAACCATTGGGCGCTTGCATTACATTGCATGCATTTGAAACTTGACAATTTCGCCACGCCATATTGGACCATATTGGACAATGGGGGCGCTCACTTTCACTTCAATGCATTTGCTTTCATAAATGAGGCTGTATGAAATGTAGTGCACTAACTTAGACCCTCCCTTAAACAATCTTTGCTTGAAAACCTTGATATCGATGGTCGCAATCGCGCTCAAATTGGATAGCAACCTTACCAATGCGAGCAGAACTTCACAGTAAGAGTCTTTGTCTGAGCACATTCCTGTTAACTAAATACATACATATGTTGGGATGTTTCCATACGTGGTCTATTATGAGTGAATTCCTGTTACAAGTGAGGTTAAAAAAACGAACAAGGATGACTAAAAGTAAATTCCTTTGTTAAATTGGCAACCCTGCACATCACGTCTGAAGCTGTATAATCCATCATTATTTAAGTGTAACGCCGGGAGCGACGGTGGATTGTTTGTCGCACACAAATGCTGAGGAGAGCGAGATTTATTAAAGGGCAATCCAAATTCAGAGTCATACAAACAGGCGAGGGTCATGTCAGTGAGGGAATCAGAACACGAAATATAACCAATACGTAAAGACATACTTAAACTAGAACAAACAGGCAGGAACAGAAATACAGAAGAAACACGAAAGAACAAGGCCGAGCAAACAAAACTACGCGATACGAACACTTACATACAGATACGGAGACCAGATACGAAATAACTACGAAGTCAAAATAACCAGCCCCAACTAATAACCAAATAACCAAAATAACCAACTAATCAGTTCATTTAGGCGTATCAGAACCTGAGAAGAACCAGAAACAGACAATAAAAAAAGAAATACGTTTAGGTGAAAATTACGTTTGTTTCCACAAAGAAAAAAGTAGCCAAAGACAAACCTAACAATCCCTAAACTATGAAACATATCTCTCTCTCTCTCTCTCTCTCTCTCTCTCTCTCTCTCTCAATTCACTTCAAGATTGCTTTATTGGCACGAACAATTTCAACAATTGTTTTGACAAAGCAGCAGTTTGTTAAGAACAAATCTAAACATAAAAAGCACTAATAGAAAATAACAATAAGAAAAAAAATGCATTAAAAATAAATTAATAAAGCGATTATTAGTCTTTTTTTAGTGAATAATTCTGACCGAATCCCACTGTATTCTTGGCATTCGCTCAGGAAGTGCATCTCTCTCTGTCTATCTCTCTCTCTCTCTCTCAACTCGCAAAACGTCAAATTTCTAATCTTTTTTAGCGTTTGCTTTAATATACTGTGCAGAGTAGATACTACGATCAGTTTGGACACCTACATATAGCCTAGGGATCGTTTTTGTCGGGAATCGGCGAGTATTTACATGTATTTGATAGCGGCGTAACATTTGTACGCAGCTCTCTGCGTATGCATGAGTACGCATTCCAGTGTTTAGTTTTGCGTACGATTTCATACGCATTCCCTATGAGACCGGGTTGAATAATTCTAACATGCTTTTACAAAAATATAAGAATGTGTCCATTATTACTTCCACACTGGCTAAATTCACAATATTTGATCTCATATACATGAGATCATTTCTTTAAAACAGTACGTCAGGAGTCTTCAGATTCTCATGAATATCCATTTAATCCTAAACTGTACATTATATCTACTGTAAATAAAACAGATTCGTGGGTATTTTCACTTGATCAGTAAACATGACTTCAGAAAGTACTGAGTCTAATGTAGCTAAAATGTAAGTAATATTTTATAAGTATATATATAAGTAATGGATGCTTATAAGCATGGTTCAAACTGTATGCCTATATCAGTGCATTGGTAATTACATTGGAGTCTAGCTGAGATAGTGATAAGAAGGTGATATAATATACCATATCATTTGAAAAAAAAAAGTTTTTAATGTCCTTGTGGAATGTACTAGTTATTACTCGTTTTTGGATTATATATATACTAGACTTTTGAAGGAGAACAAATCAAATAATTGCATCCAACATACATCTTTGTGTATCTTTGTACTTTATTGAAGTTGTGTGAGACTACTTATTTTGTGGCGAACTTTTATGACCTTTGTTTCTGTCCTTTTTACAGGGCGAGTTTTACAGCAAAAACTTTTCTTCGGAGCCACCATTTTCTCCCAGTCCTTTTCAGTTGCCATGGCAAAAAAATTACATGCTTTCAGTGGGCATGTCTGAGTTCTGTATTAACTCAGCAGCATATGCCTATCTTAATTCTGGAGTCTTGAAAATCTTAATTGATGATGATATGGTGAGGATACAAAATTGGTCACAATGTCCAAGTTCCTCAGCATTTATCAAAATCCAAATCTAACCAAGTGACCTTTTGCTCATTTTAAATAAAATGTTCAGATCCCCAAGACCTATCCATTCCATTTGAACACAAGCCAGTTTGGATTCCTGATTCCCCAGGTTTGTCTTGCATCTATTGTTAATCTAGTGAGAGGGTTACAGAACATGCAGTCAGTATATGAGACAGCTGAACCATTTTACTGGCATGATTGAGTGCAGGTTTCAGTCCAGAGGAATTCAGATGTCTAAATCAATGCCTTTCCCTATTGGGTTCGTCCTGCAGCTCCCCAAGTTGTATCCAAACCTGACCATGCGGGTGTTGCTCTATGCCACTGAAACTCCACTCTTTTCCTTTACTGAAACGGCTATGAATTTTCACCTGCTTAGTGCAGCCAAATTCGTTGCCATCAAGGCAGATGCTGAAGTTCCTCTCTTCAAACTGGACATGGTGAGTGTTTCTGTTTTGTGCTTTTTCTGTTGTCTACCTAGTGAATGGTAAAACATTTGTGACATGTTTCAAAAGATTTTTATTCGTCATTAGTTCATTAGTTTCATTTATTTATTTGTAATGGTTTATGCGACCAGTATTTATGATGTAAATGTAAATGTGTAAATGATAATGAATGAACAATATCAGTCAAATTGTCATGTCAGTGATCTACCTATGTCTTTTCAAAGTGTAGAAATGACACAATTGAACAATTCACTTTCAAGTTATCCTCATGTTTTTAAAAGTAGCAGTCTAATCAAGAGGCTTCTCATTTGTGATGAATGAAGAGACACTTATGAGAAGATTACAAAATATTCTTAATTTGTTATGAAGCTGTGAACAAATAATATGCATGCTTTGTCTAAGCATGGCCTTGGACTTCTGCATGATAATCTAGATTACCCTAGATTAACCCTAAACCTAGATTACATATTGTAAGGACTGACTGGAAGGCAGACATGCGAGACTCTACTACTTGAACTAGACCAGGGGTGTCAAACATCAGCATAATCGTTGCCCACAGAGGGCCATATGTAACTTAGAAATGTAACTACTCCTTAATGTTAAATAACTCTGAATTTATTACTTATTCAAGTTACAAATATTACATATATATTTGCATAGATGTAAAGAAAATATGGTTTCTTGTTACTCTGTTATTATTATTATTATTATTATTATTTGCCACATTTGACAATACAAGGACATAATCAAAAGTTACAATAAACACATAATTACTAGACAATGCACGAGGACTTACCTGTATAGACAAAACAGCTAAGTGGGAGTTAGAATGAGAACGTGGGGAGCGATAACGAATGGATAGCAAACCTGACATAATCCAAGACATATGGGAAAATACCAGGAACCTAAACCAGAGTGATGAGGAAGAGTAAAACGTGACACATATGAATCCTTTTTAAAGTATCTTTGTCATTGTTTCTCCAATCTATTTTACCCATTTAAGGAATGCTCTTTCAGTGCCAAAGCCTACATTGACAAACAGCTGCTGAAAGGTGTTTTGGAGATGAAAAAGTACGTAGACAGTTAACTTGTTCATTATCTGTTCAATTGTCCACTATCCATTACTTACATCCATTACTTACATTCAATAACACTACCTTTATCCTGCCCTTTAAACTACCCTTAAAGTTTGACTGTGACGCTTGGATCAACTGAGATTGGTGATTTCTCAGTAAGCATTTTTGAATACTGCAATGAATTAATTAAATGTTACATTAAAATGTACTGTAAACATGTCCCAATTATAACCATTTTTTCCGTTTCAGATTGCCCCGATTAAGAATGTACTAACTTTAGCAATGACCAAGGTGGTACTTCCAAAGGTGAATGGTAAGAATTAGTTCCACTTACAAATGTATAAAATAAAATGATTTAAATCATTACTTCAATGTTGATCATGGTCATAAACAACTCGTCTGTAATTGTGAATTTCACATTAAAAGCTGATGTAAACCAGCCCAAAACATCTCTACATCTTACTGTAATCACTATTGCGAAAATAGATATCTGTGATGGTCCTGGGCTCTGTAATCAGAAGTCTGGCTCGCCAATCAGGAAACCTCTTTAAAAGGAGGTGGGACTCCCAGGCTGTCAGTTATGTTGTGTGCGTGCACACAGCAGAAAAATGAAAGGCCACGTGTAACGGGAAGCGAAGCAAAGCAGGAAGGGGGTGGCCGCATTCGCTGAAAAAATCGAGATTTATTAAGGTCAGATCCATAGTCATAGTCATTTAAACGGTACAGGGTCATATAGCCAACAAGAATATATCCGAGAGACATGACAAAACAGAACACAAAGGCAGACTAAACACTGACAGTAGGAACCAAAGCAGCAAAGCATGTGAGAACTGAAAACAAGGACAAGCCTGACAGCAGGGGGCGGGGCCATACGTGACACCCAGCACTAAGTGTGCATGTTTGGAAGGTTTGTATGGAGAGAGCATGACTGGAGGGAGGGAACAGACTCCTTGGGTGCCTAAGTTAGAGTGGGACGCAGAAGTTGGCAAGAACTATAAAACTGAGTAGAGCAGATTACTATCTGATTGTATGATATAAGGAATAATCTCATGTTTCAGCCCAACTGAAAGATGGCCTTCCTTTGCCCTTTGTGAAGGGTTTCATCCTCCGGAATTCAGAGATGACCATTGAAAATGTGAGTACAATATGGTATTCATGTGTATGACTTCTATTAAGAATTCTATTAATTGCTCTGAGGTAAACAGATATTTTTGAAGAACAATGTGCCCATTGTATAGCAGGATATTTGTAATGTTCACTAAAAATTAAGTTTTCATATCTTATTATCTATTTAAAGGAAGCGATTACATTTTATTTGTTTGATTTTGATTTATATAATGATACTCAATGGGACCAAGATATCATTGTAGAAAGAAAGAAATCCTCAATTGCTCCCAGTAACAGATTTCATCAGTTTCAGTTTATTAACCATCCTCACCAAAAGGGGCTTTGGTGTAATACCTTTAGATTAAGTGTAATATAAAATCATCTGCGAGATAATAGGGATTAGAATCCTCAAACAAACACACCACATCTTACAAAACAGATGCAAGTTATGTTCATAACTTGTGTACAAACAGCTTTGTTTGTAATATCACACAAGTGACCTACCAATCTTCCTTTCAATCAAAAGCTCTTACCTTTTTGTTACCATACGGCTTGGTCAGGTTCATTGCATATTTAACTGCAAAATAAAGTATGAACTGAGTATGAACTGTGTTATTGATGGATGACTGTGAAGCTTATTGGCTTAGCTTACCATTAAATGTATTTCTGCAATGTTTCTTCAAAACTCTTCTCTTTCTATTGCAGGGTTTTGTGACAATTGGAACGGACATTGACCTGTTGCACTGAGTTGCACTGGCCTGGTTGCACTGACCTGGGCCATATGTTGGCCCCTGGTCTTCGTTAATGTTTTATCTGGTTTCTAATCTATATAAGTAAAACGTCCTGTATTGTACTCTTTGTTTTCATTTCCTTAGTTTATTATTTTAATTGAGTTTAATGAACATTTCTATTTAAATCAATTGTATTTCTACTTTTGTTTGGTAAAGCACTTTGAATTAGGTGTTGTATTAAATGTACAATATAAATAAAAATTCCTTTCCTTGCCTTACGCTGAGCAAGCTTATAATGCCCCTCTGTCAAGTGTCATGTGGCACAACCCAGGAGACTGCAATACCCAGAAACCTGTCACGGTCTGCCCCGCCCCCTCCTGTTATTCTCGTGTCTGTGTTTTTGTAGCCATGTGTTTCTTAGCCCCGCCTAGTGGTTCGTATTCACTGCCCCTCGTAAATTAGTTCAGGTGTCTTGTGTTATCGCGGTTCTATTTATATCCCCTGTCTGGTGTGTTACGTTGCTGGTTATTTTGTGAAATGCCCTGGTATGTCGTGTTGCTTGTTACTTTGCTCTGTTTCATTTGTCTGCAGCCCTTGTCGTCACACTGTCGTAGTCCATTGTATATAAGCTCAGTCGTTTTCATGTACTTCGCGTTTAGTCGATGTCTTGTTCATGTTTCTAGTTCTCCCTCGTGTTTAAGTCAAGTAAAGTTTCCCTATCGTGTTTCTACGTTAGTTAGCTAGTATTCCCCTGTTTGAGTATGTCGCTTCATGTTGGTTTTGTCTCGTGTACTAGTATGTCTGTCAATAAATCTCCCTCTCCTCAGCGATTGCGTCCGCCCCTTAAACCCGCGCCGGGCACGGCGTTACAAAACCCCAGCGACACCAACCCAGATCCTCCTCTCTTCATTATTGATCCACACCTGTAGTAGATTAGACTTTTCCTATATACAGGCACAGTTCTCTCTCTCCTGTGCGAAGTATTGCCTACCTGCATTGGAATAGCGTACCGATCATTATTATGACTACGACGTTTGAGGTTCGACCTGGTTTGTTATTGTGTTTAGTCTTTTGGATCATCTTTTGGTACTTCCACTATGTCAGACTGATATCCCTGGCTTTCGGATTGTTCTATTTTTTACGGCTTTGGATTGTGGCAATCACTGTGCCTGCCTTGTGCACCGCTAAGCGGTACTACCACTTTTGTACTGAAAATAAAGTAGTTTCGTTTTCAGTCTGCAAACGTATGTGTGTAATCATGCTGCCAGCCTCACATCAAGATTAAGAAAATGCACATTCATTACAGGCCTATAACATATTCTATGGTTAAGGTAGCAAATCTTTTTTCCTTCATTCATAAATCAGCTTACGAACTGTGTTTGCAGGAATTTTCTAAATACTTTAGTTAATAAATAAGTATTTTTGTGGATTACCACAAAATTATGCTGTTGAAACAAAAAATGGTGGTAGCTAACTGCATTAATTTAAATGGAGTTGTCACATTACAGCCCTGGACCCCTCCCTGTGGACGTGTGAATGCGTTATCTAAGTCCATACATGTACTTCCCGTGGGTGTGGTTGTTTGTGTACGTGTTCACACGTCTCGTCAAGTCTAATGTGTTACACGCGATGCTTTTTTCTGCATCGAATATATATTGTGTGAGTTAGTCTTGTCCCGTGCTCATCTGAGTCCCCTACATGTTGCATGTTGTGTATATGCGCTCCTAATCAGCAACCTGAATAAGCTGCGTTCATTATATATATTGAAGATATTATATATTAATAATATATATTATATATTTCTTAATCATTATATGACACTCGTCTCTGCATCCTCAACCCCTCGCACGTTACAGGAGTTTTTACTTTCTGTCACACTCTGACTGGGACCCAGCCAGCCCTCACAGATCACACACAGCCAATCACATGGGCACCTTCACTTTCCTGCTCCCAATCACTGGATTATGGACTCATCTCCTTCACCGATCCGTCACCACATTATTTAATTCTCACAGGGTCCAGTGCTTTGCTTTGATATCCTTGGCATTTGTTTAGAAATAAACAAGAAGAGAAACTTGTTAGCTGCATCTCAAAGTTTACTACAGTACACATTGCAGCGAATACAGAAAAAAAGAGGACTTTCTGTCTCAAGAATGAATTTTGTTCAGATATTAAAATTAAAATTATGAATGCTATGGTGAATACTCTTCTAGGTCAAAAATGCTGGTACATTCTTCTCTGAGTAGACATAATACTCAATCTGTGCATAGACATAGACAATACTGCTTCCATATCAATTGTGATTGTTACACACACACACAATTTACATACACATGAATGAAATATGCTACCTTTTATTATTTTGCAATTACAATTAAATAGTGAGATGAAATGAAAAGCACACATGCACTCTATGAATGCTGTTAGGATACGTATTATATATCATACCTATGTCACAGCAATTAGGACGATCTCATGCTAAAGGGTCAAGCTTGGTAACTCAGCAGTTTGGTGGTTTCTTTACTACTTTTAAAATTATTTTTTATAAATACTAAAATGTACAATCTGATGGATTGACACAGATTTATTCTGCCTTTAAATCCAAATTCCCATTTTTGAGTTGAGTGTCCAGCAATGGTGTGAAGGACTCTGAAAATTCCCTGTATTCAAAACAAGGGTTAGGCTAGAAACAAAGGTTTATGCTAGAAGGGAAAATCAGATGGAAAGCTGGTAGATTAGAAAAAAGAGAGCAGTCCCAGTACAATGTTTTATAAAATTGTGTCCTGAATTTCTAAGAAATTCTAGTCATTTTTCTTTTCCCGTGTCATTTTGATCATGGTTTCAGGTGAACGGTACAAGAAGATGAGCTTCTGAAACAGCTGTTCCTCCAGCTCCATCTCACCAGTCTCCCGGACAACGAAAATGTCGGTGCACAGCTTCAGCACGCGGTCCACATTTGGAAGCTCCTCGAACATGATGGAGCGTGATATTCCGTTAAAGAACTCACGCACAAACTTACCGATCACCAGAACCACTGACATGTAGAGTCCCACGATGCTATCAACAAAGAACAAGGTCAGAGGTCAGGGACAAAAAATAACTTTGTTTTTTCTAATGTTCATGTTCAAATCAGAAATAAAAATGGTATTGACTCAATTTTAAGAATTTGTGTGAGTTCTATTTTTAAGAACTTTCTGTATTGTGCCGTTTCTGTATTGAAATGGCACAATTTGCTATATGTTATTGTCTGCAATAACTGTAACTGTAACTGTAGATGGATTAGGATCAGTGTGCATGGAGAAGAAAAGAGAGAAAAGACTAGGAAGAACTAAAAGCTGAAATAAAATAGAATAAAATAACACATAAAGCGTAAAAACAGAAGGGGAGAACATGGCAACAGAACCAAGGAACCAGGAAGCCAAGAATTAGTCAAAATGTAAACATTACTAAAATCATATTTGCTCACCAATTTCAATACATTAGCCTAAATATTTGACATGCAATATATGATACAGAGGAACCAAAGAGTCTTCTCACCCATATCCAGCTAAGAAACCCAGACTTGAAGGACTGACTTTATCATTAAAAACCACAATCTCAATGTTCTGGCATCTCATTGGTGAAGATCCTGGAGTGCACTCCTCCACCACCCACCACTGGGATCCTTGTATCCCTGCACTCCCATTGGCTTGTTGCAGGTTGATGGACAGCGGGCGGAAGAAGGCCAAATGGATGTCATCTGGTCTGGTGGAATGCTCTGTGAATAGTTTGTTACAGCTGTGAGATTAACCCAAGCGTTACTCCATTCATTAAGATGCTAATTACTCACCGATGTTAAGACGATGTGCCATTTTAGCCTCTGGTCCAGAAGAACCTCTGATATATTTCGGAAGCAGATTATCAAAGACCCTGTCAGAAATCACAAGACGCATGATAGAAAGCATGACATCTGTGGGTTTGGCTTCCACAATTTTTTGCAGAGAATCCACATTCATCAAACATTTCATGGCCATGGAGCCCTGGAGATGCAAAGACATTTGCTCTTAACTGCTCGCTAACTGGGTCATTCACGGTAGGCCAGGGAGCCGCCCACTTCATATCACTCCACCTCTGGTTCACTCCCTCGATCATAATCACCCACTTACTGATAATCACGCGCACCTGTCCCTCATTTCACCATATAAGCCCGCAGGTCCCGCCAGTCCGTGCGGTGCATTCGACCTGCGCTGTTCAGGAGCGAGACCTGCTCGTGACGTCATCTGCTGCCTTCTCTTCCTGCGCCAGGACTAAGTGACTCTTACGCCTTTTGCGTATATCTTGCTAAACTCTACGAGTGCGCTACGCTCCTTTTGCTTCTTTAATGTTCACATAGTGTGAGCTGTGCTTGGTTGTATCTATGGAGCCTATCGGCACCATTCATTCCATCTGCTGCTTCTGTCACCCCGTTACATGCACATTATTGTAACGAATGCTTCTACATATATATATAATTTATTGAGCAGACCATGACACCTATATTTCCTTAGTAATGTATGAACCTGAAACTATTTTCAAATAATACCTGTTTTCATTTATTTAAATTAACAAATACATGTCTATTTCATGAATCTAAAGTAAGGTTTAAGGAATAGTGTCACGGTGAGGGAGGCTCCCCCTACCGGTCGCACTCCCTCTCAGCGGCAGTTGTCCTGTTGTTGTTGTGTTATGTGCGTCCCTCAGGTGGGCGGGGTCCATTAACCCCTTCAACTGATGGTAATTTGTCTGTCTATATATGTTTTGTCTTTGTACCAGTTGACTGCTGGTTATTGTATCCTTAATTTGGAGTAGTGCACGGGTTTTTGGTTGGCGCACTTTAATAATTAAACCCCTCTTTTTCTCTGAGACTTGGCATGATCGCTTCCTTTTTGTTCACACTCCCTGCCCGTCACAAATAGACAATGAATTATAGGAAACACTGCAGGAACACAAACACAGTAATCTTTACCCATATTTAATGTCAGTTAAAAGAACTATAAAAACCTATTTTTTGCACGTAACTGAGAATGTACTTTCTGTGCTGGAGTATGTGTGGGAGAGTGAATGTGAGAAACAAGTGGTATAAGTGTCCATACTTACACAGAGTTATTCCGTCTACCACAGAGCATGTGGACTAGACTGTCCTTGAGTTCTTGGTCCTCAAACTTCACCGTGTGTTCACCAACTGTCTCTGCGTTCGCTAACAAGGATGCATTTCTGTCCATAAAAACAGGTCAAAAATACAACAGTCACAAAAAAAAAACAGAACTGGTTCTGAGTTCTTCAGAAATTGGTCATGACTGAATATTCCCACTATATATATATATATATATATATATATACACACACACACACACACACACATTTTGCTATCGCTGTCCCATTGCTTTTGATGAACACAGTGTTTGTTTCATTTGTTTGTGTGTGTGTGCATGTTACCTCAGTAAGGTCCAACGCATTGTGATGTAAATGTGTGAAGAATTGCTGAGTTCATGGATCATGGCTTCTCGGCTGGCCGGACTGATGCTCCATAGCAAACTGGCGTCACTTTTTATCTTTGCAATTACTATGTCTTCTGCCATGTAGTTTACTATGAACTGCATTGCAGACTAGTAGAGTTTTGAAAAACAGAGACATATGAAAGAGAGACAACAATTAAGTAACCAAACAAACTAGTTTAGTCACTCAAATTCTTAATATCAGGAATTTCAATAAAGAGACTGTAGTTAATATTGTCAGTAAATTCATTATGTTTCTTAATGGGTAATTGTTTACCGGATGCGTAGCATAAATTTTAGTCATCTTGTGGTATGCAGACTCAGAATAAGGCACTAGATTCTGTTCTTGGGCACTCATGGTGAATAAAGGCTAGAACACATGATAGCAAAAACAGAGGTAAGAAAGAAAGGCAAAGAAAGTAAAGGCATAAAATGAGGAAGTAAGGCACTGCCAAAAACTATGCAGTCATATACCTCATATCCCGCTATGCTAATCTGGATGGAAACATCCAATGGCTGATTGGTTACTCCAGCCACAGATTTGACCAGTGACATGAAGAGCAGGGGAAACCAGACAATGCAGATGAGGGCAAAAATCATCAAGCCTCCCATTCCATATTTCACCACTTTCTTCTTTTTCTGTCCTGGGGTGTGGGGGTATTTCTACACACAATGACAGAGAAAGGGAAGATCTACAGTACTTTGCACATACAGTGAATAGTTCTGTCATGGTACAGCCCCTGACCCCTACCTTTGGGCATGTGTATGTGTAGTCTGCGGCTGTTTATGTCCATATATGTATTTCCTTTGGGTGTGGTTCTGTGTGCATGTGTTCATTCGCCGCACCCGTCTCATTATCATGATGTGTTGCACTTGGTTCTTGTTTAATTATTAAATATTTAATGTGTGTCGATGTTGTGCTTGTTGCTTGTCTTTGTTAGAGTCAGATCCCGGTTGTGTTGTGTGTGTTTTGTGTTGCTAAGCACTAAAAATCCAAAAGAAATAAATACGTTGGCTGTGAAAGATGTAAGGTTTGGCCCTAGCACCATATTGCCACCAGCCACCGGAGGGAGCTGACGGGCTAATCAAGCCAGATGAGCTATGCCTGCTTGATAGCCCTTAGAGGTGTTCTGACCTACAGATCGGCCGGTATCTTTGGGTAGAGGTTGCAGGACTTGATTTCGGGCCTCTTATTCTCTATTTTTCTCGAGTCCCTCTCTCTCTGGTCTTGGGTCATTTTCTCCTTTCTACAAGGAGCTGTAGCTATAAAACTAAAACGACAAGTTTGTTCACATTTTGGCTACTCTTTTGTTGGGAAGTTTATTTCTGTTTTTTTTGCCTCACTGAATGAGAACGCCTGTCCTTCCCCTGGCGTGCTTTGTTGTTTTCTTCCTGCTCACATCTTTCAGGGATTTTGCTCTTTAACTTTTATATTCTACCTTCTCCCAGCTATTCCCTATTGCCCCTTTTGTTCTCAGTTATAAGTCAACTCAGCGATTGGGTCGTACCTACCTAGCCATCAGGTTAGAAAAGACACGGCTACGCCTCGCTGTCAGCATTCTTCCCTGAAACCCCTCGTTACAAGCCCATTTTGGGTACTCCTCTCTTTATATGTATGTCACTGCTCTCCTCCAATATCGTTAATGCAATGATCCATATTACAATGTCTCCATGTGCTTCTGTTTATGTTTTTCCTCATATATTTCCTGTATATATGGTGAATATTCCCCACCCTTGATTTATCCCAACTGTGTGTTGTCTCTACCTACCCTCTGTGTATACCCTGTGTTTTCCCACTCTTGTCGCTGATCATTGTTAATGTGACCATGTCATTGCACCTTTGTGAGTATTGCTGCCTTTGGAGCTTTGTGCTACCTGTTTTTGTATCTACATTAAAATTTGTCTTTGAATTGCTTCAATTACATGTGACCTGATTAGTAATGTATTCTGGTTTTGTCTCATTGTCTTCTCACTTATTAACCTTGGACCGTCTCGTGGACTAAGGATTTTCACATAATAAACATTGCTCATCTCAGCACTTATATCCTTCCTATCGCTTAACTTTACACATAATTGTGACATTGCCATGATTGTGGTATAGTAGTGGCTGATGTACTGTTGTATATCAGGCACAGCAGTGTTGTTTAAGTTTTTATTTGTTAGGTATTTATTGGATTGAGAGTGGTTTGCCACTGTTGTCAGGAACTATTGATGAAGAGTTCTAGAATTATGGAGTTGTAGAATTGCCCAGCTGTTGCTATTCTCCATGACAACACTTGGGTTATAGTCTTGACCCATACAATTTGTAAAGCTGCTTTGAGACAACATGTGTTGTAAAAAGCGCTATATAAATAAAATTGACTTGACTTGACTTATAGTCTTACTGTAACCTAGTAATAATTATAAACTATTCTAACAAAACGAGTGGTGAATGTAGACTGCATTGTCTAATCGTGTCATGTTTTTCATCATCAGGTGAATACTTCGAACTTGTTTGGATGACTTTTCAACTTTTAATGTTGATGTACACTTGTTCACACCTTCTCTGACTCCCTCCAGCACTTGAGAATGAAGATATTGGCGTAGATGTCCTCCACACAGATCCAGTTTGACACACTCAGGGTGGTGTCTGTCCAGACCCAGTCCATAACCGCCCGCAGCTCGGTCAGAAACGGAACCAAGCGGAACCTGAGAGGGAAGGACATGGGCCAAAGCAGTATGGAATTACAAAGGGAATATAGAGAACTTGACTTGACACCGAAATCAAAATGAGTGACTGCTAAGTGATTGAATAAATCTAGAAAATACTTGACAGAGATACATTTACACTTATGTCTCTTATGATATAACTTTAATTTAGTTTTAATGTATTTGCTGAATAATTTATGTTACTAAATAATGTTCCTTAATATTAAGATTAATAACTAAATAATAAGTACATTAACCTTTACATTATCAGCATATTACCATCCTATGACCATTTTGTCATCATATTGTCATATTAATATAATCTCCCCTAGTATGAAAAAAACATGAGGGCAATTTGTGCATCTGAATATGAATGTCCAACAGATGCATTTTTGTCATGAGCAGTTTACTGTACATTGATATCTCCAGCTAGTAGTCCTATATGTTTTAATAGGAGATACCTAATAATTTCATATGCATACTTCCACACATGGTTTGGGAAGTACTCACCCCTGGAAGAGGAACAGGTTCATGTAGTTGTAGTTCTTAGTGAGAAAGTTGCCGAGGACTCGGTTTGGATATCCGCATTTGATCTGGTACGCCGACAGGCCAAAGTAGATGCACTTCACAAAGTACCATAGCTGTGCAACCTGGTTTCTGTTGAACCTCCTGCAGGGGATTGAACAGAGGAGTCACATTAGGCGTAACCAAGATCTCTCAGATCATAACAGGAATGAGAATGTCTACAGTTAGTAAGGCAAGAAATCATCAAGATGTGTTTTTCATTACAGACGTATTGAAGGAGAAAGACCGAAGAGGCAACAATAAGCAAATAGTTTAACATTTATTTAAAAGGTGGATGTCAAGGTGAATGTTAACCTCTTCATCATACATAGAAACCTCTAGAAAATATACAGTGCCATCAAATACAGGGGACTTTCGCTTTTAAGAAATTAAAAAGAAGGGGTTGGCTATACCCGGAGTTTTGTAGAGAGTCATTGCTCACCTCTCAGTGACCCCAGGAAGGATGAAGAACATCCAGAAGTGGATCCCAAACACGAGAACCACCTGGAACACACACTTTCCCAGCAAGGTCTTACGCAGGTACAGGGCACGGTCCACCACCATGGTGCCAAACTGGATGAGCAGCATGACCAGGAAGGCCTCGGGGACCTGGTCCTCCGAGAGGGACTCGGTGATGTCTGCAGCAGCACTGTGTTTCTGTATTCACGAGTAGAGCAATGGATCGGGGTGCTGTATGTTTTGCAGATGTTAAAGATATAAATGGACTGGAAATTAAACGGTATCAACGTATCAGATCAGCCTCACCCCAAAAGCCCAGTAGCCGAAGATAATGATGATGAAGTTTACGACATCAACCAAAAACATTAGAGCGTACACATCACACACAGGGCTGTACTCGGGATGAATGATGTCGTAGAAGAACTGCCTGATTGGTAAATATATGTGCAGACCGCTAGAGAAAGAGAAAGTGGTTGAAAGTGACGACGGGGGAACTTTTGAAAAGGACAACAATATGAGGTGAAAGGACTAAAGAAGAGCGGAGTTAAAAACACCACAGGCCAAATATCTCTTTGGTGTGTTATAGTGGTATATACTATAGGAGCGTTTAAAAGCCAGGACACATGAATATTAAATCAGTACTACATGCAGGAGAATTCTCACACTTCTATAATAGCAGCCTTAGCATCCAGCAGTCTCTCTCTGATCTGCTGTTTGAGTTGCTCTTTCCTCGATAACGGCACTTTCGGCTGACACTTCTTCTTTGAGCGACGCCTCTTCAGTTGTTCAACCTCTGCTGAAAATGTGCAAAATAATACATACTTAGATTAACATACAGTATAGACGTGGAAGGCGTGAGCAACATTTCGGTTCCCCAGGACTCCTCCTCCAAACACAAATATATGGATCATACACACAAGCACACACTCACCAGGGCTCCCGCCTCCTCTCTGCCTGCAAAAGAGAGAAGCGGTGGAGGTCTGGAGTGGCCGAAAGAGAAGGCTTCTTCCTCCTCCACCTCCTCCTGATCTCGCCCCTCCACTCAGCTTCTTCCTCTCCGTTTTCCTCTTGAGTTTTTTGAAGAAGTCAGGCATCTCCACCTCCTTGTTGTCCCAGAGTCCGTGACACTGGAATCGCATCAAAGCAAAATGCAAAACACGATGTCACTGAATACTGGGGAAAGAGCCTCCAGGGTTTAGGGTTTTTTTTTAAGGCAGGATTTGTTGTTGAGCCATTTCTGTTAGGTTTGCCAGGATGCAAAAATGAAGCTTCAACATGAACAGCTTCAGACAGATAGTGTTTACATTTTACTGAACCATATGTGGCACGTAGACCTTTGAGTGTTCCCTGGAGCAGGTCGTGTTTTAATTTATCTCAAGTAAGTTATCTGTGCCATCTAACATATTTATATTTAAAAATCAGTTATAGAAAAAAAATTACAAACATTTTAGATGTATATTAGAAGAAAAAAACACAAACAGCTCTAATCATATAGCCGACATGCCAAATGTTATTCAACCAATGTGTTTTTGGAATTTTCACAAGCCACAAGCCACTAAGTCTTATTCTACATGACCAAAGAGACAGGAGCACCCTGAGGATGGAGCGGTGGAAGAACAGGGCTAGAAGCTGGATGAGGTCGAAGAGAACATAGCCATCTTTTTTCTCCACCCCCACAATGTTGGGCAGAGCAAACGGCTGCTCTGCGTTAATGCCCCGATACGCTGAGGTGGTCCAGGGGAAGAAGCCAAACTGGAAGAAATATTTCACCACAACCGTAAGCTGAGGAAGACAATTGGAGAGATAGAGAAGGAGAATAGGAGATTAATGTGGCTGGAGAATAACTTACATGTAACGTATAGTACTCATTTTACAGCATTTTAACAGACCCCAAAAGACTTTTGTTTTGCTTTTTAACAACCGTGGGGGAAAAAAAGAGACTACAAATAGCTGTGTCGGGTCTGCGGTGGTCAAATAGCCATGAGCTGACCTCGGTGTACATGATGGCCGTCATCCAGAATCTCTTCGTGGGCCGAGGCACCGACAGCATAGCCCAGAGGAAGATGAGGATGGGGAGGATGAGTGTGAGCAGAGAGGCAGACACCATGTGGTTGAGGATGATGACAAAGTAACAGAGCATCTCTGACTGGGAGACCATAGTGTCATAGAGGGCAAAGATGAGTCGTAGGGGGCGTGGTAAGGAATGGTAGAACTTATCAGACTCGTCGATCTCGGGGATCTGAAAAACACTTTGGGAGGTTTGGGAGTATGTTTTCACAAATAAGCTGGTATAGAACTGATACGAAATATTCATGTGTTCGTATGTGCATGAAAGAGACAGTCAAGTGCATCTCACTTGTTAAGCAGCAGCTCACTAGCTGTCAGGTCCCGGGTCTCCTGACTAAGGGCCTGAGGTTCTGGAATGTTCTCCGTCCTCACTTCAGTGGCCAGAGAGTCCAGTGATAAGGATTTATGCAAAATGTTTTCTCTTTGCTCTTCCTCATCCCTCTCTCCTCTCTCCTTGGCATCTGCATCCTTATCTTCCCTCGCTTTGTCCATTACATCTGCTTCTTTATCATGGTCTCTTATGGCATATTGGTCTTCATGACTTGCGAAAGGAAAATTAAACACATGAAAGGACAGTGATCTAAACAGGCATATCATCTATTCTAATAATGCCCTGATAGGAAATAGAAGCTACACAGATGAGAATTGCATATGGTTTCACAGTGAAAACTGAAAGTCAGTGGCTTTGAAATCCAATAGCAAGTCTTACTCTGGTAGAGTTTCTTGGTCACATGAGGTCTTTTCTGCGTTGGCAGATGTGAGGATAGATGTGGCAGATGTGAGGCAGGCATGTCGACGTAGCTGGTCAGCAGGAGATGGGTGAGGATGATCAGCTTTTGGCGACGCCCAACACGAGTCATCAATGTCATCTTGAGTATTCTGACGTGACCCCAACATGGTCTCGTCGGTCAGACAACTGAAGAACAACCATTGTCACACACAGAGATTCCAGAGGTTAATCTATATATTACACAATACATAGAAAGTGAAAAGTGAGATATTATGTATTTCTTATCCAAACTGTATCTCAGAATGTAACAGTAATAGGTACCTGGAGAGACTGCTGCTCCATGACACTCTGGAGTTAGCGCTCTTTAGCTTGGCATAGCCCTGCGCACTGACCGGGCTAGCAGGTGTCACCAGCTCCTCACTGGACAACATCTGAGTGCTCTGTCCGGAGAAACGGTTCTGGTAGAACTGAAGAATGCTGTCATGAGTGGCTTCCCTGCCCTAAAGAGAGAGAGAGAGAGAGAGAGAGAGAGAGAGGGAGAGAGGGGGGGACAGAAAGAGTGAGAGAAGAAATAAAAATAGCCTCACATTCCTGGCCAAACTATTATTTTTCAGAATGAGATAAACTAAACTGATCATGTATGCTTATTTCTTACTAGTCACAATTACTACACAGAAAAATCACTGTAATGCATAATCCATTATGTGACTAATATCCCATTGCTAATAATGAACCACACATAAACCACAATGAACGACAATCAAAATGATGAAGTTGTATTACTGTCTACTTAAGTGACTACTTAAGTTACAAAAAATAGCTCAAAATTAAATTCTATCTAGAATGAAGGTTGATCCCTGCACCTTATTCTGTTGCTGGCCCAGAAGTGCTCGCTCCAAACGCAGCACCCTGGAGATGTCCAGACTGTCCTTACAGAACGAGTTCAAGCCTGCTGTCAGGTCATCGATAAGGGACAAGATGAAGACCCAGCTGAACTTCAGGAAGTCATAAATGCGTTGGGGTATATTCTCTGTGAAGTGGAAAAGAGTTGGACATTTATGAAATCTTCTATAGACTCATTTTTTAAATCACTTTATCATATTACTTTTGAAACCATTTTATATCAATAAAATATCACATTGTGCTTTAACTCTAAATATCTAATATTTCCATTTATATTCTTCAGACGATTTAACAAGCTTTTACAAGGAATAAAATATGCAGTAAAATATCAGTGAATTTATGCAACATAAGCCAAAGCTGAGAGCATACCTCTCTCTCCCTCCTCTGGATCACTGCAAGATTCAGCCATCTCATCCTCACTGGACTCAGCTCTTTCTATGGCTGTACACATAACCACATTACAATCACACTTACAACCAGAATGGCTGGTATTAAGGGCCTAGAGGGGTCTTTCAGATAATGACATTGGAATAATTGTCATATGTTTTGCCATGCACACTGACATATTTGCTGGTATGAAACGCCTTGAAAAAAAACTTTTTGGACTTCTGTTGGCCTGAGAATAATAGCAGAAGCTAAAGGTCATAATTAAAATTTGCTATGAGCTGAAAGAGAAATGAAAGAATGTGGAAGCATTTAAAAAAAACATTGAACTTGATGTGAGCATTCCAATATGTTTTATAATTATAAAATATAGTTTTATACATTTTATAAATATAAAACAAAAACATAAAATAAAATGTTGTTAATAATAATAATATAATATTGAATGATGATGCCTCTCAAACACTCTTACTACAGACGTACCACAGTAATGCACGACGTGATAAAACATCTCCCATTGTTAATAATGCAAAACAGAAGTGAATGATAAAGAGCTCCAGTTAAAATAATAAACTATTACTGACTTCTTAAACTGGAAAACAGACCTAAGACAAAGACCAAACCAGTCAAATAAAAAGGATATATTAGAAAAAAACTCCAATGGAGTTGTAGATGTGTTACGCCACCGTACCCTGCTCTCTGTGGAGCTGCTTCTTGGCTCTCCTGTTATGATCTCCTTGCAGCTGAGCCTCCTCATTCTCACAGCCCTGGAGTGCAGCCTTGGATCCTGCTACCCAAGCTTCATACGCCAGCTGGCGAGAACCAGAGGAGAACTGTCAGCTGGACAAACAGACCTGTGTGCGACGTTTCTGCTTGTTTCTTCTTACTGCTGACCTCAAGGGCAGTTTTTTTCTTCGGCGCAGGTTCTTCCTCTTTCTTTTCCACCGTGCCAGCATCTTCTTCCTCGCTGTCGCTTTCAAAGAGGCGATACCCACAGGTGTCCCAGACTACATTAAATGCACACACACACACACACACATACAGACACAGAGATAGACCCCCATCACAACGCACATATACATTTACACAGTATTCATTAAAACTCTGAAGCACCAAATGTACTTAAAGAATTAGGGGAATTTTGGACATGTTTTGAACTTATCTGTCATAAACTCTTAACGTGCCTAACTGCTGATTATTCTCATATTCTTAAAATGAATTATTCTTATATATTCTTATTGTTATCTATTACATATTTAGAAGACCAATGGATGTTAATTTCTCCATTGCCTGAAGTTAGCGCTCAGTCTTAGCATGTTGAGTTGCCCTGTGTCATTCTCATTCTCATTGACATCTTGAAGAAACTGTGGCAGCTAGGTTCAAGTGTCTTAGAAAAAGCAAGACACCTCCCTCCCCAGTGGCTATACTGTAGTAGAGGGAGGCCAGGCAGAGAGGTTGGAGCACGAACTGGGTTACAGAGAAGAATGTGAAAGGTTGCTTTAGGAAATGTGAGTACATGAAAAGCATGTACTCACCTGAAGTGCGAGACACCCATGGCTTCCACCATTTCCCCTGATCATTCTCCCCTGGAAAACATCTATCCTTTCAGTCCTTTGTTCACATGTTCATGTTAATGCACAGTAATTAATCGTGGGAAAACCGACTGATGTGTTGCATATTTTGTTGAATAAAAAGTAACAACAATAACAATAATAATCATCAACAGCAGATGCATCCTCTTTATTTATATAATACTTTTTAAACCCCACATCTTACCTAAGCTTAGTCTTAGTAAGAAAAGGTTGCCTGAGTACTCATGAGTCATGTTACTAGCATTACTGAAGACAACCTACATCTAATAAACAATTCATTGATGTGTAAGTACGTAAGGTCATAACAGAATTGAAAAGCCAGAAAGAATTAAGAATTTAAGAATTTAAAGGTCTTAAAACCAGTTTTGAAAGACACAGGTAGACAGTGCACCTGTCTGAAAACAGGTGAAATTTGCTCCTTCAGACTCTTGTATCGAAATTCTCAGCCCAGCATTCAACACACTGCAAAATAGAGTTGGAAATCTCTGGTACACCAGAAAGAAGAGAGCAACAACAAATGATCAAGCTCCAAGTGAAAATATTCATGGCCACTCACAAAGGACTGGAACCAATTTACCAAGGGGAGTTGGAGTGGATAACATAGTTCTGTGATGTTAACGTAATAGCTTTCATATTAAAAGCAGCACTAAGATCTATAAAGAACCAGGCAACCTGCATATTCATTCACTTTAAGATCATCTGATATTGTGCTTTGAAAAGCCTGACATCCAGAGTGGAGAATCTCGTTTTAAACTCATTTAATAAACTTATATACGTTTGTTATATACAAGTTATATATTCATTAAACAGATACTATCTTTTCAGTGATGTTGCATAGAAAGGGCAAACTTGAAAATGTCATATAGTTCAAATGAATCCCAGATCAGGCCTGATATTAGCTATTTTAAGACTTTGGACAAATTCCTTGCTGAATTGACTGATATACGATGCCCAGAGCATCCCTTGACACTAGGTAGAAGATTGAGAGGTTAGCTACTTGTGTTGAGAAGTGAAAACACTTAGTGTTTCATGATTAATTGACGAGAATGCTGACATAGTCGCTCTTGCATTTCCATGAACAAGAACATTTGCAATGCTATGCCTAATGGAAAATATGTTACTATCACAAAAATCAGCAAACTCGTCATGTTTATCATTTAGGAGTTGTGATAAAGCAGAGGGAGTGTGGCTAATTAGTCTATATACTGTAGTTAAGAGATACTGTATGTAGGGTTGTTTTTATGATTGTCAGTGAGACTTGTGAAGTAAACTTACCTAGTGATTATATGTGTTTCTTTCATTTTCAAGTAACTTGATTGATCTCAGACTTTCAGAACTATACCTTTAGTGTGCCTCTATTTTGGTACAGCTTTTGTTAAATCTCTTTTTAATTTCAAAATGGTTTCTCCATGGTGCTTTGAAATGTGTAGATGCAGACTTGTTTTATTAATGGGATACAGTATAAACACATTCATTAAAATCTGTAAAATCTGAGGTAAAATGTTTCACTAGTTTATCTGTCAGGATGAGTCTATGAAGTAAAGAAGTCAGTGAATGTGACTGTAAATTAGCTCTTGCTAATGATTTTTTAGCATTATTATAGGTGACTACTGACTTACGAACAAAGATGCATCAGTGTCCAACATCTAAAATATTAGTTATAAAACCTATTAATATAAAACCTTGTGATTTAAATCAGATTTAAAGTAGCTATGTAGCTAAGTTGCTATGTATCTATGTTTGTGTAGAGCCTGCATCATCTGATTACCTTTCATGTGTGTGTCACTTCTGGGCGCAGACTCGACAGATGATGATGGGTCCTCCTGAATGGGTTGAGGCTTTTGCTTTGACTTGATTTTCTCCATTCTAGAATACAAACATGCAGCATCCTTAAATAAAACAACACTAACCCATATGAAACCCCTACATGCAAACACACACACAGACACACACATACTGTTTTTTGAGCAGTTCTACAGATTTCTTCTCCATCTCTAGTCTTGCTGCCACCCGCTTTTTCACCTTGGCTTCAAACAGCTCCGCACCTCTTTAACACATGAAAACGTTAATGCAACTCTTACAGCTGCTTATTTCAGGCAATCTGATAATGCAGTCTGATAATGAATTTGTGATCTTCATTCTCACCTAGAGGCAAGGATCTTAGAGGCTCTTAGATCTGACACTACATACAGGAAGTAATAGCTGAAGAATATTCTTCTTTGAACCAGTAGCACAGTAAAACAAATTGCGTCCCACACAATCCCGGCCTCTCCCACTGGCAGCTCACAGTCATCGTTAGGTTCAGCTATGTTCACGCAAGCACATACATACAAATGTACACAATATACATCAATACATTCACATAGGCATCCACAGCTGTAGGTGTAATTGCTTATGATTCACAAGACATCCCGCACACACACACTTTATATATTTACATTATCTTTATATTGGAATTTCTGTTATTTGTAAAAAAAAAAAAATCTTGAACTACAAAATATTTCATAAAGCAAATTGTAGGAGCCAAAACATAAGGACCGTATTTGCATTGTGTGTAAATGTCAGTCACCACTGAACTATGTTTAGCTCATACACAAGTTTTAAAAAGTGCAATATCATAATACTTAGTAATTTTATCCTAAATCAGGAAATCATCAGATGAAATGTTATTAATTTTGTCAAATCTTAATAAACACGCAAAAACCGTTACACTAACATAGTAACACAACACTGTCACTTACGGACATCGTAGCCTTTGATAGTGCAGAACATGCTGAAAGCCTGAATGAACCAACAACCATTCTTCAGTAGACTGTCCAGATAAGCACAGGATCCCAGCTAGACACACACACACAGACACATGCACACGGACACACACAGACACACACACATACGCACGCATGCACACACTTTGTCGTTTACAAGTTGTTATATTTATTTAATAAAACTATCATTATGTGCTAATTATTAAAAAGACGATAGTGCTACTAGTTTAAACCAATGAGCTTGGTCAGCGGATCCCTACGCCCCAAAAAAGGTGGACTCATGGACTACAAAATGTGATTGGTAGAATGCTGAGTGAAACAATGTAAACCTGAGTTAAAAATACAATTCCCACTACTGTAACAGTTCAATTAGGACCTTGGACCATTAGTGTTTGGAATTCATTATCAAACCTCATTTCAGACCATTTTAACAGGGAATTGTCTGTGGCCATGTCGTTTGTATGTATTTGTATCTGAAGGTCAGAGCTTTGTGAATCTACATCTCAACTGCACTCACTTACCGAGAGCAAGTTCTTCAAGCAGATGACCACAGACGTATAGGCGATTAGGCAGTCCCAGAGTCTGAGTATGTATCGTACAGGCTGCAGCAGTACAGTGTCTCCGAAGAGCATGAAGTAGAAACAGGCCACCAGATAGCCCAGGCAGAAGATGCTAATACGTGTGGTGCCCGTGATGAAAACCAGGCACAAGACCAACCAGAAAAAATAACTGAATATAAAGACCTTCATCATGTCAAGATATGACCTGAAACAACACACAGACACAATAATTTTCTTAAAGAACTAGCGAAAACTCAACTGCTAGCACGTTTATGAGAAGTTATGCTAATCTCAAGTGCTAATAATAGTAATTTTAATCTTTTTATGTTGAATTTCTGTAATGAAATTGTAACGTGTGAGGTATGGCAGGATGTAGAGATGAGCGTTCTCAAAACACGCAGCTTTATTGACACAATAACGACTACAAAAGTAGCGCTTAGTAAAACCAGCAACACTAAGTGTAGCACATACAACATGGACTCACAAAGACGAGCACAGGACAGGACAAACTTACACAATATATACTGAACACACAATAAGGACTGCGTGTAACACATTAAACTGATGAGACAGGTGAACACATACACAAACACCCACAGGATGTACATATATGGATGCGGACTACACCTACAGATGCCCGAAGGGAGGGGTCCGGGGCTGTAACGTGACAGAAATTAGACTTCAAATGAAATGTAGTCATTTTTGGTCAAGCTACAGATCAAAATCAAAATCAGATTCAGATCTGAAAATATTCACAAGGTTTGCCATGCATTTCCATGCAGATCTACCAGAATATGTATATATGTACAAAAAACTATCAGGTTTAGGTCAGGACCAGGTTTAGGTTAGGCCAGTCAAGTTCATCCACACCAGACTCTGCCATCCATTTCTTTATGGACCTTGCTTTGTGGACTGGTGCACAGTCATGTTGGAAGAGGAAGGGGCCAGCTCTAAACTGTTCCCACAATGTTGGGAGCATGGAATTGTCCAAAATATCTTGGAATGCTGAAGCATTCAGAGTTCCTTTCACTGGAACTAAGGTACCAATCCCAGCTCCTGAAAAACAACCCCACACCATAATTCCCCCTCCACCAAACTTGAAAGTACACTTTACACTTGAAAGTACCGTTCTCCTGGCAACGGCCAAACCCAGACTCGTCCATCAGATTGCCAGATGGAGAAGTGTGATTCATCACTCCAGAGAACGTGCCTCCACTGCTCTAGAATCCAGTGGTGGTGTGCTTTACACCACTGCATGCGACACTTTGCATTGCACTTGGTGATGTATGGCTTGGCTGCAGCTACTCGACCATGGAAACCCATTCCATGAAGCTCTTTGCACTATGCGCTTGGAAGTGATTGGAACACCTGATTCTGATAATTTGGATGGGTGAGTGAATACTTTTGGCAATATAGTGTGAAAAACTATTTCCTATAATTTGAGTGGACATCTAATGACCTGAGGGTGTGCAATACAATTACATTAAAGTGTCTGCATTATGCATATACGCACCTGTAGTGCAGGAAGTTGCCAACTGATGTGTACTGTTTAAGTGAACAGGAGTCAAGATTTCTACTGATCTCCACGTTTTCCCCAGCCAGGAGCCTGACTGAGGCCTTATTCTCATCTTCAAACACCTGCCACTGCTGACAGGCCACCAACAACAGCAAGAAGTCATCTGTGAACCACGTGTAGATAAGAATAGTGAATAAGGTGCAGAGAGATGGCCAACAAAACAGTGTAACTGAACTATGACTGAGAGATGGGACTGAACGTTGCATCAGCCAGACTCACAAAGGATGAAGGCAGGGTTAGGCTGCATAGCATAGTCTGGAAGATACAGCCACTTAATCAGATTAGAGGTGAGAGCCTGAGAGGGCTTCCTCCAGGGATAATCTGCAGCACACCATATACATTACATTGAATGATTTTGTTGATCCGGCTGCAGAAAGCACAGAAAGTCTGCAATTTACAAACTCATTTTTTATTGGTTACTGAGCAAATTCCAGTAATACCTACTAGATATAATGGAATTGTAAACTCCACATTTAAAAAGCTTTATGCTGCTGCTCAGTAATGTGTTATTGGTAGCATACGTTTATTTAAAATGGTTTCCTTCTCAACTCTACAAAAATCAAATGTTGCTCATGAATAGATACCATGGGATTTACCAGTACAGAGTGCAGGAGGCAGGCCAATGCACAGCAGGTACTGCAGCACCATGAGGATGGCAGTAAAACAGCAGTATTTAGGCCACACCTCCCCAATAGCCTTCCTCCTCCGACGTGCTAAAACCGTGACCAGAGCGAACGAATGCAGAAGGGCGTAGAAATCCATCCGCTGGCCAATCACATTCACTGCCACCACAAAAGACATCTAACACAGCAAGACATAGGTGGATTACCCATTAAAATGAGCACTGATTTCATATTCACACATATGTGCACATCTTATATTAATTTCTATAAATGACAAAATAATGAAAATTTGCAGTACCTCAAGGCCAAACTTGTAGAAGAAATAATTGCAGAAATATTTTAGGCAGGGCAGGACACCTTGATCCAGGTTCTGCCATGTCACATTCTTTAAAAGGGTTCCCCGGGTCGGAGTTCGAAGATTATTATGGAGACGGTGGTAGAGTTGGTGGCGATGCACAGTCACGTCAAAGACAAGGAGGCCTAGTATCAGCAGATGATTCTACACACACATCATACATCACATCAATGACATGAGCTCACACTTTTATATGGACTTCAAAAGAGGTCTGAAACCAGACAACACAAAAAAGTTTATATTCAATATCATTTTTAGATTAATGATTAAAAACAAAGTTACTAGATTACTAGATTAAAAGTTCAATACTGACATTGCCAAGCAATAATGGTGCTCTTTAAATGCCAAACAGCCAAGCAATTGATAGCTTCTTTCAGGGTTAATAACTTTTTGATTCCAAGATTTCTTACCAGTTGCTATGACATACAAAATTTGACTGTGTAACTTGAATTATATCACACTCCAATTTCATAAAGTGTCTTAAGTGTGTGTAAATAATTGCTCAGGAGAATACCCGTAGGCATGGCAGGATGGAGTCCTCACACTTTCTCAGACCCCCAACCCAGAGAGCCGGGTCCACTGGTTCCACATACAACACTGACTTCTGCAAAAGCTGAGCCATATTCCCTTCGTTCCAGCTCCCACTGGAATTCAGCAAACCCTTAAACAAAACATTTTACTATCATATGAAAAAAAAAAAACTTTTATTATGTAAAAATCACATACTGACACTGGTTTAAACAGTAATGGGGTGAGCGGGGCAGGACCTCTTTAAAAATAACCTTTTTATCCACCTGAAACATCTTTAAAAAAGTCTTATATCTGACAATACATTGCTAAAGAAACTAAAGAATGTTGGTAAGCCTTTGCAAAGCTAGTGAGAAAGAAGAAGACCAGCTCACGGTTGTGCAGTTAATGGAGTAGTCAGATGGCTTGATGAATTTAAGCTGATACATCATTTTGCATATAACTATGACACAGGCCCACCCAGAGGACACAGTGGCTGCTATGGGGCGTAGGGTACAGCAGGGTACAGCAAACGTCCACAGCACCACAAACACGCAGTTCATCAGAGAAACCTAGGAAAGTAAAAGGACAAACCCCTTTCATTTATGACTGCATAGAAGCTACTTCAGTTACAAGCAATTTTATCTGGATCATCAAACCACTCACAGAGCTTCAGTTGGAGTTTCTTATTGTAATTTTTTGTTTTTATTTTATTTTTATTTTTTTGTGGCAGTATTACATCACATAAACTACATTATTATTATTATTAGGTTATGAAATAAACTAAATTGGAATTATGCTTCTTGATTTGATTTGTTTCTCCAAAATAAGGCAGCACTTCTGCTTACCCCCTATTTCATTATGTTTTTCATTAATATTTACTGCCACAAATCCAATATGACCGTTAGCTCCATAAGAGAAGCAACTGTTGAACTGAGTAATTTTCTTTAACTCACAAGTTCACTTATTAAAGTAAACTGAAATTAAAGAAAGACACCACTGAAAATCTTTTTGGTAAGTGTGTGTGCGTGTGTGTGTGTCTGTATGTGTCAAACCTCCTTCAGGCTAATCCAGATGATGCCACTAGCGACTGCTTTAAAGCTATGGAGCTCCACTAGTCTCCAGCAAAGTTCTTGGCCCCTGTTCCACGTCAGCAGGACTTGAAGCACCAGCACACTTATCCGGTCCACCACTAAAAACCACGGGTTTACTTTTGGTGCTAAAACACACGCACACACACGCACACACACACGCGCCCACTAAGTCTGGCTTTCTTTCATTTTTCTTGATGCTGAACCTGAACATTTCTCAGAAAGGCCACAGATAAACTATGTTCGCATGATGTTACAGTCATTTAAGCTTCATATACATTTCTTACCCTCCCCTTCTGTCCCGGCTCCCTCTTCGCTGAGTGATGTTATGTTCACCTCAGAACAGCCCAACAGATCATCCCCCTCACCACTCAACTGCTCCTTAACCAGCCTATCACAGAATATCACAAAGCAGGTTATTTTACCGTATTACAAATATTACAGTAGAGTAAGGATTACTAATATGAGCACTAATATGAAACAACAGCACAGCACTTAAAGATAAGAATCATTTACCGTCTTTGGATTTTTTCAATGTTTTCTTTAAGCCTGAAATGAAGATACAGGCTTTCAGAACAAGCACAGGCCGTGCAGCACCAATTTCTGGGGTCTATGCACACGCAGTGACCATGGGCCCCCTCAACCACCTCCTCCCTCCCGCTGTATGCAAGAGTTTCACAAAGCTGAGCAGTTAACAATGCTGAAAGTGTCCAACAACTAAGGGCTTGCTACCCATGTTAGCAGTTATCTTACCGCGCATTAATCTAACAGCTCTTTAAATGTAAAACAAAAAACCTATTAACCTATGACACTGAGGCTAGTAAGTTAGGCTATTCACCTAATTACGTTATGGTCCAATAATAAATATGAATTAAATTTTTGAATTGGTATACTGTTGCAATGGTGTGATAGGCTATGCGAACAAAAATATTTTAGAGTTTACATCAGGTTACGTCGTGTTATTTCTAATTTTGTGTTATGCGTTTTTTTATGACTGGCGGTATCATCTTCAATAGCATGAATGAAATGCGCACTGCCGCTTCAGCAGAATGAACGCTAAGTTAAATGCACATAGTTAAAAAGCCCAGTGAAGGTGGATTAAACCATTATGTGCAAGGGGTGAGTGTTCCTGTCCTCAGACAGTATATGTAGGCTAAGACACACAAATCAATCCATCAATCAACTGATTCATTTACCCAAAACATTACATTTACATTAGTTAGCAACATTTATTGGGATATTTAAATTATATTAATATTTAAATGAAAATAAAATTCCAGACTCTTCAAGGGCCTCACTAGGGTACTGATTACAACAGTAGGTAAAATGTTAAGTAATGTTTTATTAAGAATTGATATATACAAAATACACTGGAAATTAACTTACATATTTGATATCATATCCAGTATCTCTCTCAGCTCTTCTTCTCTGGATTAAAACAAGTGCAGAATCAAGATATGACAACAGTCTTTAGCAATTCGTAAAAAAAAAAAAATATGGCATTTTATTTTAATAGTTAATGTCGCTATTTCAGGAACAATTTTAAAAACAAACCTCTAGTAGCAGGTTTAACCAAACTGCTGACCAAGTCTAATCAAGTTTAGGAAGCCACATAAAACTGCTATTCACACCATGTCTTCAGAAAACAGGAATCGTTTCCCATTGTTATAATGTTCAGTTCTTTGAATAACAATTACAACAGCTGAGCTCTGAAGACTTTGAGCTGGAACATTTTGTTGTACTGTTACTGTTGAGGGTAATGGTCTTTGCCATTAATGTTATTTTAATGATATGGACTGCAGTTCAACTTTGCTGTAGAAAATTCGAAAAAATACTATTTAGATCTCTCAAATATACTGGGAAGTTAGAGGAGAGGTTTTTTTTAACATACCTGGTAGCACCATTGCACACAGGTACATTTTGTAGATCTGTCAGTGTGAGGAAGTCACAGTTAAAGTAGTGCAGTTGTAGGATACAGGCCAGTAAGAAGGCAGCAGGAAGTAAGATCTGTGCAAACAGCTCCACTGTGGCAAACTGTTCCAAACCCAGGTCCCGCAACCTGACACCACCATAAAATCACATTAAAAACACACTAAGAGAATATTCCAGCATTTTCCCACCCAATTTTGCTACATCTGTAGTATATGGGAGTATATGGCTGACCATGGACAACTGTTTCAACACTGTAAATGTAAAAAATGTAAAAAATCGAACCCACTGACTCAAAGCGCATAAACTTAAGCGTGTGTAACGTGTATACATTTTGTAAAACACTTTCTTGAATTCTTCAGTCAAAGGTCATTTTGAAGCAGGGATCACTTGATCAGAGGACTGGATTTCTGGTAATGTGTGAGGTAAACTCCCATCTAGTGTAAACACACACATGGATACCTTAAAACCTTCTACAAATGCTTTTGGGCTACAATAACTGAATTTCTAGTGAATTCATTTTATGTTCTTTTCCAATATGCTACAGACACAGCAGATAATATGATGTTGAGTATACTGGAATAAGCCTTTTAAATCACACTCCATAAAAAAAATTATATGCTTTTAAAAATAAGTTACACAGGCATAGGCCTATTTATTTTTATTTTGCATTTTGTTGTACTAGCCTCTACCTTTGCATCTTTAACTGCATTCACACACAAGTGTTGATAGAGAGGACGTTTGATTGCTTTGACATGTATCACTATGGTGGGCTTGCTTCACTTACCCCTCTTCTGATATGCCTATGATCTGACGAAACAGGCCTGAGACAGTCTTGAACTGGTACATGTAAATAAGGATCAAGACCAGCATGGAGTAACCGACCACCACAGCCCAGAAGTACTTCAGAGCACGGCGCCATACCGCATAGTGCACCTAACCAGGAGAAAGAGGCACTTTAGTGTATCTGCAGCATGTTGAGTTCACTGCTGGGACCAGAGATCGAAACCCACAATCCAACTGGTTTCCTTTCAGGGAGCTGACATGAAGGATATATATATATATATATATATATATATATATATATATATATATATATATATAGCTTCATATAAATGTCAAATGAAGGTATATATATATATATATATATATATATATTAGTCAGTAGTTTATGTATTTACAAAATGTGAAGAACCAGCTATAGTTAAACAGATTGCTGTCACCCACTCACTGTAAAGTATCCCATCCTCTTCACATGTTTACTAGGATAAACCATATATTTGGCTAACCAAACATTAGCCCTGCCAAGGAAGGCTGCTTCAGCATTTGGGACTTTATGAACTTGGTTATGCAAATTCTAATAACATGGTGGGTCATGGAATAGAACGTGTGCTTTCCAACAAATTAGTTCATTATAACTTGGAGTCAGATACATGGATTTAGGTTTTACACGCACCCTTCTCCTGCTCCTAGTTCCATTGTTGCTTCTTTGGTATTATAGGCTGGGGTAAGTATATATAATAACTAGAAGCCCTCACAAACATGTTTAATATGTTTAATATTTAGGATTCACAGTGGTCCCAACTGCAGGGGTGAAGATTGGATTATATATATTCCCCATCACGGGGGAAACTGGGAAGATAATCATATAAGATCACGTCGTTGAAATCAAGAAACCTCTGACTGTTGTTGGCGGGGATGAATGGGCTGTATAATGTAGTGTGGGTGGAGCTTAAGCAGGGTAAGAGTTGGAGGAAAACAAGGGGAGTCATCAGCTCACCTGGTAGAGGAAAATGCAGAAGAGGAAGAGACAGATGTAAAGGATTTTGTAGACGACCACTTTCCCGGAGAAACTGATGATGAAGAACATGAAACAGCAGCAGAAGATCCAGTACTTCACCAGAATGCCTTTCAGACACGTCCCTACTAGAGTCACCATCTTAGAGGACTGCCCCTCATCATCTTAACAGACATATGCACACACATACACACACATACACACACGCACACACACACACATAGATATAAACATTTCTGACATAATTTTAATTTGGAAGTTCCTGCAGTGCTTTCTGCACAGACTCCTGAGGTGTTTTTTTGGTTGACTGAGCATATACATTTGTGAATATCCAGGAAGCATACTGCAAAATCTAAACAATTACTTTATAATACTAAACTCTTACTGTAACAATTAAATATTAAACAATTTTAAAATTAAACATAGTGAACATCGTCATGGTTTCCCTCTTCTGGCATTGTGGTTCCACCATATGTTCGTTTTGGTTTCATTCTTTAGCTCCATTGGTTCGTTTTCTCTGGCACTCATTGGTGTTGGTGGTTTGCCCTCATTACCTTGTGTATATAAGTCCTGTGTATCCCTGTATCTCTTAATGCTCAATGTTACAAACAGAAATATTATAAAACCCTACTCAAAACGAGCTAAATCTATCTACACACTGTATATATTACAGTATACAGTATATATATACAGTATACATATATAAGAAATGGTCAAAGCCATTCATTAGTAACAGTCCTACTTTTCAGTGTGGCCTCGTGAAGACTTTCCTCTTTCTTTTGTTGCTCTTCGTGTTTCTCAATCAACTGCTGACGTAACAACATCCAGAAACTGAATGCATAAATCACCTACAAATGAAGAATTCCACAACTGTTATATACATTAATAAATGGATAATTGCAAAATGTTTTCCTTTAAAAGAGCAATAAGTTATTTTCTTCTTACATTATGAAAGCCATTAAACTGATTTGTAGTGGCCTGGATGTTTCAGAGATTGTGTACAAAATCCATCCATCCATCTATTATCTTTACCGCTTTTTCCTGCTAGTCGGGGTGTGTACAAAATATCTTTTAGATATTTAGATTTTGACTGCCTCCATGTGGGAGACTCATCTATGGAGCAAAAACTGGTTGATTTGAGGACTACAAAGCAATTTGATTATTCAGATCATGTGACCAGCACCTTATAGAAAAAAAATGAAAAAATAATCATCACTTTCATTAATATTGTTCACTACTTTATGGTGAAAATGGTGTAAACTGACCGTTTGCTTCTTCAACAAACTAGTAGAGAAATATTTATGTATCACCATAGAGATTTACGTTTGAGCTTGGGAAACCTCTTTATGTTACTGACTGTTCAGTGAATGTGAATGACAGTAGGATAACTTAGTTTGTCAAAGAGCAGACAGAAATGCAAGTCCCATGTTTTTTGGACAACAGTTAAAATGTGGTTCATTCAGAGGTTCCTTCAGTTTTAACTTCCACAGCAGGTCTCTTTGCTGTGTTGGCTGGTGTGGACCGGGTCACAAACACTGCCAAAGTGACATTTTACATCACTGAGTTTCTGTTAGGATCAACACCCCTTCCTCCGCCCTCTGATCACCTGCTCCTTTCCATATATATACACCACTCTGTCACTTCCTGGTTGCGAAGTATTGCCAACCGATGTTGCATACCGAGCGTTATTATTATCTGCCTGCTTACCTGTGTACTGACTTCTGCTTACGTCCTAGCCCTCGTCTCTTGCCTAGAGATTTGGTACCTCCCAGAATCTGCCTACCCGTGCCGAACCCTGACTGTCCTGACAACGACCTTTACAACGAGTTCGCAATACGCTATACTACTAACATCTCGAGTATAAGTGTACTGCCTAGTCAAATAAAGACGAACTCGTTTCCGCATTTGGATCCCTCTCTGTGTGGTCTATTCATAACAGTTTCAAAAATAATCTAGGCTGAATATGATTCAGAGAACTGACCCTTTGTTTTCCATTGGCACAAGTGATTTAGTATTTAATATCTGAAAAGGCAGTTTTTTGTTCTAACTCCATAGTGAAACGCTACAGCATGCAAAATTAAGAATTTCACTAAATCAGTTTAACTGGTTGCTGTATCTATTAAGGAATTTTATCTGGTTTGTGTATTTTTCTTTGTAATGTCTCCGTTAGTTAGATGCCCCCTTACCTTTGCTCCAAGGTGCAGACAAGGTGTTTGATAATCAATGAGATCGAAGTCAACAAGAACCGCCTTGGGGACCGTGGGGAAAACCTCGTCACGGCGAAGGCGGAGAGCACTGATGAAACCTGCCACCAGCAGAAGGGTCCCGTAGACAGCGAGGAATGGCGCACTGAGCATGGTGTACAGCCGCCGCCCCCTCGACATCCAGATCACACAGGACCACACCAGCAATGCAAATGTCAGCCATGAATTATAAGTGATGCTCCATACCTGCACTCACACACACACACACAAACAGAGGATATTGGCCATGAGCCAACCAGCACAATAATGAATAATTGTCCAATAGAAACACATGTAAAGTTTTCTTCTTTTTATTACCATTATCGTTTTATTTTATTTTTAATAACCCAAAATGTAAGCTAACTTGAAAATACATAAACATGCTTTTTTTGTTACTAACACCAATTTAACAAATTATAACCACAGAAGGATACAGAGCAATGTGTCTGATAGGTGTGACATAGAGCAATGTATCTGATAGGTGTGACATAGAGCAATATATCTGATCATTAGCTGAAAGTGAAACTCCATTTCTCCGATTCATTTATCAGCAGTGATACGTGATAGTAGCACTTGAATGCTTTCTGGGACAAATTCTAGGTACTGTTTATATTGTTCACTGTCCCTGAAGAGAAAGAATGTAAGCACCAGTACTAAAATCCATGTGTATCTGATCACACCTGCGTTTCCCGGAAGTATCCCCGTGTGTCCGTGTGTATCTAGGCGTCCATACTGACTGTATCTAATAATATCTTTGCTTAAAGTTTCTTCCTGATTTTAGCCTAAACTAACTAGCTAGAGATTTTGTTCTGAGTAAAACAATGAAGCACTTTTTGTAAGTCGCTCTGGATAAGGGCGTCTGCTAAATGCCGTAAATGTAAATGTATAGATTAATTCATCCATGTCTATGTATGTGTTTGCTTCCATGTTTGCTGTGTAGTGTGTGTGTATGTGTGTATGTGTAGCACCTGTCTCTCATCCCATATGTGGTGCACTTGTTTCTTGTTATCTGTTCTGTGTTTAAGTGTGCGTATTGGGTTTGTTCTTTATCAGTTGTTGCTTTTGCCTTCGTCATGTGTATATGTTTTGGTCTTTCTGTTGGTGCTATAGCGCTAATTGCTAATACGTCCGGGCGTTCTGCCTCTCCCTCGCCAACGTTGCAATCCCCAGGAAACTCTCAGTTTAGAACTATTCATCATCGCGTGTAATTTAATGGCAGAACTAATGACAGCGTGTGAGCAGTCAGACAAGCAGGGAGGCTCACCATCATGGTGATGAGAGCACACACATAGCTCTGTCTCATGACGGCCTGACCAAGCTGAGAGAGGGAGCTGGGGTGAGAAGGCTCTATGTGCTCTACATCGTCCAGCGTCTCGGCCGTCCTGACGCTCTCTGTCCCACAGCTCACTTCCACAAAGTCTGGACAGAAGCACAAACCACAGCACACACAAGCCGACACAACACAAGCCCCATACATGTTACACTTTTCCTTCAGCACCCTGTGTCTCCAGGCTTGTCTTTTCAAACGGATCTTACAGGAAGTACCGTAAGAGGAGTCATCAGGGGTGTACACTGGCAGAGCAAGACAATGTGGGTAGCCAACATCCGAGAGCAGGGAGTTCAGCTCGATGGACTCATGGTCCTGCCAAGTGCTGTTTATCACCATAACAACAGCCTGAGAAATAACAGGAAGCATTTATAAGCACCGTAGAAGACAGAAGATAAAACACAAGCACAGAATGTCCCTACAGTACAATGCAGTAATGCATAAAGGAGGTATGAAACCATACTGGTTAATCTTATATTAATATTTAAACTTTGCTTGAATTATTAAAAGAGAGGTTATCTTAAATTTGTAAACAATTAAAGAAAGGAACTAACTGAAATTTTGTTTTGTTGCCACATTTTGCCAATTGTGATTTTCACCCCTCTGCATTTACCCATCTGTGCAGTTAGAACACACACATACACACACTAGTGATCACTAGGGGGCTGTAGTGCAAACATGCCCAGAGTGGTGGGCAGCCCTAGCCCAGCACCCAGGGAGCAGTTGGAGTTAGGTGCCTTGCTCAAGGGCACCTCAGTCATGGCCTCAGGCCTGGGAATTGAACCCACGACTCTCCGGTCACAAGACCACCTGACCATGCCTGCCCATGTTATGTGGCTCCTGATGTTTTTGCAAGTTTGTCGATTTCATAAAAAAAATCCCAGTGCAATACAACTCTTATTAAAGTGTTTAACATTACAGAAAAGACCCACAAGAGTAGAAAGCAGATACGAGGGAATCCAAAGATCTTCCACATCATGATCAATGCATCTTCATTTTTATGTAAACACAATGATTGTGACTAATGTTACAAATGTCCAAATTATTCATTCATTCATTATCCGTACCGCTTATTCCCGCTAGTCGGGGTCACGGGGGGGCTGGAGCCAATCCCAGCATCTCCAGGCGAAGGCAGGGTACACCATGGGCAGTTCGCCAGTCCACCACATGGCCAACACGCACACACACACTCACACCTACGGGCAATCTAGAGTGACCAATCAACCTAGGATGCATGTCTTTGGACTGTGGGAGGAAACCGGAGTACCTGGAGAAAACCCACGCAGGCACAGGGAGAACATGCAAACTCCACACAGAGCAGCCCAGACCGAGAATCGAACCCAGACCGCCTTGCTGTGAGGCGACAGTGCTAACCACCACACCACCATGCCGCCTTAATTATAATTAAGTCCAAATTAGTAACAAAAATATGCAGTATGATACAGTGCAGAATTTTATGAAATTCATTATTATGACAATGTATATTTATATTTGAAACCAACAAAAATCTTTCTGTCAATGCATGTATCTACTGAATCAAATAGTTTTCTTGTATTTCATTCTATAAGAGACGTAAACATATAAAATATTACATCCATGGCTGTATGCATCATACAGGATGCGTAATCCATCACCTCAGGCTTTTCGGTTGAGAGGAAGCTGCCGTCTACAATCTTGGAGAAACTAGGTGGAATATTTGAGTCTCTTGCTGGACTCTGCATCTCTTCCCGTGCATCCTTAGACACAATGGATTTATTCATGTCACAACAGTGCTGCAAATACACTGAGGTTCAGTTGCAACAAACACAGACTTATCATGACATTCCCTCACAGCAAGCTATTTTTGTATTTAAATGTAAAAGACCTGAAGGCATTCAGGTTTTAACAGGCAATTAATGAGACAGAGCATAATGAAATCAAAGTGATCCAACATGTGCTACAAGACTCAAGAGCATGCAAGAACATTTAAATGCACGAGTCGAATATAACGTGAGAGTTAACAGCTGACAAAGTATTTACAACCACCATGTGCCAACTACCCAGCCAGACAGCTTTGCCTTGCGCACTAGTCACCTTTTGTTGCAAACCTTGGAGAGATTGGAGGGATTTCTCAATAGCACCTCCCAAAGTGGTATGGAATCTTGGATTCTGAAATATTCCCCATGATTCATCATACCACTTATCCAGCAGGACTGCAGATCAAACAAGGACCAGCGCCACAGGGTGTTGTGATGACCTGGAGGTCAGCACCCAGTACAGCTGACCCCATATGTCCTGTTGTCCATTGATATACAGCCCATAGTTGCACCTCGGTTTTCTACCGTTAGATCCACCTGTGGATGTTCCTTGTGTTTTGTTTACAAAAGTGACGTACCTCCTCAGCATGAATCCATTTTTGTAGAAGAGCCACCAATGTGTAATAGAGAACCAGGAGCATCAGAGGGTTTATTATCATAGGCCAGCTCACATGTGCCTGCAGGCCCAGACTGTACGGCTCAGATGTGTTCGTGTGAATGACTGCAGTTATACCAAACAGTCTGAGAAAGAGAGAAAGGAAGAATCAAATAATACTTCAGCCTTAAATTTGAGACAACATTAATACATAAACTGTTTTAATGAATGAGTGGATTCACATTTATATAGCACCTTGCAAGGAACTCAAGTTCACTTTACAATGAACATACAAAACTTTTGCATGCAGTCATATGCCAGTATGTAAGTAGATACTACATCTTCAGACTGTACAGCTCAGACTTTGTGTTTCTACCTGGCATACACGTCCTCAGGAGGCACCAGCAGCTGGAACAGAGGTAGCTGATAAAGGTAGAGGACCAGGATGTGTCCACCACTAAATATAGTCAGCAATACACACAGTGTGCAGAAGCGCAGCAGACTGATAGAGTAATCCAAAATCCAACACCACACAAGGCCCAGGAATGTCACAAAATACAACGCTGATGTCAAGGAGGGCAGAGTTATACCTGGAAAAACATGAGCACAAATGGGTGAGACAATGGCTAGAGCACAAGTGCAGTGATCATGAGCTTATCAAAGGTCGAGTGTCTGCATACATACAATTTGGTGTATATGATCATCAGATAGCTGTTAGGTGTTTTTTGCAACATATGTATTTGATAATATGATATTTGTAATGAACTGGCATTTTAACACATCAACTGATACATTTTTTAAATAGATCTGTTGTTCAGTGGCATAAAGCAAAATTCTGGATGACCACCACAAGTAGCATGGTGGAAGCCCATATTTAATTTTTTTTTTTTTTTTACATTTACGATTCACAATCCAAATATGAAATTAGACATGCACACAAGACACTGCGTAATTGCACATTAAATAGACTAACAACACTATCCACTAGTGATGACACATGCCCAAAGGGAGGGGTCCGGGAGCATCACCGTGACAGAGGGTGTTACTAAAATAGATCTTTTCATTGAAGAAACTCACTTTCTAAAATCGCAAGGTGCAGAGAAGCTGATTGGAGTTGTTGTTTGTTTTTGTTTGTTCCTGACACAAAAATGACTAAATAAAATGAAAAAATAAATGAAAATGAAGACACCACAACGTCCCCCACACTGCAGCAGAAGGAAGCCATCGGCGTCCTGCTTAAGAACCTGCAGCACAACACCTCAGCCAAAAGAGATGAGTGGTCTTTAATGGGCTTCATGGACCGCATGGGCCTAAAGCTTAGCAACCAGTAACTCCAGGAGTGACTTAATCTTCAATAGCAAATACTTTAACACAAAAATGACTAAATAAAATGAAAAAATAAAATGAAAATACTTTGTGTACAACTTTCTTGATTTTGGGAGAAATGCTTTTTGGGGAATATTGACATTGCAGTGGATGAAAAATCTGTAAATTACTAATTGATTATGAATTAATTATTGACTGGGCCAGTGGAACGAGGCCAGTGTATGTATGTTCTTGTGGCTGAAGTTGATTTTGGGAGAAATGCTTTTTGGGGAGTCATTGTATGGGTTAAAACAGTCAGGTCGGAATATGTTACTGCATGATCACCTTACAGGGAATGATTTTGTGCAAAATGATGCTGACCACTGTGTCTACACCAGAGGATCTGGGAGCAAGAGAGTCATACTGTTAGTATGGGTTGATGAATTAATCATAGCAGCTAGTGACAACACCATACTAAGAGATGTGAAAGAAATGCTGAAGAGAAGGTTTAAGATTAAGGATATGGGTCCACTTAAACACTTACTAGGTATTGACTTTAACTACAGTGATGGAGAAATCAAAATGACACAAATGAGACACATTGAGAAAATGTTAGCCAGATTTGGAATGTATGAATGCAAACCGAGATCCACCCCATCTGAGCAGAAATTATATTTTGACAATGGTGGTGATGTAATTAATCCAACAGGTTACAGTGGGTAGTGGGTAGCTTGATATACATCATGACAAGTACCAGACCCGATTTGAGCTGAGTAGTTACCAAGCTATCACAACACTTGGCAGAACCAAAGCAACAGCATTGGAAGGCTGTGAAACATTTACTGAGATACTTAAAAGGTACTATGAATCAGGAATTAAACTACCAGAAATGTGAGAAAAGCTTACAACTTGAGGGGTATAGTGACGCTGATTGGGCAGCTGACAAAAATGACAGGAGAAGCACCACTGAATATTGTTTCAGCTTAACTGAGACTGGTGCCGTAATATCATGGAAGAGCAGGAAGTAGCCAACAGTGGCGCTATCTAGCCGTGAAGCAGAGTACATGGCTCTAGCAGCCGCTACTCAGGAGAGCATGTACTTTGTTCAACTACTAAAAGCAATGGATGGTAGTAACCAGCATTTACCAGTCAAAATCTATGAGGACAACCAGGGAGCACTATCCAAGAACCCAGTATGTAGACAGAGAAGCAAGCATGTGGATATAAAATATCACTTTGTACGGTCTGCACACATAGAGGGGGAAATTAATGTTGTTCACTGTCCTACTGCAGACATGGTAGCTGATGTACTTACCCAACCAGTGTCAAAGGTCAAATTTGAGAAATTCATGGGTTATTTGTTTGGAGAGTAATGGAAGCTGGCAGGTGAAGTTAAATGTAATGAAGAATTGAAGTAAAGAAGGTATTTTTCTTTTATTTAAGTTTTCAGAACTGCCAGTGTGTGAAATATTTTTGTTTTATGAGTCATACTGTAACTGAGTACAGTACAAAATGAGTAATGTATCTTTTGGTTTTGTTTTCCACTATACAGTAGAGAGAGAAAACTGTAAACATGTCTTTGAGTGGGAGTGTTAAGCATATTTGTTATTAGGGCAAAGCCATGTTGATCAGCATCCAATTAGGCATGTATGACGTGATGACGTCAGTACCCATGTATATGCCCAGGCGCACCACCACGTTTTATGCTTTAAAATAAGTGACTGATTTAAGGTAGGTGAAGTTGCGCCAGCCAACAGAGAAGATGGTTGTCGAGTGTTTCTCTTAGCTAAGCTAGCTGATAAAGTTGTTTTACTGTGTACCCTAAGTAAAACGCGAGTGCAGCTGCGCAGGGATGGCGAATATCCCCACACGCTTAATAGGGAATTGGCCAGTGAAACGCCAGAACGCTTCCGGACAGTACGACATGAGTGGAGCTTGAGACAAAACTCATTACATCGTCAAGCTGTCAGTGTCCTTAGCATTTTTATGTAAATCTCACGAGGGTACATGTATTTAGCGGCATGCCCACGATTTTCAACACAGGTGGCTTTAAAACGGTCATCAAACGAGCCAATCATCGTCATCGTACAAATATGCTTGTGACAATCAGAGTATCAGCAGAGTATCGTTTCTACAGCCGAACTGTAAGCCAAACTCTAAAGAAGTTGCTGGAGAAATATGCTGGCTTTGCCCCCTCAGAATAAAGCTCAGAATAAAGTAGTACCAGACTACTCTAAATCACGCGCAGTAGGAATATTAATTGTTTAAGACTAAGACTGTTGTGGAATGGAAACCATAAGCGAACTAGTCTAGCTGCATCACCGAAGAATCATAAGAATGTTTTGCTGCAAGAACTAATAAGAGTAATAAATCATTAAACATTGGTGCATTTTGATATATTTTATTTTGTATTATATAAAAAGAATAATCCACTCGAGGTCGTGCGTTATAGGCATTTTACCATGGCAACAGAACTAGTTCTAAATAAATTGTTGCGTCATTAACGCGACATTTGTTTGTATATCTACAATCATTAAAGATGAACTTTCTAACGTCTAATGTTTGTACTTTTGACGAAGGTCGTGCTTTCGATATGAGTTTTGACGGCAGCCACCTGTTCGACACAGGTATAGTTAGACTCCATTTCACGAATTCTTCTTTTATAGAATGACAAATAGTAATTCTTATCTCTTTTGAAGTATAGGTGTCCTGAGGACTGTTTTACAATGACTGGATGTAATGTAAAAAGCAATATAATTTGTGAACAGGAAATGGGCTACTCATGGGTCATGGCAACCCTGTCCAGAACGTTCCAGTCTATCCTTTCAGAGCTGCTGGTAGGTTAACATTTCTTAAGAAGCCTTAATTATTCATTCAAAATAGAATTAAAGATTTAGCAGTGACATGCCAGTATTTATGTTGGATTGGATATGTCCCAAGTTTTGGAGGTATGGCTCCCCCACTGGTGTCTCCGTGGACGTATTATGGGTATTACCCACCACCTCAAGTCATGCCCTTTCCCAGTGCTGGAGTGTCAAACCTGAGGGTTCCAGGAGGACTCCCCCACTCCACCTTTAGCCAGAGACAGCAGCTCCAGACCATGCCCACCCCACAGAGCACTTCTGCCCCACTCAGACAACAGGAGGAGTGCAGGACAAGCCAGGTGAAGCGTAAAATAAGCTTTGATGTGCACGATCCTGGAAACTTTGAAGCCAGGCTAAGAAAAATGATACATGCAGAAGGGTCCTGCAGTTCACACAAACAGGGAAAGAAGTTTGATAAGAGAAAGAGAGAGAAAGTTAGGAATAATGCCAGTGAGAGTAAAAGACAGAGGGGAGTCGCTGAACAGGCTGTTGCCAGCAACGTCCATGGAAACAGAAAGCACAGGAAAAAGACAGAGGGGAGTCGCTTAACAGGCTGTTGCCAGCGACATCCATGGCCACAAACGCTGGGGCCACTGAGGTGAGCCAAAGGTTGACAAGTAAAAAGATACTTGTTCAACAAATGATGCAGTCCATCCAGGTTTTCCATGAGCTTGGACCAAAACCAAGTAAAGGTGGCTCAGGTGAGAAGAAAGGAAAGAACCTGCTGATATCAACATCATGGAGACCTCGTGATTTAAAGGACTCACCTGGACTGGGAGGTGTGTGTCACATCACAGAGGTGACCACTCCAAAGAACAAGGGCGCAGCACACGAGAGACGTGAACCCTCTTCAGCAGGATCGCAGCGGCGAAAATCTTTCAAGCAAGTGCGTCACACAAACCTAGCTGTTCAGTGTAGGACAAATATTCGCAAGATCCTGGCCTTGAAGATGAGAATGCGAAAAAATCTCCAAAATCAGTTTGTCCGTCGCATCAGGACGTGGCCCTGTCCAAAGTCACACCAGAAGACCAATTCAGCCACTGGCAGCTCCATCTTTCTTCTTCCCAAGCAGAGAGAAAAGAAAGAGGCCACAAATTCTCCCACACTGGAGCAGAAGGTTGGGGAGAAAGACACCACCAAGTGCCCCACACTGCAGCAGAAGGAAGCCATCGGCGTCCTGCTTAAGAACCTGCAGCACAACACCTCAGCCAAAAGGGATGAGTGGTCTTTAATGGGCTTCATGGACCGCATGGGCCTAAAGCTTAGCAACCAGTAACTCCAGGAGTGACTTAATCTTCAATAGCAAATACTTTAACACAAAAATGACTAAATAAAATGAAAAAATAAAATGAAAATACTTTGTGTACAACTTTCTTGATTTTGGGAGAAATGCTTTTTGGGGAACATTGACATGGCAGTGGATGAAAAATCTGTATATTACTGATTGATTATGAATTAATTATTGACTGGTGGTCATATATAAATACCTGCCTAAACATATGTGTGGTCATATGTAAATACCTGCCAAAACATACGTGTGGTCATATGTAAATACCTGCCATGCCCAGCAGTATAGCCACCATCACTTTCCCAGCCGTGTTGATGACAGTGGAGAGGAGCAGGCGCAGGCCAGCAGCAAAGACCATTAGCTTCTGCACGCACTGAGAAGGAGGCGCAGGTGGTGCGCTGCTCTCCTCAGAGCTGTCAGAGAATGAACCCTCACTCTCCTCCTCATACTCTGAGTCAGAAGCTTCACCATCCTAAAGGATAAAGGATTGTTGGTAATATGAAAGCTGAGAGAAAAAGGTTCCTAAATGCACTTTACAAATGAAACCAGTGTTTTAGACTGTTTACATCTCTGCCAAAACTAACTTTTGGATTCCAGTTTTCATAAGCAAAGATGGTGAGGGCATGCTATATATGTACTGTATATATGCATACACATACTTATACATACATACTTATACGGCCACCTTATTAGGTACACCTGTCCAACTGCTCATTAACGCAAATGTCGAATCATCCAATCACATGGCAGCAACTCAATGCATTTAGGCATGTAGACATGGCAAAGACGATCTGCTGCAGTTCAAACCAAGCATCAGAATGGGTAAGAAAGGTGATTTAAGTGACTTTGAACGTGGCATGGTTGTTGGTGCCAAACGGGCTGGTCTGTGTATTTCAGAAACTGCTGATCTACTGGGATTTTCACACACAACAATCTCTAGGGTTTACACAGTGTACCCATCTTCTGATGGCTACTTCCAGCAGGATAATGCGCCATGTCATAAAGCACAAATCATCTCAGAGCACCTTTGCGATGTGGTGGAATGGGAGATTCACATCATGGATGTGCAGCCGACAAATCTGCAGCAACTGCGTGATGCTATCATGTCAATATGGACCAGACTCTCTGAGGAATGTTTCCAGTACCTTGTTGAATCTATGCCACGAAGGATTAAGGCAGTTCTGAAGGCAAAAGGGGGTCAAACCCAGTACTAGCAAGGTGTACCTAATAAAGTGGCCGGTGAGTGTAAGTTTATGGAACCCCTGCTGTGAGGGGATCCAGCAGAGTTCATCCCAGAGTTCCCTGGTAAGATTTTACTTTATAAAATGTTTGGCATTTGTCAACATCAAGCAATTGCCTTCAAAGCAACTGAACAGCATTTTCATTTAAAGAAATACTATACTTTTTGTCCCCATCCTGAATGAGTCACTATGTGTGACACATACCTCCGTATCAGAGCTCTCGTCGATCTGCTCATTGGTATGGACAGGAGGCTGCAGCAATTTATTACTCAAACGCAGGATGAAGAATGTTGACAGGAACAAGCCAACGTCTGGCACCAGGAGAAGGAAAATGTTCCAACCATCTACGTCACTAAACCTATGGGTGTTAGGAAGAAAAATGAATAACATATATGCAGGCAGCAATTTTGGGAGCCATGCACCGTAAGCTTGACGTGATAACTGCTGTGATAGATTTTGCATGCTTGCCCTACATATAAAACAATCCTAGCACTACACAAAAACTTAAGATACCATGTCACATTTATAGTACTCACAATGAAACCAAAAATGTAAAATGACATAATTATAATTGTGAAATATCATGTATAGGGGGCGGTGTGGTGGTTAGCACTGTCGCCTCACAGCAAGGCGGTCTGGGTTCGATTCTCGGTCTGGGCTGCTCTGTGTGGAGTTTGCATGTTCTCCCTGTGCCTGCGTGGGTTTTCTACGGGTACTCCGGTTTCCTCCCACAGTCCAAACACATGCATCCTAGGTTGATTGGTCACTCTAGATTGCCCGTAGGTGTGAGTGTGTGTGTGTGTGTGTGTGTTGGCCATGTGGTGGACTGGCGAACTGCCCATGGTGTACTCTGCCTTCGCCCGGAGATGCTGGGATTGGCTCCAGCCCCCCCGTGACCCCGACTAGCGGGAATAAGCGGTACGGATAATGAATGAATGAATGAAATATCATGTATATATAATATTGTGTAATAAAAATAAAAATGTAAAATATTTATATGTAATACATTCCAAACCTTTAACAACATATTTAAGTCCAGTCTTTTCACATCATCAGACATGATAAAATTCCTCTACAAACAAATAATATCCAATCATGTGTCAAGTTAAAATTACCTTAGTGTATCCTGGACTTTAGTTTAACATAAAAACTGAAGGTCTATAGGGAATGTTTTCTTGATAACCAAATCAAACTAAATGGAAGGAAAGAAAAATTTTGTATACATGGTTTAGTTTACATTTTAAGCTATATTGGTCTACCATGTCAAATTACAATTTGTCTGTAAATTATCCTCTGTGGTAGAGAACTCTTTAATACCTCACAATACCGAGATGATAGAGAATATTCTCCCATGGCCCACTCACTGAAAAAAGAAAGAAATGTCAAAATCTTCATTAATATACTTTATTTAGCAATGAAGTTTGTTGCCATTTTGTAAAACCATTATTATTGTACAGTATGCTGTAGATGGTGATGAATAGGGTAAGGTAGAATACATAGGGGGGTGTGTGCCATTACACTCCTATTGACTAAACAGTTCCATGCTCTTGAATGGCACGTACACTACTGCTGGCAAATTTTTAACCCATACCTGTTGTGTCCTTTCATTAAGCACTCTACCAATAGTCACAGAGATGAGAAGCATTCTGATCCTCTGAAACGTCTTCCTAGGTTTAAATTCATTCCATTGGACTGTTTGAGCCTTCAATAGCAAACTCATGGTATATCCTGTTATGGCCATTGCCGTTTTGGAGATGTGGATTGTGTTTTTTCTTTTTGCTATAGTTTTGTTTGCAGGTCATCCAGAAGATGGCACTGTGACAAGAGTAACAACTGGCTGGGTTGTCAAGCGTCTTCTCAATTAGTGCTGAGACTGGTCAATGGTTCACCAGCGATGGGTTAAAAGCTCCCCTCAAGAGTGTAATGGTGCCTCGCTGCGTCTAGAGCAGTAGACTCCACGTGATCATGGAAGAGCCAGGCTTTGGCTTTGGCAGCAAGGTCTTAACAAGGCCTTATGAGTTAGTAATGAGCTGTGGTTATTTTAGAGGGATAGTTATGAACATTATGTGGTAGGTTCTTTTTGAAGGACCTTTAGATAATAATCTTAACGTTCATTGGCTTTGTAAGAGGCTTTTTGAGACGTAGTGCTTATCGGCTTTGTCTAAAATGTGTGGTCTTATCTGAAATGTTTGTGCCCTTATGTATTACGTATATTGGATTACATTTGTTTGTAATTTGTTTTCTTTGGAGTCATAAGGGTGGGTACAGTTTTCTTTTGCTCATTTTCTCCTGTTTATTTCTAATGGAGTTTCTAATTGATTTTTTATTTTTTTTAGTAAAGTGAGTTGGATAAGGGATTTTTGTCACAGTACATCCCATGACCCCTCCCTTCGGTTATGTGGATGAGTGGTCTTTGTCCGTTTAAGTCCATATATGTATTTCCTTGTGGTTCTGTGTGTATTCATTCATTGCACCTGTTACTGGTCTCGTTACCGTTATGTGTTGCACTAGTTCCTTGTTTAAGGTATTTAATGTGTGTTGACGTTGTGCTTGTTGCTCGTCTTTGTCAGTCAACTCCCTGTTGTCTGGTGTTCACATTTAATGTTACTTAGTGCTATCTTGCTATTTGATGTTCTGTGTAACTAAGCGCTAAACTCCCTATGAATAAACTTTGCGCCTTTCAATCACGCCTCGTTCTCGGCATCCTTCAAATCCTTCTGTTGAAACCCTGAAGCTCCAATAATTTTTTCTTTTATTTTGTGTAATATATATATATATATATATATATACATACTGTGTATATATATTACACAAAATAAAAGAAAAAGTTACTGGAGCTTATTTTGTGTAATATATATATATATATATATATATATATATATATATATATATATATATATATATAAAAGAAGAACATATTGTGGCACTATTGCTGCTTTAAACAGTGTTAAAGACCACATGAAACAGAGGATCGGCAAGTTTCTCAGTATTGTGGCCCTTGTCAGGGTTCTTCTTTTATAAATGTGATTATAAATGATGGGACCAACATGCATAGAAAAATATCGGGTGAAGACTATCAAATTTATGTGTTGTCCAGACTGAAGCAGATTTGTAAATGAGGTTTACGGGACCTAAGCATCAGCATCTCTTGAAAGGATCTCTTGAAACAGAAAGGCATCTTTAAAATGAGTTTTATGAAAGTCATAAAGATCAATACAATAGCCCACTATGCTACTTCACACGCAAATGGCTGTTGGATTAAGTCCTGACTGTTTACTGCTTGCCTAGTATGTAAGGAAGGATCATGAACCTTCTATGTTATCTGTGTTTCTACATTTGTTTAACTTCATTGGTGATTAAACATGCCTGGCCTGTCATGTATGTAATATGACATTAGGAGGAAATATATTGTGCTAGCCACTCAAAGACGATTTGAGTTTGTGAAACACATAGAGGACTCACTTTCTTTAGGAACATATGTGAAGGTGACCTGTATCCCACACTGTAAGGCTAGAAACGTTACACCAGTGGAGCAAACAGTCAGAATGAACTTCCCTGTTGTACCTGGAGAAAGGCACAGGCACACATACACACACAAGCACACACACACAGTATCAAATATTTGTAAGCAGCTGATATTACATTTACCACCACATGAGAAAGAACAAAATAAAAGACAAAATAAACAAGACCAGAATGAGCACATTTCCCTCTGTTCCCTTTCACTCTTTGCTCATTTGAAGAATCCTGAGCGTGCCCAGTAGAATCCCCTATCGGCCACTAAATCATGTTTTAATTAGTTTACGAGTGTCTGTCTCTCTGTGCAGAGAGCTTAATGGCCCAGGATTATGACAGCAGAGCCAAAAATGCTGCCTGCCTACTAGACTTATAGACTTTCTGCTTACAACCTCAGGATGTGGTCAAGCCTATACTGTCATATCCGACTGGTCTGAGCTGCAGAAAGTAGCTTCTTCCCCTGAATCAGCACTTCAGTACAAATAAAAGTGCACTCCTCTGAAATATGGGCCTCAATAGGGCATGGTTCATGTCACAGTAAAAATTTACTAGAAAATGTTTTCTGAAAATATTGAATGTTAATACTAGCTGTTAATTTGTTCAATTATGCTTAGCTATTAACATTGGCTTTTCAATTCAGTTTTATTTGTATGGAGATGTTTACCAAAGCATCTTTCCAGTCATTGATTTAGACTTTTTAATGGATTTTAGATCTGTACGCCCACTTTCAAAAAATATATATATATTTACTGCCAGTTTGATTTTTTCCTTTTCTGTGGAGTACTCTGTGGATTTCTGTAGAATAATTTCTACAGAATAATAGTTCTAAGTAATTAAAACACATGTTTAAATATTGCAGACATTGTATTACAGTACTAACATGATTACACAACGTAGCTGGACCATGAAGATTGCTATAAACTTTAAAGTGTGGTCCCCACTCACTACCATCCTCCTTCACGTGGTGGGTCTCACCCACGTGACCCTTGTTGTGGTTCTCACGTGTGTTGTGTTTTGCTCTTGTTATCACACCCCACACAGGTGTCTGGAGTTCTCCTACAACTTGGCTATGACACCCTTGATTTCTCTGTATAAAGTCATCACCATCATTGTTGGACATTGTTTGGATGTAACTGTCACTGTTATTCATTATGCTTGTATGTACTTTCTTTTTCATTAAACCACTATTCACCCCAACTCCAACCTTGCTCCTGTACGGCATGCATCTGCATGACATTAAAGACGTCTGGTAAATGTTGCTATTCAATTTGTGATAAGCCCATAATAAGTTGCCCATAATAAGTTGCCCATAATAATTTGCGGTTTACGATAATATCATCTTGTAATGAAAACATCAAACACTCATTTTTACACCTTGTGTTTCTTTGCCCAGCATACAACCTCTTTTGGTCTTCCTAACTCCACCTCAATCTATAGCAATTCTTTGTTAACATATTTTAAATTTGAAATGATCTGGAGATCAAAAATTCAAAATAATGCTAAATGTTTGCAGATTCCTTATATTTTCTTTTCATTTAAAATGCATTCACATGTGCTAAAGTGCAAAATCTGTGTTTGCTGTATCCTGCTTAAATATTACACTTTGTAGGTTGAGTTATAGTTTATTCTCCAATAGACCCTGTAATTTCTGAGTTACAGTTCTTACTGAAAGGATACTTACAAATATAGCACCAGCACAACTGTACATGCCAAACCCATACCAATGAAACACCCACTATCATGCCACAATCACGTCAGTGACACTACAGCAGTAAGAATGGTCCACAATAACCAATTAAATAATATTCAATCAGCAGTTTTCCTGTAGTCTAGAAATGATCAGTGATGAATGGAGCAATGATTGCTGCCAAACTGGCATATCTGTTTCTAATCTTTCTCTTTTTGCCAACACAGTCTCTCAGTTGCAAATTCATAGCTTCATAACTTCTATGAACCAGTGAAACGTTATGAATGGTTGACGTTTGAGCTAACATCATATACAGAATGTCTCATGAATTCATTTGTATGGAATTCATCTTGCATCTCTTTCATATGTAATTACTGATATGATTTTTGTGTGAAATCACACTGTGTTTGATATGTGTTTTAGTGACTTGCCTTGTTACAAGGCAAATAACCAATAAATGAATATGGAGAGATGTATGAATGCAAACCTTTATTTATTCATATATTGGTGAACCACTTCCAAATTTGGCTATGCACCTTAAAACCATGGCAACACCTTTAGATAATTCAGTTTTCCTTATTCACTCTTTCACCTTGCTTTCACTTTGGTATAAGTTTATTTGTTTAGTTTTTTTAGTTTAGCTCTTGTACACTTCCATATTCTTAATTATATTTGCAATAACCATATATAATTGAATCACAAACCTAATGTCTTCCATCTTAATCACTTCCCAAAAATACTACTGGGTTTAATTTGGCAGTAATTACCAAATTGCAAATATTCTTTGTATAATCATCTGAAGACAAAATGGAGGGAGAACTGGAGTGATGTTACTACTGTGAAAAGTGTGTTTTTGTTTGTTTAGCAGAAAACCAATACTATTCATATACAGCATTAGCTGAAACAGCAAATGTGTTTCCGATACCCGGATTTTCGCTAAAAGCTTCAGAACATTTCTCCACTAAAGCCCTGGTCAATGCATCTCAATTATGATGATGTTTAATCAGCCTTCACCTCAAAGACTGCATGCATGTGCATGTGTGTGTGGGAGGGATGTGTGAGTGGGTGTGTGGATTAGTGTGTGTGTGTATTTGTGTGTGTGGGAGGGATGTGTGAGTGTGTGTGTGTGTGTGTGTGTGTGTGTGTAAATGACAAAGAGCTGGGAAAGGAAAACTTGATGTACAGTATAGATATATAGATGTAAAAAGGATACATGACAAAAGTGAACATTGTTCTTTTACCAGAATTCCCCTCTTTTATCAGAATTGTCTTTCTGTCTTTTACCAGAAGTGTGTGTGTGTGTGTGTGTGTGTGTGTGTGGGGGGGATGTGGGTGTGTGTGTGTGTGTGTGTGTGTGTGTGTGTAAATGACAAAGAGCTGGGAAAGGAAAACTTGATGTACAGTATAGATATATAGATGTAAAAAGGATACATGACAAAAGTGAACATTGTTCTTTTACCAGAATTCCCCTCTTTTATCAGAATTGTCTTTCTGTCTTTTACCAGAAGTGTGTGTGTGTGTGTGTGTGTGTGTGTGTGTACATGCTTTCCACAATAACAGGAAGTATGAAAATTATAACACTCTGGGAAATTATAATACTCTGGGATTTTGCTGGTTTCCAAGAGAAGACCATGACTAGGGTTATGACTAAGTGTAAGCATATTTAGCTCATTCCCTTACAAATAGAAATATGAGACAGAAGAAAACATTTAAAATGAAAGAAGTCAGGAAACAGAGTTTGTCATGTGGATACATAGCGCACCCTGAATGAGATCTCATCCTGGGCACGCTGACACCACAACTCTTAATTCTCATCTATAATTACACTGTAATGCAACATTGATGAGCCCACAATGGACTTGTCTCTTTACAAAGTACATAATAGCAGAGGGCACTTCTTTAATTTAATGGCATGTATTGACTAGTGGAGAGCATTGCTTACTGATTACCCCAGCGAATACAAACATCTGCATCACCTTAATTAGAATCTTTGCCTTTTTGAACTCCATATAAACATGTAAAAGCAAAAAAAACGATATATATATAGAATAGGCAAATGTCAAATTAATCTGCTTGTAGCACTGGCGTCTTAGCAACTTATGATCTTGTAGGTGCTATCCAATCTAACTTAGTAACAGTATATTTACAGCATATCTAAATGAATTCTACTGCAAATGTAATGTAAAAGTATAAACTAGAATTATACTAGTACAGGGATATGACCATAGGATTATACTAGTACAGGGGTATAGGATTATACTAGTACATATGATATATGACCTTTGAGTTGCATTTCGAAGCTTTCAGATTCAAAGATAACATGCAGTGCCCGCTGTGATCATAACTTTGCTGATACCATTGAAACGACCATCTGTCCAAAGCAACACATGTTCATTAGATGTGTTGCTCTGGACAATACCTGGTCTTCTACACTGGACCAACCGATACAGGATCACTCACCCTTCATGGTGGCCCGAGCAGGACCAGGCAGCAGGGGTAACCACAGCAGAAACAGGAGGTACACCACAGACAGCCCATTATATCGAAATGATATTGCTGTGGAAACACACCGTTCAGGTTAAAAACTTCGCCACGAGGGAAATGTAACCTTAAAATGTGATTCACATAAATAGGTTTGTTTTGTTGCCAAATGTAGCTTTGTTGGGTTTTTGGGGGGGTATTCGTTCTCTTTTTAAGTTCTGTACTAACACCACTGCTTTGGTCTAAAAACCTGTTTATAACACAACAGCAGTGCTGAAGAAGAAAGAACACCTTGATGAAGAACACATCTGATGAAATTATGTTAAAAATGACTGTTGTCCTAAAGCCAAAATGATTACATGGCAAAACAAGCATTTTCATGGTCTATAAACATCTGTGGTGGCTAGGTAAAAATAGATTTATCTTCCCTTTCATTTCTACACAAGATAATACAGGGTTTTTTATTTACAAACCATCCAAATTACAATAAATCTGTCAGGTATTCAACAATATAATTTCAGTTCATTTACTAACTTAAGTTCAAGAAAAAATATTTGTTCATAAAAGCAGTCCACTTGAACTTAAACACATTCTAATGTTGTCTGTTATTGTGCCACTGGCTATTGCTTGAACTCTTTTCATTAATGCATGAATGTAAAGAAAGTATTTGTTTGTACCACTAAACATGTAAGATTCATTCTAGCAAAGTTCTCAGAGAAAGAAACACAACAAGAATAAACAACCAAGTAATACTAAAAGACCCATGAAGCATCTGTAGTACATTAGTAAGAGATTCTACAAAAGATAACTCTGTAAGGTCATTACTCACTACTCATAATGATACCAGTCAAGATCATTGCCATTCTTAACACCAGCCACAAATGTTCTCCTGTATTCATGTACATTTTAGAAAAAAATAATTAAAGAGTAGAATCTGGTATTTTACCTACCTGATAGTAAAATAAGAGGTAGCAGTACGTTATAGAGCATGCCTACTACAATATCTCCTGCCATGTTTATCCCAAGGATCACAAAATCGCAGATTTCTTAGAGTGTGGTCCTGTAGGAGAAACTCCTCAGATTCAGCAAATCCTTACAAGAGGAAATATCCTCAGGAGAGTAATATGAACACATGACAGTCTCACAGTCAGACTCCAAAACTAAACGTCCTGGTTCCTGTACAGGTTTTCATGCTGCTGTTATGTTTATAGGAGGAAGCATATCTAATATTCATGGAGGCTGAGCCCTCACCCAGATGCCCAGAGCAGCACTAGCGCAGCAGGGGGCTCTGTATAACAAGAGCTGCTTCACTTCAGAGATCAACAAACACACAGGGGCTTAGATATGGATTAAAGTGGGGACCAACTGTCTATTGCACTTAAAAGAATTAAGAAACCAGAGTCTTGGTGAGGTGTAGCAGCTCTTGGGTTTATAAAGATTTTTAAAAGATTTAGCTTTGTAGCATCATTACATCACATTACCTCATTACATAGCTAAACAGCACAATTACACTGTAAACGGCAACATCTTGAAACTATCTTGAAATTATCAAATTGAAATCAAAAACATTTAAAGTGTCTTAAAGCTAAAGCTTTATATTTCATTAACTGCAATTTATCTCTCCAGCTAATTTTAGTTTAGTGTAGTTTTTCTGTTTGCATTTCACTAAACAAACCTTCATGCAGTTCCTTTGAAAGCGACCTTCTTCTTCACAGAAAAAAGGTGTAATCCACAAAAATGGTTCACTTACTTATGTACTGCTAACTGTGAAGAAGCACTTTTGGCTAATTGAAGCCATTCGAAAGCTATTTGAGCTTATTTGAGCTATTTGAGTTTAGATGTTTTTACTGTGTGAACTCTGCGGTTCTCACTGGAAAATCAGCCAAGTATTTGCTAGTTATTTCTTGAGGCTTATGACTTAGCCTTATGAGTTGTATAGTGAATTAAAGCAAAAGGAAGTTCATTCTTTGTTATGCTATTATTTAGCCATCTGGTGTGGGCCAGCGGAGGATGGATTCCCCTTCTGAGCCTTCTTTCCTATCAGGGTTTTTTCTTCTCACCACTGTCACCTCGGCCGTCTCATTAGGGGTGCTTTAAATGAGTTTACATGAGTTCTGCATTGTGAAAACAAATTATAAAAAGTGTTATAGTAATATATTCTAACTTTTAGTTGTGCTGCACCAGTTATTTGTTAATATTTATTAGACATTTCTGTTTTATGTTTATATAGTTCTATGAAACAGTACTGTCGCGAGGCAGAAGCAGCAGGAGGTGATGGTGGAACTGTTAAAAGTTCATAACAACAGGAAAGCACAGAAATTGCCCACAAACAAAAACGCTACAATATTAACTCACAGGACAGAGAGCGCTAAACAGTCACAAACTCAGTAAGCATGAAGAGCATAAGGAAGCACTTGGAGTCCGGAACACGCACAGCACTGAACAGCAGGACCTGCAGAAGATGGGGGACTATGAGCAAGGGAGTGTCGATGTGAGGGTGTGTCTGGGTGTGGGCGTCTCCCCTGAGGTCCGGGACTGGCCTACTGTGACAAGTACCAATGCTTACAGTTGCTTGTTTGGTTTTTATGATGATGATGTGAAGCATCCTTCGGTTTGTGAAAGGCGTTATATAAATTCAATTATTATTGTTATTATTATTTACAGTACACAATGCTTATTCTCTGTACAACCACTGGTCAATTTGGATAGCATGCAGAAATTATGAAATGTTTTAACATGTGAAATCAGAAATCTAAATGATTTGGACATTTTAAATGAAACATATGGATTCTTCCATTAGTCATAAAAATGAATATGAGTGATTACTCTGATGTAAGTACTGCAATGTCCCACACAAAAATATTACAAGAGGAAGGAAAAGCATGAGTTTTCCAGTCTTCGTAGTCAACCTACAACAAAACTTTAAGGGAAACATATGTTACATGCTTAGCAATGACACTTATCTATCTCTCTCTGCTTTTTAAAGTAGACAAATTCCATAAAATTGTATTAGATGTACAGAGCTTTGACGTTTCCCCTGCGTTGCCTTTTGGTTTCACTTCAACTGAGCCTGTACTCATTAAAACACTGGACTTTAGCCCCATCTGGTGGTCATAATCGATCGATGCACCACAAAATGGCAATAGCTTGTACAAAACAGTTAACATTGTAAAATTACCCCCAAGAAGTTCCAGCTCTTGCGTAGTGACTTTTTGTTTTGTAAATAAATCCTGTATTTACAGTAAAATTTGAATAACAATTGTACAAATTGTTAAAACATCTCCAGCAGTAAAATAAAGGATTATATCAGCTTCATCCTTAACCCAGTTTTCAAGTAAGGCTCTGTTTGTCAAAAAGAGCATGTAATAAAACTGAAATTGACTTGTCCATTGGGAAAGGGGGAGGATATGTTCCCAAGAAATGCTGTCCCTAGAAGCTAGGTCTTGTGTATCGTCAAAAACAGCTGGACACATACAAACTCCTGTCCACACAACAAGCTGTCCCTCTGAACTCTCCTGACAGAGAACTACAGCTGTGGACACAACAGAAGCCCAATATAGAGCTCTCCAATCTCAACATGAGCCCAGTCCCAACGTGGGCTGTACTAGGCAACTCACAGCACCATGGCTCCTGCTCTATCTGCAACACAATGGAATGCTTTGTTAGACACCATAGCACAGCCATCTGCGTATCCTAGCATGAAAAGACTTTGATAAGTATCAGACTATATCTCACACAATAACGCGTATTTCACAGAATACATACAACTGATACTTCTGTTTACCACATTTCTCGCAATAATCCATGGTATGTTCTTCCAGACACTAGGATTACCGATCATGCAAAACTGTAGTCCTACTTAGGAAATGCTTCTGTGAACTTTATCTACATTCATTACTGACTGCATTAGATATTGCGTACAAAGATTCAAATTCAAAAGACTGCCCTCAGCTGTCCCTGCATGATAATGAGTGCCTAGCTTGTTCCAGAACTTTCTAGTCATGTGTAAGGTAAGTCACGGCTTGGTGCTGTTCCTTTCTCTGTCAAGTATTTTGTATTTTGTGATAGTGTACATGTCCTGTCTACCTGCCTACTCATAATTTATGAAATAAAGAAGCTTAAGCTTGAGTAATAAACATATAAATGGTAGTTGTCTCAGCCATTGTAAAAACAAACAAGTAAATCAGTTGCCCAAAACTACATTTTCTTTTGTCCTTCTATGACATATACCATGACCTTGGGAGCAACAAGTTTTTGGTTTTTTTTTTAAATATTTGGTTAGTTTGCTTTTTAGGAAAATTCTTGCAAGTGAACTACTGAAATTTTATTATTGAACTCTTCATTGTTTGCTCCTTGAACAGAGGTTTAGGTATTAAACACACCGTTTATTTCGTACTGTACAGTAAATTTGTCCAAGTAATACATCACACAAAAATACATCCTTGGGCAAGACTCTTAACACCACATTGACCAAACTCTGTAACATGTTTGAGACTGTAGGTTTCAAGGGTAGCCAGCTGTACAATTTAATGTGATGGTTCATGCAATTCCATGTAAGTACTGAATCATGTATTCTGACACTCCTTATGCAATTTATCATCCAGGAGGCATTTACACTAATACTTCTTGTGTGCCCGTTCAAGATTAAAGCAATTTATTAATATGACAAACAGACAAAGAAATAAAAATTGCATTGGGATAAGAAATTGCCAGAAGCAATTAAAAATTCCTATACTTTGCCACTCGATGAAGATAGATATGTTAGATTTTTCAAGAAACACCACCTCTTGCGTCTATGTAGATGAACACAACAACACGGACAATTTTTTAAATCTATGGATCCGCCTTCCAATCGCGGTCGTGAACACAAAACACACCTCTAACATCTAGCGCGTCTGGCGCAGTTCAGGTAGTGTCCTAGCATTAGAAACTTTGTCATGACTTCACTTTCGAGCGATGAGGTAGGGTGTACATGAATATTGCTTATTTAACAAGTTGTTATAAAACTTAAAGCGCGTAGCGGGTGTTATCTCAGGGCGGAAGTGCTTGTATGCAGAAGCCTGGATAATTGATGATCATCAGGAAAGCCGCACCACGCTACGTTCCTCCCTGCAACGATTTCATTTATCCTGCTTGGCAACTTATAATGACAATAAATGTTCCTTTTTTTCAGAGAGACTTATTATCTAATCATGTTACCAAAGTACTCTACGAATTCTTCTTGACGGCGTGTGGCCAGTAATGGGGCGTTGAGGAGTGTGTCGTAAAGTGACTGAAAGGAGGTTAGTGTAAACACAAAACAAGACATTTCCCAGTACGCAGTTTTTCAAACACGTTTCCCAAAGCACCTAATACACGCGGACTGTTGCCATTGCTAAAATAATATTTGTATAATGTTATACGTATTTCACAGTTTATTTGAATTATCAGGGGAAAGGGATAAATTGGCCAATGCACCTTTAATGAAGCCATACTGCTGAATTTAATAACCACTGCGAAACACGACTTTAGTCCACTGCGTTGATCACTCCTACCGGGCTCTGTCGCGTCGCCGGAGAGGGCGCCGTCTCCGCAGACGTCCACAGCGCTGACGTCCTGGGGAATCATGTGATTCGCTCCGTTCCCAGGGTTCAGTGAGAGCTGTTTGCCCCACCCCACCTCTTCAGCGCTGGCTATCTCACTGCCCTGGTCCTAGAGAAGGAGAAAATAGCGTTAAAAATAAAGCCCTTTGTCGACCTTACCCATCAGCGGTTTGCCGAGGGAGTTCCGTGTAGGAGTGGAGGAATGTGACAGACGGCGCTCTCCTCACAGACTTCATGCACGTGTGTGAACCGCCGCTCGAGTCCGTAACGAACAGCAGGCTGAGACTGTCAGTGGACCAGCGAACAGCCGCAAGATATGGGGGAAAGCCGAAAGATCTGTGTCCTTTTGTCATTTTAGTGCATCCGGATCATTACAAGCTCTGCTTTGTGTTACTTGGGCTTCGTTCAGAAGGTTTCCGAAGTAAAAGGACATACATTATATTGAATCTAAGAAGAAGATAGAGAAGGCCCACTGGATTGGGGAAAATCAGCAGAGAGCAGCCATCACAGAAACGGGGAAAGAAGGGAAAAAATTAATTATTTCTAAACACCAAATGAATACAAGAAGCTGTAGCTAGTATAACATTCGTGATCCATATATGGAGTTTTGCCGTTTTGGGGGAGAATGACAACCACGAAGAGGATACGCGTACAGTTCGTGTAGTTTAAACATTTTCGCTCGTCTAGCTTGTTAGCTAGCTAGGCTACCTAGCTAGGCTACAAGTAGGAAACGAGGAGAAACACGGCCTTGTGCTGGTGAAATGTTCAGAATTAAACAAAACCCGTATCTGTGTCAGTCCGATTACCACAAGAAATCAAAGCGAGTATTTCTTTCGGTCGGTTGTTCGTACACGTAGGGTACATCCGTTTCGTGACATGAAATTCTTCCCTCGTTCTTTATTGGAAAGTTGAGGGTGGAGGCCTCAAGTGATCAATGTATGGATGGATAATAACCTTCATTTTTATCTAGGACATAAGCCTTATCTTGTAAATTGTTGAAACCTATCCACATATTTAAAACACAGCGTTATTGTAAAAAAAAATCAGGTTTCTCAACCCTTTTACCCAGAGCTATGAAAACACGCATGATGAACTTACTGGTTACACAGCAATGTCACCATTGAACTATTGGGGTAGGCTATAGGTTACACTGGTGCGGCTTTGAAGATGTGTAGCCTACGTGTTGCCAGCAGTTCGGATAATTTCGTGGATCAAACGGATATAGAATAGCTTGTTTATCTGTTTATTTTTGACATACCCTCTTCCCTGGACCATTCTTTCGCGGGAAGATGGGCTGCTTGGGGAACAGCAAGACTGAAGACCAGCGAAATGAAGAGAAGGCGCAAAGAGAAGCAAACAAGAAAATTGAGAAGCAACTTCAAAAAGACAAACAGATCTACAGGGCCACACACAGGCTGCTGCTTCTTGGTAAGTTTCTAAAATGTGAACCGTGATTTTGAAGGCATTTATGACGATTCTTGTTTGGTTTGCATTGAAGATGGAAGTCGACTGTTTTCCTGTTGGCTGTGTTTGATGCAGTACCCCATGGCCGACTTTAGATTCCTGTGTCAAAGCTGTAGTCTCGCTGTACTCCACCTCACTGAATTGGTGGTTTGATAAACTCGCATTCTAACGAATAGTCACACATTTATACTGTTATGTAGTAGGATGTTTTTTTGACATTTGTAATCTGCCGGACTTCACCAGATCCCACTGAACAACGTGCGACATGTATCGGCATGTGGGTGTGTTCTTGTTAAACTGGTAATGTGGAAGTGTCGCTAGATCTGTAGGCCCGTATCTCACTCTGTATTACAAACATCCGTAGCGCTTAGGCCTGTCTCCTAAACATCTACAGCCATTTTCAGACATACTTTCCGTCTGAATTCTGCAATTGAGATTGCACTTCTTGACATTATAAACTCGGTTTTTCTAACAACAACGCACCGTGGCCTACCGGTAGTCTGTTTCCGTTTGAGCGGAAGTCGTCTTTATGTCGAAAACAGAACTGAACACGGTTTACCGTAATAAAAGTTCGGTGGTTGGGGCTTTGGTGCAAATTTACATGAGAAAACAAATCAAAGATTTGCTTCCGTTAGGCTACATTTCAGGTGCTGGTTAAAACAAATCGTCGCATGAGGCTAAAGAGAAACTTGTTTGTCTGTTTGGTTTTGACATTCTATCTTATCAGTTCTTTTTTTTCGCCACTGCTAAATGGTCAAAGATTTCCACTTATTGTATTCATGAAGAATAATGGACTACTAACTTTTGTGAATAGGACAGGTATTGCTTCAGTATGCATTTCAGGATTATTATTATCATAGATTTTTTATTAGAATTGATCATTGGTAGGTTACAGCCACAGCAGTGTACATCCTTAGAGTATCAGGCAAAATGCTTTTTAAATCTATCCTGTCGTCTTTTTTGTATTTTGGGCATGCACGAAAGATCACGTTGCTTGGATTATACAGTAAAGGAACCAATCAAACACGTTTTAGGTATTTTACACCCATTTCACCTTGTGCTATGCTGCTCAAAATATAGGTGTAAATACCACAGCCCTTTCCATATAAGAGTTTTAACAAGCATTGTGCATCTAACACACAGAACATGTTTACCAGAGGAGAGTTGTCTCAAGAGTTCCTCCCCATTGATCATGGTAATATGAGCCTTTTGAAACACTCAAAATATTGTCAACATCTTCATTTTTTGTTGAAAATCCTTGTTGTAGGCCTAGTGCCCTTGTGTGTGCGACACAACGCAAATAGACAAATCTGCCTTTTAGTCATACATGATTATTTACCTGCTAAGAGTTTTCTGGTAAGAGTTTGTCATTCTGAAGGAAAAGCCTTGTTACCTTCCTTTTAAAATCACTGCCAGTCAAGGATTTGCAATTGATTATATAAGATAATAATAATAATAATAATAATAATAATCTTTATTTGTATAGCACCTTTCATGCATACATGCAACTCAAAGTGCTTTACAGATTAAATAAATCAAAACATTAAAATGAAGCAGAGATTAAAAGAAATAATAAAAAATAAATAAAATTAAATGAAGTAAAATAAACAAAATAAACAAAATAAACAAGCAGGTAATAACAGGTAATAAAATAAAGGTAATAAAACGACAAATTCTTAAGATAATAAATAGAACTATTAAAATAATTAAAACAAACATAAAATGTAACTAAATAAAATGATATATAAAATGGAATGGAAATAAAATGGAAACCTGGTACAACATACATAGCTTAACTAAAAGCAGATTTAAACAGGAAGGTTTTAAGACCCCTCTTGAAGCTATGCAGGGATGAAATGTCTCTGAGCTCCTCAGGAAGAGAGTTCCAGAGTTTTTTGGGCCATAACGGCTGAAGGCACCCTCACCAATCTTTAATCGGCTTTTTAGGAATCACCAGTAGATTACTGTTTGACGACCTGAGAGACCTGACTGGAACATATCTAACTATCATTTCACTGAGGTAAAGAGGAGCAAGACCATGAAGACATTTAAAAACCATTACCAGAACCTTAAAATCTATTCTAAAGCTGACAGGTAGCCAGTGCAGTGAGTGGAGCGCAGGTGTAATATGATCCCTCTTTCTCGTGCGGGTCAGGACCCTTGCAGCAGCATTCTGAACTCGCTGTAGCTGAGAAATCGAGCTCTTTGGGAGAGCAGATAAGACAGCATTACAATAATCAAGCCTTGATGTGATAAATGCATGGACAAGTTTTTCACTATCAGCAGGAGAGAGCATATCTCGGACCTTAGCGATGTTTCGGAGGTGAAAATAAGCTGTCTTGCATGTGGTCATGATGTGTGATTTAAAGCTTAGCTCATTATCAAAAGTGACGCCCAAGTTCTTAACATATTGTTTGGCTTTCAGATTAATTTGATTTAAATAGGTCTGAACATCTTCCCTTTGTGAGTCACTACCAAGAACAAGAACCTCTGTCTTCTCTTTTATGTAATTGCAGAAAATTGTCAGACATCCATGTCTGTATATCACCTATGCACTCAAACAGTGAGCTAATTGATTTTAGGGCTTTAGGTTCTAGAGAAATGTAAAGTTGAGTGTCATCCGCATATTGATGATAACTAATGCCATGTTTGTTAATGATATGTGGTAATGGAAGCATATATAGGTTGAACAGTAAAGGCCCAAGAATTGATCCTTGGGGTACCCCACAAGTTATTTTTTTGATGTGGAGGAAGAAGTACCTAATGCAACATAGTACTCGCGCCCAGTTAGATACGATCTAAACCATTCTAAAAAACTAAGCCACTAAGGCCTACCCAGCTCTGTAGTCGATCAAGAAGTATTTCATGATCAACAGTATCAAAAAGCGGCACTTAAATCTAGCAGAAAAAGGACTGAGAGTTTACCTGCATCTTTATTCAATCTCAGGTCATTTACTACCTTAACTAGTGTTGTTTCAGTGCTGTGGAGAGCTCTGAAACCAGACTGAAAAGTGTCATTTATTTGGTTTATTTTAACATAATCATTCAACTGGGTTGACACAACTCTTTCAATGATTTTGCTAAGAAAAGGAAGGTTAGATATAGGTCGATAATTATTGAGAATTGTTGGATCAAGATTTCTATTCTTTAGTAGTGGTTTAACCACTGCAGTTTTAAGAATATTAGGGAAATGTCCCAGTTGGAGAGACTGATTAACAATCATTAGAACATCATTAGATAATGAGCTCAGAACCTGTTTGAAAAAGTATGTTGGTAAAGGGTCCAGTTCACAAGTAGAAGATTTTAGTGATGAAATCACATCAATTAGTGTTATCATGTCAACTTCTTGGAAATCAGACATATAACAGTTAGGTTCCGTAACTGGTATCAAGGTTGATGGTGTATTTGTGCTTGTTGCTATGTTCTCCCTTATACTAGTTATCTTGTCTCTAAAAAATATTGCAAACTCGTCACATTTTTCAACTGAGACAGATTCAGGGAAGACACAGGAAGTGGGGTTTACTAGCCGGTCTATACTTCTGAATAAGACAGCTGAATTTTTTGGATGAATCAATCAAAGTAGAGAAGTTTTTTCCGTGCTGATTTTACTTCACTGTTGTAATTATTCAGTGTTGTTTTATAAATATCAAAATGTACTTCCAATTTTGACCTTCGCCAGCGTCTCTCCGCCTGCCTGATGATGCATTTTACTTTTACATTTTACTGTACAATTTTGTTGTATCTTTTATCATAACATTTGTCACTATATTATTACAATATCAAAGTAGAGTGAAAAAAGTAGGTTTATTGAATAGAATTGAAACATAGATTCCTTTACTGGAAAAAAAACACATGAAGAATCTTAAATCTGTGGAATTCAGTAAATATTGAGTCCATGTCACATTCCTCCATAACAATCCACAACTTTCAGTAGTAAATTCAGTAGGACCTGGATGGTAATTGGCCTACTCTACAAATACAAATATGCCCACCCTTAATCTTCACTTTTTATCTCCCCTTAATCTTCCAAGTATTTTAGAACAGTATCAGACTTTTTAAACCATGCTATTTTCACTCCATCTGTGATTTGCTGCTGTCAGTTCGTATTCTCATGGTGTTTTCCGGATAGCAGAGTATTTTTGTTGTTCACGACTTGCTGTCACTGAGTGCATCATGTTATGTCAGCAATGAATTTTACCTACTGTGTATTTCAGGGCCAAAACACCCCCAAAACATTAATTTTCATACTTAAAAAGTCAGAGTCTTAAACGCTAAATGATTTTACAGATGAATTCACTGAAAAGGTAAGCACTTGGTATATGTAATGTCCTTAAGGTCTGGTAATTGATACATTACATGCTCTTGGCTTGTGGATGAAGAAAACAGCATATTGGTCAGTTCATATGTATGTGAATTACACACTGAAATGTTTGTGAATTAGTTAGTTCCCTGTGAGATTCACGAGGTGCTTCATATTTAAAAATATTCATTCACTAGGCTATATAAAAGTCCAAATAAGGTAATCGTTTATTTTGTCCTATACTTACTATCCATGGATATTTCTTTAGTCCTGATTGACTCATTTATTGGTTACAGTTGTTTGTGTTTAAAATCATTGTAATGGATTTAAAGTCGTTTGTAAATTTCAAGTATAAGTATCTACATTTGAAATCATGCTAGGTATATCCAATCTCTACATTTTCACAGTCAACTCATTATGAAAAAACGGTTCCTTTAGTAGTCAAATTACTGTTGTTGGATTGGTTGTTAGAAGACAGCATGGCTTAAAATTGCATTTTGTATTGTTGTATCACATTCTGAATTAAATCATAAAAATGGCATAGTTATTTTGTATAGCTAACATCCCTCCCTGACTCTCTCTCTTCCCCTCCCTCTTTCTTATCTTCCTCTCCCTCTCCCTCTCTCTTCCTCTTCCTCTCTTAATAGGTGCTGGAGAGTCTGGGAAGAGCACCATAGTCAAGCAGATGCGGATTTTGCATGTGAATGGCTTCAATGCTGAGTGAGTATTAATGTAATCATTTTGTTTAATCTTGTTTAACTGTGTTTATTAGTCTTTGGCGTGCTACACAACTCTATCATTTTGTCATTATTAAAAATGATCAGTAAATAAGGGTGTTGCTAAAGCAACAGGCCGTTTAGAGGTATCTTATTATTTTGTTTGTAATTAATTTGATCTTGTTCTGGCATACGGTTTGTAGGAATCATAAAATCAGTAGTTTAATATAAAGGTTAGTTTTAAGTACATATCAAAATATATGTTGTTTAAAACTCAGCAAGGACAGTTGGTTTTCCTATAATGGATTTTATATCCATGGGCCTTCATTTCTCACCGCCGTGTAATCATGCTGAGTGTACATGCAGCGGGTCCCATGCAAAAAAAATTATATTTCCATAAATGTTTACATGTTTGCAATGGACTACAGTTAAACAGCTGTGAGGTGCGTTTTCCTGTCATGAACCCAAGTTGGGGAATCCCTCTCCTGGAGGTCATCTCTTGTGGGATTTAAAGGGAACTCTTGACGCTTTTTCAGCACATTTCTTGGTACAGATAGCTTTAAATCCCACAAACACGACTACCTAGAATGACTGGCATGGGTATTGTAGGGAAAATTTGGACATGGTTTGGAATACGTCTCAGGATGAAAACATTACAAAGTGCCTTTCTGTTCGTCTCTATAAATGTTGTGATTTGAGTTCAGCGTTGCTATCTGGTATGGGTGCAAATTGAAATGAAATATCTTGTAAATTGGCGAGCAGGGGGCGTGGGGCTTTATTCGTGTCTCCAAGAGCCCAAAAATGACCTTTATTTTAATTAAATTTGCTACTGATTTGTCGTGATTTCTCATAGAGAAGTTTGAGATGCCATGTTAATGGAATACTTTTGTAGGGCTTTTTATTACACTAGTGGATGAAGTAAATAGCTTTGGCTATTTACATGTTAGATGTCTAGACAACATAAAGTTGTGCTACAAAAATGGCATTAAGCACGCATGATCTTCTGTTTTGCATATTCTGTCACCTGCTCAAAAATAGTTTGAATGAACATCTTTGACATCATCGGTTTTTGGATATATTTTGAATACATGTCCTCTTGTGTTTGTTTTCTCAACAAATAAATTTTTTCTGAATTTGCAGAGAGAAAAAACAGAAGATTCAAGACATTAAGAACAACATAAAAGAGGCCATAGAGGTTTGGACAATTTCAGTTTTTTAAAGTCTATTTTAAATATATAATTTATTTGATATACAAGTGTTATATAAGAGGCTGAAATGTTTAAAGGAAAAAGCAGAGAAAGTGATGCCAAGTCACGTGGACACTGTTGTCCCGACGCCGGTGCCACAGTCTGGATGACTCGGTTATATCCGCCACATGGGCCTGGTGCTCCTGTCATTAGCCATTCTGTCTTGTTTCAGACCATCGTGGCTGCTATGAGTACACTGACTCCACCTGTCCAGCTAGCCAGTCCAGACAACCGACGACGGATCGAGTACATCCTCAACTTAGTCAATCACAAGGACTTTGAGTTCACAAACGTAAGTGTTCAACCTTATTCTGACATAGAGCAGGAGACAGGGAACTGAACCATGACTTTTATGGATGTGCTTGTGTGTGTGTGTGTGTGTGTGTGTATATATATATATATATATATATATATATATATATATATATATATATATATATATATATATATATAGAGAGAGAGGGGGGGGGGGGCCTGTGTCATTCTGTAACTAAATACTGCTTATCCACAATTTTACCCTGAATAAACTACATTATTACAGTACTAATAAATGCTCGCTCTTAAATATCATAATAAACATAATAGTATTATCATTAACCCTTACATTATGAGTTATAACTGTGAAAGGCAGAGTCTCCTGTTTAAATAGGGTCATTCTTATCCACTTCAAAGTGTTCTGACCTCTTTTTGAAAAAGGGGTATGACTAGAATTCAAATCATTTCTCTGAATATATTCACTGCACTGAACGTGTTTGTATGGCTTTTTTTGTAAACATACTTACCGTTTGCTCAATGACTTTCCATCTCTCTTAGGAGTTCTATGAACATGCAAAATCTTTACGGCTGGTTTTATTTCTGGTTCTAGAGAGGTTATTGGAGAGGTATCACTAGAAAATATGCTATGGTGAACTATATCCTGGTAAGATGTAGTAGTCATATCTCAGGGCAGAGAGACCATTTCCGTCTAATCATAAAGACATCGGCGTACCCAGTCAGAGCTACACGCGTCTTTTTAAGGATTCGTTTCAGTAAAGCATTTGTTGCATTTGGTGTAAAGCACTTTGATTATGTTGAAGTGTACTGAAAAGAAAAAAAAATGCAAACATATGTATATGATAGAGTACACTGTAGAGTTGTGAACCAGCAATTAAAATGTTCTGTTTGTTCAGAAACAGCTTTTTCATGGAGAGATGCAGATCTGTTTGGTGGTGAGCTGACCGTATGGTTAGCAGCTATAATACTAGGCTTGGGTCCATGACTCCAAGCAGTCCTGTTTTTTTATGTTAATAATAACGATTTCTTCCCTTCACCATGACCAATAGACTGTGCTACTGTTGCAGATCCCTGAGTATATCAGTAGAACATCCTAAAATAATCCTCATTCTGCAAATGCTTTTGGGGAAAACCAAAACCTGTACTCCTTAACCAGCAAAATTGTATCAACCCTAGATGTCACAGTGGAACGCACTACATGCGGGACTAAGTTCTGACCGGGGACATCGCAGTATTACATTAGTCAGCCCCTTTGAGATTTTCCATATGTGTGAATTGAGTTGTTAAGAGGTTTTCGAGCAAGGGGGGAATAATGAACACTTGGTCTCCTCCCTCCCCTGTTCATTAACTGCCTCAGGGATCCAAACAGCCCTTGAAATGCGCACGAAGGGCAGCCATATTCCTCTGGGCCAGACAGTTAGCGCACAGATCCCCACACAAGCATTCAGGCACACACAATTAGCACACGCTTAACCCTTCCAGTGCCTCCTACGCCGACACGTTGGCCCAAACAAGCTGCTGGAATACAGAACCGAAGCAGCGGCGGCCGCGTGCTGTTTGTCTTTCCACGCCCACTGATGTCTGTTTTGCAGCGATGCACGAGACGTGTGCTGCTTTTGTTTTAGAGATTCTCCGTCGCCACGTGTCATAGCAGTAAGGGAACCGAACATCTGCGCAAAAAGGCACATGAATTTGTCCTTGTAGACAAGTGCGTTGAGTGCAGCAGAAACGTGATGTTCTAACTTTATTCCTGTTTTTAATTCAAATCTGATGTCTTATTAGCTGACCTGAGATCAGGTTCGATGAGTGATTAAGCAAAGTGATTTGGATAGAAGTACATTCCACGGCACTTGACAACACCCTGCGCAATGAGGAGCGAAAAAAGGATTAACAAATTAGCAAATTGTCCTTATTTTGAATTTTTAATGGTGATGGTCCTCAAAAAAAATAAGAATGAATGTAGGACAAAGAGTTAAAAAGCATAAGGCATGTTTCACTGCACACCCTCAGACTCGGCTAAACAAGGTGAAATGTTTTGTCATCTAAATAAGTATGTTCTCCTAATTTGGTTAATGAGTCTTAAGACTCCATTGAACGTCACATTTTGAGATAATCATTGGTCTATCTTGCTGGAATCGGTGATGTACTTCAAGGGTCAAGTCTGCTGTCCATGTTCTGTCTGTAACTAGGATCTTAATTTTTACTTTCAAAAAAAGCTTCTAGTCTGTAACCAGCTAAGAGAGTTTGCAGTGTGTGCACACATATTGCAACATCACTACTTTAACCATTCCCATCTCCGCTATGTACATGGTGCATTTGGCCTGCCCAAATTAAACACAATGTGTGAAGCTGATTTTGGAAAACATCACCGATCATTTTAAAGTATACTTTGTTTCCAGTTTGACAAGTAAACAGTAAGAACATTGACTCCTTACCTGCTTTAACTGGAAATCTCAAAACAAAAAAAAATGTTTCTGGTAGTTTTATAGTGTTACATGCGACATCACAAGCATCAATGTAAACACAGTGAAGCAACCACTGGGTGAATTATGGATGGGGTTAAATGTACAATATGAATTTTAAGATGGCCAACAGTTCTATTTAAAGGCATTTGTTTCTGGTTGGTCTAACCTTTTGACTGCAGATGATACCAAACCCTTCCCATTGCCAAAATGTGTTCGAACATTGTCTGAATTAGCCAATTGAAAGTAAGTATAAGTTTGCATACTATAGCACTCATTGAACCACATATGAGTTACTGCTTGCATTGTGCACTCGATGTCCTTTGTAAAACTAGTAGCAGAAAACAGGGAGAGTGTGTGGTTTTGGTGCAGGTCCTGATGGGCAGCTCACTGGCTAGTGAGGGTACAAGAAGCAGGGATCACCATGGCGCAGGGTTGGTGTAGAGGGCATGTGACTGCCCATAAAGGAGCCCTCTGTCTCCCAGACACATGCTCAGAGGCTTCGGCCTACCCTATCTGAGATGTGGACATGGTGTGCATGCATGTGTGTACAGGGAGAAGAGTATTTTTGTTTCACCTGGTAGCTACAGATTTGCTGCCCCTACCCACCCACCTCCATTTGTTAGCCTGATGATGCTGCTGTTCTGTTCACACAGGGTGTGTTACATTTAAACTTTCTCCATATGCTTTTAAATGTTCATCCGGATACACAGAGGCTGTGAGGGCCTGTGTCATTCTGTAACTAAATACTGCTTATCCCTAATTGTACCCTGAAAAAACTACATTGAAGTACTAATAAATGCTCACTCTTAAATATCCCAGTAAGCATAATAGTATTATCGTTAACCCTAAAATTAGCAGTTATAGCTGTGAAAGGCAGAGTCTCATGTTTAAATAGGGTCATTCTTATCCACTTCAAAGTATTCAAACCTCCTCAAAGTCCGACCTCTTTATGAATAAACGTATTTATCGTTTGCTCACTGACTTTTCTATCTCTCTTAGGAGTTCTATGAACATGCAAAATGTCTATGGCAGGATGAAGGGGTGAGAGCCTGTTACGAGCGCTCCAATGAGTATCAGCTGATTGACTGCGCACAGTAGTGAGTATTTGTATATCTGGGGTGGCCTGCAGTAGCTCCTACACACATGTTCTTACATGCATCAAACTTCGATGCATTCGGTCCGCGCCCAAGATCGTTCTTTCCTATTGTCCTGTCCTATTGTCTTTCTCATTCACCAAAATAAAAGTCAGGCAATGACAGGGTTAGGTGGGGGTGGGATATTATGTTTTTATATGTTATATGGTCTTGCAATGCTCTTTTTTTGATTAATACTTAAAATTCTTAAGTCATGTGCTATGTTTCGACCCAATAATAGCATGCTTGCAAACCAGGTTATCATGCTGGCCAATGATCTGGACATTTCTTTTCATAATATTTTTACCGACTGAAAAGGAAAACATTGTAAACAATGGAAGTGCTTCTCTTTCTTTCAAACACAGGGTTCTTGAATCTGTTAAAATTATTGTTGCTCTGCTAGGCATACAATGTACATATACAAAGTGTGTCCTGAAAACCATCAGTCCAGTATCCACTGGTCAGTTTACTTGGTCCCCTTACAAAGTTTTACTCTCCACAGTGCTGACTGCCCCCCACCCCCTCCCCCCATTCCTGCTTCATCTCTTTAGCCCTGTTCAGATGGGACTGGCTCTACATGGGGATGATTGGAATGAAACATTTCATACCTCTCCTCAGTGCTGAAACTCGTAATAACATTAGAACTCTGCATTAAAATTACTACAGGACGAGCGAGTTTATAGCGTGAGCCCGGATGTTATTTACACTTCTTTACAGCTGAATAGGGTTTAACAATAGATCTGTGAGGCACTCAGCAATACAACTAGCAGCTGTGATTATAAAATTAATTAGTAAACCTGCAGGATCTCGATTTTCTCATTGATTTTTTTGTTTTTCCTCTGAATAATGCTCTCCCGTGTAGCGTAAGGAGTGGAAGATTGCCATTCAGACTAAGTAAATGGTTGAGGCAGTATTAAAAAAACAATTTGAAAACTTGCCAAAAAAAAAAACTTCCAATGTGAGAATTGTATCCAGACGGGACTAAAGACGAGTTGCTGAGTTAGGTGAAGACAGCAGGTAATTCTCCGTGTAATTTTCTTAGGAGAGGAAGAAGATAAAAACGGACATGGTTGATTCGGACAGAAATAGTCAGAGAAGCAGCAACCGTAAAAGAAGAAATTACCCCAGGCCCCCTTTAGATTTAATCCCATCTGCAAAGGGCTTTTGAGTCTGAACTGCCTAGTGACTAAAAGACTTCGCCATTCATCATACAGTATGATTTACATCTCTGCAGATGGTTGACTGTAACGTTTATACATGTGGATTGGTATATTGTAGCGATTGTGTAGGAGTAACAGATCCTATGCAGACCTGAGTTTGGGTTTTATAAGTCACACATTCTCTCACAGATGAGGTTCAACTTCGAAAATGAGTTCATTCAAATTTTAGCAAACCAGGCTTTAAATCTGGGAATATTGACATTAACTACAGGGAATCCGAAATGAAGTTAATGCTTCACCAAGTTATTTCTGGAGTGAAGTCTATACCACTACCAGACTGTTCTGGTATGAACATGTCTGCTTGTTTTTTGAGCAGTGACTTTGTTTTGTATTTTATTCAATATGTATAATGTTTAATATATACACAATTGTTTTGCAAAACAGACTAAGATGGTATTAATATGCCTTCTAAACTTCCTGCATTTCTCTTCCAGCTTTTTAGACAAAATAGACATCGTGCAGCTGAGTGATTACACACCATCTGACCAGGTATTTCTCATATCTACACATCACTTCTACTGGAGTAGGGTTGTGTATTTAGGATAAATGCTTTATAACATTTTAATAACATAGCTGAAATTGCAGTGGGAAAAGTCTTTGCATAAACCATCGGTTTCCTTATGTTTTTGTGTTTGTCTTTCAGGATCTGCTCAGATGCAGAGTTCTCACCTCTGGTATTTTCGAAACAAGATTCCAAGTGGACAAAGTGAATTTCCAGTAAGCAATTAAATATGCTACATAACCGTGGTCATATATAATTCATCTCTGCATTATTTGGGAGATAAGGCTTGGTGTAGGGAAGTAGGATAGAATAAGTTTGCTTTACCACCAAAGTAGGATAATGTTAGTTTTACCACTATTAATTCTAATTTAAGGTTCATAAAAAAATTATAAATGGTACACTGGATCTATAATCCATTTTCTACAGTGTAATTTTTTCTTTCTATTCGGAATAAATATGCTTAAAAGTGTGGCTGATATTTACTATGAAATATTTATAATGCACGTTTAGAGTCGTACACCTCTGCTTCCTTCAGTTGCATTTTAAAGGTTTTTTTCTTTGCACAATGCTGCCTCTGTTAAAGTAGCACAGTTAGGTTGTGTTGAGTGTCTCCATACTGGTTTGAGACCAGTGTTTGCAGACTTGAGAACACCACCAGTGAGAAAGTGGGCTATGTTCTGATGTTGCAAATGGAGCAGTTGTTTCAGGTCATGATTGGTTAATTGTTTTAAATCATTATAATCTTAGCAAATAGATCCCACTATTGCAGTGCCAGTCCAGTAAGTGATAAATTGATTTAGGGTTAGGGTTTCTAAATATGTAGCATGCCAGTTGTGAGCACTGTATTCCTGAAGATGATTCAAGAATGTATTATGATTTTAACGAATTGACCACAACTCAAGAATTCCACAAATTGGAACATGATTTATCTGTCAAGGACTAATTTCACTAATGCCATTTCACCTAATCGGTGAATTGGAAAATTCTTAAATCTTGCTTTCACTAAGGTAGTCCTGAAACAGTTTGAATATTACTTTGCATATTTTTTATTCAGACAAGAATTTCCAGATAGACAGATTTCCAGTTTAGGTCTAAAGTAAACTTAATATTGAGGAGATTACACTTTATTAGTTGTATGCATATTTTATGACATTACTCTTGAGTGATGAACGTTGATCGTACAGAAGCACCCACACTTTGGTGTGCTTAAACAGTGAGAAGAAAGATTGGTGTGATGTGTAAAATATTTGCTTTGCCCCCCAGCATGTTTGATGTGGGTGGCCAGAGAGATGAGAGACGGAAATGGATCCAGTGTTTTAATGGTAAATACTTCTCTCTGCTGTCAGTGGGGTGGCACAGAAATCATGCATGGATTTTGGTTGGTTCAGGGAAATGTTTGTTTATATATGTTTATAAAAAATGTTTTTTGTTGTTGAGAAATGAGAGAAATCTCTCTCTTCTCTCACTCAGATGTAACTGCCATCATCTTTGTGGTGGCCAGCAGTAGCTATAACATGGTCATCCGAGAAGACAATCAAACCAACCGCTTACAAGAAGCACTGAATCTCTTCAAAAACATTTGGAACAACAGGTCAGTATGCGAATACATGTGAACTCACCGACACTGGCGCCAGGTTAATGCTCTATAACAACGTGCGTCTCCTTTCTGCCTTTCTCCCCCAGATGGTTGCGCACTATCTCTGTAATTCTCTTCCTGAACAAGCAGGACCTCTTGGCAGAGAAGGTCTTGGCAGGAAAGTCAAAGATTGAGGAATATTTTCCAGACTTTGCTCGCTACACCACGCCAGATGATGGTGAGATATGACCTTCGCTGGCACACGCAAGGTCAAAGTACTGCAGGCTTCCAGAAAATCATTTGCAGAACTTTATTGGCGCTTATTATGCATCGTGCTCAGACACTATTCCAGTATCCATCTTTGCAGCGGACGTAGTAACAGTACCAGTAATAGAACACAGTGTTGAGTGTAAACCGCAGAGGAGCACAGAGTCCTGATGGCTCGTAGAAGGGGTTTCACGACAGAGCATCTTAGCAGCTCTTCTAAAGCTTCTGAAAGGCAGATTCACAAGCTAAGAATATTCAGAGGTCTAGAAATGGCCTCAGGTGTGTCAGGGTTTTTGGATGTGTGTAGAGATGGTTTCTAAAAATACCTGTTTTCGAGCAGAGTAACCGTCAGTAGTGTGGACACTTTTTTTTTTTTTTTTTTCTTCATTACTGTCATTATATTTTCAGCCCGTTAGCTTGTTCTTATTTGGTGTGAGGAATTCTGAGTAAAGATTTCCACAGTTCTAGGAATAGGAATATGTATCTAAACCGTTCCCTCCCTCTCCAGCAACCCCTGAGGCAGGGGAGGACTCTCGAGTCACAAGGGCGAAATACTTCATCCGGGATGAATTCCTGGTGAGTGGATGAGTTTATTGGCAGGGCTGGAAAAGTGCACTGGCAGACTGCTGTCATAACGCGTGGACTGGTGCCGTCCACCTATACAGACATAATGACGCGAGTCCTTTGGCATTGAGCGTTTTGCGTCTTCTCTTTCCTTTCCATCAGAGGATCAGCACGGCGAGCGGTGATGGCCGGCACTACTGTTACCCACACTTCACCTGCGCGGTAGACACAGAAAACATCCGCCGCGTCTTCAACGACTGCCGAGACATAATCCAAAGGATGCACCTCCGCCAATACGAGCTCTTGTGATCGGAGGAGGTTGAGCCACGGACTATGAAAGAGCTCTTGCGATTGGAGGAGGGTTGAGAGCGATGGACTGTCTAAGAGCTGATTGGTCGAGGAGAGAAGAATGAGAATGAGAGGAACTCTCTCCCGTTACCTGCTGACTTGCTCTCATGCTGGGCTCCCTATACATACACACACACACACACACACACACACACTGTTGCCCAGGAAAACCTCATTGTCAGGGGACCAAAAAAAAAATAATAATGATGACACAGCCCCATTTCAAGACTGGCTGCATACGGACCTTGAGACTAAGCTAATTCATATGATCATTTGCACAAATAGATGCAACATACAGACATAATCACGATCGCCCTATCTGACATAAAATGATGTACCTGCAAAGACATTGCTCACATTCTCTCATCTTGTATTAGCTCACCCTCTGATCAGGGTGCGTGCCAAACCACACACATACACAGGCACAGCTAACCCTGGCAGTACTGTCGACAGTCTGGAGCTGCTTTGTGATGACCCCTGCATCACATGACCATGCCTGGCTATTTTTAATTGTCTGGATCTGCTTGGTTGACCTCCTCTCTTGCCCAGAGACTAATGGTTTCCTCACTGAATTGTTAAAGCGGCAGGATGGACTGCAGTGAACAAGAGGGACACTGAGATGTGACCTTTCACACGACTTGTTAGGTGCTTCTGGAAAGACTAACTGTAACGTTAGAACAACCACGGCGCTCCGCTTCACAACGCCACTCCCGTCCTTTGATCATCTAATTTAATGCAAATAATTTGATTCGACAGCACTCTTGCTTCAGAGAAAAAAAACAGTTCATGTAAAAGAGTGAAAGACAGCTATTGCCAATGGAACACTGCTCCCTTCAACCATGTTTCCTCTCCCTCTCTATCCACCCAGACCTCCTTTTCCTGCCCTCTCTCTCTCTCTCCCTTTCACGCTGTTTTCTTCCCTCTCTTTCTCTCACCCTGTTTTACTGCTGGACTATTATTCTTGTACAGACTGTAAAATGTATTATTTTGTACTTTATTGAAGAAAAAAAGACTTGTAGAAGATCCCTGTGCCTTGATCACAACACTGCGTGGAAAAAAAAAAGAAAAAAAAGAGCTAAAGGTGTAAGGTATGTGTGTGCGCTGTAGCGCTTGGCCTCCTGGCCGCCCCTCCCCCGGCACCACGCCCACGTTCTCCCGCTCCTTCCTCAAGCCGCCATTTCTCTCATGTCGTGTTATTCCAGCTTGTTTTACATCCATGTGTCCCCAAAACAGAGATATACTAAGTATAACAAATATGGATGTAAAAACAAACTTCTGTTTCTCAGTTTCTTTTTTTATAGAAGTATCACCCTTGTGTGCACTGTTACAGTACGTTACTTCTACTGCAGTCCTGTTCCCAGAGGGCGAGGACCTTCCTTGCCATTTTATTTCAGTTTTAGCTTTAAGGTTAAAGGTGATGGGAGATGGGGTAACCAAATGCAAAATCTGGCTTGTTTCTACATTAATTCCATTTTTCCTAACTAAAGAAGAAACAAAAATAGTTCTGTTTGGAGTCATTCTTGGCTGCATTTCTGAAAGGGAACCATGGTTGATGGGGGATTCAGTTATTTCTCTTTAACAAACTGAAAGTCAGTTGCATGTGTCTCTGATATCACAGTGAATGGTTGTTTAATCACTTAAACATTTCTTCTTACATTATGTGACCGTGGTACAGTTAGTTGTTGCTTTCTTTCTGATTCATTATGTAGAGCAGATGAGTCCCTCACAGATAAAATACAGGTTTTGGTTGATGCTAACCACTAGATGGCAGCAAGCTGCAAGTCAGTTTGTCTGAGAATTGTCCACTACAACAGAACCGTCTTTTATTTAGGTAGGCGTTTCAAAACTACTACAAAACTACATCCTGGGGATGATGTATTCAAAACACACTTGAAAATGTAAAATTATTATAAAGCCTCTCACGAATCAGAGTTATTTTAATTTGGTGCATGCAGAAACTATATCCACTTTGGAACAGGGTTTCACTAAACACCTGAAGTCATGGGAAAAGTCACCGAGAAGAGTCTCAATCAAAAGGCAAATCCAGCTGTGATCTCCAACACTGGGTTTAGGATTTTGACCAATATGAAATTTAACCAGTGTGAGAGGAACCTGCATTTTCATGTATTGCAGCATGTGAATCTGTATTGAACAGATAGGCTGCAAATGCTTCACACCAAAACAGTTGATAAGGGATGTATTTTGAAATGCGTTCCAGCTTCCCAGGCTACATATTCACCGAGCAAAAACATGGATCATTTAATGCTTTTTTCAGTGTTCATTTATTTTTTCTCCTTTTACCTTTATGGGTAATCATAAAGTTAGGAAATCATTAAGATACATGTTATTGCTGTGTGACACAAAAAACTGCTTAAATCTTCTTTGTGTTATATGATCATGTGATCACGACTTGGATTGGCACCACAGAATCACTACAGCTGTGGCCATTTGGGTCAGTGGTATAGATTCACCCTGTTCAGAGCCTCTTTTGTCTTCTGTTGGTGATAATCTCTTGAAAAGACCAACATTTGATGTTCAGCCCTAGGTTTGGAAATGCCCACCCTACTATCAAAGCCATGCAAACAGAAAGGCGATGAGCTTCGAGTGCTGTCAGCAGGGCTGTTGGGATACTGGCCCCACTGAGGTGGAGGTCTACATCTCCTCCAACTCTAAACCATCTCTCTTGCTTCAAAGTGTTTTGTTGTTTTGTTTGTTTTTTTTACAAATCTCTGTCTCTATTTAATCTGGCATACACAAAAAAGTGCAAAAGAGTTGCGTAGAGTGTAATACCATGAAACTTTACCTTGAGTTTGATGATTCAGAATACTAGATTTAGCAGAACATTTGTTGGGGCACAAATTCAAGCACAACTTTGCAATTTTAACAATAATTTACCTTACTAGACAGGGTGTTTTTGAGTTCATACTGTTTCTTTAGATTAGGGGGCTTCTGTCAGAAAAGCTATATAAACCCCAGTGAGCTAATGCTAAGCTATATAAACCCCAGTGAGCTAATGCTAAGCTATGTAAACCCCAGGGAGCTAATGCTAAGCTATGCAAACCCCAGGGAGATAATGCTTGTCATTTATGCCATTGTCTGTGCCTACAGTATTCTCCAGTACTGGCATCCCAACTAAACAAATGTAAAAAATCACCCAATGAAAAGCAACACTCAACATTGTGAGAATGCTGTATCTTACTGTGATTTCTTAAAGTATATTTCCCTATACTGGGGATGAAATATGTATTCCAAAACATCCATTAACGTTATATTGATATGTTTATCATTTGGGCTTCTCACTGATTAGTTAATACAGCAGAAAACAAGTCAGAGCTTTTTGCAGAGAATGGAACATAATCTTTGTTTTTGTGAAGCATCTCATGGCCCAGGATTGAAAAACGTTCATCTCTTGCATGTTTAATTGGCTGAAGGTTCTCCACAGCTACAGAAGTGGTACTTCACATCAGTGATGCTGTGTGTCCTTGTTGAGGTTATTTTATATGTTTATACCAGAGATATAGATGGAAATTCTGGGAGAAAAGCTGGTGAAACCATTTAATTAGCATAGCTGTCGATACTTGTATGATCATTTGAATCCGATTTGAAGTGTGGCTCTTTCTGATTGCCTTTATGATACTTGGACAGTTGCGGAATGTGATGAAAATGAATTGATATACAATACGGAACAAGGTCTGACTTTGGTCCTGAAAATATGACCCACGACGTGTGCCCATTTCTACAAAAGATAGGATCGGTTCAGTTTGGCTCTTAATAACAACTATATCCTGTTGCAGTGATATCCTCTCACACTTGCAGACATCTCAATCCTCATTTCAAACCTGATACTTATTCCTACACTGGAAAAGCCCACATCCAAATTTCTGACACTCTCCAATACCGTTTCTCTCAGATCTTTGTCATTTTCTCATTTCATTGCCAGAATTCATCAATAATGATTACATATTTTGTCTTCATAGCATTTTTCACTAGGATGTTGCAGATGAGTCACTGTTACTGTGGTACATTAAAGATTTTACTGGAACATCCTAGAAAGCCGAGTAGGAGCTTCTGTTAAGCCGTTGCTTAAATGGCACTTACTCCCTTGCACAAATTCTCTTACTCCACTTTAAGAAGCACTTCTCTACACATCTTAGTGTGTGTTTCTGGTTAAAGTGTGGTTTTTGGTATTTGACAAATGTTTTGGATTATGAAGGATATGTCTTCTGCAATGAAAAGGAGACATTTTTTAAAGTGGAAAACCACATACTAAAATAAAAAAAACAGACTGGCTGTAGAATATGGTGCACAGTTGGTGTACAAGTGTGTTGTGTATACTGCCACACATCTTCAGTATGCCTGCTGTGTTATTCTTATCTGTGGGAGATTAAGATGCTTATTTTTTTAAGGAAATCATATGAATATTATCATATATTCCAGAATAATGGAAAACAAGAACGCCTTTGCTTTAATAAGCTTAACTGAGGAAAAAAGGAAGAGATGCTCAAAAAAAGCAAAGAAAACATAAAAAAAGAGTTATAAATGTTTTGAACCTTATATCTTTGTCCTAGATGGGCTACAGATGTTACTTCTGTATACAGGAATATTCTATTTTTGTCTCAATATGGTGCTGGCGTTTTAGCCCTTCATATTCGAAAACGAAGCACTTCATTGAATATCAAGATACGGCGAATTAACAGAGCATACATTGTAGCCCTATACTAATTTGATAATTATTTAGTTATACAATTGAGTTCGAAGGCACTGACAGCAGTTGTTGAAAACAATATTTTTTATTATTGTATATTATTAAGTCTTTGACATCTATAATAACAAAATCAAATGTGTAAGTATTAAATTTAATAACACTTCTAGTGACATACTCTGATTTCTGATACGACCATCTGTGTCGTCAGCGCCGAGAGAGATGAGCGCAGGGACTATCTTGCACCTGACGCATAGCCTATCCCGGCTCCACCTGTGCGGTAGGAACGGATTCTTGGGGGCCTCAGTGGTACTAAAGCCAGTGGTAGGCGAAGCTCTTTCTTACCATATGCAACGGGTTTAGAATTTTGAAGGCTTGATCCAAGAATGTTTAAGACTGTCATGTGACAGTTATGAAGATGGCGCATCGCACCTCTCTTACATTCTCTCGAACCGCGACGATCAGTTTGAACCGATGAGCGTTTCGCACGGACAGCCTCAGAGCGTTCATCGGTACAAATGATAGGCGACTTAAGAGACTTTCAGGGTCAGACTACATGTGAGTATATGTGTATGTAGGCTAGGCTACGTGTGAAATTGCTAAATAAATAAATTAGCTCAACTCGGTCTACTCCAGCTCGCTCACAGACACTGCAGCAATAACAGCGAAGATCAGATTTCCGTTCATTACCGGGTAGTGAGACCGGGCGCTGCATCACGGACTGCAGATGATTCATTTTCGCGGGAATAAAGAAGAGGGACTATGATAGACTGAGGAATGAAGATGAAATTCTAGCGGTCGTTTTTGTGAGTGTTCTGACATGTAGCCCCTTCATTTCACGTAGCTCTACATGTAGTACTAGAGTAAAGGCTACATATAGCCTAGCCCTTCATCTTGCGAGCATCCTCCCACGACACCAGCGGAATGGAGATTGGTTTTCAGGGAATCTAAATCATCTTATGAAATAATGTGGATCCCAACAGAGGATGAAAAATTCGGAGTTGGTAAGTGTACATATTCTTCTTGACGTCATGTTTTTGGTATTTATAATGTAGTTCACGACTCTAAGATTTAGAGCTATGCAACAATTCCTCCTTAGCGAAGTGCTGCGCTGATAACATTAGCTGGCGAATGTACAATTACTCGTTTACGGATCAAATTGTCAACTCATACGTTCATTAACCCAGTTTCAGTTAAGGTTATTAATTAAAATGTTAATTGTTTCAAAATTTCATACACAAAAAGATCCGTTTCTCTACACGTGATAGGAGGTCTGCTGAACTGATCATTTGCATTGGCCATGGCGCTTTTTGATTATAATAGAAGTAAGTAGTCTGTAGGCCGTTGTTCCATTCTCATCTCTCATCTTTGTCTTTACTTCTTTCACTACATGTCGAACAAAGTGTCGTTTTGATATAATTGAAGTTAAAGAATTAGCCTTTTCGCTCCCCCACAGCGTTGGTAACGCAGTAGCATAAAAAAAGCCCTTATCATGACCGCAGAGGGGCGCTGATGACGTTCTAACAGGTGCGCGCAGATTAGGGCTGCGGACCTCGCCGAGGCTGGGGGCGAGTGCGCCTCGCTCCGCTCCCTGACGCTCCATAGCAACGTTCCTTAGCAACTGTTCTCAGCGCTGCGAAATATACTTTACGAAGAGAAAGTGACAGAACTTGATCCAAAATCCCACACCTTCAGTTCCAGTACCAGCATTTCGCTACACTAACGTGAAAACGTCTTCACGACAGTAGGGAGGCCCACTGTTTACCAAGCAAACGCAGCTTGAATGAATTATTACCGCAGAGTACAGCAGCCCCCACAGCACCTTGGAGAGCTCCTAAGAAAGCTGAGTGCAGTTTATGGACGTCATAGCAAAACAATGTGGCTTCTTTTCACATTAGAACAGAACATCACAGTGACAGTTAACCAATATGGCCGACGGCATCAAGGTAATATGAGACAGACTGTGTCCCAATAGTCCAATTTTGTCTCCGCTATTCGTCTCCTCATTTTCTCCTCTCCACATGACCTCAAAAAAATGTCCAAATTTGCCATGTTGAGCACTGGCCCAGTACTGAAGGGGACAAGTGGACGAAGCTAAAATTTCCCTCAGATGTCTCTCAGCGGCACCTAATGGAGGATGCTCAAGTCCTTCCTTTGCAGGAGAGAGCTGCATGGTTGGGTGACAGCCATGTGTGATGCTTGTATGCGAACATCATCCAAAAGCATGTGGCAGAAGCTTCTCTTCGCCTCCTCTGCTCATTTCTGTCCCCACGATCTAGTTCAGAGTTCACAGAGCAGACGGGGAGACACATGGGTAGAGTAGGAGAAGCAAACACATACCAGCACATTCATTTTAGGCCACTGCACCTTGCAACTATTGGGGGTGACATCACTGAGTGAGAAAGTGTCCTGAAAGTAAACATTAATCTCATTTGAAGTTACAGAGTCCAACTTTAACATAATTATATAAGTATGTCCATCTAACCTTTTAAAGATATCTACTTATGCAGTATTGTTATTTCTGTATAATTTATTTTGTTTACTTTTAATAAAGAATAATGGGACCTTGTAAGCATGGCTGACAACCTGTGGTATTTTACTGATGAGAGTATCTAATATACTATTGTAGGCTGACACAGACACAAATGAAACAATGCTCATTAAGAAGAAAGCAGTGCATTCCTTATATGGGAACAGCAATGGCTTTCACACGCAGTCATAATGCGGATGTGTCACCCATTGCGATTGTCCTCTGGTAAAGGAAAATTCAAGCATCACCCCCACATTGAAAGAGATGCCTGCGGAAATGGTAGCTCTGTCTCCTCATCTTCCATGATATTGGAACAGTACTTAAGGCATATTCGGAAATATGTCCAGGTTGAGAGGAGACAAGAAGACGAGTGAACTATATATATATGACTGGTCAGCAGAAGTGTGCCACATTATTTATAAGCGTGTAATTCATTGGATACGGTGTCACCTATGTGTGTTCTGTGCCACATTTCAGGCTTCATACTTGTTATCACTGCTCATCTGTATATATTTATTGTTGTATGTATGTCACAGTGGACATTAATCCCCTAGGACACACTGTCCCAATCTTCAGTCCTGCTTTGGGATAACTGGGATAGATCGCTCTCTGCACTGACAGCCCACCACTACGACATGCTTCATATTGCTTTTCCACAGTTTTGCGTCCCGTGATCACAACCCCAGCGTGCTAAAACAAACAGAAGAAGATTTTTGATTGCTAGTTTAACCCAGAGGTGTGCTGTAGACCATGGCTAACTTTCACAGTAGTTTATTGCAGGTGTCTGGTGGAGACCTGACAAGACATGTTCAAGAAATTAATAAACTTTGTTTACAGCTTGAAATTCAGCATGTTAGCAATGTGAAAAAAACATTCTTCTTTATCATTTACCTGATTTTTTCCCCCTCAAAGCGTCAAACCCTGTTTCTCCTGTTGTTGTATGTGACCTGTTTCCACACCTGCACATTCCCTCCCGTATTTCGTAATCACTTGCAAGGCTGCTGTGCCTTTTCCCTGAAGCATGTGAACCCCATCACAGCATCTTGCAACACTAAGGACTTCACCTCAACTGCCTGGCACATTTGGTTTCTCTAAGAGACTGAAATCCATTGGTGCTGGTGGGAAGCAAACTGGGACAACCAATATCACTGGTGGTTGAACCCAGGACCCTGGCTGGCTAATAGTCACTGGGGTCAGACAGGCCTTTTCCATATCTCAGCCCCTAAAAGATACCAGGCATACTGTCAAGGACAGAAGTTCCATGCAAGAGTCCAGTGCTTTTCTTTTATTTTCTTTTATTTTAGCCTCTTTTGGACTCTATTGAGAAAGAATCTTTAAATTACTTTACAATTATGTATCGGACTTCGTGTTGTATGAATCATTGACTGTGAACACATTTGCACATTTGATAAGGCACAAAGGTGCATTGTTTTATCTTACCTGTATGAAAGTTCAGATATTTTACCTGTCATGCAACATTAAAGCTTGCCCACTCAGCCCTGCATCTACGTCTGGACGTCTGCAGCCTGTGGTCACGCTGCAGCAGAATCCCATCACCTGTAAGCTTGACCGAGCCGGGACAGGAGAATCTCGGCGTCGTTCCGATCAGCTCTCCAATGGAGGTCGCACTAGAATGACGGTGTGCAGACATAGTATGTTTAGACAGCCGTAGACGGGGCCGCACTGACTATGATGCACTCGGTTTCGCTCTATCTGCCGTCACACAGGCCAAGAGAACCTGCAGAACGGGCCTGCCAAAACTGTTGGCGTGATGAAACATTGACAACATTTCACTGTTGCCAGTTTACACACAAATCTTTCTGTTATCTTGTGACCCTTTTTTTTAATACCCAGATTATATCTGCGTGCCCATTGGAAGTATTAGGCACTAAGCCGTTCAGTTTATGACAGTGAATGAGATGATTATGAATGTAGCTGGACACAAAACTGGACTATTGTAAGATGGTGGTAGCATCTGTTTCCGATCATAGAGGGTGTACGTAGTGGTAGCACCTGTCTCCTCTAATGCAGGGTATGTATATAGTGGCAGCATCCGTTTCCTATCATGCAGTGCCATCTCTATAGGCTCACTTGTTCTCATGACAACAGAAAACAGAACAACCAAACTGAATTATTAGTCATTTTGGTTTATATTCAATCTAGTAAAATAAAGCTGCCGCATAGTTTTCAACAGTGCGCAAACTGAATAGTGAACTCTGACCCCTAGTCATACACAGCAAATTGAGAGAGCCGGTGTGTGGTGTTAAAGGCAAATGCTGACGCTAAAGGTAAAGAAGATGACTTTCTAAGGATCTTAGTATCATGAATGGCTGTCTGAAAAACAGAATTATCACCTAGGCTGCTGCATAATGTTGTAAACATCATGTAAAGCAAATGTTACTGCAGAACAGCTGAAAATTCTAATGTTGATTCATTCAAGGAGTCATGGTATCCCAGTAGACCATTTTGGAAGCCAGGCGCCTGTTCCCATGCAGTTGAGTCATCTCCACCAGGCTAAGCTCAGTTCTGTCATCAAATGGGGGTGATAGCATAAAATAACATTTCATTTTTTCTCTTATGAAAAAAGGGAGATTAACAGTTTTGTATTTCTAAGTTGCATTCTGTTGTAGCGATTGTGTTAGCTCTACAAAGGCTTCCATTACAAGCTAATCAGCTAATTATGGCACATAGAAACACAAAGGAATCAATGCCATCAATTAAACTTAGTTCTGCTGGTGACGTGAGAGAAAACAAAATGGTATGTAAAATAAGAAAGCTGATATGTATTTATTTTTTAGCTGGTCACTCCCAGGTTCAAAAGAGTGGTTGAGAGCAACAGGGCTGAGTCTGTGGGACGTCTAACCCTGGACAGATAAGGAGAACAGATAAGGACAGGTGAAATGAGTAACACTGCTAATCTCATTACAATGATACCTGTAAAGGGATGAGTTATATTAGACAACAGATGAAGAGTCAATGCTTGAAGATGATGTGTTGTAAGCAGAAAAATGGACACACATAAGGATCTGAGTGAATTTGTCCAGAGCCAAATTTAAATGGATGGACGACTGGGTCAGAGCATCTCCGAAGCAGCAGGTCACGCAGGGCGTGTGGATTGGTCCCGGTGCGCAGTGATTAGTAGCAACCGAACGTGGCCCGATGAAAGAACTGGTGACAGCATTTCCCGTGCCCAAGACTCACTGTGCCCATTGAAGCATGTGGTGAACCTGTCTGGTGTGATCCCACAAATGACGTACTGTAGCACAAATGATTCTGATGAATCTCATTCACCTGGGGAAAATATGGCACCGTCATGCACTATATAGGAAAAGGCAAGCAAAGCAAGCAGGTTCAGTGTGATGCTCTGGCCAATGTCCTGCCTGGAAACCTTGGGGATACAGCAGAATAATGCACCTCTCCACACCGCAGAAGGTCTTTAGAAAAGGTTTGAGGAATATGTCATGTTCAAGATGTTGACCTGGTCTCCAAATTCCTCAGATTTCAATCTAGTGAAGAATCTGTGTCATGGGCTGGAAAACAAATCTCGATCCACCTTGCAACAAAGGGTCTGCTGCACATGATACCTTCAAAGGTTCATGCCTCCATAGATCAGAGCTGTTTTTGGTATGAGGGGGACCTTCCCAATATTAGACAGCTAATTTTAATGTTATAGCTGATACATACATACAGTACTATACATACACACACATACATACAAGCACACACGTACAGGTACTTCCTCACCTGTGCAAAGTGCTTCTGAAAAGTACTGGTAATCCTCTTACTAATTCAGAAGCACTTTGCTTGCACAGTTGATGACAGACCTTTGTCCGAAACTTCCTGTTTCTCTGGGAACTTTGTTTTTGAATATCTATACATCTCTTAAATGAGCAAAGCAAATGAACAAATAAACCTTTTTGGGTACATGTCTGCATAGATACGTCTGTTGATTTTCCACAGTATGTGATCTCTCACTGCAGTTTACATAGTTCACTGCATATCAAACTGAAATTGCACCTTTAAAAAGTACCCAATCAATAAACTCCTGAAATACACTTGATCTGTTTTGTGAGGTGTTTTGTGGTTTGGAGCTGTGAATAAAAAATTGCGTCTTATAGAGTCTTCAGACATTTTTGTAGCGATTTTGAGTCCTTGAACTGAGCTTGAACTAGGCTGATGATAATAAAACACTCAAATTGTGTCTTATTAGAGAAGAATCATGTTCTGAAGACTTATCTTTGTGAAATTCTTTGTTTATGCCCCGTCACATGTACAATTGTAATTCACTTTTTGATCATTTATTGTCTGACCATCCATGAATTTGAATCTGTGAATGAATGAACAAACCAAATGCTTCAAGTCAAGGGGACTCACCTGATCCACAGCCAGTGCCTAGCAACTTGAAGGCAGGATTACACTGGAAAAGATGCCTGGGCTTTGTGATTAAGCTCTTGAAATACACAGACAGTATAGTGCTTTATAGTTAGCAGTTATAGCATGAAATGTCATTTTCAAGCTCCATGCCACAGTCAGTGGCATGTCTGTGAGAGGCTACATCCTAAAGCGCTCCTCCTGGAATGTGATTTCATAATAAGAGTCCAATTTTTTTTTTCTTCCCCCGTGTTCAGCAGTACTTTTCTGTCATGCGTATTTCTTCTCCCTGGTCCTCTCTCTAGAGAGTGTCAGTATCGATTGCCGTCTCTTTCTCTCTCTTTAGTGATAAGCAGTTTCCGTAGCTCTGTCAGCCAGTCCCTGGTCCTAGAGCTTGGAGAGACTGTCCAAATCCTTGAGAAATGTGAGGGTAAGACCCTGTAGTCTCCTAATCAATCAATGAATCGGTTACCTGATGCCTTTCATCAGACATAAGCCTGCGTCTAAGTCAGTGAGTCCGGTGCTGAATCTGTCCATGTGCTTTTATTTTAGGATGGTACAGAGGCTTTTCCACCAAAAGACCCACAGTGAAGGTAAGACTGGAGATCCCTGCATACCGTTCACTGTTCACAAGCCAGTTCACCTTTTTTGCTAATGATTTAAGGAAGGAATATTTTCTATATTTACAAAAGCAGATGCAAAAAGACATTGCCCTCAGAAACTGTCTGTGTGCCTGTGCGTGTCTGTGCACACGTGCATGCATGCAGCTCTATTTAGGTCCCTGCACCCACTCATGCAGCATTATGGCTCTCAGACCACCCACTCTCTCCTCTCTCTCTCTCTCCTCTCTCTCTCTCTCTCTCTCTCTCTCTCTCCTCTCCCTCTCTCTGTCTTTTCTCTCTCTTTCCCTCAACATCCATGCAATGCACATACAAAGAGAAAGACAGCAAGTAGTTGTTAAACATTTTTGGCTCTGATGGTTTGGATTTATACAGTAAGTCGAGCAGGTCTGAGGAGAACTCCAGAGCCGTGGTCGGGTTCCATTTTTAGTCCATGATAATACATGCAGCTTTTAATACATGCAAGTTAACAATGCAGATAGCTCCTCCTAATCTGCTCACCACAACAGTAAACATTTAAAAAACCAATGTTGTTTGTTTTGCTTCTCTTCAGGGTATCTTTCCAACCAACTATGTGCACTTAAAGAAAGCAACAGTTGCCAACAGGGGGTAGGTGACTATGACTCAATAATTCATTAGAGCAGCTTGCCTGCTCGGCACCAGGAGCAGAAGAGCAAATAAAGTCCACGCGTAATGAATTTAAAGCCCGGCGAGTGGCTTTTTACTTCGGAGGTTTTGCAGAAGCCTGGCTTCATGTACGTGCCTGGTGTATGTAATTGCACGTGTGGATGGATCCGTCTAAACCCAGTGTGTTGTGTTTTCCAGGCAGTGCGAGACCGTGGTTCCTCTCGAGGACCCAATCATCACAGAAAGTACCAGCACGTTGCAAGAATGGGGGGTGCTTTGGAAGCAGCTCTATGTGGTACGGTCTGCTATGGCTCGTATGAACTTCAGTGCCCTGCCACGTGTTCCGTGTTCTGGATTCGCCGTGCACATGTGCGGCTGTTAGTGCGTGCATGCGTAGGTGGCTTAGGTCTGGAGGAGCCTCTGTTGCCCAGGCAACAATGCATTGTGTAATCGCTCTCTACACAGCTCCAAGCAGTAACAGCCCTGGGCAATGCAGGCACCTCTCAAACTATTGCTCTCTCCCTCTCTCTCTTTCTCTCTCTCCTCTCTTTCTCTCTCTCTTTCTATCTCTCTCTTCTCTCTCTCTCTCTCTCTCTCTCTCAAAACTGTCCTTAGAAAACCAGAAATAGAAATGAATAATAGAAATAAAAATAATTTTTGTAAATGACCAGCACATTTCAGAACAATGTTTGGTACGCTGTTTAAACAAAGCTCATTCATTCACTTTCTTGTCGGTGTGCGTGACACACACGTGCTATGTACTTCGCGTTAACTTCACGGTAACATGTCCCCTGACCCCGGCAGAAGCACAGGGTGGAGCTTTTTCAGAAGCTGCGGCACGTGATGAGCGAACTGATGGACCTGCGGCGTCAGCTGATCTCCGGTCACATGACCCAGGAGCAGAGTCGCGAGGTCAAGCGCCACATCACCCTGCGCCTGGACTGGGGCAACGAGTAAGAGGCTTTCAGATGCCCAGCAGAAAAGGGGGGTGCAAGGGGACAAAGAGGGGCATGTTGTCGTTATCGTGTGTCAGCAGCAGCACTCGGAAGGATGTCACAGTGTCTCATCAACATCTCTGCCTCCGTAGCTCTGTAGAACAGTTTAACGTGCTTTGAGGCGAACGCTGATACTCTGCGTCTGTCGCGTTGCTTAGCAACGGAAAAGTAGCTTGTGCTGTGTTTTTTTCTATTATTCTTGCTTAGGTCCCCTGCATTTTAGAGAATTACATAGAATTTGATACAGAAATCTGATAGCACAGCCTGGGATTCAAACCTCAGCCCTGAGGTGTAATCGAGCTGTCCCACTCTGGGGCCCGTCATCTCCATCATATCTCACTAAAACGGAAGTCTTTTTTTTTTTACTTAAACGTCCTCATTATGCATTATTCAGCATGTCATTTCAGAGCTGAGAAAATGTTCATCTGTTATGCTCCGTGTAGCTATAAACCTGCTGCCTCACCACTGCTCCCGTTTCTCCTCTGCTTCGCTGTAGACACTTGGGCTTAGACCTCGTGCCGAGGAAAGAGTTTGAGATGGTGGATCCAGACCAGTTCAGTGTGTCTGACCTTTACAAGATGGTGAGTGGCTGGCAAAGCTGTCCAACAGATTGTACTGCATGAGAACGTATGTACAGCAGGCTTAGAGCTATGCAGGCTGCGTGTGTGTTTGTATATTGTATACCCACTGGTAATCTACATTATTATTATTATTATTATTATTATTATTATTATTGCAAATAATCTCCCTCTGGCATGATTAAAGAAAAAACTTTCAAATGGAGGAGAACTTGGCTCAGCTGAGAAGTGGCATTTTGAAAGAACTGATGCACTGAAGTTAAAGATCTAGATTGTATTTCATAACTGCGCAGGGTTCGTTGTGGATAATCCCATATAATCCCATGAAGGTGATAGCAGCACCAAGCTCGTGGGTTTGCTCTAGGGAGCACAGTCACTCTGGAAGGTCTGCCAAGATCTTTTGCCAAATGCTGTGAATGTAAAAAAAAAAACAGAAACTGGCAAATCTTAATTACCGTTTGTCAACTGTCGTTGAATTCGAAACCAAACCCAGGTGATGAATATCGTATGGAGGGGTAACACATGACATGGCACATGACTAGCACAGCATCTAAACCCAAAATGTAGAGTATCACCATGAAGACCACGTGATCCCTCTTAGGACCCACCACATCAGACAATCCGTCCCATTCAGGGAGGTTTCAGCAAAACCACACTGGCCAGCAACACAACAGAAAAGTGCCGTTCCAGTCAACGACATAAGCGAACAGGTCCGAGGTGACAGCGGAACAGGAGATGATTCGAGTAACAGGAAAGACCCAAATTCAAACTCAAATACAGACAAAGACCCAAATTCGAACTCAAATACAGGCAAAGCTCAAAACTCACACTGCAAAGCTCCAGGCGTGTATGCACATCTTTCCCACCACGAGAAGAGATTGCAGTGTATACATGCTGCAACACATTCCAGACTTTGCCGTAAATGCTGTATGAATGGGAAAGCATACGCACACAAGTCATTTACGCATGATTTGAGCCCCCGACGAATGACGCAAGCCCACTGTGAAATAACACGCCTGGCGGGCAAAGCATGAGAGATTCATGTTGCTATAATGTTTTGTAATGCAGTGGCTGCAAGCATTCAGAAAAAAAACTCCTTGGGAGGACGTGAGCTTAAGAATGAACTAAGATAATGAGGATTTGCACTGGGAAAGCAGCAGATATTCACATCTAACATTTGAAAGCCAGTCATGACAGGTACTTTAAAACATTATTAAGAGAGTCTGTGCCGAATTGTTATTATGGTGTCATGTGTTGCTTTCCTACCGAGTAAATATAAACATTCCTGTCAAGTTAATTAAAAACAATCATTTTAACAGTTATTTCCCACTAACAGTCGCAATCTGTCATGTTTTCACTAGATGCAGCTACTGCTATAAAATTCAATCACACAATCTTCTCTTGGCATTGGTCTCCAAGCGCCAACGTTGCCACACTGAATCCCCTTGACTCTGCTAAATCAGTCAAACCTGCCAAAACCTCCTTTGCCAAAATAATGTCTGAAGTGTCTCTGTGCTACACTGACCACCCGTGCCAGAATATATACATTTATTTGCCAAAACTACTTTTGCTTCCAAATTCGGTCTTGCTGACAAAATTTACATTTACATTTACATTTACGGCATTTAGCAGACGCCCTTATCCAGAGCGACTTACAAAATGGTATTACCGTCCTTCCGTCCAGGTCCTCTCAAGCTGCGCGCGTGTGTGTGTGTGTGTGTGTGTGTGTGTGTGTTTTAATAAAACATGTTTCTTGTTGAACATATAGAAGCTCTAGTGTCATGCTCTGTCTACCTAAGGGCTCAGTAAAACATGTCCTTAATATAATGTCCTTAAAATGTCCTTAATATAATGCCCTTATAATGTCCCTATAATGTCTTCATAATGTCCTTATACTCCCTTCTGTTCATCTGTTCCACAGCACACATCCAGTAGGCATTGTGGTCAGTCAAGTGCAGTACAGGTTTGATCTCACTAACACTAATGCTACATCACATTAATATCAACATTCTGTGTAAAAAACAAAACAAAAAAAAAAAACATCTGCCCAAACATTAGTTGAAATGTTGTTTACAGGGACAGCGTCATGGCGATGGCTGCCGGGCACCAATCGCTCACCATCTATTTCTCAGCCTGAAAAGCTTCACGTACAACAGCATCAATGAAGACACAGAGGTGCTTTTCAGTCTGTACGATGCCCGGGAGAGCAGATACATCAGGTTAGACCCACAGATACACAAGCAGATGGTCAACATATAAACTGAAGAAGGCAGACTCTTCTGCTCCATATTTCAGCATTGCGTGCAGAAGCCTTAGTTCGCAAGTGAAATCACTGGAACTCATGGCACTAATCTGGCATTTGTTGCAACAGTGAGGGTGTATGCAAATCTGTCCTTTAATTAATAGTGCATGACAACAACATGCAATTTCAGCAGATGGTGCGGTGCTGCACGTCAGCAACCCCCTCCCCCACACCCCCCCACACACCCCCTCTGGACCAGGATGAGATGAAGTCCTGCTTCACTCCATCACTGTACTTCATTTTCTCTTCCAGACATTTTCCCCAGAGCTTGCGGCTGACCACAGCATAACCTTTACAAGCCGCGTTTGTTGCCTGTGTGTTTACGGAGTTTGTAATTTCAGTGAAAGGTTTCTGGTGAAGCTGAATAAAAATGGCGGACCGCAGAATCCAGAAAAAGTGGACAGACTCTGTGCTCTATTTACGGTAAGACAACTTCTCAGCGATACTGTCTGGGGATTAGGGTGCAAAACGTCTGGCTTGTGGTTTTTACAGAGACGAAATGACAGCCATAGATTAACATTTGCTATTTTGTTACTCTTATTTTGCACAAACCTTTCGTCTAGGATCTGAGCACAAAAGATCTAAAAAAGGAGCTCTATATTGTCGCACATGTCATCAGGACTGGTAAGATTGCCAAGATTCTATGTTTGACTTTTTTAAATAGTAGTAGTCAATATTATGTAGTCTGTGTTTTGACAGTGACAAATTTGTCTGTTGCTATGACCCTATGCTCCAGAACAGTGGACTCAAAATGATACGATGAGTAATAAGTTAAAATAAACAAGTTAATATACACTTTGAATTTTTGGATGTGTGTGTGTGTGTGTGTGTGTGTGTGTGTTTTCATACATAGTGCTCATAGTGCTGGTTTTTGATAACCAAAAGTAATTGGTTGGTCTGGTCATTACCCAGGGGCACATAAAAGTACTTAGACTTCATTTCTTTATGAGTCAATGTCGAAGCACAAAAAATGTAAACGCTAGTGAAGTCACGAGGGTGAAACGCGTCAGCCACAGCCGAAACCTTCAGCGTGTCACACACAGCTCGTCGATACGTTGTGCATCACTGTCCAAATAGTTACTGTACTGCAATAAATGTACTGCAATAACTGCGCTATATAGATATTGACCATATCTCATGTTATTGTTTATGATATTCGGTTGTATTATGTTATTATTAAGTCTGTCTGATGTGGCTGGGCAGGGCGTATGTTGCTGAACGACTCAAAGAAGGGCCCCCCCCACGTGCAGTACAGGCGGCCCTACGGCTGTGCGGCCCTAGCCATGACCGATGTCTTCAGCTCCATCACGGACCCCAAAGAGGAGAAGGACTTTGTGCTGAAAATATACACGTGAGTGTTTCTGCGCACGTGTGTGTGTGTGTGTCTGTGTGTCTGTGTGTGTATGCGCATGTGTCCCATTGTAAGACTTCTCCCCTCATGTACAATGTCTCTCTCTTCCTTAGCTGTAATAATGAAAGCGAGTGGTATCAGATCCATGAGAACATCATACGAAAGTCCAGCACCAAATACTCCGCCCCAAGCACCAATTACGGTAAGTGCTCTGCTCGCAGCATCATCTGAGGAGGAAACACCATATACAGTTTGCTGTAAATGCTTTAACAGATTACAGGAAAACATGAAAAACTCTCTGTCTGTTCTTCAGGTCTCATAGTATCTCTGCAGTTGTTCCGTGGAGACCTAGACACCCTGCGGAGAGAAAACCACGTAATGTTCACCAGGGGTGTGACGCTTATACGGAAACTTGGCTTCCCAGATGTAATACTGCCAGGTGAGACATAGTTAAAGCAGCACCAGTCATTTTGACCACTTTTAAAGTATTTATGAAAGTGATATTTATTATTTAAAATAGTTTTTTTTTTCGATAAGGTGCTGCTAACATGATCTGAATAATCATATTGCTTTGTAGTCCTCAAATGAACCAGTTTATGCTCCATAGAGCGAGTCCTCAACGTGGATCAAATTTAAGATCAAATAGCAGATGAACACTGGGATCCCTGCTCAGGGCGGAGTGTTGAGCTAATCCACTACAAATGAGGACTGAGTCTGAGTCATGAGCACCGGTCTGAGTCATTCTCTGCTCTCGGCCTTTCTTCACGTTTTGGTTTTTGTCAGCGATGATGGCACCATCCGTTAAAGTGTAGTTAACCAGTAGCTCTAGTTAGATGAAGGGATTGCTGAAGGTGCGGTCACAGATGAACGGGGAATAGACTAATAAGGATATATAATATTAGAATAATATATAATATACTGGGTGGGAGGATCCTGGGATGGATGAGGCCTAAACAAGTGGACACAGTTAATCTGCTGGCCAGGCATGAATCGCCACATTGATATGAGTGATGTATAATGACTGTACTGATATCAAAAGTGAAAGTCTCAGCAGCGATTTGGGCATATGTGTATTTCTGGATGTTTGGAGAGGTTTTCAGTGCCATGTATTAACTTGTTGGCCCTAGAGTGGTAATAGTGGAAGGTGTTAGAAATACATTCGAGCTGTGGTAGTGTTAAGATGTGCTCAACACCTAGGGTTAGGGTTAGGGTTAGGGTAAGCTTAAAATCCTGCATGTTTTATTAGGAAAGAGCTTTCACAACACAGATATGCAGATAGATAAGACGATAAATTAGCATTAACAACTTCCTTTTTGTACATTGTAACGGGCTGTGCTCGTTGCGCTGGATACACACACATGGACTGAAGTGTGACTAGAGTTTATATTAAGCCAGGCAGAGCTTTACAGCTATCCACAAACACATAAACGCCCTCATGTAGTAGTCAGTGAGGATGTGCTGTGCAAAGTCATAGAAAAAATTAAAAGACCGAGGGCTCCTGATGACTAGCCCAGGCAAAGGTGGGTGGAGTCAGGGGCGGAGCTGGGGACTGATCCTGGTTGTAGGTGGCGGCAGTCTCATCTCTGACTCAGAGACTGAGGCTGTGCCTAATAACAGAGGGTAAAAGAGTTTAGTGGATTTCCTGTTCCACGTCTCTCCCCGTCTGAGGCCTGGGGCCACTTCTCATGCTGCTCCTGCCCCAGGCCAGCTGTCCTTGTTAGTGGCTGCCAGCCGTGGATGACTGGGAATCCCTGCCCTCTTGCACCTGCTTGGGCAGTGGTCCAACAGCAAAGGTGCTGAACCCGTTGATCCTGCTATGGATTCAGCACCATGATCAGCTCCAGCAGGCTCGGGGTGGGCTCAGATAAGCATTATAGGGCATGGGGTGAAAGCCCCTCACCACAGGCTATGTATGTCTTATATGCATACATACACACAAAAATTCATGTTGCACCATACACAGTTATCTGGCACCCAAAAAAATACACTGCTGCTTTAAAGTTTGTGAAATTTTCCTGGGCTTCTTCATCAATATGACCTAAACATCAGATTTTCACAATAGAGTTTCTACAAAAGTAGATAAAGGAAAATGTCATAAATTAAACAAAATATAATAGTTGATAATTTATTTCTTGAGGAAAATGATCCGGTATCACATATCTGTGAGTGGCAAAAGCATGTAGACCTTTGTTTTCAGTATGACCCTTGTGCAACAATAATTGCAAACATTTCCTGTAATGGTTGATCAGTCCACTGGGATGGTACTGGGATGAGTTTACTCACAACATTTCCTTCACATTTCTGTTGGATTAAGTTCATGACTTGGCCATTCTAAAACATTACATTTATTCTTACCATCCTTCAGTAAAACTATGTGTGCTTAGGATAGATGTAAGGGTAGGGTTGTGTTATATTAGCTTACAGACAGAAGTCCTGCCAAGATCTTAGAATCCACTGGTATAATTCAAGATTCAGTGATGGTAAACCAGCTCAACCCAAGACCCACCACCATGCTTCACAAATGGGATAAGGTTGGACCGCTGGAATACAGCATTTTCCTTTCTCTGAACAGAATGCTTTCATTTAAACCAAAAAGTTCTATTTTGATCTCATCCGTCCTCAGAACATTTTTAAAATAACCGTCTGGATTGTCCAAACGCCTTGCCCTTGGAGTGACCATTGTTGGTTGACTACACCTGAGGACGGTACCAATGCTCTTGAAATTCTTATACTGTACACGGTGTGTCTGGCTGAGGTTTGGTGGTGTCCAGGTCCTTTAGTGATGGTTTTTCCAGCTTGATGAACATCAACAGCTCTTTTTCTGAGGTTCTCAGAAATCTCCTTTGATTGTTCCATGATGTGCTTCACAAACATGGACAATCACAAAACAATCACCCATTTGTCTTTCCACTGATTGAAAACCAGACTCCAATTTAGAGATTCACATACGTTTGCCACTCATATTTGGGTAATATTATAAATTGTTATATAATTGTCATTCCTCATTTATTTACATTTATTCCTCAATAAGTGACCAACAATAATATTTCCACTTCATCTTTTAAATTAGCCTCTCTTAATCTACTTTTTTGCAGAATTGTGTGAAAATATGATGAAATTTTAGGTCATCTCTTTTTTTAGTAAAGTCTTATCTGATCTTATCCAGCCATCTGTTCTCCTTACAAATATATCCGTTGGCCATTTTGGATGCACATGAGAAATAAATTTGCGTGGCTGCTGCGTAATTGCTTGCGTGAATGTAAAAGTCCTGTAATGCTGAGGCAGGAGTTGAGTTGTTTGCAAAGTTTTTATTAAGGTTATTGCAAAAACCCAAAAGAACGATTCAAGGTCAGAGAGACATTAGTCAAACACGTAATACGAGGAGACATCATGAACGCAAACATCCTGGACAAAATTCGACTCATGAGACCCAGCAAAGTCAGACAGAAATACACAGACTATAAACTGATGAAACTAATGAAAGGATAAGAAAAAAAGATGAACGTAGGTAAAGGCGGGGAGAACAGAACGAGACATGGCGGAGACAGAACGAGATAGGGTGGAGACAGAACGAGACATGGCAGAGACAGAATGAGTCATGGGGGGGCAGGGTCTCTTTGAAGTAGTGCATAATATCAGGAACACCTTTTTACAACTGACATACATTGTATGCATTGAAAATGAGGTACAATAAAATGTATGGCCATGTGTATGTGTGTGGTTACATTAAAACATTGCAATAAAGCAGCCCCATAGTACTGACAGAGAGACAAAACCCTCCCCCTCTACAAGCCTACACACAGTCTGTGATATGAGGAGCTCTCCTGGCCTTTGCAGATCTTCATCCCACATGGTTATAAATATCTAGGGTTGTGAGCCATTAAAGTGGAGTTGGAGACATGTGAGATACAGATCAATGATTGCAGGAAATATCTGCTTTCTCATTTAAATGTCCAATTAACCAATAAGTGGGAGAATTTGTTTGTAGTATTTGGTGATATATAAATAAATATTTATGTGCATTTGTGTATTTAGCACAATAGCACAACAGTATGAATTAAAAAAACCTCAAACTTTTGTGTGTGTGTGTGTGTGTGTGTGTGTGTGTGCAGGGGACAACCGAAATGATCTGTATCTGACGCTGGAGCGGGGTGACTTTGAGAGAGGGGGGAAGAGTGTTCAGAAGAATATTGAGGTGACAGTGTGCGTCTTGTATGCAGATGGAGAAACGCTTAAGGTAAACCGCCGGCGCACATGGGTGTGTGTGTGTGTCTGTGTGTGTAATGTCAGAGTAAAGCCAGTGTTTGCTAATGTGTGGAGGTGTTCCGCATTTGTACTCCTCCGTGCAGATGGAGGTCACCAATACAGGTGTGTGCACTGACGTGCTGTCTACCATCAGGAGGGTGGTTAAGAGCCGAGGCTAGTTAAGAGCCGTGCGTGTGTGTGAGTGAGTGGGTGAGTGTGTGAGTGGGTGAGTGTGTGTGTCTGCCGAGCTTGGGAAGGTTATATAGGTTATATATTCTCCCTCTCCCTCCCTCTCCCTCTCTCTCCCTCTCTCTCCCTCTCTCTCCCTGCAGGATTGTATAAGTGTGGGCTGTGGAGAGCCCCATGTTAGTGAACATCGCTCCTTTGTGCTCTACCACAACAACAGCCCTCGCTGGAGTGAGAGCCTCAAACTGCCCATTCCCATAGAACGCTTCCGCGGCTCACACCTGCGCTTCGAGTTCCGACACTGCTCAAGTAAGCAGCCTGTACACTTACCCTTTGCAGAAAGTGTATATTGCTCTCTGTGTGCTGCTGTCCGGTCTGTGAACAATAACGTTGTTTTCTGTACTGCACTTTTAGCGAAAGATAAAGGGGAGAAGAAGCTGTTTGGTTTCTCCTTTACTCCACTCATGAGGGAGGATGGAACCACCCTAGGGGATGAGTGCCACGAGCTTTACGTGTACAAGGTCAGACACACACACACACGTACACACACACACATGTCGGACTTTAGGGCAAATAAGCCTAATAAGAGCTGTAAAAATTATGGCTATATAGTTTCACAACTTAAATATTAAGGCATATTTTTAGGTAAAATATCTATCACCTGTCATAATTTAATCTGACAATTGTAGATGTGGGACAACTTTTCACTTTCTCATACTTCCAGAAATGACTATTGGGAGTTTTGTTGACATCCTCAGCCTAATATAATACTGCTGGTTTCAAAATCTCTGAGCAGAGATGTCAATAAACAGTAACACTGTAGGTGAGAGGCATGTTAGCAAAATTCTAGTCACAAAACATATGGGAGATTTTTGACAAGATCCGGTGAGATTATAGTATGTAAACTGTTTGGTTGTACTTTGTGGACCCAGTCTGTCTGAAGTTAATCATTGTCAATCTTACCACATGTCCGAAAAATACATGAACACACTGAGTCATTTAGAAGATGCAGCGAGCGCTTTTAACTCAAAGCTTTGAAACCGCCACCCAAGTCAGTTGCTTTTGACAAAAAAAAACAGGATTAACAGAATTCTCGAATGAGCTGCTTGTGAAGTATTAACCCCTGATTTGTGTCTTCTTCTCCCTTTTTCTCTCTCTGTCTCACCCTGTCTCATTCCCTCTGCAGTGTGATGAGAACACTACTTTCAGTAACCAGGGGCTGTATCTCAGCATGCCGTGCTGTAAGGCCGACCTGAACAGCTGCCCCGCTGTTCCAGCCTCACTGCCCTTCCAGCGCAGCAGCAAAGAGAGTTTCTGCATCAGCACCCTGCTGGCGTCCACCAAGCTGACCCAGAACGGTGAACACACACATACACACACACGCACACACACACACACACACACACACACACACGCACACGCACACACACACAAAATACATACACACACAAATAAAATATACATACGCACACACCTGCATGCATGAAAAACTCAAGCACACACACTTACACACACATTCACATGCGAACAAACAGACACACACACACATGCGTGCATACGCATATGTCCTCATGCGTGCATAAACATGCACACACATAACATGCATACACACGTGCACACTCACACCCACACATGCACATGTTCATACACACACACACACACAGACACACACGTGTGGATACGTACATGCACATGCACAGAGAGCGAGAGTCTTACAGATCATCTAAATACTCAAAAGTAAACGGAAATATATGGAAAGTTTCAGGCATTATTGAACCTAAGAGCAAACTAATGTGCCAGTTTTTCAGGTGCATGATTTAAGGTTGATTTTTATATATGCGTGCATGTGTGTGTGTGTGCGTGTGTGTACAGTGGATCTTCTGACTTTGCTAAAATGGAAGGCTAATCCTGAGAGAGTTCTGGATGTGCTTGGTCGCATACGACTTATCAGTGGAGAGGAAATTGTAAAGGTGCAGGTGCCGAACACACACACACACACACACACACACATCCCTACACAGATATTCAATACAAACACTCCCTGACACTCATATGTGAAACTGACAGTATGTTTGTGGCCTGTAGTTCCTTCAAGATGTACTGGACACGCTGTTTTCACTGCTTGATGACAACATTGACAAATATGGACCACTAGTGTTTCAGTCACTGGTAAGACATTCTAGAACTGTGTGTGTATGTGTGTGTGTGTGTGTGTGCGTGTGTGTGTGTGTGTGTTCAAACCATACATATGGTTCATTCATTCACATACAAGTACATATGAAATGTAAAACAAAAAGTAAAGTATGTTCTGCTCATATTCATATTTGTGATCATATTTGTGTTTGTGTTTTAGGTGTTCATCATTAACCTCCTCAGGGATCCACGATATTACCATTTCCGCCCAGTTATGGATGCCTACATTCACAACCAGTTCGCAGGAGCACTGGCCTATAAGTAACTATAAGTCTACCCTATCAGTACACTGAAAATGAAAAAGAATCCATTCCAAATTCCTGATCCGTTTTTAGATTAAAAAATATCATTAAAATTCTAAATGTGTGTAGAGAGCTGATTCGCTGTCTGAAGTGGTACATGGATCGCTCTGCTGAGGTTGTGCGTCAGGACCACATTCAGGATGCCATGAAGGTTAGTAGCATGATTTATGCATGGCTTACCGCTAATCAGGAAATGTGTGTGGGTGTGTTTGTGAGTGTGTGTGTTTTACTAATATTTACTTCACTTCCTCTGAAGAGCCAATGTCCCTAAGTGATGATTGGTGACTAACAACTGAGACGAAAAGTTAGAAATTAGTTAGAAATGGAAATGTGTCTGTGGTGCTTTCCAAACAGCTAGCAGGCATAACATACCACCAGAGCACAGAAGCGGTTTCAAAACCAAAAACAAGTCTTTTGAACAAGTTCTTTTTTACTAGCATCTCAAACATCAAGACATCAAGTTTATCCCTTTATATTGCCAGTTTTGAGAGGCCTTAACGCTGGATTTAATCAAAATTGAAACATGAACATGTGAAATAATTGCTGGATATATGAATTAAATGTCCATTCTGCAGTAGGCAGCCCATCTCGACACACTCTGCCTTCTTTTCTAGTAATGTTCTGCAGGACTTTAGTTGCTGTTCATTTGTGTGTGGCATAAAAGCTGTAAACAAAACACATGCTAAATGGAAAGGTCTGTGTGGCATGTTTTAGCGTTCTTCACACAACCCGGCGTTAGATATATGCTGACCTGTGGGTTTTGCTTACAGTCTCTAAGTGTTGTGTGTCTCTGTGGCTTTAGGCGCTGGAGTACCTCTTTAAGTTCATCGTGCAGTCTCGGGCTCTGTACTCGCGGGCGACCTGCGGCCTGGAGGAGGAACAGTTCCGAGCCAGCATTCACGAGCTCTTCCACTCCATCCGCTTCCTGCTCAGCCTGGACGGCCGAAACGCCGAGACGCTCGTCTGCACGCAGGTGACGGAACGGCCTTAAACACCATCTCTGGCGTCCTTGTCTCCAGCAACGTGGTCCATTTTGTCGCCAACCCCTCTACCTCTCTGCACTGTTCCATCTCTCCTTCATCTCCTTTCCTTCTTCTCCACCTCCGGCTCCTCATCCTCCTCTCCTCCTCTCTCTCTCGCTTCTCTTCCTTCCGGCAGGCTGCGCTGTTGAACAGTTTTCCAGACATCTTTGACGAGCTGCTGCAGATGTTCACGGTGCAGGAGGTGGCGGAGTTGGTGAGGGGTACGCTGGCAAGCATGCCCGGCACGGTGGACATCGGGCAGTCCATGGACGTGGTCAAACTCCAGTCCATCGCTCGCACTGTAGACAGCAGACTCTTCTACTTCCCAGGTTGGCCGTTCACCTGTCAAAGTCACATGCAGAATCAGTCGTGCTCAATGCAGCCCTCAGGACCCAACAAATGTGCATTTGCTTTGAGCGTGAGATAGGTCCGAGCAACAGTATGGACCTGCTGTGGAAGGCTAGATTTGAAGTACAATGCTTGTCCTATAGCAGTAAACTCTTGAATTATAAAGCTATAAAAAAGTAATGGAAAGATTTTAGTCAATATTTATTCATGTAATTGGCTTGGGAATGGGGTAGAATCTGGTCTTATAATACAGTATATAGTAATAATAACAATAATAATAATAACAATAATAATACAGGATATTGGTCAAGCTATTGACTGGAACTGAATTTTTCCCTTATTTATTATTTTCATTGTTTCTGTCTCTGTCTCTGTCTGTCTCTTTCTCTCTCCCTCCCCCCCCCCCTCTCTCTCTCTCTCTCTCAGAATCTCGGAGCATTTTGCTTCCAGTAGTATTGCATCACATCCACCTCCACCTGAGGCAGCAGAGGGAGTTGCTGTTGTGTGCCGGAATACTGAGCAGCATCTTCTCCATCCTCAACACCAGTGCCCAGGTACCTTCACACCCACTGCTATGGAAGGGCTGTCACATCGGATCCTGCTAAATGCTGCTGCACTGGCATGTCCCTAAATAAGAGTAATAATGATAATAATACCAATATCATATCATATCAATTCACCTCCCTTTCACTTTTGCTCCCACAGGAGTCTTCATGCGTGCAGGAGGAGGTGGAGATGATGGTGGAGAGCTTGTTGGACGTGCTCCTACAGACCCTCCTGTCCATCATGAGCAAGAGCCAGGCGGTGGAGAACAGCAGGAGCCAGCGTTGTCCTCAGTGTACGGCGGAGATCACGGTCAGCTGCTCCCCACGCCCTCCTCTCCCGTTAAACACCTGTCTGCTCATTGCTTCTAGAAGTAGGGTTAAGTAGGGTTAAGTAGGGTCAAGTAGGGTTAAGTAGGGTTATTTTGGGTTATTTTGGGTTATGTAGGGTTATATATGATTATGTAGGATTCAGCAGGGTTATACAGGATTAAGTAGGGTTAAGTATGGTTATGTAGGGCTAAGTATGCTTATGTAGGGTTCAGTAGGGTTATGTAGGGTTATGTATGATTATGTAGGATTCAGTAGGGTTATATAGGATTAGGTAGGGTTAAGTATGGTTATGTAGGGTTAAGTATGGTTATGTAGGGTTAAGTAGGGTTATGTAGGGTTATGTAGGGTTAAGCTTTAAACAAAACCTAGAATTATGATGGTCTTGGCCTTCGTGGTACAATAGTATAATATTTGTTTAACATTTTTTTAATCTTTATCTACTTTTAGGACCAAAAATCATATTATGTTTAGCTCATATTCATTCAGAAATGTAGAAAATTCTAAATGGTTCACAAACTTCCAAGCACAATTGTAGCTACTATGAGCATTTACTTTTACAACTTTATTGGACCTAATAGATTTCCAGGAGAATTAGTAGGAATTCCATTCCCATGTGTGGTTTTTCTTTAAGGGAAATATGAACTTGATGTCTCTGTGTGAGTTTGGTGTTTTTCTTTCTGGGACAATATAAATGTAATAGCTATGTGTGTGATGATTTAATAGCTTTGTAATAGCTTTGCCTTTGTGATGATTTATACTAGCTTCATCAGTATGATGATACAGTTGTACATTTGGTGTTTGATCTTCCTTCAAGTTCAATAGCTCAGTTTAGTCGTGTCTGAAAATTCTCATTCTCCCCATCGTCCATTTCAATTTGTACAAATACAATTTGTACAAATTTGTACAAACAAGCCAAGCTTATTGGGCAAACTGGCATACTGACACTTCTCAACCTGTCTGAGATTTCTGCAGCTCACAACTAGACATCTTGAATGTAGAACTAATTTTTAGTTTGTCCCTCATTGAGGGAGCTTCAAGCCCTGGTTGCCATACCTGTGTTTCCTGTGTTTGATGCATCCATGCGTGTTTTCAAACGTGAGCAGGACTGAGCTTGATGATTGTGGCAGTGTTTGAGCTGTGCTTGAGCTATGTTTGGGATGTGTTTGAGATGTGTTTCGGCTGTTTCGGCTATGTTTAGGCTATGTTTGAGCTATCTTTGGGCTGTATTTGAACTGTGTTTGAGCTGAGTTTGGGCTGTGTTTGAGCTGTGTTTGAGCTGTGTTTGAGCTGTGTTTGGGCTGTGTTTGGGCTGTATTTGAGCTGTGTTTGAGCTGTGTTTGGGCTGTGTTTGAGCTGTGTTTGAGCTGAGTTTGTGCTATGTTTTGGCAGGGCGAGTACGTGTCCTGTCTCCTGTCTCTGCTGAAACTGATGTCTGAGTTGCACTTCCACCATCTGCTCAACAACTTCCACAGCAAAGATGAACTCAAGGTAAGTCAAACTGCATCTCTTGCACACTAAGGAACAAAGGCCTTTTGCTGCTGTATCTATCAGATGAGCTTTCAGATCTGCACTTATAACCACGACAGCCATTTGGATCAGAATATTGCACATTATTGCAACTGTTTACACCGTTTACACTGTGTTTCTCCCATTGCAATCAAACTGCACCTAACAAAAATCATAACAACACAACTTGCATCTGAACATTGCATATGACAATTTCAAAGTGTTATGGTACTGGACCAGATTCATAAAGCTTGATGGTGATGACCATGGCGAAATTTAGTGAACTGTTGTCAGTCTACTGCTGCTGTATGTAAAAGTCAATCAAAACAAGTAACTTCCACCAGACCAGCAATTGGTGCCGAGCTGCTGACTTCAGCACTAAATCGTATCACTCAGTCTGCGTATATCTGTCTGTACCTTCTTCCTCTGTAGCACCTAAATTTACATTTCTTCTGGCAAAAGTTTGTGGCATTCTGATCTTCTGCTGAAGCAAGAACCTTCTTCTTCATGTCATTCTACTGTTTCCATATTGCTCACTCCAAGCAGACCAAAAAAAAGGTTTTATGAGTCCCTGCACTGTAAAGAATGGGGGGAGAGAGTGGTGAAGACAGGTGTGTGTGTGAGTGTGTGTGTGTGTCTTCCTAGCTACCTCTATCCTGCACTCCCCTTTTGTCCTTAGTCATTTTTCTGTTGTTGTTATTGCAAGAATTAAATAAACAGCGTGTTTATTGCATCTTTAATGCTGGTGCCACATCGGTGTCAGAAGTGAGATGTAGCTATAGAGCTGGATGATATCAAGCAGTGCAACAAAGAAGACATGCCTCATGAGCCCGGCCAGCCAAGAGCACGGTGGCAGGCTGGGGGAGACGGTGAAGAGGTTAGCACACAGCAGCTCGAGACAGAGACAAGACGTGCATCGGCCCGCCATGCTACAGCGTCGAAGGAGCTCGTGCGCCGTACTCCGCACGGTTGCTCGGCAACATATCTGGACAGCAGCTGTCACCGCGATGCAACTGAGTCTGGCGGCGGAGGGGGGAAGGACTGCGGGTAGTCCTGGATCTGCTGCCAGATCTGCACGACAAGCTAGCAGCGTTGACCCAGAGCCCTCCGGCGATGTTACTGGAGGCGCTATCAGTCCGGCAGCTGCTCCCAGAGAGACGGGAGCCACGGGGAGAGCGGATAACCGCGTTGACCTCAGGACGGAGCGCAGGGCTCTGGCAGGCTGGCCCGGTATTTGAGAAGGCAGAGGAGGAATTAGCATTGGAAACGCTTCCTGAACACGCCGTTGCCGGGAAGAGTCGTGACAACATGCGCAACTCGCCAACGCCAGCTATCGTCCAAGCTGCTGTCGGTGCGGAAGGCAGAGGACTCGTCCTCAGCGCAAAGTCCAGCAGCGTGTAGCCGTGCTACAGTGCGGAGGAGCTCAAGGACAAGATGGCATGCTGCTCGGCTCCTGGGTTAGTCTGCTGCCAGCGTCCAGCAAACATAACTCTCACCCTCAATGCCATGGCCAGGAAGATCGGATGCCACCGCAGACTTTGGGTCAAGTGTAATGTAGATGGGAAACAGACTGACGCGGGTCTATTGGTCTACGACCAGCTTCGCTCCCTCACACAGCGAATGGCACGGCAGGTGGACGGGAGTCGCGGTGGGAGGGGTTGAGCCGGGTTCATGAGTGCTGGCTTGTGCCTATACAGGATGCACTCATACATAGTTTGGAGTTGGACTTAGTTTGGATGAGATTGGAACCCTGGGGCTGGGCATGCTGTCAGGTTGGAGATACCACGGTTCTTTTCATGGGAGACAGTGCCAGGGCTGGAGGAGCCGCAAATGCAGCATCGCTGCTGGTTGATGGATCCCAGAAAACCAACGGAGAACACACATAAGCAGCACCCTCGTCAGCATCAACAACGGAGAACGCTAAAACCATGAAGGTCAACAGCTGTGAATAAAGAAGAGCTTTGTGAGACATTAGAGGAGGTGTGATCTATGCGGAGAGGGACTGTACGTTTAGTACAGAACGTGAGCTGTATAGCGTAACGTGAGCAGAACGTGAGCTGCAGAGCAGAACGTGAGAAGGCATCATGGAGCCAGGGGCCTCCCTCTGGACAACACCAGTGGCAGCAGCTAATGCTTCTATGTGGACTGTTGGCGGATCAGTACTGTTGTTCAACCCCAGAGTGGGCATTGGCAACTGCGACTCGCTCTGGACACCAAAGAGACAGCGTTCACGTTGCACTTCGGATTCTTGAGGTTCAAAGTTTTGCTTTTTCGGGTTTTGTAACGCGCGGGCCACGTACAAACACGTGACTGAGCAAGTGCTCCACGGAGTTCCCAAGGATCACTGCATCGTTTATCTAAACGCGCTGGTCCATGTGCTCAGGTTAAATGGTTCACTCGCGAACCCGAGACAAGTACTCAGCGAACGCCTGGTTGCATCCAAGGATGCGCGACTTCCTTCAACACTGCGCGAGCTTCCTCAGGCTGCATCGTGAGCGGAGCTGGAGTGGGATACCGACTCAGCCAAGGTGGACGCAGTGCGACGGGAGCCCACGCTGCGGGACGCTGCTGGATGCTGCTTGAGTTGCAGAGCTTCCTGTAGTTGGCTTCTTATTACTGACATTTTGTGTGTGGGTTCACTGGTACAGCCGCACTGCTACACGGGCTGGCAGGGACGGGGCTGTTCCAGCGGGACGGGGGAGGCTCAGCGGGACGGGGGGGGGGCTCAGCGGGACGGGGGGGGGGCTGTTCCAGCGGGACGGGGGAGGCTCAGCAGGACGGGGGGGCTGTTCCAGCAGGACGGGGGGGCTGTTCCAGCGGGACGGGGGAGGCTCAGCGTGCCTCTGCTGCTTTCCGCGCTCACCTGTGAGAAGAGCCGGTGCTGGCACTTCTCAGGGCGCGTGGTGGTGGACGCAGACGCCTGTGGTAAGAGCACCGGTGCCGTTCTCCAACAGGGGAGAGCTGAGAGGGTTGGTGCCTGCTGGAGCAAACCAGAGTAACACTACAACATGGCAGGACGAGAGCTGTTAGCGGTAGCGACTTGGGCTGTGCCAGTTGCTGGGTACGTCCTGGGCCTTGATGTCCTCCGCCGAAGTGGCCTGAGGCATTATGTCGACGTGGCCATCATCTCCACACTGTGCACCAGCTTGCCAAGGATCAGCAGCGTGACAGCAGCACCCACAGGTGTAAGACTCTCACTGCCAGGGTCAGACGCTCTCATCGGGCGTGCGGGTCTGGCTCTCCACCCCACGTCTCCCATCTCCTTCCGCAGCTGCTATGGGAAGAGCTCCTGTGTGGTGAGGGGTCATTTGAGTCCAGGCGTGGTGTTGGATTGTTATGTTCCACAGCAACCAGCTCACCACGTAGGAGGGAGGCCTCACCAGGCCATGACTAAATGCCACAATGTGAATACCTTAGGGACTGTGTATTAAGGACTTAGCCAATGTAAGCCGGTGGGGATAAGGCTGACACTTGTGTGTGGGGACCTATTTCTTTTCGTTCAATGAACACTTTGAAAAGAGTTACCATTTTCATGTGTGTGTTCCTAGCTATACTCGTTAGTCGTTGGTAATTTTCTGTTGCTGTTGCATAAATAAACAGTGCATTTATTGCATAAGTGACACTTTGTGTGTGACATTAAAAGTGTGTGACCCTTTTTGTGTGAAAATTATTGTTTCGTGTTTACAGGAGTTTCTGCTGAAGATATTCTGTGTGTTCCGAAACCTGATGAAGCTTGGCGTCTTTCCAAGAGACTGGAGTATTATGCGTCTTCTCACCAGCCAGTATGTGTTTCTCTTCAGTCAGTTCCTCTGTCTTTATAAATATTAGTATCCTGTGGTTCCCAAACCTGGTGTCACCACTGTTGGCTGGTTGTTTACCTTCTCAGAGTTTTAGAGTCGCTAACTTTCCATTGTGTTTTCATTAGATTTTAGAGTTGGATTTCTTAATTAGCCAAGCTATTGTGTAAAAATGCTGTAATCTTTCTGTGCTTTGAAAGATGTACAGTGTATAAAGTCTATGTGCATAAGGTAAAGTGAACAAACCTGAACTCTACAGACCAGCAAACTGCCAAACCTTGGAGTGGTCACACATGCTGATGATCTAGGGTGTTTGATTAGCAGCACCTGGATGCTACTTACCTCTTAACTCCTATGGAAGCAGGAGGTTCACTCCATTTGTCTTGCAGTGGTTCTACATTTTGGTCTAGTTTTTGTTAAATAAATAATGACACTCAAGTGTAACTTGTCACATGTGAGATTTTATTTGCCAGATTTCTAACCTACTAAGTTCCAGATGATTTTTCATTCAATCCTGATAAAAAGAAATTCAAACAGAGTGAACTTTATTTTTTACATATTTAAACACACACATTCTACATTGCAGTATTGCCTTTATTAGATGATGGAAATGTAAGCTTGTAAGGTAATTTCACAGAGCAAATTGAGTTTAGAGCTGAGTTTTGTGCCGGGTTTTGAGCTATTTTTGAGCTGTTTTTGAGCTGAGTTGTGTTTTGTGCCTGATACTGACACCAAGGCTGTTTTTGTTCATTATGATCATGAAATTACATTTGAAATGTTCTCTCCACGGATCTGGAGCTGAGAGACGTGGGTGACTGCAGAGTCTCAGACTCAGTGTGCCATATTTAAAGAAACTGAAATTCACATTCGATGCTTTTTTTCCATCATCTCAGCTGGTAATGTTTGTTTTCTGACTGTCTCAATTACCGTTTTCTCTTCCACAGGATCATTGTAACAACAACCCAGTATTTGAGTCCTGCACTTCATAAGAACTTCTCAGATGCAGACTTTGATTTTAAGGTAAGTGTACCACACCATACCCGCTATGGCAAAAGAGTTTCCGTAAACGTAAACATAGACATAAACAGCAGGCTTACTTTGCTGTTGTGAGATGCTAATTTACTATCATTTCAGGGTAGAACATTGTTAAGTCAGCATACTGTATGGGGGGATATGAATGCAGCTTTAGTGCTGCTGCGCTGTGTCCTGCTGTGTCATGCTGGACTCTAATAAGCATGTTATATGACAGAGTTGGTCAGCAATGCCCTGTATGCTTATCTGAGCTAAATTTCATATTTTCATTGCCACAGTAGACGACTGTATTCTTGTAGATGAGAAATTTTGACCGTATGGCTCAGATTTTCCCCATATTCAATCTGATCAGTCACAGCACAAACAGGGTTAGTCTATCAAGGCCTTGGGAATGAGTGGGTACCAGCTCGAGAAATGCTGCTACTTGAATGTGTGACTGTGTTAAGTCTGTGTGAGAACTGAATGTTTTTGTATGTGTGTGTGTATGCATGTGTGCACGCGTGTGTGTCCATGTGTGCATGTGTGTGTGTGTGTGTATGTGTGTGTGTGTGTGTGTTTTCCATCTTCAGGTGTGGAACTCCTTTTTCAGTTTGGCTGTGCTGTTTATTAGTCAACCGAGCCTGCAGCTTGAGTCTCTAAGTCCAGTCAAGAGGAAGCGAATACTGGACAAGTACTGACACTCACACACACACACACACACACACACACACACACACACACACACACACACACACACACACACACACACACACACACACACACACACACACCCACACACACACACACACACACACACACACACACACACACACACACACACACACACACACACACACACACACACACACACACACACACACACACACACACACACACACACACACACACACACACACACATACACACCCCCCCCACACACACACACACACACACACACACACACACCCACACACAGGCATACACACACCCACACACACACACACACACACACACCCACACACACACATACACACACACACACCCACACACACAAACACACACGCACACACACACATATACACACTTATACACACAGACACATCCACACGCACTTACCCACACACATACACTCATACGCGCACTCACTCGCGCACACACACTCAAATTTGTAAGTAACCGATGCGTCATAAATGCCATTGCGTGTTTCTACAGATATGGAGATTTGAGAGTGCAGATGACATATGAGCTCTACAGCATGTGGCAGAAGCTGGGTGAGAGCACCCTTCCTCTCTCCCTCTCTCCCTCTCTCTCTCCCTCTCCCTTTCTCCTTCTCTCTCTCTCCCTCTCTTTCTCCCTCTCTCTCCCTCTCCTTCTCCTTCTCTCTCTCCCTCTCCCTCTCTCCTTCTCTCTCTCTCCCTTTCTCTCTCTCCCTCTCTCTCACCCTCTGTCCCTCTCCCTCTCTCTCACCCTCTCTCTCCCCCTCCCCTTCTCCCTCTTTCTCTCTCTCTCCCTCTATGACCTTTGTCTTCTGTTTGCTTCAGGTACTAACAGTGCAAGTATGTTCAGACACTATTATATTGCAAGCATTCACTGTATCTCTTTCTCCCTGTGTCTCCTGCTCCCTGTGTCTCCTTCTCCCTATGTCTCCTTCTCTCTACATCTCCTTCTCCCTGTCTCCTTCTACCTGAGTCTCCTTATCCCTGTTTCTCCTTCTCCCTGCATCTCCTGCTCCCTGCATCTCCTCCTCCCTGTATCTCCTACTGCTTCTCCGTCTCCCACCTTCTTAGGTGATAATAAGCCTCACTTCACCCCTGGGATGATGGGCCCATTCCTAGGAGTAACCCTGGTTCCTCAGGCTGAAGTCCGGAACATTATGATTCCCATTTTCCATGACATGATGGACTGGGAACAGCGAAAGAATGGCAACTTCAAACAGGTCAGAGACTAATTAACACGCAGAGTCCTCTTCATAGCCCAGTTCTAACACAGCAAATGATATAGCAGTGAGCAATATGATTCAATCCATTGCACACTTGCTTCAGTATCTGAAATGGAAATGATTGCAGTCACAATACTTTTTCACAATGCTTTTTAGACTTTTAGCATTGTTTTTAGGTTTTATTATGTAACTGAGCATTTCATTTATATAGCGCTTTTTGGCTAAAGTAAAGTGGCAGTTGTTTGTGTTCCTATATTTGTGATTATTTGGTGAAATCATTTGGCAGTGTAGCGTAGCAAGGTGGGTTTGTTTCCCAGGGATCACACCTGCCAGGTCCTACTGATAAACATGTGTCACTCTGGATAAGCGGGAGTGGATCAGAACTGCTTGAGCTTGTATTCTTCCATTTGGCTTTTAGGGAAGTCATTTGCTATTAGCACCACAACTTTATCTAATGATTCTTTTGTGTGTGTGTGTGTGTGTATGTGTGTGTGTGTGTGTGTCTCTTCTTCTATAGGTGGAGGCAGAACTGATGGATAAACTGGACAGCATGATGTCAGATGGCAAAGGAGAAGAAAACCATAGAGAACTCTTTGGATTGCTGTGAGTAGGACACACATCCATCATGCAAGCACACACACACACACACACACACAGACAAAAGCACAAACGTGTGACTCACAGCGTTTTCTCACAACTCTCACAAGTGCTGATGCTAATCACAGCTTTACAGCTTTTCGGGGTTCTTAAGAAGTGGCCATCAGGATCACAGTGACACTTGCACACAGCCCATAAGTGTCGATTTATGGACGCTTCTGAATTACATTTAAATCTGTATAAATGTCCTTACAGAAAAACATGAAACAGCACTGTCAGGATCTGTATTTCATCATTACATTATTTCATCACTACATTAAACCTTATGTTTTGTTTTCCGCAGGACCCAACTCTTTGGACCGTACCCAAGGTAACATATAGAACACAGCCAGCCAGCACAAACTCTCCCTAGTTTCCACACCTAATTCTGTCTTCAATTTCTTTCTTCTCAGTCTATTGGAGAAGATGGAGCAGGAGACTTGGAGAGAGACAGGAGTGTCCTTCGTCACCTCAGTCACGCGCCTGATAGAGAGACTCCTGGATTACAGGTCTGTGTGTTTGCATGTGCGTATGTGCGTGTATTTGTACAGTGAGTTTGTGCATAATGTAACCATTACAGAGATGGCTAATCTGACTTCATATCTACAGGGACAGTGTGAGAGGAGAAGAGACAGAGAGTAAAAAGCTGGGAGCCAACATCATGGTAAAACGTCCACCACACACTCCATCATACCCTCCACTACACACTCCATTATAAACTCCACCACAGGGTGTAGTCCACAGGGTGTAGTCTGCCCCTGTTGTATTCTACACCACAGCAGGGTGTAGTCTGCCCCTGCTGTATTTGTCTAAAAAAATCGATTCCAAAAGATTGATAACTACTTCTGCTGCGATACATGTAATAGCTTCTTAAACTCCAGTGTGCTGTGGGCGGTTAAGGACTTCTGCTCCTTTTTCTCATGAGTACATCATTTATGTTTTTCTCTTTGAGTTACTGAATAGTATACATTAGTTATTGTGTAGTATTCCGATTAGTAATCAAATACCCTGAAGAATAAATGGTTAAGTACTGATAATGTAGACTAAATGCAGTCTGCTTTGTCTTAGAAGTAGCCACTGAGAACCTAATGCCTATATGAAGGCAAATATGACTACAACTGTGCCACTTCAGTTTTTAGCTGTTTTGTTTTTAGCTGTCCCAACATGCCCTCTCAGTATTCCCTTTAATAAAAGAGTTATCATTTTATCAGTAAAACTATATAGACTTTGGATATTACTTTTCTTGACGTTTTGGCCTCTAATGGGGTCCACTGAGATGTCTTTTCCTAAGCAAACCACATTGATTTGTAGAGTTCAGTAACTGTGTTGGCCATAAATTGAAGGAACATTCAAAAACTAGCAAGCTGTAGCATTGAAGTGTTACATTGAGAAGTGTTACATTGAGAAGTGTAATTGCATACTAAATTACAGCTAATCCTAATATGCACATTATCGACTGTAGATGATATAGTCACAATATCGACTATGCCACTATACAAACATTATTCCTTTCTTGAGTTTTGGGTTATCACGATTTGTGCTCCCATGCAGAATTTCTACAAGTGTGAGATAACCAAAGAAGACATGTACGTCCGCTACATACACAAGCTGTGTGACCTCCACCTGCAGATGCATAACTACACAGGTATGGAAAAACTCACTTTACAGAGATCTAGAAATCAAACAACTTCAAAAACATAATCAAACTCCTTATCCTGACCTGCAAAGGGCATTTCTAAAATAAAATGTGTATATTTAACATCTTTGTGTGTGTGTGTTTGTGTTTGTGTGTGTGTGTGTGTGTTTGTGTGCGTGTGTCTGGGGGGGGGGTTTGTGTGTGTGTGTGTGTGTTTTGGGTCTACAGAGGCTGCCTTCACGTTGTTGCTGTACTGGGAGCTGCTCCAGTGGACTGATCAGCCTCTGCGAGACCTCCTGCAGTACCCCCCCCAGAGCCAGTGGCAGCGCAAGGAAACCCTCAGCAGAAAGATACTACATTACTTCAACAAGGGCAAGGCATGTTCCACACACAGACACACACACACTCTTCCTCCCAGCCATTTGGCTGATACTCTAAACAAGTCACACTCTTGCCACAAGTTATCTTGGGTCTTTGGCAGCACTAGGTGTTCCTATTGGATTGTACTCAGTACAGATTTACAGTCTGCTTGTTGGAAAGCAAAAGCCTCAAAATGAACAATGCAGGTCCCAGAATCAGCATGAATGTACCCAGAATGAACTTATCATTTTACCAGCAAAATAACCAAAAGACTCTGTGAACCCTTTTAAGAAGAACTCTCTTGTTAATGTACAAGAAACTGTTGTATTTAGTCATTTGTAATTACATTAGTAATAGTATGCTCCAGTTGTGTTGAATGGACAAATATTTAAAATGTTTTTAAAAGGTAAGATAAGCTATTTCAGAAAGCTCACATAACTCAGATGTGTGTGTGTGTGTGTGTAGTGTTGGGAGTATGGAATTTCTCTGTGCAGGGAACTGGCCCTCCAGTATGAGATGCTATACGACTATCACAGCCTGAGCTGGATACGGGTGAGTGTGTGTGCGTGTGTATATGTGCGTGTGTGTGAATGTTTGTGTGTATGTGTATAAGGAATTATACATCATGTTCTGCTCATGCATATCTTGCACAACCACACATGAGTACGTTTATGTGTCTGAGTGCTTTTATGTGTCTGAGTACATTTATGTGTCTGAGTGTTTTTATGTGTCTTAGTACATTTATGTGTCTGAGAGCGTTTATGTGTCTGAGTACATTTGTGTCTTAGTGCTTTTGTGTCTGAGTGCTTTTATGTGCATTATTGGACCCACATTTATGTGTCTTGTAAAAAGTGCTTTAAATAAAATTGAATTGAATTGAATTAGTACATTTATGTGTCTGAGTGCTTTTATGTGTCTGAGTACATTTATGTGTCTGAGTGTTTTTATGTGTCTTAGTACATTTATGTGTCTGAGTGCTTTTATGTGTCTGAGTACATTTATGTGTCTGAGTGCTTTTATGTGTATTAGTACATTTATGTGTCTGAGTGTTTTTGTGTGTCTAAGTGCTTTTATGTGTCTGAGAGCGTTTATGTTAATGTTACACTATTCCATTTCCCTGTTCCAGAAGATGGAGGCCAGTTTCTATGACAGCATCATTGAGCAGCAGCGGGTGGAGCCCGAGTTCTTCAGGATGGGCTTTTACGGACGCAAATTTCCCTTTTTCCTGCGTGTGAGTTCTATGTCCTCTGGCAACTTCATGCATTACTTTTTCTGAAAGCTATGTGAACTCCAATGTGGTCAACTATGTAGCACTGCAGATTCTGCAGAAATAAACTAGAAGTCAAAGTCTAATGTGTTCCTGTGTGTGCGCGTGTGTGTGTTAGAATAAGGAGTTTGTATGTAAAGGGTATGACTATGAGCGCCTAGAGGACTTTCAGCAGAGGATGCTGACAGAGTTCCCACAAGCTATTGCTCTCCAGCACCCCAACCAACCAGACGACAGCATTCAACAGAGCGATGCTCAATGTATCCTGCTTGGACTGAACATGTAAACATGAGGAAAAGTTTTGTGTGCACATGCTCCGTTGTTCCCTTAACGCATGCGTGCAGACCTCCAGATCTACGCCGTGACCCCGGTGTCGGAGCTTTCTGACGGGCCGCTGATGGACAGGGTGCCGGAGCGGATCAAAAGCTTCTACCGCATCAACAACGTCTCTCGCTTCCACTACGACCGGCCCTTTCACAAGGGCCCCAAGGACAGGGAGAATGAATTCAGGGTGAGCCAGGCTGTTTCACACTTATTTCAGTCTGCCTCGGTGCAAGTGGCCTGCTGCCCCTCTAAACAGCATGGTGTGTCGTACAGAGCTTGTGGATCGAGAGGACCACCCTGATCCTGTGCCGGCCCTTGCCTGGTATCTCACGATGGTTCGAGGTGGACAGAAGGGAGGTGGTGAGTATGGGAACAATTCATGTTCTCTGCTGTCTAACCTTTAACGTAGCAACAGAACTACTAGAAGCTGGTGTAAGCGATATGTATTTTAAGGACACTGCAGCTAAACTGTGTTTACATGTCAGTAGCTATCACGAAAATAGATGCTCTGAGGGAAAAAAAAGAGACTGTCCAGGCTTCCTGGGTTTTATGACTGTCCTGGGCTCAACAATCAGCAAATAAAAATTCTGCAGAGTCCAGCTACATTAACCAATCAAGAGGGAAACCATTTTCTGGCAGGACGCATATCTCCTTCTTTGGAGGGAAGGCGAACTGAACATCTTCAATACTCAAAAATCAGCTAATCAGTGTGGATTGTATTATCAGTATGTGTAATTAGGCTTGGTTTGTTCTTTAGTATGGACTCTTGTGTAGAGGTGGTAGTACTGTACTGTTACTTTAAAATGATAATGAAGTAGTAGTTTTCTACAATGAGAAGGTCAATGGCCATGAAACTACAGAATTACAGTCTAATTTAGGCTACACAGAGCTCCAGATTTACTCAGACCCAAAATAACCCGTACTCGTTTGCTTTATCATTGTAACATATTGTATATGTATTTAGTAGACATTTTGCAGTTTATGTACGACATTGTGATGTGAGGGTAAGACAGAATGCGAGACATTACTGTGAACGCACTTTTATCTAGGCTGTGCACTAGAGCTTAGCAAACAAATATAACAAACAACGTATGCGGAGCAAGAGTGAGACGAGCGACGGTCACACATTATATATCTTCAAATAAACAAGACCAATTTGCACTACACAACGTTGACAAGACGAGACACAGGTGAGATGGATGAACGCACGCACATTGAACACCCAAAGGAAATACATATATGGACATAACTAGACTACAGACTACACATACACACACCCAAGGGGAGGAGGCAGGGGCTGTACCATGACAGATATCAGTGACATCTCATGCAAAAACAATATTTACATGAGCTTTTGGGGGTTTTTAATTATTAGTTCATTGATAGTTGACAAAAAATAATATAATGTAATGAAATGTACTGTATTATGTAACGCCTGTGCCATCAAGGAGCGATAAGGTGGACACAAACGCTGAGAGGAGTGAGATTTAATAAAGCACGTTCCATACTCTGGGTCATATAAACAGGCATTGGTCAGTTCTGAAAGGGAGTCTGAAACAAACCAACAGGTAAAGACATACTGAACACAAACAACAACTAGAAATTGTAACTAGACACAGAATAATACACCAAACGATAGCAAACGGATTGTACAAGAAAACATCCAAACCTTCAACAGTGAACAGCAACATCAAAGACCAAACGCAGAGTTTAAATACAAGAGATTAAACAAGCTACACATGAAACCAATGACGAGGGGGCCGGGTTACAAAACATGAGGAGGGACTTCGAATACGCACATGGAAAACACTAAGAAAACAAAACATACATGATTGACAGCTGGGGGAGGGGCTAACCGGTAACAGGTAAACATAATAATAGAAAAAAATGCTAGTAAAACAAAAAGAAAAATAGAATATGATATAAGAAGAAGAAGACTTTCTTTGGTAAGTCTAACTTTGGTAGAGTTTCAGACATGTGAATTAGAAAAGTCATTATGGTATGATGAGGCCACATTTTGTTAAAAAGTCAACATGTTCTAACTATAATTATTTTATATTATTTATTTCTGAAACTTATTACAAGAAAAGCCTTGGACTGGATCCAATGTGGTCTTTTGGAACAATTGAATTCAAAAACAAAAATATATATTTTTATTAAAAGCACTTGTAATTTTGAAGTTGGACTACTACAAAGAATCATGTGAATTTTATTTTTGTATGTAGGATAGACTTTTTTTCAATTTTTATGAATTGCTCCCCCAGTAGCCAAATGTTGAGACATCACCGAATCATAGAGAATCCATACCTAACTAGAGCATTTACATTTCATCAAGATTAGTCAATGTTAAACCTGTCAGATGCCAGCCGAACACTGATTACAATTGCGGTAATTACAATTTTCAATTTTCTGTTAAAATAAAGCAAGCAAAGATTCATGTCTGATGTTAGGGTGGGTTATAGCTATCTAGCCTTTATAGGGCCCCCTATTGACATATATTTGACAAAATCAACAGACCATCCTAAAATCATGTGTAAAAAAGTGTTTTGAGCTCTCATGAGTTTTAGTGGTTTATTCAAAATATTTGCAGGAGGTGAATGTGTATGTAGGAGCAATGTCAAGAAAGTGGTAATTATTGAATTTGTGAATTTTGACACCAATTCTGTAGAGATTAGATGAAAAACTTTTCAAAGCAGGTTCTCTGTATTATGCACAGTAGCAAAAAAAAAAGCGAGCAAAGCTGAATTGTTCAAATTACAAATTTGTTTCGATTTACACAAGAATCCGATCTGCAAGAATTCTGCCTCTAGGCTTCAGATTGTGGGAGTTACAGACCTCAACATGTTTTGCTTCGTTGTAGCGCCCCCTTCAGGCCGATCGGACTCAGCTAACTCACTTGACTAGCAAAAACCTATGTGCTTGGACCTTAATGAACATATAGTAAAACTAAGATAGCATTGCTGGACACCTTTATCTCCATTATTTAGGCATCTTGTCATGATTTGGAATAACCTGATCTCTGCAAATCGAACGTATAGTATCCTTCCCACCACAGTGACCACAGCCCCAAAACACACTACAGTATTTGCCTTTCGGTGATATTATTTCAGTGGGTAGAGAGCCTCAAAAATACAAGCTTGGTAAACCACACTCCCAACACGAATTCATCTTTGTATTGTTACAGCCTTGTATATTTCACACTCCAAACTGCATATTCAATAAGACAAAAGTGCCAAACAGATAATACGTAGTATTTACTCCTTTGAGAGACAAAGTCTTCTGTAGAACTTATTAGTAAATGTTTGTTTGTTTGTTTTGATGTTGTGGTTTGCAGATTTTTGCATGCATAAATGTCCTCCTGTTTACACGGTAGTATCATCACAATGCAAATTCACTTTGTACCACCTATTTTGGTACCATTGATCACAGTATGTGTGTGACTGCATTTGATGGATGAACCAGTTATGTCAAACCTGACCTCATTATGGGTGCTCTGAGATCGGAGAACTGTAGCTGGAAGGGACTGTGTTCTAACAGTTTAGTCTGTATGACAACAATAAAATATTGCAGTAAAAATAAAGCAACAGTATTTTTTTCAAAAAATCAAGGAAGAATATTGAATGATCTCTATTAAAATGACATTTACAAATACATTTGTATTAGCTTTTGTATGTATACATGCGTTTTGCATGTTTACCTGTGTGTTTGTGCTTACATGTGTATGTGTGTCCCTGGGTAACAGGTGGAGGTGAGTCCTCTGGAGAACGCCATGTACGTGGTCGAGAACAAAAACCAGGAGCTACGAACCCTCATCAGCCAGTATCAGCACCGGCATCACCACGGCAACATCAACCTGCTGAGCATGTGCCTGAATGGCGTGATCGATGCGGCAGTGAACGGAGGAATAGCCCGCTACCAGGAGGTACCGGCCACAGCTCTGCCAAACCCCGCCCCTCATTACACCACCCACAGCTCCGCCAAACCCCACCCCTCATTACACCGCACACCGCTCCTCCAAACCCCACCCCTCATTACACCACCCACAGCTCCGCCAAACCCCACCCCTCATTACACCGCACACCGCTCCTCCAAACCCCACCCCTCATTACACCACCCACAGCTCCGCCAAACCCCGCCCCTCATTACACCGCCCACAGCTCCGCCAAACCCCATCCCTCATTACACTACCCACAGCTCCACCAAACCCCGCCCCTAATTACACCAACCACAGCTCCGCCAAACCCTGCCCCTCATTACACAGACACTTCTTTTCTTATCTGATTAATTAGTCAGTCAAATGGAATGAAATAAGGGCCAATTATGGAAGAAGATATTTGACACACAGGATATAACCAAGATAAGAACTGTGAAGGCCACAGTGTTGAAATGCAATACACTCCACATCAAATAGTAAAGCACACACCTGCATAAGGCCTGCATAAGGTCTGCATAAGGTCTGCATAAGGTCTGCATAAGGTACATTGTGTAGACCTCGTTCACCACTCTTTGAGGTCAGCTGAGAACCATGGGTTGGGAGTCATATTGGTGCTGATTGGGTGGTACGCGAGCTTTCGTGCAACACACGTTACTCCATCTACAATCTGCTATAGCATTATCAGAACATTATCAGTTTATCAGTTTATCAGTTTATTAGTCCACCAAACTTTAGAATGTATAGAGGAGCAACTCCAGAGGATTCAGCCTGGTACGTTGGAGACATGTGGACAAGGAAGACATGTGGACAAAGACAGAGAATCCCAACATTATTTACTGTGATTTGTCAGACTTGACATAACGTTTTGTATGAAATAGATTTTTTTTAACCATTTTAAACCCGTCAATTAAAGGTTCTCTGTAGACTGCCACTCAAGTAGTCGAGTACGAATGTTCTAGATAAGCTGGCGTTCGTACAATCTATTATTTTCTGTCGGTGACAGGCTTTGTGGCCTCGTTACTCTGACTTCATTTGAAGTAGAATGCTTCGAGTTATTTATATCTCCTTCCTTTTCAGGCATTTTTTGATAAGGACTACATCAGTAGCCATCCAGAAGACATGGACAGAATTAGCCAACTCAAAGAGCTTATGCAGGAACAGGTAAGAACACCCAGCCTCATGCACACGTGTTCGTGCTTCAGTTAAAAATATCTGTGTTTTAAAATACATATTCTGAACACTTAATGGTCAAAGGTTCACATTCTGGGAGTTGGCTTGGCTGTTCATGAGAAGCTGGTACATCCAGAAATGCGTCCCCTGCATAAAAAGCTGATAGATCAGTTCCATGTGATGAGGAGTGGTTTGTCCCATGTGAGTATGTATTCTAACCCTTATTTTTAAATGATGCACTTTATACGTATAAACCTAAAGTTTGATTTGTGTGTGTGTGTGTGTGTGTGTGTGTGTGCATTCAGGGTGCTGCTGCACTCGAGAGGTTCTGTCCTTCAGGTATGAGGATCCTCCCACCTAGTCCAGAAAGCAGTCGAATAATCCACAGGCACAGGTGAGACACACACTCACAGGACTGAGTACACACACCTTTATTCCTGCTGTCAGTGTAAATGGACCAGTGTTCTGGCTGACTTATATAATCTAAACCTCTCATTTAGGTAAATTAAGTCCAAAATGCTGTTTTCAGAGTCCTAATATAGATCTTGTTCCAATGGACTAGCATATGGTTCATCACAGACACACACACTGGTCACTGGTGTTAATGATCCAATAATGTTTAGGGTGTTTTTAGTCTTTCCCTGATGTCATCTTCCTTATCCTCTGTTCACCTGCTTCTCTTTCATAGTCCCCTGGGTTCCCTCCGTCTCCCCACTGCCCACCCCCCCAGCGAGGGCGGGCCTTTGATGATCTTAACAGATGGTTTAATGGACCAACCGGATGATACCCCACTCATGCAGGTCAACATTCTCATCTCAGACAAGAAAATCCATTATGTGCATCAATACAATGAGCCACCCATGATAACGGTGCCTGAACCACCCATGTTAATGATGCTTGTGTGTCATCTCCAGCCTAGTCCTTCATCCTCGAGCCTCAGCTCCATACGTTCCTCTTCCTCCCAGATGCTAAACTCCGCCCCTTCTAGTGCGAGAGGTAAAGGGATAAATTAAGTATGCATATATATAGCTGATGTGTATATATAGCTGATGTGTATATATAGCTGATGTGTATATATAGCGGATTTCCTAATGCTACACTGACTCGGTGTCAGCCTCAGCTCTACGGTGTGTGCCTCTGTCTGTCATCACTCCGTGTCTCTCCCTCTCATTGTTCTGTCTCTCTCTCTCTCTCTCTCTCTTTCTCTCTCTCGCTCAGGGTCACCGTCTCTGTCTGACAAGAACAAGAGTAACCGAGAGCTGCTGATGCTGCTCCCCCCCCACAGAGAGCGGCCAAACAGTGCTGTTTACTACGGCAACAGCGAGAACGGACAGGTACACGTGGAATGATGTTCGTTGATCAAAGATGTGCCACGCTGTTAGCATCACAGCGATATCATTACAGTGTCATCATTTGGACCTTGGATAAAGCATTAAGCCAGTGCTAAAGTCTTTAGCAAATAATTATGCATTTTAATTATTCAGTAAATAATTCAGTGTTCCTTATCTGAGGGTTGTTGTTTTTAAGGGTTTTATAAGTTGTAGTTTCTTTAAAGTGATGAATACATGAGCTCTGGACTGTACATCATGGGTTTTGCCAATCAGGTGACGTGTGTGTCTTGTATATATAGATGAACAACATTCAGCGTTCTCTTCTACAGCAGCACAGCCCCTGCAAACCATCTCACCCTGGCCTCCCAGAACGAGGTACAAGCCCCCACGGTCACCTTCAGCCTGTGTATGTGTGTGGGGGGGGGGGGGGCTGCTAAAATGCTTTCTCACTACTGTCTTGTTATCCTTGCAAATTCATCCATGGTTCCAAGGTCCACAACAATCTTGACACATTTAGACACAGACACAAATTTAGACAAACATTTTTAGCATTTGGCAGATACTCCTATCCAGAGCGACTCATATATTTATCACGACAGTATGTGTGCTCCTTGGGAATCGAACCCACAACCTTCGTATATCTGTTCTTTGTCTTCTGCGGTGTATGTTTTATGTATGTGTCATCCCCCAGGATTCCCCACAGCCCCCAGCAGCTGGAGTTTGGATGGAGAAGCAGGATCATACGTGCAAAACCCCAGTGCTCTGACAGCAGCACATGTCTCCTCCCGCACCTTTCCACAGGGTGATTTCAGAACACACACACACACACACACACACACATATGCACGCGCAAAGCCATGCAAAAACTGCACCATTCTCCTTGGCATCGGCTAGAACTGTTTTATGAAGATTTATAAAGATTCTGCACCAAGGTTCTGCCAGCGACTAAAGTTGTCTCAGGGGTTCCACAGAATTTCATCTCATCAGATCTTAGGAAATGGTAGCCTGTGGGTAAAGAGGTCAGGCATATCGCACGTCTCACACATCCTGCAAGACATTTTACAGCTGTGTTTACAAGCAGAAACTGCTCTCGAGCCAAGTTTCAACACCTCTTGCGTAATGGTGTCAGACGACTTGTCGATGTTTAATTTGCCTGAAATGTCACCTCAAGCACAGCCTTTTTTCCGTGAAGGAAAAAAGAGGATACACCAACAGCTAGCACTCCATGTTAATCTCCAGCAGCTAACACTCACTGTTAATCTCCAACAGCTAGCACTCACTGTTAATCTCCAACAGCTAGCACTCACTGTTAATCTCCAGCAGCTAGCACTCACTGTTAATCTCCAAGTGTGAGCACTCACTGTTAATCTCCAGCAGCTAGCACTCACTGTTAATCTCCAGCAGCTAACATTCACTGTTAATCTCCAACAGCTAGCACTCACTGTTAATCTCCAGCAGCTAGCACTCACTGTTAATCTCCAAGTGTGAGCACTCACTGTTAATCTCCATCAGATAGCACTCACTGTTAATCTCCAACAGCTAGCACTCACTGTTAATTTCCAACTTCTTTTTGCATGCAGGTCACTTTTTGATGCACTTTGATGCATTCCAGCATCAGATGAGTGACCATCCACCAGCACTGCCTGTCCGCTCACTCAGAAAGGTAAAGCTCCTACCAACATACATCAGGGCCGCTGTTTCACGCAGCATCTACATCTACATCTACAGACGCCCTGCCTTCTTGAAGAATGTACTGTGGAAAATAAATGTGCCATTCTTAAACATAGTTTTTACTTTTAGATATTGCTTAGATATTACTGTAGTTATGAGGAAGGCAAAGATGTTAAAATAGCATTAGCCTGACAGGCTGTTGTGACAGGCAGCATCATATTAGCTAGTTTAGCAGTATTCTAGCATATTGCTCACATTTATTTACCGTGGAAATTGTTGTGTGCACACACAACTAATGATCTAAAAGTGTATGGATTATGGCTGACCCAAACAAACTCCCACAGGCTATACTACTGCCTGGGTAAATGTGTCTTACACCAAATGCTCTTTGGTTTTCTTTAATGATTTATATGACAAAAATCAATGTCAAACAATGAGTTAATAAATAAATAAGCCACAGAAATATGCCATTATTTTATTGGTATAAAAAAAAGTCGAGAGCAAAGGTTTTGAATGTGAGAGCAAGATTCATTAATCTGTCTTTGTTCTCATCTAAAATATGTGCAAAATAGATGTGCCCTCTCAAATTTACCCTGCATTAACCCTGCATTTACCCTGCATTTAACCTGCATTAACCCTGCATTTACCCTGCTCATCCTCAGATTTGTACTCCTCAGCTACAAAAATGTGCACATGCTCTCATGCTCTTCATGCTTTGCTGAAGCCTGTATCCCAAGCTGACTTTATGGAAGCTCACAGAAGTGTGTATTACCTACAGCCTACTGTAGAGGTACAGCAGAATCAGACAGCTCTTCAGCTTTGTGGACATTCTCGGGAACATGCATGTTAAGTCCACAAGTCTGCAAGTCTGGAAAAGACCAGAGATTTAGAAGAAGCTTTTCTGCTGTTTTGTTTGGAGAATCTGCATGCAACCTCAGCTTTATCCTGTGTGCTCGCCAAACACTGGCATGTTCAAAATGCTGTATACTGCATACTGGTCTCCGTAGTATACAGTATAGTATCCAGTATGTGATAAACTCAAACCATTCTATGAGGTCCTGTCAACATATGAATGTTACTCCTACTTGCATGACAGGATGCAGTAAACCACAAAAAAGTTTAATTGGTTGCATACTGGAATATTTGGCCAGAATAGGAGCTATACGTCATTTTTCTTCAGTGATTCTTCATAATGAAACTGGCCTACATGTGGTACCCTGCGATTTCAATTCAGTTTTCTCCTTCACTTTGCCTCACCTTCCCAATCTTTATTTGTCTCATGCATATTCAACACTAGTGGCTACTTGCTAAAAGAGTTGTGGGACCACAGCATGTTTAAAATAATGGAACACAATCACCCTGTCAACTTCTGGCAAATGTGTAGATGTGTCAGCTCGTTGCCATAGCTACTATAAATGTTAGCTAACTAGCATTCCATTCTGCTGTCTGCTGAGAGACAAGCAGCAGAACAAACAGCATAAACACACTGATGCCGAGTAATTGAAGTGATGAACTGAAGCATTTGACAGGTCAGAATAGTTTAGCCTTTCATTTTAAAAGATGGCTGTGGTTAAATTAAACCATTAAAAATGATACCCAAATACAATGACCAGACATGGCAATTTAATCTTATGTGGAAGTAATATCACAATGCCGTTACTTTTACTAATAATCATCAGACTGACATCATGGCTTCGGTTTTGTGGTTGTGACGAAATTTGGAATTGCATTGATATGATGTCTGAAGTCTACTGTTCTGTAAAGCTCCTTACATGAGGTGAAACAGGGTGTGAGGTTCTGCTAGCACTGCTAGCAGTGACTTCGTCTATCCCTCTGGAGAACTGAAATGCTTTTCAAAGTAGCAGCAGGTGTGGCAGTGGCTCTTTTCTAGTATTGTAGCTGGTGGTAAATCAATTTTAAACATGGCTGCCTCCATTCGAGGACTGCAAAGCAATTTGATTCTTCATCTCGTGTGAGCTGCCTTTATAGAAAAACTGTAAAGAAAAAAAAATAACTTTCATAAATATTGTTTGCTACATTTTGGTGGTAAAAATGACTTATTGCTCCTTTATCAAGGGTACATTCCATCACTGATGTGACACACCAAAGATATTTAAGTGCTAACAGCACCCACTTGTGGTGGATTATCTTAGCAGAGTGAGTGAGTGAGTGAGTTACAAGCCAGGTCCATGAGGTGCTTTGCATCTGTGCACTAATTTCAGAAGTTTAGTACAGCCCTAATTCTTAGGAGGATATAGCTATATTTTTCAGATTGGCTATGCTATTTTTAAAAATCCATAAAAGATACACTATATCTATAGTATTTATCTATCTGTAAACATTTACAGGCATTTACGATGGCTTTTGCCCAATTTCATATACTGCAAAAGCTACAATATTTTGTTTTATAATTTTGCTCTGGACTGGAGGGAGAAATGCATTTTATTGAACAACATTTTTTAACAAAATGAAATACATGGTTATACACTGTTTGGGCCAAGCATATATCTCTTGAGTACCTAAAATATAGTAAAAATATATCCTGTTGATTATTTGCAACCTTACATATATGTCTTCAGTGAAATGACTGAACATAAAACCTACTTTGTTTTCTTCTCCTCCCACCTTCTCAGTCTCCTCTCCACCCTATTCCTGGCTCTCCCACAAGTCCTGTGTCAGTTTTAGGAGGGAGTAACTCCACCCTTTCCGGTAGTGCAAGTAGTGGCGTGTCCTCCCTCAGCGAGAGTGTGCACAGTCATGCCGACACACCCAGTCGCCATGTCAGCACCCAAGGGGACGCCTCCAGTCGCCACGACAGCGCCGTCGCAAGCCACAGCGACTCGTCCAGCCGCCACGACAACCCCATAGACGCTGCCCCCATGCACTACTGGAACCCTGATGAGCACCTGAGCTCCCAGTACCTGCATGTGCACTTCAGCGGCGTGCCTGAGCATGTGCCCGAGCACGTGCACTACCCTTCCATTCCCGAGCACACTCAATATGGGCATGAGCACTTTGGTGGTGCCACTGAGCCCAGCCTCTACAGCCCTGATGCAGATCCGGGGGAACCCCAGCGTCCGTGCCACCTCCGCCCAGCTGGTTTCAACCCCATGCAGGACCACCACCACCACGTCCACCACCATGCTTCCCTCCGCCGATCTGGCACCCCATCCGTGCCCCCAAGGGTTGGGATGAGAGAGGAGGAGAGCGTGGGAGTGCACCCGGTGCCCCTCCCACGGAGAATATTCCCCCCTCATCGAGCGACCTGGGAACAGGGCATCCGAGAAGAGCAAGAGGAGAATGTGGGGTGAGGAGAAAGCATGGGAGGAGAAAGGGTGGCAGGTGATGGGGATGGAGAGGACAGACTGAGGTTGAAAGGAGGGGAAGGGTTGGTCCATGTATTACGAGGCTCTGTACAGGAGTCCAAATCACATAGACTACATGAGAATACATGCAGCCTGCGTCTAGACCAGGACTTGCCTCGCAACAAAGATCCTAGACAAAACAACACAGATCCTATAGAAAACGAAACCATGATTCGGCTTGCGGCACATGCTTACAAATCATACTCTAGTGTCCAAAATGTCTGTGAGCATGGTTTTCTCGTGCCCTTTCAAAAGAACAGCTATATTTTGTGAGTTTGGTGAAGAATATACAATAGACAATCTCTGTAGTCTCCTTGCTTTATGTGGTCCTCGGTCTTCTAAAGTGGCAAAAAGAGGGTTTTCCTCTTCAAGTGCAATGCTTCAAAAAATGGCAACATTCCGGTTTGACTTGAAAATCGATCTCTCAGCCCGCATAGATTCCAAAAATTTCGCTTTGGTCACAGAAAATGTCTCTCAACAGCACTTTGCATAAGTCATAGTCTTGCAAATGTTCCGAACGCATCTGAAACATTGATCTTAGCTTCATATTATTGGGAAAACTGCAAGTTAGCTCGCCATTTCTCTTACTTTTTAGACTTTCAGACAGGTCATTCATCTGACAAATCAGGTACCAGAAGGTAATGTTTGCAATGCTGACTACTCCCCTGTCTCATGTATGTATCATAAGAATTTTCTTCCAAAATTCCTTGCAGATAAACTCTGGCTAGTCAGTGTGGTTGTAAATACTGTATGCTGTTGTATTGGCTACACAAGCACATGAATCTCATACAACTCACCTCTCATTCAGGAAGCATTTGAATGCATTTTTTTTAATTGTGATCCAACCAGTGCTCATTACCTCTGATAAGCAGTTATAATGTGGCATACAGAAATGTGATCTAGTTGGACTTGGGTTAGTTTTTGATGGAATTGATAGGCTTTTTCTGGAGTGATATATCTTGTACTTATGTGGCCTGTTAAACAAGGATGAGAAATACTACCTTTTTCATAATAAAGAATTTAAACCAAATTCAGGGTTATTTTCCAAAGTTACTGGGAATGTTCCCCATCCACTGCAACTTTCGTAGGACAGGACATGCAGGTACAGAACCTCAGGTGTGTTTGAGTGTTAATGAGCAGCAAACCTTCACAGGAACCACACCAAAAATCTACAGTGCATATTATTACAATGTACATTCTGTCACTGTACAGACATAAGACCACTGGTGATACATGCTTTTAAATAATCACACACCTTCAAAGCTGTCGTGTCATTGTTTTATGTACATAATTCAAAAGTGGTATATGAAGATTAATGAAACTTCATGTTTATATTGGGCAAACTACTATAGGTTGTGATTGTCTCCTTTGTTCTAGACTTGAGATATTAAGTCTGAAGAAAAAGAAATCATTTATACTCTTTTCAGTGTGCCCTCTTGTACATATTGTGGAAGCATGAATAAATGGTGTTATGAATTTTAGTTTGATTCTGATTTTTTTTCCTTACTTTTAGGTGTCAAAGATGATCTGATTGTTAGGTCAGCGTAGCTTGCAGAATAGTGCTGTTCACTTTGGACATTTTCATATCCACAAGGAAATGGACTTTAGCTGATAAGTCTGATGCAACAACAGTGACCTCAGCTGGTTAGTTAGTAGGGTCAGTTAGAACATGGGTAGCTGGTATATTGAAATAAATCTTCCTTTCTTACTCTAACTTCTGTTTGTAGGCTGCTGGGTCCAGAGGACTTTACTCTATAGCAGAATCGGCAACTGGCACAAACATTATTTGATAGAGTATGAGTCTTGGGGGCTCACTGCTTTGCACACTTTTTTGAATGTTTTTTGCATTCTAGCACACCTGGTCTAGCTCAGCATCGAAGCCCTGATAAGTTGAAGCAAGTTTTCTTGAACAGGGAAACTTTAAAGTGCGCGCGATAGTAGGCCCTCAGAAGTGGAGCTGAAAATCACTGCACTAGAGAATGCGTCACTGCCACAATTTTTTATCAGACACATCACACGGAATACAGTTTGCCCCCTAGTGGTCATTATTTAAAACAGGAAAATTAAATCTGTGGCGTGTGCTCCAGACATATAAACTCCATGACTTTAATGTCATTACGTATTTGAATATATATATATATATATATATATATATATATATATATATATATATATATATATATATATATATATATATATAAATCTGTTTTGCCCACGTCCTTTAGGCTCAGATAACCTGTAGTTGCAAGCACTCGTCTCACTTATGACCTGGAGAAAAACGTTTAGAAAGTGTGTCTGAACAGCATATACCTTTATAGATTTCATATGTGCACTCCGGTACGGCATTGCTAAAGAAACAGCTTAGGCTCAATAAAACTGCAGAGCAATAAATGCTTGTGGTTAGTTGATTTGATGTACCCCACTACCGAATAAAACCCTACTTAAGGGATACAAAGGTAAAAGAAGATTAAAGCGGTGAATGCTACGAAACCTAAATAGCATAAAAATTGCCTGACTTCAATTAAGTGTATGTAGTAGGCTTAGGTAAGTGTATATAGTAGACTTAGTTCTGCAGTACAATATATTAATTAACACTTTCCCCTTGGGGCGTCTATATTACGTTATACTCACAAATATTTGACAAGCTGCCCTACAACTCAATGTTAACTAATAAGCTTTCAGAAGCAGTCAATGGTCAATCTTCATGGACGGCTTGATTATTTACGCACATTTCAGAATCTGTTTGGATATATATGCGGATTTAGTACAATGTGCTACATTTCAAGAAGACAAAAAGACACATTAGTTTACATGCCAACTAGATCTTCCGAAATCAGAGAACAAAAAAAAGAAACATTTACAAAAATGAGACGGTATTCGTTTTCCGAATAAGTACGGAAGCCTGCTTATTTCTTAGATGTGTTATAATCTTAAGTATCTAAAACATTACCATTAAGTAGCATAGTTTTAAATGGTCTAGAAGCTGCTATTTTGCTGTGTCTATCAATTTCACTGCCATCATTCCAAAAACCTAGGCACCATTTTCTCAAAACGGACCTAATCCAAACTATCCTGTAATCCGCTCATAGATCGATTGCTCAAGACTGCCGCATCCTTTACACGAGAGGTTGACATCAATAGACATTCTCTAGTCTTCGTCCTTAGGATGAAAATGGACTATTAAAGAAGGGAAAAGAAACTGAAATAATATGATGTAAGTGTAAACACATTTTGATCTTAGTGTGTTCGGGTTGAGTTGTATTTAATTCAGTTAACTGAATTCCTGGATTTTCTCCCATTGGAGCAGGTGCATTTCGATGTGATTTTTTTTCCGTTGTGGTTTGATTGTTTCTTAACAAGCATACTGGTGATACACAGACATCCGTGATTTTGTGTTTCTGCCAATATGCAACGATTAGACTATTCAGTGTCTGTTTCATAGTGGTTATTCTTAAACTTAATAGGTCGCTTGCGATCTAAGCGCTGCTGGTGGGCCTTTTGCGGCAGCGGGCCTCGACTGTACTCGAGGACAGAAAATTAAAATTAAATGAAAAAACGACACGTCCATGTGGATGTGAGAGTTTCCACGAACGTTTACGGTTTTAATCCTGTGCAAATTCAATGAACTTGGGTTTCTGTGCTTTCTGCTGCTTGCAAAATACGGAACGACGATGGGGAAGTCACTTGTTTGTACGATGCTGTATTGGCCTGAGTGGTAAAGTAGTGAAGCAGCATAGAAGTTTTGTTTTATTTTTTGTTTGTGTTTATATGTTAAATGTTTCCCTGTGTGTATATAAACTTTGACAAGACAAAACTGAAACGGAATGATTTATATATAGCCATGACAAATCTCTTGTTGAATATTCAGGTTAAACACATTTTGAGCAACAAAATGAATTTGAAGGAGAATGTTTGACATACAGTCAATTATTTATATACGAATACTAATAACATGCCATTATGTCATCATTTTCTTTCAGATAGTAAAATGGATATAACAAGTGTTCTGTAACTGGAAATTAAATAAGAACCATTGTACTGGTAATGTCTATGCAGTGCTTTAACCAGTGCTATAATTTAATTATACCAGAACCTGAAACCCCAAAATGCACCGTGAAAACACTGCTTGACTACACAGGAATCCTTTGATATTTTCATGAGCAACGAGGAAGAAAAAAGAGGTTTGAAAATACTTAAATTCTGAAGTCTAAATCTGTTGCTGGTGACATATACACATGTTGTAATCACATATGCATATTATTGTAATACCAATATATAATATGTAATGCTATAAATATATAATCTAATAATTACAACAGCAAAGAATACCTTTAGACTCCAGAGGGTCTAGCTCACATTATAAATCTCTCCATTTTGGGGTTCATTCAGCATATCAGTACTGCTATACTGAAAGCTTAATGTTCTGGCCGTGATGGTCAATTATATGATAAATGATATGCAGTGATGTTGAACTGCAGTTGTCTTTTGAAAATATCATCATGTCCTGTACTGTACTGCACATCTTCAGTGGTCCATATACATTAAAGATTTAGTATAAGCATCTGTGAAGGCGCAGGCTGCCTTATGTTACTCACTTTTAAATTGCTCGAAGGAAAGTGTGAGTGCTCATTCGTCATGTTTCTCTGACTGTGTGCGGACTTGCAGGATTATGCTTTGCTTTAGCTAGCACTGTGGCTAGGATGTTAGAAATGATATGTCCAACTGAAACTTGTATATATATATATATATATATATATATATATATATATATATATATATATATATATAAAATATAATATAATATATTATATTATATTATTAAGACACCTAAAACTTCAGTTCTAGAAAACCTCAGAAAATACAGCTGTATGTTTTACTTTGCTGTGACAGAAAAAATTGTAACATTTTGCTGCTTAACTGTATTGTATTGTGGCTCTACAGAAGACATCTGCAGTATTCTGTGGTGACCACTATCTGCTAAATAAGTTTGCTTCCCCCTCTCTAGGACTCCATGGCTGTGCGACATCAGCTACTCCTCAAACTGTGGGGACTGCATGGATGACAGAGGGAAGACGGAAGACCTGAGAGACAGCTGAGTTGGTGGCAGGGGAAAGGAACAGAGTCTTCCTTTAGCCTGGCCCTGACAACAGGATGAGTCACCAAGGGTGCATAATGCAAAACGTGCATTCGAGTATGTGGGGGCTCTTACTACTGTGTGCCATGACGTTGGCATCAGAGCCAATAATCGTAGAACTGGAAGCCTCTATGCACTCCGCCCTGCTCACAGACATTCAGATATCCCAGAGGGCCAGAGTGGCAACGGCTCAGTCTTCTGGATTTTCAGACTCTGTGGCGGTGGTGGGCCAGATGTTTCGGATGAGGATCCCGATGGTGTCATCAGACTGCCATGACTTAGTAAGTTTCTAAAAGCAGAGTGCCAATATGGAGCACCTTAACTTGAGACTAGATTCTAGATTCATGAGTGGATTCAGTAGCCATCCATATCTAGAGTCATGATTGGATTTATAATTTGAGATATGCTTTGCATTATATTAAAAGTGTAGTGATCTGTTGATGTGAGGTGGATAATGATTGCTTGTGATATTTGACAAACACTATTCATTACAATTAAAAGACCAAGTGTACCAGGTGCATTCTGGGTAACAATGGGTTATGTTATCCGCAAGAAACCTGAGAGCATTGCACTTCTCCTGTGACATTGTGCATACACAATATAGCATATATACTTAATATAAATATATGTTAATACTTTGCACAATGTTCGTGTACATACAAATATTCTATTGCACGTGTAGTTTGTGACTGCCCCGTCCAGTCAACCGTTTGTAATTTTTATTATCACAACAATATGAAAATATCCAAGCTTTAATAGTTGAAGACTTGTCAGTGAACTATAAGGGCAAAACTATACAGCAAAAAAACCAAAATCTTTCATTAACCGTAAACAAGGTAAAATGCTCAATTAATCGTGATATTGATTTGAGTTCATATCACCCAGCCCTAATCTGAAGTACTTAGTATTCTCCATGCAACAGGGCTGCCTCACCAGCAGTTCACAAAAGTGACTCAAGTTTATACACATGCAAGAGATGTGTATAATTTCAGCCTTTTGAGATATGTAATGATACTCATACGTAATGTAGAGAAACTCATCTATGCCTAAATAAAATAAGTAATGACTGAAAAATTTCGACTTGTTGAATCAGTGAAAGGGGTAAGAAATGGTGCTTTACATTCATCTTTTGCCCCTTTTTCTACTCTTTACAGATCTCTGAGGCTGGCACAGCAACAGTCCCTGCTTGGCTTTATTGGGATGATGAGTTCTGTTTTCTGCAGGGTCTGCCACTAGAGGGCGATAAAGGTCTGTACCGATTCAGCTTGTCTCCAGCAGGATTGCAAAGTCGTGATGGCAGTATACACGGTCACCTGCTTCTCAGTGGATCCAAACTGATCAGCACATACAGTCACACACACCAACCGGAGGTCTTTACAATCACAGTAATTCCAGAGGACCAACAGGACACAGACCCTGCTCTACTGGCACTGCAGACAGAGTTTAATGCAACAACAGTGTGTGTGTGTGCTAGTGGCCAGTCAGTCACTGTGCTAACTATAATCTTGGATGCTGACCTCACAAAAATGAACTCAAGAGAGCGACTATCACTGCTACAGAAAATGAGTCACTTTGCCAGTGTTCCGCCGGAGCTGATGCGAGTCATGCCTGTTATTAACAACCGTCTTTTTGACATGACTGCTTTCATGGCTGGACCAGGCAATGCCAAGAAGGTGGTGGAGAATGGTGCACTTCTCTCATGGAAACTAGGTTGTGCACTAGACCAGAGCAACCTACCGGACATTAGCGGAGTCCAGTTACCAGCCAAGGATGGAACTATGTCCGCTCTGCTAGGCTTTCCAGTGGTTGGCTGGTACATTGTCAATAAGAAAACACAAGTGGTCAAGCGAATCAGAAGACAGATCCACAACACTCCAACGCCTGTGCCATCCCAGCTTCCCCCTAACACTTACCCAGAACCTGCGGAACGCATTGTGCCTAGCCCCACATCTCCTTTCATTGCTCCCACTACTGATCTTTTGGCAAACCCTGCTCGTGGTCCTTTGCCATTGCCAGTAAAACCTACCATCCGGATCCGGGACCAGGTGGCTTATACACCTGTGTTGGGCCACCCTCTGCCCACTCGAATTCTGGGAAGTACCAGCACACTCTCCCTGCAGCCAACACTGACGCATCCTGCTTATGTGGAACCTACTGTCTCGGCCACTCCACCAACCACTCGCCGTCCCAAGACCTCCACCACAAAAAAGAGCAAGAAGCAGAAGACCACGCCCATACCGAGGGAACCAAAAACTACAGTTAAGCCTTCTAGGCGCACCAACCCTTTGATCAACCAGAAACCTCAGCTGCATAACCCTATTGATGAAGTTAATGTGTGGGTTGGAACGTACTTTGAGGTGAAGATTCCAGCTGACACGTTCTTTGATCAGGAAGATGGAAGCACAGAAAAGTTGCGGTTGTCACTGCGGCAGAGTCAAAATCAAGCAGTGGACGAGGGCTCCTGGATTCAGTTTAATAGTACCAGTCAGCTGCTGTATGGCCTCCCTGACCTGAGCCACGCTGGCCGGCATGAGTTCTTCATGATTGCCACAGATAAGGAAGATTCAAGCACCACAGACGCCTTTGAGGTACATGTTAACCGCTGGCCAGTTGACGACCTGTCACCAGTTGTGTTTACTGCTCGTTTCCTTGGGGAGCCCCAAACACTGACCAGTGATATCCACAAAAGAATCTTACTAAGCAAGAAACTTGCATCTGCACTGGGCGATCGGAATAGCAGCTCTGTCACTTTAAGAAATATCTCCAGAGGTTCTATCCTGGTGGAGTGGACAAATAGCAGCTTGGCTAAGAACCCTTGCCCACGAGAGCAGATACAAGCAATGTGTCGTAGGATTTCAGATGGTCAGGGTCATCCCACGTCCATCTTCCACAGTGCTATGGAGCCAGAGTTCAAACCCATCAACATCAGCGTTCGTGGGGCCAACAAATGCCAAAGGTTCTCATTTGTGCCGCCGGGGGAGATTCTCATCCCCGTGTCCCCGGGGGAGACTTCCATCCCTGTGCCATCCTCAGCCACGACATCATCTAGCTCCGGCAGGCGTAGCAGTGATGATGTTTACTTGCATACGGTTATTCCTGCGGTGGTGGTGGCTGCGCTGCTGCTCACGGCTGGGTTCATCGCCATGATTTGCTACCGGAAGAAACGGCGTGGCAAGCTGACCACAGAGGAACAGGCCACCTTCATCAAAAAAGGTGTCCCAATCATATTTGCAGACGAGTTGGACGACGCTAAATCGGCCCCTTCCTCCAGCATGCCACTGATCCTGCGTGAGGAAAAGCCCCCTATGCCTCCTCCTCAATACCCCAGCTCTGCCTGTGGAGAGGGGTCCCTGCTCAACCACCAGATCCTGGAGGAGTACATCTCCCTCAGCGACGACGACCCCAACGCTCCCCCCTATCAGCCTCCTCCTCCCTTTACTATTCCCACAGAAGGCAGAGGTTCTCGACCTAAGAACATGACAGCCTACAGGTGCCCTCCACCCTATGTGCCCCCCTAATACGTAACGGGACAAAGAAGGACACGTGGACCTCACTAGACATTTCAAGTGGAAATAAAAGTGTGAATACGGATTATGTCAAAATGACTGGCTGTCTGTGTGGATGAAGCTCTTGATTTCAAGGCAAACTGGATTATTTTGACAATGCTCCAATCTACAAAAAACACTATATAGTACCAATCCAAATTCTACAATACTTTGACTGAAGCGCTCTCAATCAGACTTACTTGCTTAAATCTCTGACTCATCCAAAATGTCTGGACCATTTATTATGGAGCAGGAACTGGGGCTTTTAAATGAAAGCTCAGACTAACAGACTCAAAAGCACTAAAACAGCTACTGCCACCAAGGGTCATTTTAGATTGTAAGTCACTTACAACATACTACTGAGCAGAGATAAGGCACCGCCAAAATACTTCTGGTGTCTGTGTTATCCGTGTTTCTGACTTTTTTTTTCTTTTTTTTTTAAATAATGGAACTTTTTTACTTGCCTGGAAGCAACATTTGTATGGAGTATTGTTTCTACGCTGTGTGAAACAAAAGAAAATTGCTGACTATATCTGTTTGATGACTGGCAGCCTTAAAGTCAGATAGAGACATCTGTTAGTGCAAATGAATCTTTAAGCCTAATATAGAATTTCTTTAACCTTTATACAGTGTGCATTTCAGATCAGAACCTTGTCATTAAATTTGATCATCAAGCCATTTTGATGTGCTTAAGTGTCTGGTGCCCACTGTATAAATCAAACAGCAAATTCAGCGGCTAATCAAAGTGACACCTTATGGCCACAAACCCCAGGTTTGACCTACAGGTTCATTTCTCTAAACCCAATTTACTACAGTAAAGACTTAAAATGTAAACACAAATGTAACCCGATCACTTATTAGTAGATAACCAACCACCGGCATGCTGCTGGTTATAATTTAGCCAAATGTGTTGATGACACTGAAAGCTTCTGTGACTCTAGCATCAGTGTAAGAGGCGTGAGTTGCCACCACTCTGTAAACAGACTGCCCATTGTAATTCTTGGAATCACTTGCTATCATATCAGTATTATTATTTAGACAAAAGCGTTGCTTCTGACTGCTGTATTTCCTCAGAGTGATTCCTCTTCTTTGTTGTAATGTGACATTGCATTGCGTGTTTGTATATAATGTGTGCCTGCTTCATTTGTGGGATCAGTAAAACTACAGTATTAGAGTAGAAGAAAGAAAGGATTTTATATATAAAAAAAATAAATTTCCAATAGATATGGTTATGTTCTGAAACCAGAAATGCAATATTTTACTGAATCTGACCTAAGCAGAATGTGTATTAGCCCTTGTACTACGAACGGTTTGGAAAGACTGGAATGCTGAAGGAGATTTGCATTAGGTAGATAATAGTACAAAAAAATGACCACATGGAGCAATTGAAATAATTCAGTCTAATGTTTTTACTACATTTTTGATACGTCTGAAATTGTTTATGAAAATATATTAATAAAGCTGTACTAAAAATGAGCATAGTGTGAGAACTCTCGTAAAAATCTCTGTGGAGGTTTAGGTCCTCCAGTAAATTAATCTGGCCTACAAATGGAATCCCAGTTGTGGCTGTACAATGTGAATGGTGACATAAATGACATTAAAGTTTCACATTATTCATTAAAAAATAATGGTAATAGGTTATTCATCAGACATAGCAGAAAATGGAGATGGAGCTCTTTTAATGGAGACTACCAATATTTTAATACCAAAATTAGTTAACAAATATTCATATTTATTACTAATAAAACATTTATTTCATCATTTCCCAAGCATCAAGCACATGGCACACCATACTGAAATATTCCTCTGTATTTACTACTAGTGCAGTAGCAGGGGATTTTTAAGAGGAAAGAAGGCCAGAGAATACTGTAGATGAGCTCTGCATCTAACTACAATGTGCCTTGGTATCACTGGTGCTTAGTTCTTTGAGGTTTTCCAATATATATTGTTCTGGTACACAAGCTGAATTATTTATACACATGGACAATAGGTTTAATTATGCAAAAATAAAGCAGATTTAGTGTAAAAATCTAATATATATATATATATATATATATATATATATATATGAGTGCATAACAAGAAGTTGATTCAGTGCAAAACTAGCAGATGGCAGATGAACGTTGTTCAGCACAGCTGATTATACAGGTAATGGACAATGCAAAGTATATTCTGACCTTCAGTCTTAAAACCAGTGGTGGACATTTGAGTGTGGTGTAACTATGCTGTTTAACTTTTCACTATACATCCAGTCGTGGTGAATTCACTAAGGAAAAACTGTGACTCAAACTTGTTTATATAACATCCGAATGGCATTCGTGGTATTGAACCATTGGCGAACACTGCTTGCTATAACATTGCTATTGTGTGCTTGTCCAGTCTGTCGTCATCTCGGGACCATTGCAGACGCTTGACAGGCATCCCTGCACACACCACTAGACACCTACAGCTGTTCCACATTGCAGCTGCAGGCTTCACAATCACTGACACTGCTGGGTTCTCTCCACTGGCTTTGTGGAGTTGCCTGCATCGGATTCGAAACCCTCACACTTGCCTGCTAAACCCAACATGTATCTGCCCCTCTCACACCATACACTGCACCCTGCCTGTCTCCAGTACAGAATGTCTTGAACCATCGTCTGTCGAGATGACGGAGAAGGCCCCCCGCCAGAACTCCCACTATGTGAACATATATCAGCTATATGTAGATATATAATTGTGGAAAAGTCTTTGTCCACTAAACTAGATGGCCATTAGATTTGTTTTAGCAATGGTATGATGACCATATATAATGTTTTCCAAGTCTCTTTATTACAGTCGAACAAGGAAATCTGTATGCATCATTACAAAACAGAACAAATCAGAAACTTCTGTAGGCTACTGTGGCGAGTATTTAGTGTGACCTCCCCTTACACTGGAGCAGTAGCAGGTGTCGTGTTTTGGGACTACGGATTAAAAACAACCACGACAAACACAGAGGTGAAGATTCACTCAGAAACGTTCCTCTTTTGTTCCGTCATTACCATGTATCAATGCGCAGGGCGAACAACAGGGCGTGCTAGCGCTAACAAAAGTAGATCTGTCTTAAACACTACAGCAGGAACCAAGTGCAAGCTTAGTGCCAAGGGAGGTCACACAAAATGCTAACGTTTGCCTGTAGAAGCCATTTTGTTCTGAAAATGGTTTTGTTTTGTGTACATTGTTTGTTTTTGTGTATTTTTTTATTTTGTGTACATAATTTCCTAATTCCATATTTCCAATTTCTGTCTGTATCAATAAAGAATTAGAGGAAGAATTATTTATGGTCATTATAGTAGTGCTAATACAGCAAGGACCAAAAACAGAGTGAATGAAGGAGAGGACAAGTGACAAAAGTACAGGAGTAAAACTACATCTTCATTTGACAGCCACCTATGAGGTATAACTAACAAAAGGACTTTAATACCTGAGAGACTTAGCTTCCTTCTTGGACAGAAAGAGTGGGATAGGTTGTATATTTTTGTTGCTGGTTTTAATCAATGTCATTCTTGTTTTATTATTATTAATTTACTAATTTAATAAAATTTACTGTGAATCAAATGGTCTTGCTAGATGTATTTCCCAGAAATAATAAATCTGACAGATTATTCTGCAACTGGACTTTTCATCATGGCACCGAAACACGTCAGACTGTCACACTTGCTCCAGCTCACCAGACTAATCACTTGCGTCATCCTCATTCACACAGGCCAATGCTGAATCAAGCTGACAACTCACACTAACTGTGAGCTATTTCCAAACTTTTCAAGACTATCTGACAATCTTCGCGAAGGCAGAGGTATGGGTCAAGGGTCAGCTGCTCTTCTCACTCACACAGGGCATACAGCCCAGCATACTGATTGGCCACGATCAGATTTACTGTTGAATAGGAAGGAACTGCCCCTCACATGTCCAACAGGTTTGCCCCGCTCAGTGAAACACCCACTGAGGAACGAACTCTGGTCATAGGCGATTCTATCGTTCGGCACGTGAAACTAGCTAATCCTTTAGGGGCTCCAGCGGTTACAGTCAGTTGTTTATCGGGACCCAGAGCACCGGACATTAGTGGCAATCTTAGACTATTAGCTAAAACGAGATTTTCCAGGATAGTTATACATGTAGGGGCCAACGATATACGTCTGCGGCAGTCCGAAGTGACTAAAGCTAATATTAAAGAGGTGGTTAAACTGGCCCAGACGATTTCCGATTCAGTAATTTGCTCTGGTCCCATCCCAATGCGGCGCGGCGATGAGCAATACAGCAGGCTCACGTTAAACCGTTGGATGTCCGAGTGGTGTAACGAAAATCATGTGGGCTATATTGATAACTATAGAATATTCGAGGGCAAGCCTGGTCTTTTAGGCAGGGATGGGGTCCACCCCACTCGGGATGGCGCCGCCCTGCTTTCCTGCAGCATAGCCCATAGCCTGTTAATTAGTCGGCAGAGTAGTATTAGGAGCTGCTGACAATCCAGAGTCCCGACCAGGCCGCAGACAAACCGGCTTACCTGACTGTCTGCACGCTGCCAAAAGGCGTCACCAAGTTCCTATAGGATTGAGACTGTGTCTGTGCCCCGAGTTAAATTCAATCATAGGAAAATTAAAATAGTCCGTCCAAAGTTTTTAACTACTATTCAAACCTCGCATCCGATTATTAGTAGCAATATAACCGATCTGAAAATCGGATTACTCAATATTCGATCGCTCAATTCTAAAGCAGCTATTGTGAACGAGATTATAAACGACCAGAAAATTGATATTTTATGTCTCACAGAAACCTGGATTCGATCTGGCGAATATTTAACTTTAAATGAGGCCACACCTGTGGGATACAGTTATATTCATAGACCAAGATTGTTAGGCAGAGGAGGAATATGCATAATCTACAGAAATTCTTTAGAAGTCCACCAGAAACACTATGATCTCTCCAATTCTTTTGAGATGCTATCTATTTATATAACTAATCCGGCTACAAACAATGACGCTCTCTCACTCACTAATGTGTACAGACCGCCAGGGCCCTATTCAGACTTTATAAACGATTTCAGTAATTTTGCAGCAAATTTAGCAGTATGTAGTGACAAAATAATAATGGTAGGAGACTTTAACATACACTTTGAGAAGGCAGAGGATCCGCTGAAAAGGGCATTTAGTTCGATATTGAACTCTGTCGGTATTATTCAAAATGTCACGGGACCTACTCATTATCACAATCATACTTTAGATTTGATTTTGACGCTGGGTACCGACGTAGCTAATATAAATACATTTCCGCAAACCACAGCAATCTCGGAATTGTTTAAAACGCTCGATAAATTCGTCAACCGCCACACAGTTTACTGAAACCCTCCCAGATTTAACGACTTTAGCCGACTCGCCAACAGATCCAGAGGAGTTAGACAGTTTAACCGACTGCTTAGAGAATACTTGTAGATCAGCTCTAGATATAGTAGCTCCATTCAAACATAAAAAGGTCAGACTTAAAAAGCTCGCCCCGTGGTACACCGACCAAACTCGTAATTTAAAACAAATAGCACGTAAATTAGAGCGGAACTGGCGCTCTACTAAGCTGGAAGTATTCCACTGTGCCTGGAAGGATAGCCTTATTGAATACAAAGGGGCACTTACTAAAGCACGGTCAACATACCTAGCCTCACTGATCGAAAAAAATAAAAATAATCCTAGATTTCTTTTCAGTACTATTTATAAATTTACAAAAAATCAAACCAGCGCTGAACATCAGATTCCAGGGAACCTAACTAGTAATGTATTTATGGATTTCTTTGATAATAAAATAGAGAATATTAGACTAAATATAAATCCTTTTATAGGTAATTCATCTGGTTTGTCATCTGGATTGGCTGATATTGAACAAAATCTAGCATTAGAAGAAAAGCTTGAAGCTTTTCATCCACTAACACAACTAGAATTGGAGGAAATAATTTCATCGTTAAATTCTACTACTTGCACATTAGACTCGATTCCCTCTAAATTACTCAAAGAGGTTTTACCAGTTGTAATCGAACCTCTTTTAAATAGTTAAAAGTTTAAAAGTTAAGAAATGCATTATCCCAGCATGATGCAGAAAAACTAGTACACGCCTTTGTTAGCTCCAGATTAGATTATTGTAACTCGTTACTGTCAGGATGCTCAAATAGGAATATAAATAAACTTCAAGTAGTTCAAAATGCCGCAGCCAGAGTTCTAACTAGAACTAGGAAATTTGAACATATCAGCCCAGTCTTATCGGCCCTGCACTGGCTCCCAGTAAAATTCCGTATTGATTTTTAAATTATTCTATTGACTTATAAAGCACTGCATGGTCTTGCTCCTGACTACCTCCAAGAGCTTATCTCTTATTATGAACCCCCGCGTCCACTACGATCCCAAGGTGCTGGCCTCTTATTAGTTCCATCAATTAATAAGGTAACAGCAGGGGAAGAGCCTTTTCTTATAAGGCCCCCCAACTATGGAATAGTCTTCCAGAATGTGTCCGGGACTCTGGCACATTCTCAATCTTTAAGTATAGGTTGAAAACTTACTTGTTTGATCTAGCATTTGGTAATTAATGTGCCCCTTTAGATAAGGTAACAGATCCAGGGGTTCATGGGCAAAGGGTTTTTATGGCAAACTGGGGCGCTGGTGCTGTCATCCTATCACTGCACGCGGTCACTCAAGTTTGTCGACGGTGTAGTGGATGGATGTCAGTGTCTCAGGATGCTCCCAAGTCTGTGTTACCTTCTGGTTCTGCCCTTTAGCTAGGCTGTAATAATTTAATTGCCGGAGTCGCTGCCACACTCCAGAAATGTTTACATTTACTTTGTCTAACATATTCCATATAGAACTAATTGTCCCTCTTCTTCCCAATGGCTGCCCGAGAAATACCGGGACAAGGAAAGACGAGCCTTCCCGTTACCCACCCCATACAAGCATCTAGGAGATGGTCTGGCTTGCCAGTGGATGTGCCGATGCCGTGGTTGGATGTGCCATTATCGCAAGAGGACGCTGATGCCAACTCCCACCTGAGGCTCATCTACTCTGAAGGGACTGTGACTACTCGGCCTGGAAGTAGAATCATAACTACAGGATTATATCTGGACTATACATGAACTGTGAATGTGGACATTGCTAGCGGGCCGCCCAATGGAGGATGGGTTCCCTTTTGAGTCTTGGTCCTCCCAAGGTTTCTTCCTAAATTCCTGCCATCTTAGGGAGTTTTTCCTTGCCACTGTCACCTTTGGCTTGCTCATTAGGGATCTGGACCCACGCAATTTGTAAAGCTGCTTTGTGACATGTGTTGTAAAAAGCGCTATATAAATAAAATTGAATTGAATTTAACTGATTACAGACATCAAGTCCATTGTCCTCAATTGCAGCACCATCCACAGGGAAGAAATCTCATTGTATGTTATTTTCCCTTAGTCCTATACTACTGAGACTCCTTACGTCAAAAGACAACCCCAGGATCTCCTAGAGGCTCTCGAAATCCTGTGCTGGTCAGAGATGTTTCAGCTCCTGTATAGAGATACACATCCACCACAATAAAAAAAAGGCCTGTTACACAATTCCCTAAAGACTTTACAGCCCAGGACATTTGCCAGAGGTCTTCAATAAGCAGCGGGCCACAGCTCTACTTCCACAGGCTCTTTGACTGCTCCACAGAATTAGTGGATGGAACCACTACTGAAGTTCTGGATCAAGGACACCCCTGGCGGGCACTGGTCTCATCTGTGTAGAGAAGACATACAGTGGCCTACATCCATGTATAGACTACTGCAGCCTCAATGAAATCACTGAAACAAATACCCTTATCCCCTAGTTATTTCTGCCCTTTATCAACTCCAGGGAGCTTGTGTCTCCACATAGATCTACAGTGTATTAAAAGGTAGTCCAGACTGAGGGAACAAAAGCACCAGCTACAAGGAGTACGTGGATGTGCCATATGGGCTGAACAATGCTCTCTCCCCCACTTGTCGATGTTTACATTTATGACTTCCTGAACTAAACACCCCTCCTTCACTCAACACGTCAGGAAAGTTGGAGCAGAACTCTGAATCCATTCTTCAAAGCCAAGAAGTGCAAAGACTGTCATTGGGGAACATCAGCCTTGACAACAATGGACAGAGGCGGTCCTTAAAAATATAATAAAGGTTCAATTGCAAATTGCCCATCACTACTTTGTTTTGAAAGTTGAATTTAGATATTTTATACAAGACTTTACCTCCAGACAAATGATTTGCAAACTGATACTCAACAATTTCACTTTTTTTCCTGCACTGTTCCAGAAACTGCAAAGCTTCATAAGAGACAAGCGAGGCAAACGAGATCTTTTTAATCATATTTATAGTAAAAATACTTTGATACATACAGACTGTACATTGGAGCTTTACATTTGGGAAACTATGAGCAAATCACCTAAAATCATACCGAAATGACCAACCCTTCGAAAACAAAAATGCTGGTATAGGACTTCAGGTGCAGACGGCACCTTTGAATATAACCACTTTCATGCAGTTCGATTGACTTTGCTTGATAATGATTACTTTCTGACCTATTCCCAGAATCGTACCCATACTACAAAATAAATGTAAGCGGAGGTGCAACTCATAAGATTCCTTCTTCTCAAAACTATAAGCGCTAACTGTTTCTAATCTGAACAAACGCAAAGGAAAACATTTGTTACTGTGGCCGGCCCTGGAACAAACCACCAAAAAAAATATTCTGGAAGCAAAACATCTAACAAAAATGTGATGTTTGAAAGAAAATTAAGTCAAATCAAATAGGCACACCATTAAGAGGAGTAGGCAGTTCAGTGTCTCAGACACAGATACACACAACATTCATGTCCAGTAATGGCTGAAAAGTACAGCCCCAAAAGTAACCAGACAAACAACTCTTCTGTGAGCACACCCTTCAAAAGAGAAATGCTCACAGGCGCGCACACACACACACCCCTCTTAAAACATTTGTTGGCATTTATATTCTCTTAAAAAAATAACACATTCAAAAAGGGGTCAACTTTAGAAAGCTTTTTTTCCATGAAAACTTTTTTCTGAGGTTTTGTTTTTGAAACGAACACACATGCTTCATCAAGCCACCCTTCTATGAAACAACATCTTCCATGTTCCTGCAGTAATACTTATTGCCATTTTCCGAAAGTCCTCCTATCTGGTTAAAAGGGCGGGTCTTCACAGCCCCACTGCTGTTCATTTCACCAGTCAGGGGTGTCCCATTACTCAATGCCAACAGCCGTTTCATTCTTGCTTGTTTCCACAGCGATTCACTTGACATTTTATTGTCATCTTTCCTCTCCGCATTTCAGAGGCGAACGCCGCTAGCAAGATTGTGCTTCCTGATTTCGGGTTTCTTACTGGTTCACTCATTCAGGGAGAGAATGATGTCGTCTTCCAGGTCAGAGTTGTCTGAGCTATCTGCTGGAAGAACAGAAGAAGGAAAGGAAGGATAAGAGCACTGGAGGATGGGTGGATGGATAGCATGTCTACTCTGCGGCCTTACTGAAACTGGGACTCACTATTATCCAGCACTAGATCCACATCCCCCTCATTATCTTCAGAATCGTCGTCGTCATCATCGTCATCATCGTCGTCGTCGTCATCATCGTCGTCAGCCTCTTCCTCTAGGAGGCGAGCCACCTCTTCATCGTCAGACGGAGAGAAATCATGGTCGCCGTCCTCTTCCTCCTCTTCTCCATTGTTCTCATTCTCCAGCTCTGCCAGCAAGGGGTCCGTGTCAATGTCGTCTATGTCGTCATCGGAGTCATCGTCGTCATCCTCTTCTTCTTGATCTTCATCCTCCTAAAAGATTGAAGGCAGAGCAGATGGATCTCCAACAGCAATTTTTGTAACTCATTTTCTTTATTACAATCTTGGTTAACCCAATTGTGTCATTATATCTAAGAGATTATTAGATTACATTGAAAATGTTATCAGCTACATGAAGACTGTCCGAATATGCTTATACACTTCTGCACTTCCTAAAGTCTTTACTAGCACATTTAATTAGGAAATATAATAAATAATTTGGAATTTGAAATCAAGATAATTGAACCATTTTGTATTTCCTAACATTTCAGGCCTATCATCAAAAATGTTCAACACATGTACTTGACAATTGCCTTTTCAAAATTCATGCAATACTCCAAACAACAATGAAAATGAAGCATGCATGCGGAGATGTACTCACCTGATCTTCCTCATCCTCTTCCTCCTCAGCAAGTCTCTGGCGACCAACTTCATAAAGCCGACAAACTGTGTCCATATTGATCGAATCCTGATTCTATTTTGAAACAAATGTTTTGGGTTTACAACATATGCCGACTTGTGCAGTTATACGAGATATTCAGGAAGCTCCTTGTACTCAATGCAACTTACTTCGATCACTGCCAGGTAACAATCTTTGGTGTCTGTGCAGAGGTCAAAAATGTTTCTCTTTACATCAATGGTGGCTATGAAGACCAAAGAAACACGCGATGAGTATGTTTTACACAGTCACATCTTTCAGCTGTGATCTCACAGGTACAGATAAACACGGGTGTGTCCTTAAGCATCAGTGCGACTGCCCTTGGAATGAAGACCGAGGACGAGATATGAAGGCAAGAAAAAAAGTGAGCCGAGAACTCGTGCTGTACCAATGGGCTTGTAGTCAGTGGCATCGAAGGTTCTGAAGGAGGAGCCAAAGGGACTCTTCATCTGCTGCTCCATCATGTCATCCTCATCATCAGCCTGCAGCATTGCTGCCATACAGAAGTGGTTTCCGGGGCAACCATGGAGGGGACACACAACAAATCTGAAATGTTTTCTGCATGAATACATGGGCACGTAGGATTTGAGTGTGCTCGTGAAGAGTTTGGCGCCTGAGTGATTAGGCATTACCTCCATAAATGACCGTTCCATTGTTGTTGAAGACGATACGGCACTGATCCAGTGCTGGTACCATGTGCAGCAGATGAAATGTTCTCAAGTCCCACTGATATAGAGCTTAAAGAACCATTTGCATTGCAAAGTGCGAAACAAAAGTAAAACAGCAATGACAACAACTTAGATGTTTTATTTAGATTAGTTTTAGGACATAAGGGAAGAGATAAAGGAACAGATAAGAGTTGAATATTCAAGTAATATTAAATACATATTAAGTAAAATTTGTTTAGTATATGTAAATAAGTCTAGTTTGAAGGATACAATTTCGGTGTTGATGATGACCTCCAGGCCGTTGGGGTGGAACACGCCACTGATGTTCATGTTGAACTTGTCGAACTTGTGGATGGCCTGGGCCGAGCGTACGTCCCACATGACCCCGTCGTTCAGGACGAGGTCATCGGTGGGGTTAAAGGTGGCACAGTTGCGCTTGTAGTTGTTGGCCAGTTCGGGGTTGTTCAAGGTCAGAGTCTTCTGTCCTGTCTGAATGTCATAGATCTGAGGGAGGGAGTCAATGAAAAACTTGGTTTTCATCATTTATAAAATCATGAGCAGAAAGTATCATGGCACATCAACTTCTAGAAGTTAAGACTATACGAGAACGAACCCAATAACATTTTATTGAAATATGGAATAATCAATGTGTTCCTGAAGGCTTCAGTTAACATTCAAGGAAACACACTGGTAATTTCGTCATTACCTTCCATTCTCAAAATGATTAAAACACATTTCACAACTTACATGGGCGATGTGTTCTTTTGTGCCTATTACTCTATCCTGGGACAGTTTACTGAACTCCACATAATGATCATCTAAAAAGGAATGCCTGCAAAAGACAACAGCAACTTACTGGCAAACAAAACGACTAACCCAAACTGTCCTGAGCAGCACGAGAGACCCTAGAGAGACATGTTCAGACTGTGTGTGTATGTATTTACTTCATTATGAAGACGGATTTCATGCCCCACAGGGCTGACAGAGGATAGCTCCACGAAGCTGACGTCAATAGTAAAGACCCATCCTGCAAAAGACAAAGTCTTAAATCGTCTTTGTTACAGATGAGATTGCGGTCTTGAGTTCATGCCAACAACTCAAACTCAAATAACTGAATTTGTTCTCGATGAGAGAGAAATTTAGAGAGTACTTCAGAGCTTTGGAGCACAAATCTTTATAAAGAGGGAAAAAAGGTATCAGGAAGCTGTTTCAGTTGGGCTTTACAGTTCCAAATGAGCACAGTAGGTTCTGCAAAAAAACTAAGCAGAACTCTTTCAAACTCAGTCAACCATCACCGTTTTCTCTCAAAGCTGGGCTCTTCTGTCCAACAAACTAAAACAGGCAGGCTGATTCAAATTCATATTCAAAGGTCTGACAGCATGTGTGTGTGTGTGTGTGTGTGTACCCTGGAGGGCTCGAGGTGTGTGATGGCGGAGCTGTGGCAGCTATAGCTGGCCTCCTCCTGTCCGCTGAAGACGTTGTAGAGTTTGAGCTGCCCAGTGCATGTGCCCAGCATCAGGAAGCGCTCGCGCGCTGAGAAGGCACAACACATGAAGCCGCTCTCATCCTCCTCGGCTTCACGGAACACAGAGATGGGCCTAAACCTGCACACACACACGCGCATTAAAAATCAACGAAGGACACAACTGTCATTATATGGTACCAGTGGTTATGGCCATACCTGCTGAAAATGAGATGCCTGTCAAAGCAGCCTCCGTCAACACCGCCATACTTGGGGTAGATGACCCTGCGCGTGTGCCGGGCTGTGAAGCTGGTGGGGGCCTGCCGTCTCTGTTTTGGCTCGGGGCACTGGTGGGGCGTGAAGAGGCTGAAGGGGGGGCAGGTGGTGACGGGGTTCTTACAGCGGGCGTGCTGCTCCCGCAGGTACTCCGTTATGATGCTGCAGAGGGAAAATGACTCATCGCACTTGGGGCCCTTACAAGGTCTGTGATGTTAAATGTCTGTTTATTGATGCAACTGGGTCCATATAGACATTTAAAAAATGTTTGATAGGTTTATTAAATATTTAGTGCATTTTAACAATCAATGCAAAAACAATTTAAAATAATATACATTTTATAATATATAATTTTATACAACTAGTATAGTTTTCATGTTGCTTTATAAGAGTGTGTAGTGTTAATCAGCTGTGTGATTCACTACGCGCAGCAGACCTGTCGAGTGCCGGCGGGGAGGGAAGATGGCGGTCCATCTGCTTCTTCATGGCTGGACTCTGGCTAAATGCACCGTGGTCTGATTTCTGCCTCAGAACCCGTGGCTTCTTCCCCGTGGCGCAAGGGGATGGCCGCTCCCTCGAGAAGACGATCCGCCCAATCAGAGGAGAGCCGTTGCTATGGTGAGGTACGGTGGGAGGGGCTGGGGGCGGGGGCTGCGAGGTAGACGGGCGAGGCTGCGGGTGAAGGGGCAAGGCGGCCGCGTGAGGGGCGTGACCCCCGAGCCGCGCCGCCACCCCGTTGGCCAGCCGGGGAGTCCGCGGGATGGAGGCCGGCGAGGGGGGCGTGGCCACGGCCACGGGCACGAAAGGCACGACGGCGGCGTGGATGCCCATGGGCAGCTCGGCCTCTTTGGTCAGCGCGGCGGCCGTGTCGCTCAGGCCCTTGGACAGCAGGTGGTTGCGGATGAGCAGCAACAGCTCCTTCTCGGGGAAGGTGATGCGCGACTGAGCCACCACGCTGGCCCTCTGCAGCCGGGCCATCGACACGTCCGTGCCCATCAGCAGCGGCTTCCCTGACACCTGCTCGATGAGCTCCGCCGCGTACTTGCAGAAGCGCATGTGCTCGGTGCGCTTGTCCTGCAGCACGGGCTCCTTCATCAGCTGCTGGATCTGCCCGCTGCTGAACAGCGGCAGCTTGCCGATGATCTGCCGGACGGCGGCGCTGCGAGCCAGACCCACCAGGGCTTTGCAGGCCAGCGCGCGGATCTGGTCGGCGTCCGTGATGGGCATCTTGACCGTCAGCAGCGAGAGGAGGACCTTGATGCCGTTGTTGGACTGCACCACGTTCCACATCTTGGCCAGGACGCTCTCGCTGGGGCGGTGCGTCTGGGGCAGGCGTCGGCGCGGCGTGCCCGAGATGAACTTGCCCATGCTGGACACGCGCTTGTCCGGGGCGCACACGCAGCTGATCACCACCTGCAGGGCAGACTTCTGGATCTCCGCGTCATTCACGAACACCTCGCCCTCTGCAACCACCAGCACGATGCTCATGCCTGCATGTGAAAACAACATGGCATCACAAACTACGCCATGACCACAAGCCATATTGGCAGAACCAACAAACTAGACCACTATATTGTCAAAAAAACACATCCATTCTGACTTGCTCCTGAGGAATCAGAACTGATGAAGATTCATTTACTCTTGAGAATGGGACACTTCTGGCGCACTCCATCGACACCACTTCAAACGACAGAAGTGGAGTATTTTCCCATTACCAGCTTAAAGTGCTACAGTTCAGTCAAAAGCTCCACCTCTTCCAATTTCTTTGACATAACAGACCCGGCATACATCATGAGAAGAAAGCCAGACCATGTGAGAAACCGGAGCTTCCGACTCCTACAGGTAAACACGAAGGCGAGTGTTACCGAGCAGTCCCTCACCTACAGTGGAGATGGTAGAACCTCCCTCATCCAGCACGGCCACGTTCTCAGACAGCAGGAGCTGGGTTTTGGGGATAACCGTCAGGATGCTGAGAATATCCAGCGCATAACGCACAGTGTCACTCCTAGGAGACAAAATATGCACCTTTCAATTCCCGATGAACAACTGCCATATGTCTGCTGATCGGTGTGTTGATGTGGAAGCATCATGCGGTGTGCAAGTCCATACAAGTGTAACTTCACTGTGTGACGCGTAAGGGAGGCGTTTAAGCTTCCTCGTGAAATGAGTTGTGTTGAGTTTCTCCTTGTGAAGTACGCAGCCAATTCTACACGCTATATGACTAAAGGTAAGACAGTACAAAGATATTTAACTAAGCCATTTCTTTGGCTTACTTGTTTACCCCCCAAAGCTGTGGATTCAGTTTAAATTATGTACCAGTTCTTTACGACACTTCCCCCGATTGACTGTTTGACCACCTAATGTCACAAACGCCAGAATTTGGAATTCAGATTTTACGTAGGTTTCCGTAAACGCAACCGCTGCACCTTCTCCATGTCTGAAACTGACGTGTCATTTCTGCAGTCTTTTATTAGCTCATTTCTACCACATCCACCCTCATCTCCACCCTCTTTCTGAGGCAATCTGCCAGGACAGCTACACATTTTTCTGTGGAAAAGAATGATTCTGCTTTCATAATGAAGGCAGCAAGGTTGCTGGCCAATCAAGGCAATAGACAGCAGTGATCGTTTATGCAGCCTGATAACTTTTTTAAAATAGGAATGAGCAATGTACCATTAACTTTAAAATAATCAAAATTGGGGACAACCATTTTGTCAGTTATTAAATGTTTCACAATTACCAACTGAAATAGCATCTATTGAAACATACTGCGTGTGTGTATATTATAAGTTTAAATACACATGTGCACATAAAGCAAAATAACATGGACCCCAAACATGTACTGATTTCTCATGGTGACCAATTTTATACACATTTTAAATCACCTTTCATCCACGGTCATAATGTGTACATGGTTTTATGTAAATATTATTCAATTCAATTTTATTTATATAGCGCTTTTTACAACACATGTTGTCACAAAGCAGCTTTACAAATTGCGTGGGTCCAGATCCCTAATGAGCAAGCCAAAGGCGACAGTGGGAAAAACTCCCTAAGATGGCAGGAATTTAGGAAGAAACCTTGGGAGGACCAAGACTCAAAAGGGAACCCATCCTCCATTGGGCGGCCCGCTAGCAATGTCCACATTCACAGTCTGCCATTACTGCCACTGTTTATTGATCAGACTATGTAACAATGTACTGGATCACCTAAAGTATAAGCTACAATAAATACATTCTTCCTGCATAAGAAGCACCCGTGTATCCGATTCCTCTCTGATTGATTCCTTTCAGCAGCTTTAAAGGACAGACACGCTCGTCAGTTAGAGACGGACACCTGTTCGCACGTCCGTGGTGCACGCTTGAGCCGGGCGCACGTTTTGCGGGGCACGTAAGAGCCGGGCGCACGTTCGCGGGGTACGCTTGCTAGCTCACCTGCCGTAATAGGTCCTCCAGTCACAGGCAATGGAGATGAGCTGTAGCAGGAGCTGCACACAGGACAGTTTGTGGAAGACCTCGGCGGGCTCCCAGTACAGGCGCACAGGACCATACTCAATCAGAAACTCCACCATCTCCACCACCTGATCGTGGGTGTAGGAGCAAGGCTGAAACACACACACACACACACAAGATTAACTGACCGTGTACTAATTTCAAGTCAAAACGTTTAGACATGAGTGCTTGCACTTGGATAAGGGGTGACAGTCAGCATGCATAACTTAAAATATAAAATGCAGATTTTGCTTCACATTTGCATGTGCTTTTGCGCAGAGCTAAGAGGCGTGTCCTCGCACGCCGATGCGAACCTTGTAGTAAGGCTGCGGGTGGATGGGTGCTCCACCCTCGGTCCGCTGCAGAGACTGCTTCACCTGCTCCACTTTGATGGCCAAGTGGGCCTCGAAGTACCTGCGGAGAGCCATGCAGGTGTGCTTGGCTGTCTGCCTGCTGGAGAAGATCTCGTCGTCGCTCAACAGCGCCCCCTGGTCCTCCGGGTTTAGGATCTCCAGCGTGCTTATCTGCGTGCAAAACACCCACACGGATAAAGACGGAGGCAGAACCAGGCCTCATGACGCCGGCCAGGAGAACTGTGAGGCAGTAAGACAGGGGACTTGGAATTTCAAATCTGATGCCTGTCAAGAGTGTGTGTGTGTGTGTGTGTGCGTGCGTGCGCGCGCGCCCACACCAGGTTGACGAGGCGCCTCAGGCCGTCCTGCTTGTCGAAGAGCTCGAGCACAGCTCGGAAGGAGAAGCAGATGGAGAAGAACATGGTGGCGTGGCAGCAGCCGGAGGCGTGAGAGCACTCCAGCAACCAGAGGGTGTAGCTCACCACCTCGGACAGCAGCGAGTGGGGCAGCATACACACCTGCGGGACGGGACGAGAGCATCAAGACCTACGGCTGCAGCAATTCTGAATCAGTCCAAAACGCAAAAACAGCAATATTGGATTACAACTGGTAATTTTCCCTTCCAAATGAAGATGAAAAAAAGTTTTTCGCCCCCAAACACTTGGCCATTCCAAATTTCAGGAACACCATCTTGCCTGATCAACTTTTAAGATTAAAAATCTTAAATCAGCTAATTAACAGGGCTCTTTGCAAGCTTGAGTTGGGCGGAGCACAGAATCCATTAAAACGTACAGACCAAAAGGACCTTCAGGAGCACCAACAGAAAACATCGGTCTACAGTACATGAACATACGCTACGAAAGGAGATTTCAACACATATGTGCGTGTGCAAGTCTGACAGGGAATTGTACCCACCCTCTCCATGGCATCCTGGTTGTAGGCTAAGTAATACAGACACAGAGACACTCCTGTGGCAGCCATCGAGGGCCGTGGGATTTCCAGAAGCTTCTGCACTCCACCGTGGGCAACAAATTCTGCCGCAAACTTCTTATGCAGCAAGAGGGAGGCCAAGTACTGCAAGATTTACACAATGTATGAAGTGTGTGTGTGTGTGCGTGCATAAAATGATAAACCAACTATAAGGCTCCCTGAAACACCACCCAGAAGGTTACATTTCTTTTAGAGTTATATACATGCCTTCTAGGCGCTGGGTGCTGGTTGCCTCCAAACTTGAGCCCACGGCATAGAACACTGAAGATGAAGCACTTACCTTGAGGGCCTCAAAAGTCAGTTGGACATCGTTGGTCTGTTTGAGGTCCATGTAATGCATGAGAAGCTCCCGAGCGCCGAGCTGCATGAACACAGCCAGCAGCTACACACACACACACACACGGCATCAAAGAGGTAAACACGCTGGACTGGGCAGACACACCCAGGAACGCTGCTTCAGAACAACCTGGATCACCGTTACTTTATAATGCTCATAGGCTTTGTGTGTCCTCGATGCACCTGCTCTAGCAGGAAGGCTCAGGAGACGTACATCCCATTACACCAAACAGCCAAGTTTTCTATGTGTATACCAGCAGTACCCTTGCAAAATACTAATAATGTGGCATTTTAAGTACCGTGCAGTTCTATGGGGCGGTCCATTTCATTTCTACACGTTGGAACAATTTCCACTGATGCCTTTTCCATGTAAAAGCACATCTGCATTTGCTCACCTTGTCCCAACTCCCCAATGTTAAGGCAGTGCTTAGTTACTCCACTGAACAGTGAGTACCCGTGTGAGGTTATGGTGGCCCTACCTCCTGGTACTCTCCGAGCGGGGTGAGGTACTGCAGAATAAGGCGCTGTTCTGTGCCGGGCGTGAGTGGGTACAGGTGGTAGTTGTTTCCGATCACCCAGGGGCTCGTCTCCGACCAGCTGCTGTTGGACAGCTCGCTGAAGCTTCGCTCGGGCTCCGGCAGGCTGAAGCTGAGCTTCTGCTTAACCTTCCTGCCGCCCTCCCCCTCCGAGCGCTTCCTCCAGTCCCTGGCGCCCTCGCTGGGGCCGTCCGGCTCATCTGGCTCGGACTGGAGCGCCGCCGCGGGCTTCATCAGGCCCTTGAGGGCCACGCCAGGCCGGCCCATCTTCTGGGCGGAGCCGAGCTCGGGGGAAGGCTTGCTGTTCTGCGGGGGGCGCACGGGGGAGGGGGCAGGCACGGCGGCGGGGACGAACTCGCCGTCCACCGCCTCCTCGTCCACGGGGAGGAGGGGCTCCGGGCACTTGCGGGGACTCGGCCGTTTGAGGTCCTTCCTGTTCTCGGACTCTCTCTCCTGGAGCTCTCGTAGTCTCTGCAGCATTAGGGGAACCTACAAAAAGACACAGCAGCAACCCTAGTCAGACAATTCACATGTTCACTCAGACACAACTTAAAATATCTGCATTTGACCACTTCTGTCCAATACATTCTATAAACAAATTTACATATATGCATTAAAAAGAACATTCAAGCCTGAGTACATGATCAGAAGCTGTTTATGGCCAACTGGAGAACAAAATCAATATATTTCATCTGTCCTCTGCAGGAATGATCTGTAATAGAAAAACTATTAGCAATCATGAGAAAGGAATGGGCTGCACAGACCAACACAGAGTTCTCCTCACGGTAGTTGGCAGCAATGTCCTGGTTCTCCATAGCCCCAGCGAGCAGACCTGTGGCATAGATCCTCAACGGCTGCTCGGCTTCCCGGGCCCATTTAAACAAGCGCTCCACAATGCCCTCCTACAGAAACACACACACACACAGGGTAATCACCAGCCCGTCCTTGATGGTACAGAGGGTTCGGCTGCACATCAGGCTGGACTAAAGTGCAAAATTTACATGAGGTTAGCATGGTTTGACCACCACAGAGAATCACTGTACATCCATTAGGAAGACAAACCTTCCTTACCTTCTCCTGGAAGACCACTGCCGTCTCCAGGCCCGGCATGATGTCTAGCAGCAGGCGGCAGGCGGCTGTGTTCAGAGGGCTTTCTCTGCTCGTCATGACATAGGAGTTCACCAGCTACGGCACACAAAACCAGCACCCTTAACGCACCCCTGCGTTCAGTCACTCAGCACTACACGCTACAGACATTGTAATGGCTGCAGTCATAGATATTTGAAGTGGACACAGCTGGCGCAAGTGGCAGAGAAAACAACCCCCTTTTCTTTGGTTTCTGTTTGTTTATGTCATGAACAGAAGCAAACTTGTAGTTTACGCGAGTCAGCACTGCAGAGTGTGGCACTTACCGCGTTCATGAAGTCGTCGTTCTTAAACAGGATCTTCAACAGGTGTCCTAGCATACACTCTGGGTCCGCTCGTCCTGACAGACAAGAGGCGTAACACAACCACTTGGCAATGGTGATGAGGTGATACAATCGCAAACGGACAATGGGTGACATGCGACCCGATGCGGAGGTCTGACTCAAATTTCAAACTTCCTATACTGTACGCAGGGCATACTGTCTGAAAATTCCAAATATTATCCATACACTTCTGTTATGCAGAAAGGGTGGATAGGTTGTAAATTCAGAATAAATAATGTTATTCACTGAAACGATTAAGCAGTGAAATTACCTTATTCAAAATACTGGATTCAATATTCCAGCAAAACGTTACATACTTTTTATATAAATTTTCCAGCAGTTTACTTTTCTCTCATATGGATTAATATTCCCATCTGTTCAATAGGGAATTTCAGCTTCTTAAAGCTTCCAAGCAGTCATGGTGAATTTCAACGAGTTGTATATAAAAACTGCAAAGCATTCAACAGGTATTGCTAGCTTTCTATATGGCCGATATTCTATATGAACAGAACACACAAATCACATTCTACCTTAGCCTGCAGATGTCCTGCCTTTAGCCATAAACATAATTATGAGAACAACCATAAATTAATTAGTTAAGCACAACTGCAAATAAATGGTTGAATGGACCAGAACTAAATTAGTGACAAATGTACAACATGTTACTCTAGGGTGTGATCACACATATGGATGCACTACGATATGGGAGTGGAGATAGGGGGAATACTCAGATAGATCCTCAGTCAGCTAGAGTTAGATCCTCCTATCCTCCTACTGCTGCTTGGTTTAAACAACTGTGCCTTTCATATTAAATGATGCAACATCAACCATTTCCACATATGCCAATTCAAAGATGCCATCATTTCCACAGTGGACAATTCAGATTAATTTGCCACTGGCACTATTTGATATTTAATTTTTTAATCAAGTAAACAGAATAATGATTAACCCTTAAGCATTGGTGGGTAATTACCAATAAATGGTATGTAATTTAATTAATGTAATATAAAAGTAAAATATATATATATGTATATATAAGTATTTACGACTGAAAATATTTACATGCAATTACTAATGAATGTCCTTGCTGGTACTCATACAGGTGTGCAGTGTTGAGCAAAGATTACAGGGCAATCATTTATCACAATATTTTTAAAAGGAAGATAATCTATATTTATGTATTAATTGTCAGAAAGCCTCTTAGCGCACACAGAATGCATAATTCGAAAAAGATGGAAAGCCTGAGGGGCAAGAAAACTAACACAGAGCGAGCAATTCAATACCTGGATGACGGTCATCAAATGGGTCAGGATCAGCCTTATGGTACTCCTCCGTCTCCCTTTCCACAAGCTCGGAGATTCTGGGAGGTGGAGGTTGATTTGGGGGGGGGGGGGGGTGCAAGGGTAGAGGAAAGCATGTTTTTTTCTCAGTCAATTTTATTCCACTAGACAAAAAGTTAAGGCAATCAGTGTCTGTGTGTCCCCTCACTTGGTCAGTATGTTGACCAGGTCTTGTGTGCTGCCCTGTTGCTCCCGCTCCCACTGCTCCAACAGAGCAGTCAGCTCTGCTTTTGAGTCCACGCTGCCCCCGACGGCAGACGCCATCACTCGGCCTGAGGGAGAGAAAGATTGTTGTGTTTGCAGTGAAGCACAGTGAAGTGAGGCAGTACAGGCGACAACAATGTAGAAATCTGTAAAGACATAAAACCGTTCTGGCAGGAAGTGTCAACTGACTTATTCCAAGAATAGCATGCACAGTCAAGAAAGCGAGACTTTCAAACCACCGTTGCTTTTTCTCAAGGGCGTTTTGTACAGTATGCCAGCCACAAACAGCTCCTAGCCCCCTCCAGGAACACCAACAGCCAACAACGGGTGAGCAGTCGGGGTCCGACCGCCTGAGCCCAGACCAAACCCTGATACCCTGCTCCAACCAAAATTTGTGCCCAACAGATCTACAGTTTTTTTTTTAAATCGCAGCTACAGCTAGTATGTGATTAATATTGACAGAAGATCTATAAAATAGCATAATGTGCGCTGACATTAGGCTTTATGGCTTGAAGGCTAACTATAACATTCAAGTTTGTTAAGCAGTGGGCGCTGATGACGCACTTCAACCACGCAGGTTACTTTTGGACAGCCAGCTACCTTATTTCTACCCTTCCTAGGTCAGCAAAGTGGCAGGTTTGCAGGTGTTCGGTGTCGTTGTCCTACCTATCGAGCACTCCTAGCAAACATTCCTGTGCACATCATTACTTTAAGTTCCTGGTGTTTGCGCCAAGTTTATAGATGTACGTACTTTACATATTGTGTACTTCAATAACGTTCTACTGTACTTTTCATATTAATCGGTATTTATTTTGTTCTAGTATACAAACGCAGAATACGGTTATCGTTACTTGCTTTTGTAGCGTTACTAAATTAACGAGGCGATCATGGTCATCAAAAGTGGTTTCTTTCTTTGGTGCACATTGCACATATGTAGATACGCAAGCACACCGCTACATTTCACACCAGCTGTGTGATCTGACAGGAAACTTCGACAAGGCAGGACGGACCGTTAGCACCGGCAGAGTATATAGCACTGCTAGCGTTAGGTAGGTTAGCAAGCCAAAGCTAGCTGCTAACCATCTAGCTAGTAAACTGTTTTGTTAGCAGGGGGCTTAATGAGTGCAAACATTAGTTAATGTTTAAAGTGATCAGGTTTTACACGCCGTCTATGTTCCTCCTGTAGGGGCAACCAGACAGCACGGCAGCGGTCTAAATCTTAGTTAGACCCACACAGTGCACTTGCACTGAGAAACTACCTCACAGTCATTGCAAGTGCACTGCGAGCTGTTTGTAGCTTAGTTAGCTAATAAGCGAGGTGCGTGTGCGAAGTCTTCAGATTAAAAAGCTTCACAATGTGGCTTCATAAGAATATTAAAAGTATGGGTTTAACGATACAGCCCGAAATAATCCCCTTACCTAGCTGGCCTCTGTATATGTAACTAGGACGGCTAGTTAGGTGGGTAGTTGGCTAAGAAAGCTGGTCCACTGCTCACTAGCTGCACGGCTAACTATGCCGTTACATCCGAGCTCTGTCATCACAAGTAAATAGCAAATGCTAACTAGTAAGCAACGGAATGTCTTACCTTAGTATACCGCCCAGTCCCTACCCCTTTTCACTCCTCTCACTGTCCAACTATTGGTCGGAATAAGACGAGTTAAACTGGCGGATGAAGCGCTAGAGAGGTTTATAATCCGAAATCCTTTATGAGATCATTTAATTCGAGTCTGCCGTGCGCGTGAAGTGTATCATGGCTACCACGTTCTGGGCGTCACGATTCCGCGACCGCCGTCGCTTTTTAATGACGCCTGCGACGGGTTCGCGGTGCTAAAAATGCCAGATTTGAATTGGTCAGAATTCGCGGTAACGTATAAATGCTGAGGTTATTTAAAAATACAATAAACACAAAGAAGATTTCTTACTGTGCGTAAAGCGTCTGCTTGCATGAATGAGTCGTACGCGTACTATCATGCTCCGAATGTATTTTGTCTTTGGTCATGAATTTTCCTTGAGAGGTGTGAAAGTGGTGGGCATGACGGAGTAATGATGAATATTATTTACTACAAGCAGCTGTCATACTGAGATAAACGTAATCACTAAGCTGAAACCGACGTGGGGAGGGTGTGGAAGCAGTTCAAGTGAGCTAATTCGCTTTTGGTTCACACGTACATTTATTTAGCCTATATCAAATACTGAAACTGCTATACGCCCAAACGTGTTTATCTTAGTCTACTGGGAAAAAAAAGACTGCCTATATAGAACTGAGATGAGACAACATACATGATTGAGAACAAGTGATGCTCCTATAGTACTAATTACAGCCATACAGACCTGAAATTAGCTTTTCAGATTTGCAGATACACGAAGGCAGTTTCCATCTAATATTTTCTAAATAAAAACCCAACAGTAAAAGCTGAAAACATGATGTATGAGTACTGGTGATGTACTTAAGGAAATAGGAAGGAACAATTGTTACTGTGCAAAGAGGATGCACATGCCTTAAAGGAAGAGACTAACAACAGCAAGAGTAATGCTAGTTCTACTAATAATCTTTCACTTATTGGAAAAATCTAATTATATCTGCTTTGTGAGTGAAAGACGTCAATAATGTTTGCATTACATTGGGTGTCTTATTTTTAGAGAAGTCACAAATATACATTCTTTTATGTATGTGTAAAATAACATTTTGAACAGTCCAGCAACTAGTTTATTTGAGAATTCATAAGGTCCATATAACCAGTTCTGTTTATCTGCTTTAGGTACTTAGATATGTTAATACTGCTAATAATATAACTCGGTCATGTCATGTGGGACTTTACAAACAAATAATGAAACCCTGAAGTCAATTCTATTTAACTGGTTACAAACTAAGAGGGGTCAGTACAGGAGAGATGCTGTCAATTTTCCTTTTACCACTCAGGAGAACAGCATTCTGGCCCAACCAGACAAGGTTGACTGCCAAATCCCGGAATAGAAGGAATATCATCAGTGTGTGGGAGTAAATAAAAGCAATCCTGGCCTTTCTAAACCTTTACGTTTTATAAACACAATACATCATTCTGAGATGAAAAAGGTTAGACCTGTCCGCTAAGTTGACTTGCAATTCAAATCCTCTACCACATTATTGTATGGGTGTTTGATTCTATATGCTTGTTTAAATAGGCTTTATTAGTTGATTGTGTGTTATAATCAGCCAAAGGAATAGAAATCCTGCAAAAACAACAAAAAAACAAAACAAAACAACAAAAAAAACTCTTGAACATGAATAGTTTTAAATCAAAATATTAATGTTTGTTTTATAATAATAATAATAATCTTTATTTGTATAGCACCTTTCATGCATACATGCAACTCAAAGTGCTTTACAGATTAAATAAATCAAAACATTAAAATGAAGCAAAGATTAAAATAAATAATAAAAAATAAAAATGAAATGAAGTAAAATAAACAAAATAAACAAAATAAACAAACAGGTAATAACAGGTAATAAAATAAAGGTAATAAAATGACAAATTCTTAAGATAATAGACAAAATTATGTAATAAAGTACTTTGGTAAATAGAACTATTAAAATAATTAGAACAAACATAAAATGTAACTAAATAAAATGATGAAGAAAGTAAATAAAATGGAAACCTAGTACAACAGACATAGATTAACTAAAAGCAGATATAAACAAGAAGGTTTTAAGACTCCTCTTGAAGCTATGCAGGGATGAAATGTCTCTGAGCTCCTCAAGAAGAGAGTTCCAGAGTTTTGGGCCATAACAGCTGAAGGCACCCTCACCAATCTTTAATCGGCTTTTAGGAATCACCAGTAGATTACTGTTTGACGACCTGAGAGACCTGACTGGAACATAACTAACTATCATTTCACTGAGGTAAAGAGGAGCAAGACCATGAAGACATTTATAAACCATCACCAGAACCTTAAAATCTATTCTAAAGCTGACAGGTAGCCAGTGCAGTGAGTGGAGCGCAGGTGTAATATGATCCCTCTTTCTCGTGCGGGTCAGGACCCTTGCAGCAGCATTCTGAACTCGCTGTAGCTGAGAAATCAAGCTCTTTGGGAGAGCAGATAAGACAGCGTTACAATAATCAAGCCTTGATGTGATAAATGCATGGACAAGTTTTTCACTATCAGCAGGAGAGAGCATATCTCGGACCTTAGCGATGTTTCGGAGGTGAAAATAAGCTTTAGCATAGAGCTTAGGTGTTTTATATCTGGCTAGGAATAATGCTAATCAACAAAAACATTTGAACTATTATTTACAAATACTTAGCTTCATTTTTGTGAAGTTTTCTTTCACTAGATAAATTGCATTTTTGCTTGGAGCAGGCCCACATGTCTTTTCCACCAGACTATCACAGTACATTTCCCTGAGGTGTTAACTATGGTACTGGTGGAGTCAGAATGACCGAAAATAATAACTTCTTTCTGGCTCTCAGTCATCTGGGAAATGATTTGACATCCAGCTTTAATGTTCCTTAGACAGTGAAATATGAATTGGATGAAGCTGTTTCAGTGGGAGATAACCCTGTGTAACACACTGTCTGCGTCACTATGACAAGAAATGTTCCACTTTTGGAAGATAGATTCAAGAAGCTGTATATGCGATGAAAGTAAAACAACCCAAGATGAAGAAGTTTTTTTTTAGCCAGGTTTAACAGAAAACAATCTGTTTTCAGGTAAGAAGTAAACTGTTTTTAAAAGAGTACCCAGGATACCAACACCAGACTTAGGAACTAAGGAACAGTGGAATTAAAACAGCGCTTTCCAGATTCAACGGTTAGCAGTGGATCACTGGATACTTTGAGGAGGGAAGACTTTGAACAGGACAGGATTTCAATAATTGTTATTGATTCAAAATGAAATAGCAGAGACTTCCCCATAGCTTTTCAAAGAGGATATAGTTTAGAAAGTGGTCTAAATGTTAGGAACTGAAAGGTCTAGGCTATTTAAAAGAGAGGCTGAACAAATGCATGTTTAAAACCAGATGGACATATACCACTGGTTAGGGACCTGTTTACTATTGATAAAATACTGGGCTAAAATACATGGTAACACATCTTAAGAAAAAATGGCGAAACCACATCTGAGCAGCAAGTGGTGGAGCCCACAGGCAAGAATATGTTTTAGGAAGAGAAGACATACTTACAATTAAGAGTTTAGCAGACATTCTTATCCAGAGGAATCAGGTGTAACCTCTCTGGAAATCAAACCAACAACCTTACTGTTGTACACCCTGCTCTACCACCTCTATGGAGCAGAGTACAGGGACGATTCATAGCCATAGAATGCTGATGGATAATTTCCTATTTCCTTGATTATGGCAGTAGAAGCTCTTCACATGTTTGAGCAGTGGCCCCTGGGGGAAGCTCGGACAACAGGGTCATGGCTGTATCAGTTGTGTGAAACAGGATCTTAGGCCCCATTGGGAGGTTATGTAAATTATGTCAATGGGGTGAGCCCGACGATCTTTTAAGAAATGCCGAACTTCCAAATGAAGCACATTTGTTTTCATTCCAGTTTTACAACAGTATAGACAGTGAGATTCTCTTTTCTTTTTGGGATGAAAACACCATGATGCCATGATTAAACTTTACAACATGTGCCACACCTTCTCTGTTAGTAAACCCGAAACAAGAATAGTAGCCTCCCTTATGCTGTTCTGTACAAGGGAAACACACAAACATTGTTATACTACCATTTAAATCATGATTCATTTTTATTTACAAACTTAAAAAAACAACAGATTGAATAACCATTCACAATAACAGGTCACTTTGATTTGAATGCTTTCCAACTGAGCTGTACATCTAATCAGATGTTTTTTTTCCTTACTGAATAGAACAGTTACTAACTCACTCTGAAATAAAAAAATAAATACCATTCAAGTAAAGAGTAGTAAGCCAAGAACATGGAACACCGGAGCGTTTTACTTGTTGAGGCCATGACATTGATTATAGGAACACAGCAGATCTGTCCATCAATGTCTTGCTCTAGAAATCCAGGACGCCACTGATTATGATTCATTGGTCCATAAGCTTTCTGATGCTTCAGGTAGGTGGCAGTTATACATACTCAAACACAAAGGCACACATGCATCCCTTCAATCATTATGGTCGAGACATTCAATTGTAAGAACACAAGCCCCTCATAAAACAATGTATAAAAATAAAAAATACAAATGAATAAATATGTATATAATATTAAATAAATTAATTTGGTAAATTGTCAAACATTAAAGAAAAAATAGGCAAGTTAAAATTGTAAAAATGGGTACAAAAGAAAAGAAGAGAAACAAGTAATTGAGATCAGAAGAATGATGTCATACAGTATGGTACAGTTCGGACAGTTCCTGGACAGATGTCCATTCAGATTCAAGCACACAGGAAGTGAACGATTACCCCAAAAGGGATTCAGGACAGTGTGGGGAACAGATGGGCCAAGCAGGATATTGTTTGTAAACATAAAAATTATTGTAAAAATTATTTTAGCATTGTACAACAGTTGCTGTAACATGTGGTGTGTAATGTTCTTTTTCATGCAAATTTGGCAGTTACAGTTATTTGCATTTCTTCCACTGATGAAAATCTGTCAAATATGTGGTGGATGTGGTAATAAGAACACCTTATTTGGGGAGAGTAAAATCCATTTTTGGCACACTGCAATGTTTTTCTTATAAATACAGTTGTTTTAGATACGTTGAGCACACTGCGTGTGTTGGTTTGGTAATCAGTTCACAAGAAGAAACAGAAGGTGGAGAAATGTATTATAGGGCACAATGACCCACACGAGGCAACGTCAGCATATCACTGCTCACAAATATGAGTGCTGATGAAAGACGGGTGTGAGGAGCACATGGTCCCAAACTCCACCCACTTACATTCACTTACATAGCACAAGGCATCAGAGTTAAAGCACATGTTCTTTGTATTAGAACCTCATTTTATCCAAATGTGCTGGGTCTAGATCCCTTTATCCTGCTCACCTGATTGTGTTAGGAAACCAGTGTTAGGAAACATTGCAAAAAACATTAATACAGTTAAATGTTAACATGTTTTAAAATAGAGTGGTACCATTTTCACATAAATGAACATTTTCATACGTCTAATGTCTGTCTCTAAGGCCTGTGCTTGCAACACTGTGGTAAAGGCTGGAAGTAAAGATACATTCATATATCTTTAAGGGTTTTTTAAATAACTTGTTTACCTCTTATTCTTTTCTTTTTATTAATTTAATGGTTTACAATCTTCACACCTGCTTCAAATGCACAAAGTTTAACTGTCCACTTGGTTAAATTTCATCTTCTCTTTATCTTTTAAGAACCTTCCTTTGTGTCATGTTCATGTATGATTACAAGCAATCTTAAAAGCACTTAGAAAAATATGTCAAACAATTAGTGATGTGACTAACATCTGTTTGAATCTTGGCTACTAACTCACAAACTTTACTAACCAGGTTTATGAAGAAAGAAAATACTAAGCTCCACCTATAGGATTGGAATAAGCACTACAGGTCTAATTTCTAGCTAACCTCAACTAGCTAACCTCAACTAGCTAATCTCAACTAGCTAATCTCAAGTTGCTTTAAGGAAGCCCTTAGCCCCGTTTTTTCCCCACAATCAAAGCCAAAACAAAGACTTTTCATAATCGCAAAAGTGCTTACTCTTCCCACTTTTTTTAAAATGTAAATTATTCAGCATAAGGATTTTTCATTTGTCCATTTTGTCAGTCAGAATCTTTTTTTTGCCATTAACACCATTGAACTTAACCAATCACAATCAGGTATGTTTAGGCTGGCTCAGTTGGTCTGATCAAAGTGTTGGTTCCAGTCTCGGTTGTCTTGGTTCTTCACATCCTTTAACACGGGCCTAGTAAACACTTCTCTCACTGGCTCATCACCTCAAAGACATCGTCGTTATTATTGCAAACGTGGTCGCCGACGTCGCAGCCCGCTGCTTCACTTTCTGTGCCGGTGCGAGGATGGTGGTCGCTGCCTCGTGGGCTTGAGGAGGCGTAGCGAGGCAGGAAGCTCGACCCAGCCGGCCCCTGTGGCATTGTGGGCAATGCCCCGGGCAGGAGAGGGGAGGGGTACAAGCCCAGGGGCTGCCCATATGACAGCGGGTAGCCATGAGGCAGCATCGAGGGCACGCCAGGCCTCATCAGGAATGAGGGAGGGATTGAAGTAGCTGTGGGAGTGGATATGTCACTGGGTGTGGTGCTGGAGGATGTATGGGAGGACCTGCGCAAGGCTCCGCCCCCTAGACTGTAGACATCTGGAGAGATTGGGAACATGAGGTGAGGCTTGCCCATGGGGTTGTGGCACTGAAAGTACGACGACCACACAGAATTAAGAAGGGTGGGGTTTAGGCCGGCCGGGATGAGGGTGGGATTTAAGCCATAACTACACACGAAGGGAAAGTTCTGTGGAGGAGGTGGAGCGGAGGGCTGTTTGGGGACACGTTCGTCGCTGGGAGGAGGTATGGATTTGCGTTTCGTGCCCCTCAGGTCCAGGGGTGCCTGCACTCCGGGTGAGGTAATGTCATTTTGAGGCAGAAATTTTATGACGCTGTTCTCCGAGGCTCTCTCTGGATTCGCTGCCTCGTGAGGCGGCGTGGTTGGGGGCTGGGCTTTGGTATAACGCCGGAGCTCGCTCAGGATCTCAGGGCTGTCTGGGGAAAGAGGTCGGGCCACCGCCTCAGGGGCGACGACCATGGGCACATTCGGGTCAGGTGACACACTGCCATTTGTGCTCCTACTGACGTTTTCCAGTGACGCTGACACTTCTGTGAGTCAGAGGGAGTTAGAGAGAGAATTCTGCTTGAATCAGCTGCTGATTAATACAGTGTCACACATTAAGGATAATGGGACAATTGCTACTACTACTACTGACGTCCGTTAACAGTTTGGACTCTGAACAGCAGGATAGATGAGTAATACCTTTCTTCACGGTGCTCTCCTCCTCCTGTTTGGGTTTTCTCGCAGCACGAATGGCGAAGATCCTTCCGTCTGCTGTCCGAATGTAGGTCCCTAGAAGCAAGGCAGAGGCAAAGCACCATGTTCGGTCAGGCGGTGACACACCCCTGTTCAAATATGAAGGAAGGTGAAAAAAACGATAGAAGAGAAGCGACTGAGAAGGAAGGAGGAGTCTGAGATAAAAGTGGCGAGTGGTGGGGAGACGTCACCTTTAGTTCCTCTGATCAGATGGATACTCTCCCCCGCACTGATCCTGGCCTGTACGTCTGAGGAGCTATTAGTGCCAGGAATCACGATATCTTAAACGAGTGAGAAAAGATCGATTGAGGTCACGCAGTTGTTTAAACCGCTTCGTAATGGTAGAACAGCTAATGCTGAATTACATGTGGTCAAAACAAACTAAGGTTTGAGAAGACGTACAACTTTTCCTCTCATAACGGGGGTTGTTTTGGGGGTTTTTAAGATGGTCTTTTGATTAGATTTTTGTGGATGAAAGCACCTGTGGTGGTGACAATCTTCTGAACAAAGACACCAGCTTTCTGTAGATAGGTGAGAGGGAAGTTGACAGGGGACTTGGAGCCTGAGTCCGTGGAGGAGGGGGCAGGGCTCTGGCTGGCCTGCTGAGGCATTGTGGGTGTTGGAGTTTCTTGTGCCTGCTGAACGTTGGCTATAGGTTTTTCCTCTGGCTGCCGAGGGGGCCGCCTAAAGTAAAGAAAACAATTTAAAGAAGTGTCAAGAGCAGGGTTACTTAATATTAATAACAGCGTAGTTACTTAGTTTAAAACATGGCTTTGTTTAGTTATATATTATGAAATAATTATTATTTAATAGTTCAGTTATAAAAACCATATTATCCAATGACTGGATTATGATCCTCTCATACATCAAAATAACTAATAACTATTTATCCAAAACATAAATATGAAGGTTTGTCACAGAAGGGCACAAAGCACAGTGCTACACATGTGCAGTAAGGACTAGTTCTGAGATCTGCATCTTGTTTTGCTCTTATGAGTTTTGGTGATTTAAAGCCCCACAGGGGAATTTTGGAAACAGTTCCACTGACATGACAGCAACATGACTGCAACACTCCACCCTCTGGACCTGAAAATGAAAACAACAAACCCCTCCAGCCCCCCCCCCCCCCCAAAACTTTTTCAGACTACCGAAGACTGAGCGGTTGCTAGGCTACTTTTAACACCAGATAGCAGATGGTGTCGGTTAACATTTAAATCTCTGGAAGAATGACACATTTTTTAAGTACAGTATGGTGGTCATAACAATAGCTAACCCTCACCAGTTCCTCTGGCTGAATGCGGGGATGTTGGTGAGGCTTTGGTCGCTGGCGGGGTAGTAGTGGGCGTATGAGGGCCGGGTGTAGGGTACACACATCCTCTTCTCCTCCTCGTAGCTCTTCTTGGCTGCTTGCTTCTCCTCGCTGGTGAGCTTGAGGTGCCGTCGCTCCGTTAGTAAGGACTCGTGGTGGAAGTGTTGCTGGAGGCGGGGGCAACGAAAGACAGCATGCGAACGTCTGGTCTGTGTCCTGCGTGGTTCTTTTGCATTTTCAACAGCATTTTCTGCTGTTGACTGTGACATTGTGTAATGGCATGCCACTTTAAATATGTGTATAAAAGCATTCCAGAAACCCTAACCCTAACCCTAACCCTAGACTGTTACCTTAGTGATGAGGTGTGGATATCTTAGGCAGGCTGTCCTGATGACTCCCTCCATGTCTTCCTGTGGGCGGAGCAGGCAGGTGGAGTCGTCGGGGTCAGGCTCCTCCTCCACAAAGTGCAGCAGAGACTCCACCTCCCGGCGGGTGAACGTCAGCGCAGGGTTCAGATCGTCTATCACACGATCTGAGAGGGAGAGAGAGGAAAGTGAGATGCTGGGTATCATCACAGGTAGAGCAAAGACGTGTTCACCAGTCCGAGCTCCAGACAATGGTTCAGCTGCAGACAGACGTTTTTTCTCCCACTGCTCCTTGCACATAGAGAGAGAGGGACTGGTTCAATTTACAGAACATTTGAATATGTGGAGAACGTCCATGGAAGACTATGAAACCGAAGGACACTGCACACCGAGGACATCTGTCTTCCCTATGAAACCACAGCATGCTGCTTCAACAGTGGATTCTAGAGAGGAGACCGGGGTGGAAACAAAGCCACTGAATGGTGAGTGTCTTCACCAGGTCTAATTCAAACACCATCCACTTAAGTCTTAGCCAAAGACACAACATAGCCCAGCTCAAACTGTCCAATGGGATGGCGGCAAGAACATCCGCAGCACACCCACGGGTGTTCGTCAGTACACCCCTCACATTTCTGCAGATATTTAAGTGTATCTTTTCATGGGACAACACTGACAAAATGACACTTTGACGAAATGAAAGGTGCCATGTTGGAACTTTCAGTGACCAGTATGAGGGAGTGTGAGAGACTACACATTTAGGGGTGTAGTCTCTTAGGAGTGTACTCACTTTTTGTTGCCGGTGGTTTAGATATTAATGGCTGTACTGTATATTGAGTTATTTTGAGGGAAGTATAAATTTACACTGTTATATAAGCTGCACACAGACTACTTGTCATTGTGTCAAAGTTTCATTTTGTCAGTGTTGTCCCATGAAAACATATACTTAAATATCTGCAGGGGGGTGTACTCACTTTTGTGATACACTGTATGTAGAGAAATCTGCAAAGCCATACATCAGATGTATGGCAGATACCCACTGGTTCTCTTCCACATAAGGCATTTTTAATGGATTATCAGTCAGGAGCAGCTTCGATTTTTCCATTGCGAGCCACAACACTGGTGAAGTAGACTCATAAACCCTGTACAGCACAGCTTCAGTAAAGGATGCTCCATTATCACCACCTTCAGCTTCTGGACTCAGATCTTTATCTGCCAACTGGGAGGCAGCAAAAAACCAAACTTAGATAATGAGAAACAGAAATAAGGTCTTTGTCTTTCCTCGGGTGCTTTTTGAGCTGAACGGGACACGATGGCGGAACCTGAGTTCATCCGTTGGGATTTGACTGGATGAAAATGAAAATATCAGTGATATCATTGGTTAATATTATTTTTGTCCATGTGTTATGTCCTGGAGACATAACCAAAAATGTGAAGAGATGAGTAAAAAATGTGGTTTTGCTTTCTGCTTGTCTTTAATAGCAAATCAAAAGTCAAGAGTGGTTCTAAAAGCTTACCAGACATTCCCTGCTTGGAAATCTGCCTATCGTAAATTTTCTTCTCCAAGGTGAAGTCACACACTAGTCTGTAGATATGGCACTGCTTGCGTTGCCCATAGCGATACACACGGCACACAGCCTGGGCATCGTGGCATGGGTTCCAGGAGGCGTCGAACACCACCACACGATTCGCACCAATCAGGTTCACCCCCAGACAGCCAGCCCTAGCAACACAGACATACGACACATATGCAGGGGAGATATGGTAAGAAATAGTGATTTAACAAGGACTGAAAAAAAAAACAGCTGGGGTTAATGAAAGATGGCTGTGCATGTGTGTGTGTGTGTGTGTGTGTGCACGCGCATTCTACCTGGTGGACAGCAGGAACACCCAAGCAGAGTTGTTTGTCGGGTCATTAAACTGGTTGATGAGCCTCTCTCGATCTGAAACTGGTGTACTCCCATCCAATCCTGAAATGGAGTTTAGAAAGAGTTATTTTACACCTCACACACACACACACACACACAAACATGTACCTAGATACATAACTTTAAAGCTGCAAAACCTAACCCAACAAAGAGCTCAAATACGTTCATCCTTTCAACACACCTACTGCACTAGCTACACAGGCTGGGTATCTAGACAGCCAGCAGGTGGCAACAGAGAGTTCACTAAGTAACACTAAGTATTAAGACAGGAGATGTAAGGAACACATACTGTAATAGTTGACATTGCGGATCCAGGTCTGCTTCAGACCACTTCCACTTCCAGGCATCGGCCTCTTGGACAGGAACTCTTCAATGACCGTAAGAGTGGACAAGCTCTGACTGCAGTGTGTGTGTGTGTGTGTGTGTGTGTGTGTGTGTAGGCATGTGAGGGAAACAGAAAGACAGATGTAAAGTGAGTGGGAAAGCAATGAATAAAACCTGAGGATCACATGAACTGTTACAGCACACGCGTGTGTACATAGGTGCGTGTACCTGAAAACCAAGACCTTATCTCCCTTCTTAACGCTCTCATCGATGATGAGGAACAGCAGCATCATCTTAGCTGAGTTCTCCAGGACGCCGGTCCTGTAGCCCGCCATGATGTCTCTGGCCTGAGAGAAAAGACCTTTTTTTCCCCCTCTATCCCACATAACTCTATGTAGATAATATATGCAACATAACATTCGATACCAACAGTCTTTCAACAGTGGTTGAAAACGTACCCATTCATAAGTGATAACCTGACTGGCTTTCTCCTGACTTAGACTTAGACTCAGTCCTCCTTCGCTACGAGCAACCTCGCCGGGCTTGACCTTCTGACCAGGCGCTGAGCAGCGTGGGTTGCCTGCAGTGATGTCATCCAGATCCAGATCTTGCTCACTGGCCAGATTCTCCTTCTGAATGGTCTCATACAGTACATCAGGGTGGTTCCAGATCTGTGTACACACACACACACACACACACACACACACACACACAGACACACACATGGTGGAAAACAAATAAGCATGGAGTATATAATACATAATAGTACACAATAAAACACACAAACTCACCTTGCAGCAAACACAGAAGGCTTTGAGGGGGTTAAGGCCAAGCCAGCCCGTATTGCCAGCCTCTCTGAAGCGGTTCATGAACTCGGTGTAGAGCGCCCTCTGCAGGGGGGACAGGCGCACCAGGATCACATGCTCCTTCTTCTCCGGCAGGTGGTGACGCAGCACGTCGTGTCCGCGCCTTCAGAGCAGCACGTGTCCGAGGCCAAACAGATACGCCATAGACCGTTAACATCTAACACAGAGAGGGTGGCCTTTCTCTTCAACACGTTCCATGTTGACTCCACGTATGGAGGTGATGTTTTTGTATACATTAGCAGCAGGGGTTAAAGCCGTCAATGAAACGTAACAGAAGATCAAGGATTGCAAGGGTTGTTGTTTTTGTGCTTTTCTCTTGTTAAATCAACCCAAACTTCAACTTCATCGCCCAACGATTTTAAAGCTCTATATCATGGGATATATTATAGGATGTATTGCAGTTCCATTCAGCTCAATAAACCTCACTGCCATGAACAGAAACCACTCTCCTGTCTCTCTCTCTGTCTCTCTGTCTGTCTCTCTCTCTCTGTCTCTCTCTCTCTGTCTCTCTGTGTCTCCACACACACACACACTCACCTCTGGACGAAACCCTCCAGCAGGCCGTGGAGGACGTGACTGCGGTAGCGCATGAGCTGAACGTCCTGTGCCGTGCTGTCCACGCACTGCCCGTTCAGGATGGGCCTCTCGAACATGTTGCTGAACTCCTGCCGCGTGCCCAGGAAACCCGGCCGGGCGAAGTCCACCATGCACCAGTACTCCTGCAGGCTGTTCTGCAGCGGGTAGCCCGTCAGCACCAGGCGCCGCCGAGTCCGGATGCCCTTCAGCGCCTGCGACGTGCTGGCGTGGCAGTTCTTGATGCGGTGGCCCTCGTCGCACACCACCACGTCCGGGCCGGGCCGGGACAGGGCTCTCTCCATGCCTGGAGAGCAGAGAGGAAGAAAGGGGAACAGGCTCATATGGGCTTCAGTTGTTCTGGAGGTACGAGCATTCCTTCTCAAGGCCATTCTCCAGGCCATTGCCTCTCAGAATTCAACACACCGTTACTAGCCTAATAAAAGGCTAATTTGAGGAAGAGCAAAAAGAAACCTTCATAACTTTTATTATGAAGTTCATGAATATATTTTCTCTTCTGTACTTCTGTAATTGAATGACTGCTAACAAGAAAACGTTTAGACCAAAAGTGACTGGCTGAAGGGATGAGTGACAGCAAAACAGACCATTCAGCAGCTCTTGCTGGCGGTCCTCCTCTTCCAGGTCAATGATGACTGGCCCGCTTGGCTTCTTATTCTTCTTCTTTCGCCCGGCGATGAAGCTCTTCTTGAGCGACAGCAGGCGGTACATCTCGTATCCCATTAGCAGCACTCCACCGTCTCTGGACCAGTCCCCGACCACCTTCGACCGCGCGGCTGTGGTCCTTCAGACAACACACAAACCATCAAAAGTTCTCATTTATACTGTATATCAGTTCTACATTTCAATACGTGAAGGTTATGCATTTTTACACAAGGTAACCTTTGGGTTCAGGAATGAGGTAACTCTCTTCAGCACATGTGCACTCGGGCAGTCGCCTCCTGACATCTTTGGCATAAGCGGCCACAGCGGAGCCGAACGCGGAGGTCTGACCCGACGTCTCTCATCAACCAATGAACGCGCTGCGTTTGCGCGCGGACACGAGAGAGCGGTCACCGAGCACAAAAACCATACTCGTCTCTTGCGACAAGGAAGAAAATAAATAAATAAACAACAAGAAGCCTATCTGCTCCACAGAAGCGCGAAGCGGAGCAGATGTGTGTGGGCCGGCTAGCTCACTCAGAGATATCAAACTGTGAAAAGTGAATCATCAAACATTAATCAACCCAGCGAGGTCTCTTATGCTCGGTGCCGTACGCGTCTTAGCGAGGCGCACGGAGAGACGCCTCGTCTCCATCCTGTGCCCGACTTTGCTGTTTTATTTTTTTTTTATCCCCCGCTAAGATGAGCTTAGTCATCGCTTCTCTCTTCGATGGAGGCCCATATGTTAGCCGAGAATCCGCCGGGAGCGTAATAGAGCGAGCACAATTCATCAGGTCCTGAGGCAGCGTCTCAGGAGAGCGATTAGTGGTCCGGGAGGAGGGGTGTGCAGAGCAGCACTGGCAGAGGGGACCCGGCACTTCAGCTCGGGGTGTTAGTTTGTTACGGCAAGTTTAGGAATCGAATATCACGCTTCGACCTTGTTTAAGTTTAACTTCGCATTACGTAAGCAGTAACAGACAGACGATGGCCTAAAATTCTTAGTTAAAGTTCAGATAGCCATTTTTGCATTTACTAAATTGCTGGTCACAATACTAATGTTTTTTTTTGTGTGTGTGTGAGGTGTTATTTTCACTCACTTGTGCTCATCATTGAGGATGTGCACCTTAAAGGTGCGAGGTGTGATGTAGGCGGGGTCAGTGTCTGGGGGCAGGGCTTCAGGCGGTGGCACCCACAGGTTAAATTCCACCAACCAGTTGTGTAGCGTGTTCACCTGAAGCAACCAACGGGAAGCCAGAATAAGGGAGCAAGGGAGAAAGGGCAAAAACACCCAGAGAAGAAGAACGACAGAATGACAGAGAGAGAGAGAAAGAAAAACAACGAAAGAAAGAGGGTGAGAGATGGAGAGAGGTCAGGCCATGTGCATGTGCGACCATGCGAAATGCTACACGTACACACACAATCAAATAGACACGCTAGCACGCCCGCAATCGCACCCTCGCGCAGACGCCAGCACGCACGCGCACGCACACTCACAGGGACGATGGCGAGCACGGTGTGAGCCTCGGTGTGGCGCAGGAGAATGTCGATGAAGGAGATGACCTGCAGAGTTTTACCCAGGCCCATGCTGTGAGCCAGGATACAGCCAACACCCAAGCTGCTCCTGAAGCGCTCCAACGTCTCCACCAGGTTGTCGTACAGAAACCGGATCCCCCCGATCTGGGCGTGTGTGTGTGTGTTTGGGGGTGAAAGTAGAGAGAAATAGAGAGGAAAGAGAAAAACAAAAAGAGAAAGAGAGAAAGGGAAGAGAAGGGGGTGAAAGGGGCAAATTGTTAAGATTTGCAGTATTTATCTGTTTATTTATTTATCTGTTGATTAAATGTAATGGCTACTATTGGATAGCAGTTTCAACAAACGATGCAGTGTTTGCTGATTTGAGAAGAGTGACTGACAGGTTAAGGTGGGCTGATCACCTGGTGAGGTTTGACAGCACGGGCGAGTTGAGGAGAGAGGTAGAGGTCACTTTCGTCTGCTGGGTGGTTGACGTTAACGAGGACACGCCCCCGAGAGTCTGATTGGTTGAAAGCGTCATTAACATGTGCTCCACTGCTCTCACCAGTCACCTCCTCATCTCGTCTAACGATGCGTGACATGGTGTTTTCACCTGAGCTTTGGTCTAAGGGCATTTATACACACACACACACACACACGTTAATATTGCATCAACAGTCCAGAGCATTGCAGCAAAATCAATCATGCAAACAAAAGGCACATCAAACTTCACTGGATCAACTTAATGGTACAACACCATGAACACTCATTGCATTCAGACAGATCTTCAATCTGAAATAATAAGTTGCATTTGTTAAAATCAAGTAGGAGAAGTGAAGATATATATGTGTGTGCGCATGTGTTATGTAAGTGGGTGAATGGTGCTTACACAAGCTGGATGTAACAGTGAGGAGAGTCTTATGTAACCTGGGCAGAGATGTCAGTGCAGAAGGCTGGCACACAACCAAGAACAGACACACCTCTGTTCCACAGACCCAGTTTACACACACACACACACACACACGCACACACACACAAAACACGTATGCACACATGCACAGGCACTCTCAAAATTGCACTCACCAGCAGGTACACACACACACACGCGCACACATACACAAACGCACGCGCACCCACCCACACACACACACACACACACACAGTCATACACAAACACAAACAAACTTTACTATAATCTAACATGAAGTCTGACTGTGGAAATATGTGCCACTGTGTGAGTCTGTGTGTGTGTGTGTGTGTGTGTGGGTATGTTTGTGTGTGTTTGGAGAACAGCACATTCTGTACCTCCACTGGCTTAGTCACGACAGCACCTCAATGTCTATCCAACTTTAATCTCTGTGTGTGTGTCTCTACTGTGTGTCATCTGAACTGAGTGTGACAGTGTCACTGATCTTAATCCCACAGACACAGCATGTGCCAAGCCTCACTGAACATTTACAAATCACTATGGTGTGTATCTCTCTCTCTCTCTCACACACACACACACACACACACACACTGAGACACACACACAATACATCACGACATCAGCATTAGTATCTTGGTCAATGAGTGCACAAGCTTTTGACGTACAGCAAGAATGAGATATATATATGTGTATGTGTGTGTGTGTGTGTGTTGGCAGGGGGTCAGGGCGTGTGTGTCTCACCTCTTTTAGGGACAGTTGTTTGAGGTGCTGTTGCTTTAGTGATGTCTGCGTCACTGCTGGTACGTGTGTCCACACACTCCATACTGATCTTGGAGCTGTGAGCCACACTCACACACACATTCGCTTCACAAACACAAAGCATACTTTGTCATTACTTATACTAATAGTACTACTACTACTAATACTAATACTAATACTAAAACTAAGTTAACAGGTACAAGTATCCCAGTTTCTTTTGGGGGTCATTCAACTGATATCTTACTTTGTCTCCCATAGGTCTGGGGAGACAAAGTATAGGCCCAATTTCATTAATGTGGACGGCAGGGACTGTGTGGGCGTGTCTGGAGTGGGCGTGCCCAGGCGTGCTGCTCACCTGCTGTGTGTGGGCACTCTGGCTGGGGTGCTGCAGTCAGGTCTTTCCAGTGCTGCTCCAGGCGTTTGCGTCTCTCCATCTCCTCTAGCTGGGCAGCCTTGGTCACTGCATCTAGCTGGTGCTCCTTCAACAGTTTCCTACAGAGTGGGAGAGAGAGAGAGACAGACAGATGGAGGGAGAGGCAGACAGACAGGGAGAAAAAAAGATAGATTCTAACATATTTGGTGGCCTATCAGAAACACTGGCCTGTGTGTGCTTATTAATACAACAGAGCTGGCTCATTAATAAAGCAAATACACACACAAACACACACACACACATACACACAAGTGAAGCACCATTTATGGCATCTTCTGGCTGTGCTCGAGTCTATACCAGTCCTTGTATTGTTCCATAATGGAAGTATCATTGACTGTGATTTGAGCTAACTGGTGACACAGTTGACCACCACCCTGACTACAACCACTGCTGGCAGCGTAAAACCGAGCAGGTGGAGTTAAGTCACTCACTCTCACTCTCTTAAGATTTACTTTACTTAGGGTCCAAAGATGTGGTCAAATTCTGAATAGCTCTGACCTTTTAAATACATGGTAAAAGTTCGTTCCAGGTTTTGTTTATGACACTGAATGTTCTAAATAAAAATGTAATAAATAATGAATAAGTACTAACAAAATGGCTAACACTTTTAGCACATTAGCGTAAGTAGCTCTCATAGATGGCTGGCAAAATTAGGATGTTTGAAGTTTTGCTTTTTTTTTTTTGGGGATCTGTTACCTGATGTTTCTCCTCGTGTGAGCTGGGTTGGAGCTCCTCTTCTTGACTGTGCTGAGCGTGAGATTGGGCCTGTAGCTGTCGAGGCAAGACAGAGGGCGAGACTGCGGGTGGGCTAGGCCACTGGCAGCCCCGCCCGACGGCGAACCAGAGGTAAGTGTGCAGTGCCATCCCGAGGGGTCGGCACCCTGGGCCTCACTCTCTGAGCTGAAGACACCACTCTGGTCCTGAACTGAAGACAACAAGAGAGAGAGTGAGACAGTGAGAGAGAGAGAGAGTGCGAGAGAGACAGTGAGAGAGACAGTGAGAGAGAGAGACAGTGAGAGAGAGACAGTCACAGTGGCAGTGACATTTTAAGTTTCAGCAGAACCTTAGGCATTGCTTTCCTCTATCTTTCATATGCTGGTAACACTTGTTTTCATTCTTGCTAGCATTTTCGAAATATTCCATGGACGCCTGTACCATTTTCCATCGGCTCTGATGCTACAGCTCTTTATAGGTAGATAGGTGAACACTCCTCAGTCATATACCATGTACGAAGCAGGATCATGCCACATCATAGCTACTCAAGCATATTCTACTTAGGCCTAGCAGGAAGAGCTTTTCCATCTGTGGAAAGCACTGCTACAGACAATAATAATTACTCCTTGGTAATCCTCGAACAATCCTATTGGGTGAGATGAAGTGCATGTCAGCAGGGCTGAAACCTGGATACACTTTGCCACCGAGGGACTGAACTGAACAGCGCAACATTACACACAGCCCCTGCAGATGAATACTGCCTGTAGATCGACGGCCGTGACAGAAAGATTCTCTACGGTCGTCTAGACACAGAGCCGTGCTGTGACAGGACGCAGCCGAGACGGGACACAGCCGAGACGGGACGCAGCCGAGATGGGACGCAGCCGAGATGGGACGCAGCCAAGACACACTGGACGTAGTTGTAAATGTCCAGTTCTTATGATACTGACTACAGCACAGTTTTGTGTAATCTTTCCTCCAAATGCATGTGCACACACACACACGGAGATGAACAACGCTACATTCAGAAGTGCACTGGAATGATCGTGCTCAGTGTTGGCATCAGTGCTGCTCTGGTCTCTATCCTGCCTAATGGTGTACGCATGTCTCCGTCAGGTCAAGATGGTTTAATGATGATGATAATATAATAAGAACATCAGTAACAGATTAATGACATCTAAGAAGCCATTAAGACAGTAACAAAAAATTATAACTAGTTAATATGTAAACACATTTATCAACGAGGTCTATGTGTATATGTGTGTGTATACAAGCACACTCTCTATATCTCTCTCTCTCTTTCTCTCTTTCTGTTGTTCACATATTAGAACTCTTATCTGGTTGGTCAGCCATACACACAGACACACAGACACCTCACACAAAGCAACTCCCCCAGCCAAATTGCCAAAACAAACCAACCAACCAACCACAAACCAGTTGAGTGGGAATATGAATTATTTATATAAGGCACGGGGGTTGATGGTCCACAAGTCTGAAAACAAGTTACATAAACCGGCCATCTCGAGCTATCTGCTAATTACTGCGCTACTCTTTCAGACATGACTTCTAAGATTTGTGTGTGTGTGTGTGTGTGTGAGATCACCCCAATCTGCCAGATGCCCAAAATATCAATTGATTTTCCTGTGCCTAGAATAGACAGAAATGTGAGAGACAAAGGAAAAAAGAAAAGTGCAGGTAAGAGTAACAGAAAAGAAGCTATTATTCACCAGTCCTCCATAACCACTGATGAAACGCAGGCCTACACACACACACGCACACACGCACGCACACATGTACACACACATTCTGTCTAAAAATAGGTAAAGATGGGTGGAAATGGCCCTGTTCTTTCTCTTTCCTTTATTCCCATGAGCTTGTCAGTTTGTCCTTCCAACCCAGAAATGTCCCTTGGCTGCTGGATGAGGACGTGACCCTCGGTCACTGGATGAAGACGTGACCCTCGGTCGCTGGATAAAGACGTGACCCTCGGTCGCTGGATGAAGACGTGATCCTCGGTCGCTGGATGAAGACGTGACCCTCGGTCACTGGATCACTGTCGTCCGTAACTACCATTCTGACACTGTTCTTTCCCTGTCCTAGCTGTCTTTCTCTCTGTGGTACAATAAAATCTCTCGCTCTCTTTCTTTCTCTCTCTCTCTCACAAACACACACACACACACACACACACAATATGCCTCTTCTCTCTCTCACTTTCTCCGCACTCCCCAAATGATGTTAATGATTAATTTCTCAGCTCAAGGAGCAAAACAATTAAGTCCAGGACATTTATGATTTATCGTTCAATGATCAATATATTACAGATCTATGAATCACACAATGGAATCATACATTTAAATTTTTCTCTGGGATTTCTGATTTCTGGTTTACAGGACAATCCTGATCACTCTGCATGTAAGAGAGTTGTAAATCTTTATGACTGTTGTTTGAACACGCCTGCTCTTTCATAAGAACATTTGTTGTTCTCATAACTTCTTGGGTTTATAGGGAAGACTATATCAACAGAACTGATTCTTGTCAAATATCAAAACAAAGATCAGAATAATACTGTATATTTCATTGTATGCTTGTGACAGTTCAGACATATCCATGTATCACCATATTCACCAACATCTGAAACAGCCCAAAAGGTTCTGAGCCAAGGCAGGTCCCAACAGGACGCCTCAGCCTCCCACTGCCGGGCTGGCAAAGGCCCACTGCCGTGGCAACGATACTCAAACAAAAGCATGGCCCCCGTCCAATAATAATCAGCGTGAGATGAAAGGGTGGCGACAGCCGCGTGACACCATGACGACCAAGAGGAAGGCATAAAGGGAGCACAGATGTTACATAAGTGCTGGTAAACAGCTAGAGTGATGCGTTCACCGGGAAAACACACACACACACAAACCCACACACACACACACATATGCACGCACACGCACACACACAAGTGCGCACACACACAGATGAAAATAGGCATACACATGCAGATGAACATAAGCACACACACACACGAACACGCACATTAACATAAGCACTCACAGAAGCACACATGCAGATGAACCCACATAAACCCACATAACCAACATAAAATGTTGACTGGGTGACATAGTGACATAGGAGACTGAGTGTTTGCAGTGAACACCAATGTACAAGAGCACCAATACACACACACACACACACAGAATGAGGATATCTCTGAGAGTTATGGTCATACATGATGTCATTTGATCACCTTGCAAAAAGTACATATAGTATTAACACACACACACACACACCATGCAAGCCTTCATCAAAACATTGGTCAGTTAATTTTCTGAATCAAAATACATCTCCTGGATATCCATTAAAGATGATTACAACCTACAGCCTTCTCATTTACTGCTGTAAATTTATGCATTCATTTTTTCATTTAATACTTCATTTTATATTCTTTACTCTTTGAAGACAGCAGAAGTCTGACAAGTAATACAACTTCTGCACACATCATTAAAGTTTGCTACATGACTCAGCTATGGAATGGAATGGGATGCTATGGGAATGCTGCTATTAAGTTTAAGTCATGCAACAGGAAGGGCCTTAGTGGCCAAGGAAATCGAGCTAGGATATTTAATGACCTAAGAAGGCTGAAAACTCGATGTACCATTCCTTCAGAAAACGCACCTGCGTAATGGCCATAATGCCAGACTAATGATACCATAGGCAGACCCGATCTGCTGTGGTGGTTCTGGGGGTGGGGGTGGAGGTGGGGTAGGGTGGAGGTGGGGTAAATGAGGCGTGGTGTGAGACACATCATTTTCATAGCAATAAAACGGCAGCAGTATTGGCAACTAAGCATATTTGGCGAGTATTCAGACCTCTCTAGCTACTCTTTTTAGGGGGTTACGTCAATTAGCGACTTTCAGTCACACATCCCCCCCACCAACAGACCTACTGGTCCCAGTCTAGTACCCAAAGTTCAGATGGTCTAGAACCTCCACTGCAGATCTGCCGAACACAAAAGCAACCGAAACAAGAGGAACAGTAGTAATACATAAACGTGTACAGTTTTGTCTTCTACTACCATATCAGTGTAGTAGAGACAATATTATTGTATCTGGGCTACTTTTTAATACACCAGTGGTATTATTGAATGTTTATTGCCCTGACTGGGATGATCATGTGGTTTTAGATGGTGACCTCAACTGTGCATTGGTCCCAAGACCATATCCAAGACCAGCGATCACCACCAACGGTACCGGTCCGTATATATATATATATATTATCGACAATCAGAGTCTGAGTGATGTTTTATTTTGAAAAATATAAAATATTTTGGGATTCTCTCCCAATTACATCCGTCGGCGCGTCTGTGCCTCTTGACACAGGTTAATTCAGGTCAAGACGCTCGTCCCGGTCATGCGATTTATGACGTTTATATTTGTTTTTATGCCAGTCGTATCATTTTATTTCGTCGTATTTAACTCCCACACTTTAAAGGCCGGTCCGTGAAAATATTGTCTAACATGTAACTGGTCTGTGGCACAAAAAAGGTTGGGGTCCGCTGTCCTAGACCATATCCTATACCATATCCTAGACCATATCCTAGACCATAACCGAGACCATAACCTAGACCATTTCCTATACCATAACCTAGACCATAACCTAGACCATATCCTAGACCACTCAAATACTAAATCGAATGTACATGGTGCAATGGCATTCATAAGCCAAACAGGAAGCACTGACCAATGGTGCTTTCTCAATCCTTTTGCCAGAGCCTTTTCCTGTTTCTCATATGTCCGCTGGTATCACTCCAGGTTCCATTATTATCGGTGTAAAGCATGGACTACTGTGCCACTGCTGAGGTTAACCACGCCCTTTTGTTACTTACTATTTCTCTAACACAGAAACACCCTTGTTGCAGTTTTACCCCATATTACTCTGAGTTCATACCAGCCTCAATTTACAATCACATAGGCATGCAGACTCTTTTCACAAACATTTGTGAAAGAATGGGTCAATCTCAGGAGCTCAGTGAATTCCAGTGTGGAACTGTGATAGGATGCCACCTGTGCAACAAATCCAGTCGTGAAATTTCCTCGCTCCTAAATATTCCAGTCAACTGTCAGCTATATTATGGAATAAAATGGAAGTGTTTGGGAACGACAGCAACTCAGCCATGAAGTTGTAGGCCACGTAAACTGATGGAGCGGGGTCAGTGGATGCTGAAGAGGTCGCCAACGTTCTGCAGTGTCAGTCACTACAGACATCATCCAAACTTCATGTGGCCTTCAGATTAGCTCAAGCTTCATGGAATGGGTATCCATGGTTGAGCAGCTGCATCCAAGCCATACATCACCAAGTGCAATGCAAAGTGTCAGATGCAGTGGTGTAAAGCACACCACCACTGGACTCTCAAGCAAAGAAGGTGCATTCTCTGGAGTGACGAATCGTACTTCTCCATCTGGCAATCTGATGGACAAGTCTGGGTTTGGCGGTTGCCAGGAGAACAGTACTTGTCTGACTGCATTTTGCCAAGTGTAAAGTTTGGTGGAGGGGGGATTAAGGTGTGCGGTTGTTTTTCAGTAGCTGGGTTTGACCCCTTAGTTCCAATGAAAGGAACATTTTGGATAATCCCATGCTCCCAACTTTGCAGGAACAGTTTGGAGCTGGCCCCTTCCTCTTCTAACATGACTGTGCACCAGTGCACAAAGCAAGGTCCATAAAGACATGAATGGCAGAGTCTGGTGTGGATGAACTTGACTAGTCTGCACAGAGTCCTGACCTCAACCCGATAGAACACCTTTGGGATGAACTAGAGCATAGACTGAGAGCCAGGCCTTCTCGTGCAACATCAGTATGTGACCTCACAAATGTGCTTCTGGAAGAATGGTCAAAAATCCCCATAAACACACTCCTAAACATTGTGAACAGCCTTCCCAGAAGAGTTGAAGCTGTTCTAGCTACAAAGGGTTTGACCAAAGTCATATTGGACCCTATGGATTAGGAATGGGATGTCACTTAAGATCATATGTAAGTCTAGAAAGGTAAGCGAATACTTTTGGCAATATAGTGCAGATATGCAGAGAGAAAGAGAGAGAGAGAGAGAGAGAGAGAGAGAGAGAGAAAGAGAAATAGAGAGAGAGATTAAAATTCTAGTAAAGTACACAACGTTTCCAGAGAAACAGGACGTTTCGGACAGAGGTCCATTATCAGCTGTGCAAGGAAAGTGCTATATATATATATATATATATGTGTGTGTGTGTATATGTATGTATATATATATATATATATATATATAAATAACATACTAACATACACAAACCCACTGCCACCTACCCACACAGACACACAGAAACACACTTATTCAGTCATATAATATGCTAGCTGACTGATCTATAATAAATAAAGGCTAATCTCAATTAATAACAGCGTCTTTTATCTCAAAATTATTTTTCCATCTATGGATTGCAATTAGACCTTCACTGCACTGACTACTTTAGATTACTGATAACAGTTTCTAACATCTTGACTATGGGGATTGGAGCATGGTATTCCTCCTGCAAAACCTTCATCCAAGCTGTAGTCTGTCCATGGACTAAGATGTCATATACCCTATTACTTATGCCACAACTTATTCTAAAGGAAATGCCCAATACAATACATAAATGGTTTAGAGTGAGCCCATGTTCTGCAATAGACATCATCTCCATTTATGATTGATCCTACTCTGGCTTGTCCCACACTTGGTATCTCCCCGTCTGTGCCTCATGTCCCAGGCATGTCCACGCAGAAGCACCCTTCCTAGCCTGGTGTAGGAATGGCTTCAGCAAGAGCTCATGGATAGACCTGTTGCTTGCCAGCTGAGGTTTCCAAACGGCAGGCGTTTACGTCTGGAACTTACGCCAGGAACTTATGGCAGGGATTTACAGGGATTTATATTTTGCCTTTCTGTCATCATATTCATCAGTATACATATATGTATTGATCACTCTTAGTAATAAGTAGAATGGAAATCACTTTAATAAGGTATATGGAACATATGTTAGGCCTAGTACACGTTGATCATTGTATGCTTTACATGCTTTGTGGTCTCTCTCTCTCTAGTAGTAAATTGTGTGTGTGAGGCACTTGTGAGTTGAAGGCAGACAGCCCTGAATGACTCAGGTCTGTAGATGTAGATAAGGATGAACTGCGTCAGAATGGTAGTATATCTGGCGTGCCTGGCGTCAGAATGGTGCATCTGGTGGACCGGAGGAACAAGGAGGCCTTGGCCCGATGACCCTGGCAGGGGAGGGGTGATGGGGTGATACCTCATCCCATCACCTCACCTCATGTGGGCCACCAATGAGACCTAACATGCTTAACTCATGTCACGGAAGTATGATGTAATCATGTAGCAAAATAGTATAAGAACCATGGTCTGTGAGAGGGGGGCAGCTCTCTCTTGCAGACGCTCTTGAGTGTGTGTAACGGAGATCTCTGGATCGATCCATTTTTCTGTCTTTTGTCTTTAATAAACTTTGTACTTTACTTTGATACCATACCCAAATGTTTTTGACTGCTCTTGCTCATCATTAAGGTTCAAATTTCAATGACAATGTTCAGGCTCACTAAAACATGTCTTAAACGCATTTCAAAATGATCACTATGAATTTTAACTTTACACAAGTAAATTAACAATTGAAATACCATCTTACTTTGTGCTTTTCCCTTCTGGACAACCTGCACACAAAGTTCAGGTCTGAGTATATAAGAAGCAAGAAGACAAAGGAGTTTATGTGTTATGTAAATCGTATTCATATGTATTATAAAACTTTGTTCAGAGAGGGCATTATTTTACTTTTACATTTACTAGTAACATTTTTAAACTAGCAGCACTTTAGAGTAAATTGTATCCACATAACCTAGAAAAGTTTCAAGAAAATTACACTAAGCAAGTATATATATATATATATATATATATATATATATATATATATATATATTAGAAAGAACTGATATATGTCAGTGTCATGAGGTTTATAAAACCAATTATTAAAATTAGGAAATGTGATATAATCTAGATGAGAACCAGCTAGTTGCCTAGCCATCATGGTATGCACACTCTGAACCATTAAAAGCTGTGAGAATTCAACTAGAAAGACAACACTATTTAACTATTTAAAACTATAAAAAACTTTTTTTATGTGGTAACTTATTATTATACCAAATGACTAAAGTATCAGTTTCAGGTTTTAAACATGAAAGCCTGCCTATGGAAGGAGAGAAGCGGATATATGATAAAAGCAACAGTAATTAAGACCAAACACAATGGCACAAAAGAGAAACGACTGACAGAACAGGATGACAGAAAAGGATGGGTGATGGGAAAGACTTCAACAGGCTTAGAGAAAAAAACAAAACCAATCCATATTTCACCCATTTATTCCTTCACGACAACAAGATTAACCGCTTTCAGTTTGTCCTGACCCCCCTGCTGAAAACCAGGGCACAGAGAGAGAGAGAGAGAGAGAGAGAGAGAGACCGGGCTGGGTCGGAGAAGCAGAGACGCTTACGTAACTGAACCAATGGCTGTTACACAACGTGTGTTCAGAGGTACGGCACGTCCAGTTATACCACTTACTCATGCACATTATTATTGGAATATCTCACAAACACACAAAAAGAACACACATTTTACATACACACACCAGCATTTGCTACAGATGTTTCAGATAACTGACATATTGAGGCACCTATTACAGAAGTAAGTCACAGTGCCTGATCTCTTACAGTCAAATCTGATCTGACTCTCTGATCCGACTCTTTGATTTGCCTCTTACCGACAAATTCAGGAATCCAGGGAGTTCGAAAGTAGACTAGGCACATATTATTAGATCGTTATTAGCCTTTCCATGATGAATGTCTGTGATATAGAATTTATTTTTATGCAGTTTACCAACCAAACACACACATTTTACACTCTAATGACACACTTTCAGGATCGAATGACTTACAGATATTTTAGTTATGTTTGTTTCTACATTACTCGCGTTGTTTTTTAAGTTTCCCATCTGTTGGCGCAGAGTTTCCGAGGATTGCTCAGGCGTTACGAAAGTACGCGCCAGCTGCGGCTGGGCCAGGAATTAGGCCAGTGTGTCACAGACGGGACAGAGTAGATCAACCCCGGCCGACGTGAGTGCCGAAACGCTCTGGTGACGCTTCCACAACCTGACACTAGTGTTGCATAACCCAGAGCAGGAGCGGGCGGGGTGATCGGGCGCAGGAACGTTCTGGTCGTACTGCCCTGGCCGCGGCTTATGGAACTAGCGCGCGCCGGAGCCCGCGGGAAGGCAAAATCATTCGCTCGGGCTAAACCTCTGCTCGAGCTCCAACGATTCTTCCCTGAGCGACGAGGGAGGGAGAAACGAACACCTCCCTCTCTGTCATTTCGCTGTAAAAGACAGTTGTGGCATAAGGAACAGGAGTTGCCGTGAGAACTCAACTGATCTAAGAAAAATGACAAGAACCTTGATGGCACCCAGGTCACACTGTTCGGCCGTAATGTACGGCATTCGTCATTCGTTTAACTTTATGAAAAAAATACTTTAAGTCAGCGGACAGACTCTGAATACGACTTAAAACATCAGACACAGCTACAAATATAGCTACAAATGCACATGTTAAAAGGCATGAAATAAACATAAGGTTACACTTACGTTTGAGTAGGCTATGTATGCACTGTGCCAAGATAGAGCAGGTGACTGAACATAACTGCATCTGCTCTAAATATGAACATTATTCTTGGTTTTAAAATACCAACAGAAACAAGTGGCAAGATGCTACAGCTTTTCACGTATGTATTCCAATTTCATTTTCTTAAAGAAAATAGTGAAGTGTTGTCGAATGGCGGAACAGAAAGTGGTCCGATTCCATTTTCACCATGGAAACATGAACATATGGAGAACAAGATATTTCGCACAATGACGTACACAAAGTACACAAAACAGAACGTGCTGGAAAATATGATCAAATGAGAAATTAACGAATCAACAGGACATCTATTTGACACATTTCGAAAACCTCTGTGAGCAAACAACCAAAATCTCCAGTGCAGGAATCTGATTCAACGAGCCAGTAGTTAAGAAACCAGAGAATGTTTATTATATGGATTAAACACGCGCGCCTGGGTTGAGCAGACGCTAACGAGAGAAGAATCCAAAAACAGATAGACTCAGGTCAAGCCTCTGCTTCCGAAAGTTACACAACACCACGTTCAAAACACCGACTCGGAGCAGGCGTACAAAACATCTCAAAATAAACTTGGTTATTTTTACTAGCCATCTAGCTAACAAACTCGCAATGGAGCAACTCGGCAAACATTTTATGCCATATCCAGTCAGTTCAACTCTTGACTATCCCTGACACTCATTTCTTTCACTTGCTCTTTGTTATGTTGTTTCAACGTTTCTCTCACGCCCGTCAAGTGCACTTCCACTGATCCTGTGGACCGTTCTTAGCTGGAGGGGGCCACACGGACGCGGGGCAGGTCAGCGTCCCGGTCGGCGAAATCACGTACCTGCTAGGGCGTCGGACTCGTCCAGCAGAAGCATGACTGAAAAGGTAGGTTCAGTTCCCGCTCCCCGCCTGTTCCCGTGGTCTCTTTCTGTCTCTATGAAGTGAAAACGTGTTCGCCTGAGATACTCGAAAGTTCTCTACTGCCCGATCCCCCACCAGCAGTATGCTCGCTTAAGAACCTATCGCAACGCACTAATATTGAGAAAACTTATTTCGCCTGTCACAGTCTTGAGTCGGTCCTCCGCTTAAAGCTGTTTGTGTCACTAAATGTCTGGACAGCTTTTCCTCTCTGTCACAGTGCCTGTCTTACTTAGCGTGCGGCAGGGTGTGCGTGTATGCGTATCGGGTCGCTCATGTGTTCTGCAGCGGACAGCGCGAATTACAGACTCACAAACCAGGAAACCGGACTAGAGTTGCCTTACATAATCTCACACGCTGGGGCTGGGGCCCCTTCAGGGGTGCTAACGACACGTACGCTGCCTCTGTGCGCGCTCCTCTCTCACCCTTTCATAACACTTCGAGGAGAGGAAAGATGGGGGCGTGAGGGGGTCTTGAATGTGTGTCACTGATACTATTAGAAAGTTCTTAGCTAAGCGTTCTTTTGAGGTCCTAAATTTAAGATGACGTGCTTCAGGTTGTTAAGCTGTCAGTCGCGCTTTTCCCCAACTGGCTAAGGAACACGTTTTAAAGTCAGAGCTAAATCAGACTGGTATTTTTCCTCTTTTCCTCAATATGTACAGTATTGTTTAAACTTAATTAGTAGAGCTATAATAACATAACTCACATCATATAATAATATATTTCCACATATTTCCAATTCATTAAGTTGATTGGAAACATCAATCATGTAAAAGAACATCCAATGCATTTATTTCTTCCAGAATTATTAGAACCTACTTAGCACACACCTACGCCTGCTTATATATTAAATACTGATACTAAAAAAAACATCAAGAAAGCAAATATTTTGTGTTGATGACATTCATATGTGTTTGAATGTGGTTTGAACAAAACACAAACTTCAATACACTTTTATTTAAATTACATATTAAATCATCAGAACCCTTGTTACTACTGTATCATATGACTCATCTGTTTATTCTCACCAAGTTTTTGTTAATGTTTAAATATCTTAAAAACCCTCCATGGACACACTTCCACAGGTGCGCCAGTACACTGTGTAACATACACATTTTTCTTATCAGATTCGAATGGCAGTGATGACCAGATTTGGATGATACTACTTAAAGTTTTAGAATTTGTAATGAAAGTATTGTGGTCAGAACAACCTGCAGTTAAATGGGAAATCGCACCATTCTTTGGCTTTAAGCACTGTGTTCCAGCTCATCTTATGCATCCTTATAGGATTCCTATTCCATGAAGTTGTATTGCTATTTCATGCAAGAATTTTCCAATTCCATGCAGGAATGTAGTCATTCTTTTTAGGAGTCCATGAGTAACGTCTCTCAACGAGGGGCAAACAAGCCTTGGCTGGGCAGATCACCACTGTAACGACAGATCAAAAACTGAATCAGATATACGGACAAAACCTACACAAAGTATCAAGATCTTCAGACATTGTTATGAAGAAAGAGCCCAGATTAATATACTCATGAAGAAAAAAAATGTCGAACAGAACACTCTGTATGATTTATGAATAGATGTGTCAAAGTCTAAAATAAAGAGATGAGTGTGGCAGCTTGACCTCAGAGGGTTTACTGTGAAATGCTAAACGCTGGTAAGGCCCCAGAACAGAAAAATAGGTTCGAGCTTTTCAGCATGTGTAATAAAACACCTATGATGTTTGAGAAGAAAAGTCTTATGGATTGTTGAGATATAGATTAATCTGTACCAAAGAAATGGAAAATGAAACAAAAGACCTTTTCACAGTCCAAAGCATAGCATCTTACTTATGAATGGCAAACAGATACAAAGCTAACATCGCTCTATGCCCCTTTCTTCTCAGCCAGGTCAACCAGGTCTAATGTTTAACCTTGATCTACGATTCTGCTTCCTGTATTGTTCCATCAGCCTGACCTCCATCTTACTCAGGAACTGTAAACAATATGTCCCTTTTTCACAGAGATCAGGTAACTAGGCGGTTCGGATATCCTTTTAGGATAGACTTCATATCCATCTTGCTCAGGGTCTTGCTCAGATCACAAAAAACTTTTGTTTATGTCGTATTTGACCATAAAAAAGGCAAAGCTTTGCAGAACGTATCATATAAGCTCACACGTCACCACACACACATACACACACACACACACACACACACACACACACACACCCAGAATAGAACAGTACCAAGGCTTCCCCTAGGCTAACACTATGCATCGTTGGCCTAGCAGCATGTCTAAATAGGATCAAATAATCACACAAATCATTTGTTCAAGCAACTGTTTCAAAATCAGATTGAAACAAAGTTAAGCATTCCTGTAGCTGTCTTGGAGGTCACACAAATCAAAGTAGGATAAATCCGACACACATCAAAGACATGCTGGATTTCAATACATTTCACCAAATCCTTTAATACTCACTCTCCTAACTTCCTCCTCCATTGTTCAGTTCATTCATATAAACCACTAACTCATTCTGCCGTTCAATTCAATCAGGATAAGAACTGAAAAAGTATACATAGCTTTACTCACTCATAATCCTAGACCAGAACAGCGACCTGTCCTCTGTAAAACCGTCTCCTTTTTATAACAAAACACACACACATCCTACCCCATACACACACCCATACAGTCAAACTAGATTGACTGTGCTTTTAGCTCCAAGGAGTATTCAATGAGGGTGAATGGCTCAGACAGTCTAAAGGGTAGTCGGATGCTTATAAAACATTGCGGCATTGCAAAAGGACCTTCCTGCTCTGCCTGTCAGGGATCCCACTGTTCAGGTCCCCCACCCACAAGATCCACCAGTGGATGAAGCCAGAATGACATACACACACATACACACAAGCCCCACCCACCTGCTAATACGTCATCAATCCCTTCCCCCTCTCATGGGGCTGTCTTAAGTAAGAGAGTTCACTGGGGTACAAGAAAAAGCAGGAGAAAATGAAAGACACAGTGTGGTAAGAGGGGGGATGGGAGAATGTGTACAGCATAGTGCTAATAATTTACCTTCAGTGTAGTCCATAGCTATGCTTTGGTGGTAAAGATAACAGACCAAACCTTCACTTCAATAATAAACACCACTGCTGAGATCCATCAGCACCAGGCTGAAATACTTCATGAAGGCAGCCACATTACTAGACAACACAAACAAATAGTCAACATTTATAACAGCACACAACACAAGGCAAAATGTGCAATCAGAAACCAGTAAATGAACAAAAACTAAATGAAAATATAAATGAAAAAAACTGGGATGGGTAGATTCAGTGAGAAAGGCAAGGACTCTTGTAAGAAGAAACAATAACGGTTTGTATTAATAAGCATGAGAGTCTCCAGCCAAGCCTTTTGGCTGTCTTGAGTCATCCAACCTTATTGAACACTGTCCTGGAGGAAAGAATTCAGTCCCATAAATCTGGTGGTGAGGTGGGGTGTGGGGGTCGGTATATCAATTATCATCTGGAATACTTCAAGTGCACTTCTCGTATTTACATTGTATTTATATTGAACTGAAATAATAACTATAATAATATAATAAATAAGCATAATTCATATTTCCCTTTTTTAAATCAAACCTACAAAATGAGAATCAAAATGACAGCAGGTGACCCTCTCAAGGACACAGCAAGAGCACAAACACGTGCTAAAAAAGCATCCACCCTCCACCTCCCATCCCCTAAAAAAAGAGATCCCTCGATTCCTTTAACCTTCGTTATTCCTGCACGGTATCACTGTATTGTTATCATTGAGCATTGCTGCTAATGTGTGGGGTGTCTTGCTGTTGTCGATGTACTGTATGTATTGCGCTGAACATGTATGTATTGAGTTGAACATACTGTGCCGAGAATGAGTTCTGCTGGTCTTGATCATGTGACTAATAAATGATCTAAGCAGTCTGAACAGTCTCCTTTTCTCCTTGGAAATTAAGTAATAAAAAGAGCGTTTGCTAGCAGGAAAGGTTTAAGATGTTGAGTTAAAAATACTGAAAAGGTAAGCGTGTGATCTGTGGGCACAGTAAAATCACCTCTGCAGGCTCTGTGAAGGTCTCTTTGAGAGTCTCTGTGAGCTTATATGAGAAGATTCATTGTCTCCAAAGACAAAGTGATGCAGGAAAGCAATTTTATCTTGCAGGCATTAGTGGTCAAGGTCAAGTGAAGTGATATTCTTCACTTGGAGATAATGATACCAGACTAACATGTACAGTGTTGTGTAACGGTACGGCCCCTGACCCTTCCCTTTGGGCGTGTGTAGATGTAGTCTATGTCTATATATGTACTTCCTGTGGGTGTGGCTGTTGGTGTGTGTTCACCCGTCTTGTTAGTCCAATGTGCTACACGCGGTGCTCGTTGTGTGTTAAGTATATATTATGTGCGTTAGTCTTGTCTTGTGCTCATCTTTGTGAGTCCTAAAAAAATGTGCGTGTTTTTGTGTATGCTTGTCTCTGCATCTTGCCTCACCTCACCCGTTACATGTTGGATTTCAATTTTTATGTATTAGATTTTGATTTACATAATGAAAAATAATGTATGGTTTGGATATAATGGTGGAGGTTTTAAAAATTATGCAAAAATGGCATGGTGAATATGCAGTCACTTTTCGAAAACTGTGTAAACATTGAACTTTTGTTTGTGCCAACCTTTACCTGTAATAAAGATCAGGACTACTTATTCTCTTCAACAAAGTCTTCAGTCTGCATCTTTATCTTATGGATGTTTTAATAACTTTGAGACCAGCAAATTGGGAGATTAGGGAACCACAGGAAGCTTAACAAAACCACAGCTTTCCATATTTGCGCTGATGTGAATTTAACATTTCCAATCAATTCTGTTTCCTTATACTTCAGTGAATGGGGCGTAAGCACTTTCCATCTGATTCTCGTGAACTCACTCTGGTGTACCTACTGCGTTAATGCCATACTCGGTGTCTGTGACTATACATATGTATGTGTGTGTGTGTCTTCTGCAGCCTAGGCAGAATGACCTTCTGTCAGTGGATGATAAATAGCTGCTGCTATAGTTCTGACACACTCCCTCCCTCTGCCTCTCTGTTGTTTTGTACCCTAAGCTCTTTTCCCCCTCATTTACCCTCCCTTTTTTAATACACACACAAACCACAAAATACCTGCTTCTGCAGTTACTTTCAATAAGATTCATACTAATTAAAATTGTATAAGAGAACTGTGTGTGTTTGTGTGTTTAATAACTAAATGACAGGTTATTGCTGCTTATATAAGCATACTTAACCTGGCCTGTTTCTTTTCAGTTAGCCACATAGAGACCATATACTGGCTTTTGATTAGACAGACAACACTGAAATCAGAAAAAACATAACCCATTGAGGCCAGAGAAAATAACCCTTTTCGCACAGCATCCACATACACACAGGAACACAGTCCTCTTTTAACTATTCCTGTTAGTGCTTTCTTTTGAAATCTACTCCTTAGTTGTTTGTAGATATATATTACTCCTGCCATAAAACATGTTTATGCTACATATACAGTATCTTGCAAAAATACCCAACACCATTAAAATAATTAGATTTATCTTGATTATAAATGATTGTTTCAGCCATTTTATTACAAAGTAATGTGTTCTTCAAGTAAAAATTCAAAGTCAAAATTCATTATTTGTCAGCAGATCTTTTAAAATGATAAAAAAAGAAATAAGATGGCTTAAGTATTCCACTTCTTCAGATAAGTTCTTGGCAGAACTACATTTTGCTGCAATAACAGCTTTAGAGCTCTAGTTTTAACAGCTTCAAATAACAGCTTTAGAGCTCTAGTTTTAACAGGTTTAAATAACAGCTTTAGATATCTAGTTGTCTCCTCCATGGATCACCACCTTATCGTGGTGGAGGGGTTTGCGTGCCTATGTGATCCTAGGAGCTAGGTTGTCGGGGGCAATGCCCCTGGTAGGGTCTCCCATGGCAAATTGGTCCTAGGTGATGGACCAGACAAAGAGTGGTCCAAAAACCCCAATGGAATTTAAAAACAGGACCCAGATACCCTTGCCCGGATCAGGGTTACCGGGGCCTCACTCTGGAGCCAGGCCTGGGGGAGGGGCTCCTCGGTGAGCGCCTGGTGGCCGGGTCTCTACCCATGGGGCCCGGCCGGGCACAGCCCGAAGGAATTACATGGGTTCACTCTCCCATGGGCCCACAACCTGTGGGAGAGGTAGTACTAGGGGTTCGGTGCATTGTGGTTTGGGCGGTGGCCGGGCGGGGGCCTTGGCGTACCGACCCTCGGTTACTGAAGCTGGCTCTTGGGACATGGAACGTAATCTCTCTGGGTGGGAAGGAGCCTGAGCTGGTGTGTGAGGCTGAGAGATACCAACTAGATATAGTTGGGCTCACCTCCACACACAGCTTGGGTTCTGGAACCAATCCTCTCGAGAGAGGCTGGACTTTATTCTTTTCTGGAGTTGCCCAGGGTGAAAGGCGGAGGGCTGGAGTGGGCTTACTCATAGCTCCCCGGCTCGCTGCCTGTGTGTTGGGGTTTTCCCCAGTAGATAAGAGGGTTGCTTCCCTGCGCCTTAGGGTCGGGGAATGGGCTCTGACTGTTGTTTGTGCTTATGCACCGAATGGCAGTTCGAGTACCCGGCCTTCTTGGAGTCCTTGGAGGGGGTACTGGAAGGTGCCCCTTCTGGGGATTCCATTGTTCTGCTGGGGGACTTCAATGCTCACGTGGGCAATGACAGTAGGACCTGGAAGGGCGTGATTGGGAGGAACGGCCTCTCCGATCTGAACCCGAGTGGTGTTCTGTTATTGGACTTCTGTGCTCGTCACAGCTTGTCCATAACGAACACCATGTTTGAGCACAGAGGTGTCCATAAGTGCACATCGATTTTGTAATCGTATCGTCGAACTTGCGACCGTGTGTCTTGGACACTCGGGTAAAGAGAGGAGCTGAGCTGTCAACTGATCACCACCTAGTGGTGAGTTGGATCAGATGGTGGGCGAGGATGCCGGACAGACCTGGCAGACCCAAACGTACTGTGAGGGTTTGCTGGGAACGTCTGGCAGAGGAACCTGTCAGAAAGGTCTTTAACTCCCACATCCGACAAAGCTTTGACCGCATCCCGAGGGAGGCCGGAAACATCGAGTCTGAGTGGGCTTGGTTCCGTGCCTCTATTGTCAATGCAGCAGATCGGAGCTGTGGCCGCAAGGTTGTCGGTGCCTGTCGTGGCGGCAATCCCGAACCCGGCGGTGGACACCTCGGGTAAGGGAGGGCCTCATGCTGAAGAAAGAGTCCTACCGGGCCTGGTTGGCCCGTGGGACTTTGGAGGCAGCAGACAGGTACAGGGGGCCAAGCGGATCGCGGCTTTGACTGTCGCAGAGGCAAAAACCCGGGTGTGGGAAGAGATTGGTGAGACCATGGAAAGTGACTTTCGATCGGCTCCGAGGAGGTTCTGGCAAACCGTCAGGCAACTCAGGAGGGGAAAGCGGTTCCCGACCAACACTGTATACAGTGGGGCTGGGGATCTGCTGACCTCGACTGGGGATGTCATTAGGCGGTGGAAGGAATACTTCGAGGATCTTCTCAATCCCACCATCACGTCTTCCACAGAGGAAGCAGAACCAGAGGACTCGGACGGGGTTTGCCCATCACTAGGGCTGAGGTGACCAGGGTAGTTGTGAAACTCCTTGGTGCCAAGGCTCGGGGGTGGATGAGATCCGTCCTGAGTTCCTTAAGGCTCTGGATGTTGTGGGACTGTCTTGGTTGACACGTCTTTGCAACATCGCGTGTACATCGGGGCAGTGCCTCTGGATTGGCAAACCGGGGTGGTGGTTCCCCTTTTTAAGAAAGGGGACCGGAGAGTGTGCTCCAACTATCGGGGATCACACTTCTCAGCCTCCCCGTAAGGTCTATGCAGGGGTTCTGGAGAAGAGAGTCCGTTCGATAGTCAAATCTCAGTTACAAGAGGAACAATGTGGGTTCCGTCCTGGTCGTGGAACACTGGACCAACTTTTTTACCCTTGCGAGGGTCCTAGAGGGTGCATGGGAGTTTGCTCAACCAGTCCACATGTGCTTTGTGGATTTGGAAAAGGCATTCGACCGTGTCCCTCGGGGATTCCTCTGGGGGTGCTCCGGGAGTATAAGTGCGGGGGCCCGTTGCTGCGGGCTATCCAGTCCCTGTACAAACGGAGCAGGAGTTTGGTTCGCATGGCCGGCAGTAAGTCAGACTGGTTTCCGGTGGGAGTTGGACTCCGCCAAGGCTGCCCTTTGTCACCGGTTCTGTTCATAACTTTTATGGACAGAATTTCTCGGCGTAGCCAAGTTGCGGAGGGGGTTCGGTTTGGTGGCCTCAGGATTCCACGCCTTCTCTTTGCAGATGATGTGGTCCTGTTGGCATCATCAGGCCGAGACCTACAGCTCTCGCTGGATCAGTTTGCAGCCGAGTGCGAGACGGCCGGGATGAGAATCAGCACCTCTAAAACTGAGACCATGGTACTCAGTCGGACAAGGGTGGAGTGCCCTCTCTGGGTCGGGAGTGAGTCCTTGCCTCAAGTGGAGGAGTTTAAGTATCTCGGGTTCTTGTTCACGAGTGAGGGAAGGATGGAACGAGAGATTGACAGGCGGATCGGTGCTGCGGCTGCAGTATTGCGGTCGCTGTACCGGACCGTTGTGGTGAAAGAGAGAGCTGAGCCAAAAGGCAAAGCTCTCAATTTACTGGTCAATCTACGTTCCGACTCTTACCTATGGTCACGAGCTTTGGGTAGTGACCGAAAGAATGAGATCGCGAATACAAGCGGCCGAAATGAGTTTTCTTCGCAGGGTGTCTGGGCTCTCCCTTAGAGATAAGGTGCGGAGCACAGTCATCCCGGAGGGGCTCGGAGTAGAGTCGCTGCTCCTCCACGTAGAGAGGAGCCAGTTGAGGTGGTTCGGGCATCTGGTTCAGATGCCACCTGGGCGCCTGCCTAGGGAGGCGCTCTGGGCATGGCCAACTGGGAGGAGGCCCCGGGGGAAGACCCAGGACACGCTGGAGAGATTATATCTCTCGGCTGTCCTGGGAACGCCTTGGTATCCCCCCAGAAGAGCTGGAAGAGGTGGCTGGGGAGAGGGAAACCTGGGCCTCTTTGCTTAGGCTACTGCCCCCGCGACCCGGACCCGGACCCGGACCCGGACCCGAAGAAAATGGATGGATGGATGGATGGATATCTAGTTGTAACAGGTTTAAATAACAACTTTAAAACTTTAGCTTTTAGCAGACTGAAGAAGGTTGTTGTGCAGCTATTTTGCCCCATACATGCATCCTTGTTTTTGGAGCCTAGTCTGAAACTGATGGTGTAACTGAACCATGTGAAACACAGAGCCCACCTTGCCTGCCTAGCATTAAGCCTCTTAGCCACCTTGATGTACTCCAGGTTTTTTTGGTCAGTTAAGGTCAGGACCGGGTGGGCCGCACCCTCCAACCAACGCCGCCGTTCCTCAAGCACCAATTTGATGGGTAGCAGTTCTCTATTGCCCACATCATAATTCCTCTCTGCTGAGGAGAGCTTACAGGAGAAGAAGGCACGAGGATAAATTTGGCGGGTGTGCCGTGTCGTTGGGAAAGGACCTCGCCGACATCCGTCTGAGTCATCTACCTCCACTATAAATGGTTTGGAGGAGTCCGAGTGTCTCAAGACGGGAGCTGTCGTGAACCTCCCCTTTAATTCCTGAAAGGCCATTGGAGCCAGCGTGTCAGCCAAGTTTGCGGGGATTGCCCTTGAGCAGGCTAGTAAGAGGAGCAGCCACAGAGCTAAAATTCCTGATAAATCTCTTATAAAAGTTGTCAAAACCCAAGAACCTTTGTAATTCCTTAATAAATTGAGGGCGGGGCTAGTCCGATACTGCCACCACACTGGATGTGTCCATGGCAAGCTCTGAATGTCCTATTACATTCCATAGAAAATGCACCTCAGACTGGTGTAACGCACACTTCTCCAAATTAACAAACAAGTTTACATGCCTCCAGACTGTGTTCCTCCAGTATATACCAGGATGTTATCACCCATTTGGACACTCACTCCGGTAATGTCCCTTCCTCATGCAATACAAACATCCTTGCATGCCAGTTTTGCCTTGGGTGTGCTGTTTAAGCTTTTTCACACACAGAGGAGTGCCCTTTCATCCCACCTGCTGGCCACGGCCAGAGTTCGAAACTGAAGAGCGTGCTGTGTAGCAGACAACTTCCCGTCTTAGCTTTTCCCGTCTCTAGCTGTTTGCCTGCGTCCTTTCCATTGTCAGAATGTCCAAAGACCTCCCTGAAATGTCTCTCAAAGGCAGCGTAGGTAGGAGTAACTTTAGACTCTGCATTCCTGACAGCTGTGGCCCACCGAAGAGCTTTCCCAGTCAGGAGCGAAATCACAAAGGTGACCTTCGCAGTGTCCATTGGAAAAGCAACAGCCATTACAGTAAAATAAAATACAGGGAACACTGGAGAAGGAAACCCTGACACGATCCTGGAGACCCGTCATATTTGTCAGGTATAGCCAGTCAAACAGCTGGGGTAGCCTGTACATCAGAGACCGAAGCAGGAGGCGAATACATCGATGCACTAGGGGTGACAGCGGTAGTGGATAAAGATAAACCCTGGATAGTACGGGTCAGATTATCCACTGCCATACGAAGATGCTGCAAAAGCTGTTTGTGATCACCCAGCATTCAACCTTGAGATGTTATAGCAGCCTGGAGGTTAGACATACCCGCTGGATCTGTGTTGGGCGAAGTATTCTGCGACAAATCAGACTCGGAGGCTTGAGTAGGATCCATACGCAGGGGTTGTTTATTTTTAAAGGGCAAGGCAAGGGGCAGAGACATAGTGGGAAATTAAATGCACAGTTTACAGTGAAAGGGCTGTGTCAAAATAAAAGCCCCTATTACTATATGCACGGAAGGGAACAGAATCTTAGTCATTTTCCACTTGGCCACATTCCATTCAAGTTCACCCACACCAGACTCTGCCGTCCATGTCTTTATGGACCTAGTCATGTTGGAAGAGGAAGGGTTCAGCTCCAAACTGTTCCCACAAACTTGGAACATGGAATTGTCCAAAATGTCTTGGTATGCTGAAGCATTCAGACTTTCCTTCACTGGAACTAAGGGGCCAAGCCGACGCTTAATATTGCACTTGGTGATGTATGGCTTGGATGCAGCTGCTCGAACAGGAAACCCATTCCATGAAGCTCTCTGTGCACTGTTCTTGAGCTAATCTGAAGGCCACACGGCGACCTATTCGCACTATGCGCTTCAGCATCCGCTGACCCCGCTCTGTCAGTTTATGTGGCCTACCGCTTCGTGGCTGATATGCTGTCATTCCCAAACACTTCCATTTTCTTATAATACAGCTGACAGTTGACTGTGGAATATTTAGGAGCGAGGAAATTTCACGACTGGGTTTGTTGCACAGGTGGAATCCTATCACAGTTCCATGCTGTAATTCACTGAGCTTCTGAGAGTGACGTATTCTTTCACAAAAAAAAAAACAAAAAAACAGTCTGCATGCCTAGGTGCTTCATTTTATACACCTCTGGCAATGGAAGTGATTGGAACACCTGGTTCCGGTAATTTGAATGGGTGAGCAATATATCTGCCAAAAGTATTCGCTCACCCATCCAAATTATCGGAATCAGGATAATAGATAGATAGAGAGATAGATAGATAGATAGATAGATAGAGATAGCTATAAATATATAGATATAGATATTCAGTCACCAGATACGGAGTCTCGATTTGTACTGCAACATTCAGAAGGTAGTAAAGAGTAAAAAACATGAAATCATGGATCTATTCTACCTTGTATCAACAGTTCAGACTGATGGGGCTGGTGTAAATGGTGTGGGGGATGTTATCTTGGCACACTTTGTGCCCCTTAAGCATAGCGTCAACACCACAACCAATTGAGCATTGTTGCTGACCATGTCCATCCCTTTATGACCACAGGGTACCAATCTTCCTTCCAACGAGATAATGTACCATGTTACAAAGTTCAAATAATCTCAAACTGGCTTCTTTAACATGACAATGTGCTCAAATGGCCTCCTCAGTCCCCAGATCTGAATCCAATAGAGCACTTTTGGGATGTGGGGGAACAGGAGATTCACATCATGGATGTGCAACACTCAAACCTGCAGCACCTCAGCAGTGCTTTCATGGACCAACATCTATGTGAATGTCCCCAGCACCCCAGTTGAATCTGTGCCACGAAGGATTAAGGCAGGTCTGAAGACAAAAGAAGGGTTCAACGCGGTGTGTGTGTTTGTGTATATAAAAAATCTAGAAAGGATAACTGCGCAGTCACTGTACCTTCAGAGCCAAGCGTCCCCAATACATACAGCAGCAGTGCCATGATAATGATGAGGGGAAGACATAAGGGGAGTATTTAGGGGAAGACATTAGGGGAGTATATAAGGGAAGACATAAGGGGAGTATTTAGGGGAAAACATAAGGGGAGTATATAGGGGAGGACATAAGTGAAGTATGTAGGGGAGGGGAGGACATAAGGGGAGTATATAGGGGAGGACATAAGGGGAGTATATAGGGGAAAACAAGGGGAGTATATAGGGGAAAACATAAGGAGAGTATATAGGGGAGGACATAAGTGGAGTATATAGGGGAGGACATAAGTGGAGTATATAGGCAGGAAAAGAAATGGAGAGCTGCTTCCAGTCGCACTTTGTTATCTGTCATGAACAAAGCATTCTGTGCGGTTTCGCTGTGACTATACTTGCACATAAGGTAGGAGATGTGGAGGAGGTAAAAAGAGTGAACAGATAATTACACGTCCTGTGTGTGTGTGTGTGTGGGGGGGGGCAGACAGGTGTTGTTATGGTGACAGTGTGAAAACAAAGACCCAGCATGTAGCCCAGTGATGCAGCGATGAGACTCGCGAGAGATCAACAGTGCTAGCGAGAGAAGGAGGAAAGAAGAAATACAGTTTGCGATGGACTAGGACGTCAGAATATTTAATATGAAGGTAATAGCAGCAGTCTATGTAGTGGCCTTCCACATCTGGCCCTTGAGACCCACTGCCCTGTCTCTACCCACTGACTAAACACTGCTGCTTCATGATGGGTTTGTCTGGACAAGGAAAACCACAGATGTCTTAAGAACCATGTTCCCCCAGGACAGAGCAAAATATGCCACAGCTACCTTGGACCTAACAGCAGGTGAAGAGATTTGACGCAGTAGCCTTGTACAAAGAATAAAAAAAGAAAAACCTTAGCAGGATTAGTATAGTTTAAGGGTACTGAATGGAAATATTTAGCAACTTCCAGTTAATTAACAGCAAAGAACTAGACAATGTGGGGAGTTAGCTTCATAGAAGCACACTGAAGCTGTAGAACCACTCTGAAGGTAATTTCAGGCAAATGACATAAAAAGACATGCTTGGGTTACCAGGATTATCCTTTAGTTTATCCGCCATTTTATGTGGGCAGTCAACTTAATTGTTTGTGTAGTTAGCTGCCATTATGCATGATATGAATGACATTCCATGCAAACAAATGGAGCTTTACCCTGTGTACTAAATGGTGCTTTACTGTGTGTACTAAATAGGGCTTTACTGTGTGTACTAAATGGGTCTTTACTGTGTGTACTAAATGGGGCTTTACTGTGTGTGCTAAATGTTCTCAATACGTCATGGTGTCTCAAAGAAATCTACAGAAATGAACTGAACAGACATTTGCAATGGTAGAACTAGAGCGGTGAAACACCCAGAAGATTAGAACCTGCCCTTGAGTCATATTCATTTACACAGCTCTCTAATCCCAGAAAGGCTTGGTAAAGGCTTGATAAACCCCTTGTGGGTGCCAAAAATAACATATTTGGATGGATACCACACTGCAATTTTCACCTGTAGGTAGACATGCTCCAAACTGCATATTCATTATGACAAAATCACAAAAAAACACAAAAACATGAATCCCCCCCCCCCACACACACACACATGCACACACACATGCACACACACTTCATAATGCTTTGCAAGCAGACTAGCATGACCTGAGAGGCCGGGGTCTTTTTCATAACATGCTTGAATGACATTTCAGGCTGACAAAACCAGCAGGAACCAGCATGTCCAGCAGCAACAGAACAAAAACCCTGCCCCCCCACCCCCAACCCCTGTAATCCATTTTCTTATTTCTTACCATCATCTTTCTTATCCTCTCTCCCTTTTTCTTTCATCCTCATTGCTTCCATTTTCCTCTCCCCGGTGTCCAGATCTCTGAAAGCCAACTTATCAAGTCTGGGAGGAAATTAAAAGGGATTACAATGGACAGTGTGACATGTTTGAATGGCTTTAAATACAAGTCTGAAAGGTTTAAATACATGCATGAGAGGTTTAAATACACACACACACACACACACACAGAGCCAAATCTATCTCATAACCACACACGAAGGATTGTATGTGATATAACATTGAAGTAACTTGTGAACAAATTACTTCTAGTGAATGAAAATGTTCAAGACAAACAAGTGTCATACAAACACACATAACAGATGGAGTATGAGGTCACTAAAAATGAAAAACATTTAAACTACTTCCTGGGAATCTCTGTCACTTGCATTTGGGTTTACATGACAGACGGGAGTGATTTAGAGAGAGCAAGGACCTAATAAAACTGGAAGGAAGAAAAACTCAGTACTGCAGTCATGATGCAATGAGCACAATTTCGCAGTGACCAATGAGTCCAGTCCAAGCTTTACTGGTCCAGTCTTTACTAGTCCAGTCTTTACCAGTCTCAGTAAAACAGCCAGGCTGACAATGTTGCAGAATTTATCCACTTTACTAGTGCAGGGATCCTCAACACACCTCCTCCTTTATCTGTAGTTTATCTTCTTGCCTGGCCTCAGTGTCGAACCTTGCCCTGAGACCTGTCCCTGTTCCATACCAGTAACTGGGCATCTTTGCCTGAGACACACACATGCTCTGCCCTGGAGGGCAATAGTGCTTTCAGAACAGTCGGTGTGCTATTGGACAGAGCCTGTTCAGGAATCCACAATGCCGTTCCCATTTCCCACTTTAATATGTTAATTAAGATCATTGTGTATTGGTCATTATTCCTCCAGGAATTTGATGTCTGGATTTTGATGACATTCACGAATCATAGAGAATAATAAGCCAATATACAGTCTTGTTTATTATGGTAATCGAAATGTGTGATCATGAATATGTGGTCTGCCATGCATTGTGATGCCAGTTGCTACATTTTGGGAACAAAGAAAACCAATATATTGAAAAGAAAATACTGATAATTGCTGCAATCAGTGATTATCAACATTAATATCTACAGATGAACCAAGGCACAATGAGCCATTGGCATTAACTCTTCCACTTGAACTAGCAAGGTCCTGATAGCAGGTTTGGTCTAATCCAAGAACACACCTCAAACTTGACAGAGTACATGAGGAGAAGGATTGTCACGGTCAGCCTCGGACCCCTCCCTGTGGGCGTGTGTTCCTGTTGTCGATGTCCTTATGTGTATTTCCGTGGGAGTGTGTTGGTGTGAGTGTGTTCATTCGTCGCACCTGTAGCTCGTCTCGTCCTCACAAGGGGTTGGTGTTGTTCGTCTATTTAATGTGTGCTTGCGCAGTGTCCCGTGCTCGTCTTTGTTTGAGTCACCGTAGTGGAGTCGTGAATGTTAAGTGTTTTATGTCAGCGCTCTATAGCGCTTCTGTTGAAAACAACGTTAAATAAAGTGTGTACAACTCTGTCACGATCGCTCGTCTGTGCATCCAAATCCGTCGCTCCACCGTGACAAGGATATTATTAATATTATTTTATAGCACTAAGTCATACTGGGACTATATCTGAAATTGTATACTTCTATACTAAATAGTATGCCAAAATAATGGATAGTTAATGTGTAACTTAACATCTGTGTAAATTCTGTGTAAAACAATGGTGTAAATTCACATCATAAAGTACGCAGATTCTGTGCTATGTTGGTTGAAAATCTGAAGTGTGTGAGCGTTTTGATACCATTCAGTTCCATGATTCCATCATCATGGGAGGTTTCTGAGGCCAAACGAAACAATCCAAAATGTTTTTTGGTGTTGGTCAATGTTTGCGCGATTGCTTGTGTGCTTGTTTGCTTGCTTGTTTGCCTGTTTGGATGTAGTGTTGATAATGTAAGTTCTTTGTTCGAAATGTGTGGTTTCTTTACGATAGGGATTGTTTATGTGCAAGTGATATAAGGCGTTAATGCTACAAAAGCAGCCTACAAGGAAACAGTGGAGGACCACCTTCCACACAACGACACCAAGTGAGGCAGAGGCTCAGGTCAGTGAAGCCAAGGATAGTTGCTGGACCTGATGGGGCAAAGTATTCAGAGCTTGTGCTGAACACCTATCAGGAGTCCTTATCAAGATTTTCAACCTTTCCCTGGCATAAGCAGCAGAGACATTTTCTGAGATTGCTATACAGGAACAACTTAAAGAAGGAGCTGTTGGTGGCCTTCTATCCCTCTGTAATAGAGAATATGCTGTTGTACTGCTTCAGAGTGTGGAATGCTGGTTGTTCAGCAACCTAGAAGAGATCTCTGCAAAGGGTCATCAACTCAGAATCCTCAGCTGCCCTCTGTCTTCTTTGGATGAGATCTCCAGCTCATTGTGCCTCAGTAGAGCCATCTTTCCATCACCCTTTTTTGCATTTCAGATGTAATCATTTTCTATCTCTTACACAAAGTTTTTACAATTTGTCTGTGTGTGTGTGTGTGCATTTTAAGAATTGGCTGTATGCACTTCCTCTTGTCCACAAGGACAAACTCAGTCTGGGACTTGTGAGTATTCAGCTGTGTTTAAACAAAAATAGAAGGCATCTCTTGTATAAGGGAATATGCATACATGCGTTTGGGTGGGGAACAGTGCAGGAGAAAAGCCAATGAATTGTTCACAGCAAAGTGAAGTGTTAGTACGGTTTGGACCTTACTAAAAAGGAGCAAAATAGTGTTTATCCCATCAGGAAACAAGGCGATGACTATAATATAAGAAAAAGTAAGTGACATGTCTCATAAAAGCCGGTTAACACAGCCATTACACAGCAGTGAATCCTGTTGCCTTCGTTTGCTTTTGTCTGGTTTCCCCAGCTGTTCCACAATTTATTACATTCAACTACTTCCCTCAGCACCGAAGGAAACCACTTCATATAAGTTACAGCAGGCACAAAAAGCATCCAAAATCAAAATGAAAATGACTGAGTTACACTGAAGGATCTTCTCATCAGATAGGTCAACCTCACCTGCCTCTTTCTCTCAAACACTTTGATGGACACCCAGCGAGCATCAAAAGCATGTTTCTATTGGAACATTTGCTATGATCTACAAAGAGATCTCAGTTCATCTTTTTATCCATTCATGCATTCATTCGTCTGGAGTTCTATTCTTTCTCATCTGTTCCTACACCATTTTGTCCATTCACTATTTTTTCCAGATGTTAGAATAATGACTGAATATTTTTCATAGTAATTTAGTGTCTTGTTAACTATGTGATCAATGTCAGATGATTCATTTTAAGAAATACAACTTAACTATGGTTTCACAGTACATCCACAAATAAAACAAAACAGAGAGAGACAACAAGGTTTAACTCCACTAATAAGACTATTTAAAGAAAGTCTTCACAAAAAACAACAAGTGGTGTCCTAGGAACAGCAGCTATTTATAATCCTCTGAGAACAATTATTCATAATCTACAACCGCTTCACTATTACACAAGCCAATCACTTCACATTTAGGCACAGTCCCCTCCCAGCTCAAGTTCACCATAGGCAGTCAAGAGTGCATTTTCCAGTCTCCTCCATTCTAGGTGGGTGGAGACTGCAACTGTTATAAAAATAGTTTCATCTGCCACAGCAATACTGAGTTAAATATGGTACTTCAGATGTTTTGTACGTGTGTAATTGTACAGGCTCTGACTCATATTTTCCATTTACAAAAGATTTGTCTAAGATTGTATTAAACCTTGAAGCATAAAAGTTGTTTACACCCCAAATAAGTCAAAAGTAGTGATTAGTGTTATATCAGTGAGAAACACAGCCACAACAAAGAGGCTCAGGGTCAAAGGTTTAATGAATCCCATTAAGGTCATTAAGGGCATGGGAGCAAAAAAGGATTCTGGGATATTATGTATAAATTGCATGTGGCTCGGTTAAGGTATATGTGAGTAAGTACAAAAGGTAAAAACAAAGCTTGGGTACAAATGTGAAAAAAAGCTGTGCATGCGCACACACACAAACGCACACACACACACAAAAGAACATCAAAGGACATGGACACCATATTGGTTCTCCACCGTTATATAACTGGCAGACAGGGCTCAATTTCCAGCACCTCCTTTGTCCATCTTTCTGTGGCACACATCACACACAGGTACAGAAATGACTCTGCCAATAAAATACAATACACCTTTCCTTTCCCACACCACTGTGGCTTTAAACGTGTGCTCAAATTGGGCAACACAATTTTATCGACTGTGATAATTATTTAGAGTGAAAATGTAACTGCCTTAATTGTGATTATCATATGGCTAAGTGAATGCCTGTTTATTTCAGGACACTCAAAGAACAGTAACTGTAAACCACTGTGATTCATACTGTGATATATATACATATATGTATGTAGGACTGTATCTCATTGCCGTGTGACTTGTGACAATGTGCAATGACAAAGTTTAATCTAATCTAATCTAATATATTTAAGGATATATAAGGATGCATATGTGACTTCTAATATTTATTTTGTAGTGTGTGTGTCTGTGTGTGTATAATTGTGACTATTGGCACAGTCATGGCATGAGGTGTTAAAACACCAGCGTCCGTTTTTTTATTAAGGTGTATATAAAACACTAAACCACTATACTGCACAGCATTCTACCCAACATTCGACACTCATTCATTTCCTGAGTTTAATATGAGTTTGACAACTAATCATAACAGTGCTTTCTTAATGGAGCAGGAAAAACACTACTCTGCAGTTCTCCCAAGTCATGATTAGATAATATAATCTTCATTGGTTTTGAGCAAACACAGGCCCTACCATGATGTAGGGAGGCCTATGTTAAGAGAAATTCTGAAAATGACGGTGTGGAACCTGCTGGCGAAGCTAAAAACAAAAGTCTGCCAGTGAAGCTCACTCACAAATGCCTTCCAAGGGGGCAAGTGCCATCATTCCACATTGCAGGAGGTATATTCATCTTCACAAGTGGCTGCTTCTATCTAAACTTCAACCAGCAAGTGGAAGACTTTGGAGAAGAAAAACAGCTCAAAGAGTGCTGAAGCATTAATGCTTTAAAGTCACAAATCTTCCCAAGCAAATGTGTTATATAAGGGAAATGCAGTGTTATATATAAAAAAAAAATCATAAAAGATGGTCAAATTGGCAGAAGAGAGCCAATCCTCCCTGTATCCTCTCTCTCTTTCTCTCTCTATCTCTCACACCACATCTCTCTGCCTCCCACTTCAGGAGACCTCCTATTGAGACTGTTAACAGGAACAGACTGAACCTTGCACTGGCAACAGCAAGGAGAGAAAGAGAGCGAGAGAGAGAGAGAGAGCACCAGAAAAACATAAGAGAAATCATAATCACATACTTATGAAAATGTAAGAGAGAGAAAAGAGACAAAGAAAAAACACACAAGAGATCAGCTCCACTGATATGAAATGAAAATGCAAAAGCTAAAAACAAAATTCACTGCTTTGACGTCAGTATCTGTGCTGTCCAAAAGGAAGTGACAGGAAAAGATTAACAACGTCTTCAGATTTCAAGAGTACTGCTTCAGTCTATTCACATTTAAAGCATAGTTATACAACTTCTACTAATATTGCACGCTACACAGAATAGGATAAAACATTTAGATGTGCTGTTAGTTAGCATTTTGGAAGGACAAAATACCCTGCAATACACCTAAAAGGAGGGAATCTGGTGAGACAGATTTGTTTCCATAGACAGGAGATGGAAAATAACTGTATTTAATATATTAGCTGTATTGACGGCTACGTGGCTAGCATAAATTAAACAAACCTATCTAGGTGTGTTTTCAGGTGACTTATGATGTGGTCATTTCAGTTTGATGTGGTCATTCCCAAATCACCGAAACAAAAGTAAAGAATAATGGAAAACATAAACACACAAAGTATTTTTTTTTCTAGAACATTCGCACACGGCATCTGGATAACGGACTGACTTATTGTTCACAAGTTATTTTGGACGAATCCGAGTCTAGTCAAGAGTCAATAGGGACGAGTTTCAAGTCTGAAGTCTTTTTGCAGGCAACTTAAGTGCAACTTCGAGTCGATCACTTGAGTGGCCATCTCTGATTACCACACTCATCTGCCTCCTCTGTCTTTAACATTTTGTTTCACTGTGTCATTGCAAGCAGGATCGAGATGTGTATTGAAAAGAAAACGGTTTGTTTGTGAAAGCAAAACAAAAATGTTAAAGTAATTAGATGTGTAATCCCGTGGATGTTGGAAGATGGCTCTGGATATCCCAAAGTGAGGCTAACGCAAAATACTGGACTTCAGCAACAGTGGGGTTTAAATAGGGTGAAAATAATGATAGGAACAGCTGTGTGCAATGACCAGTTACCTGGAGATTGAGGGCTGGGAAAGTTGGGATTTGTGAATGGTGAGTGGCTGTTTTGATTGGGGCATGACACACTTTTTCACATCAAAACAGACATGCACACACACGCAACAAAAACAAAACAAAGCAATCACTTTAAACTGCCACTTCAATTACTCATGAATTCATGATTCAAAAATAAGAAAATATAAAGGCTTTACATAAACATACATGGGGCATCCAGCAAGTGTACTGCACACAGAAGACAAATATTACAGAATAAGAGTGCACAATGCAACCAAGGACATGGACCCAATTACTGACGAAACACACTACAGACACAAGGGTTGAAATACATACATAAACTAGCAGAGCTAACAGGGTGCAGGTGCAACCAGTGAATGACTAACAAGAGGGGTGTAGTTACAAACAAAGAAGGAGCAGACTAACAAGAGGGGAGTGATTACCAACAAGTGACAAGTGACCACAATCATGTGGGTGTGACAGCACAGAAGCACATAACAAAAACACACGTGGTGGGCTGTACCACGTGAGCTGACAATGGTTGAGTGCCGTGCCATTACAAATAAATGCAAGAACTTGTTTTCTGTAATGCTAACTGTAGACTAATGCATTACAAGACTACATACTACTGCAGTCAATTACTGAATAGTAACAGTCTTTTAAACATGTCAACACAAGACTTGTACAGTATTAGCCATGGACAACTGTTACAATTATGTTTCTAGTCTACACACACATGGATGTAATATGAACTTGGAATGCTGAAGACCTACACCTAATTCAAACCATAACATAAACGAAGTAGTATATAGTATTTACTCGATCTTAAATTATTTAAGAACTGTGTTTTAGAAATGCAACCTTCATGTAAACAACACTTTAAACAAGGTTAAAAGTATCAAGTGTTAATTCTGGAAAACCTGATTCTGACTCTGCTAAACTGCTCATAAATACTTAATCTTGCTGTTTTCAGTGGTAAACCAACACGGGCAGGTCTGAAAGTAAAAGTGTCATTCTAAAGAAAGTCAAAGCTGATGAGTTACTAGATCATTACATAAAGACCACACCAAAAAGTCCACTTTCTATTAGTTTACAACTGTGCACAAAAGATATTACAGGGGCAAACCTATTATGTAAATTTGAAACACTTTATGTTGAAAACAAACAGATTAAGTCTGAACTGAATAAGTGACTTCTGACAAATCTGGCAAAATGAACTCACTTTGTGAAATTCAGGATTCACGTTCATCCATATTACATACAATTTTAGCAATGTGCACCTAACTTGGAACAATCTGAACAGGTTTTACATGTATTGGCAATCGAGAATCTGTTCCGAGGTGATGAGTCAAGTTAAAACATCAGCTTGTAATTATGCATAAACTATATTGCCAGATGACAAAAAGTGAATGAATATAGTTCAAGCTAAAATCTACATAACAGACCACGGACACATCACGCTATGCAAATACATAAACCTATAAAACCTCTTTACATTAATGCAGCTTTAAAAATGTGTCCAACATATTTACCAACTGTCAGAAGGAAGTAGCATGGGGTAACAGCAAAGCTGTACCAGTTAAAAAGCAAGGGACAAGTACAGTGAAGTAGCTAAATTCAAACCATCAGTGTTAGTAAATATGTCGACAATGACCACAGGACCATCCATTTTATGATTTGAGAAACACAGCACATGCAAATGACAGATTCTCGTATATTCTCACCTTAATCTCAACGTGGAGGACGAGAAGCTCAGTTTTCAATAGCCTTCTCGCATTTTACTAAATTCTTCTCCTCACTTTGTTTCTCTGTGAGTAACTGTGAAGACGGCCCCCTTGTGGATTATAAAACTGATACGACGTTATTTTGATTTTAAATAGCAGAGATGGCAAACAATATCCTTACAGTTTGTCATATTTGTCTAAGATGCAGTCATGTTAAAATCCTATGATCTTAAAGTACAGGTAAAATGCTAAAGCGATAATGGCAAAAATACAGTCCAAAAACAAATAACTAAATTATGAGTTCATTCATAAAATGGACGGATAATTGTTTGTCTTTGCACATAGCGTCCCCTAGCGGGAAATTAAAAACAGACACTGCAAAAGCGTAATGGGATTAGCCGTAGAATATGACCAGTACAAAGTACAAGTTAGCCTACAAACAAGACTATTGGGCTGTCCAGAAGGACATGAGCATGCGATGTAAAACAAGAAAGAAAGAGAATTTGTTCTATTCAGTCCATTGGTTTCTATTCTCTTGTGTATATTTGCACCTATTTGCGTTTTAGTGATGTTTTATTTGTAAGTAATATTTCCCTGTTTAACGTTTTACTTAGGCTACTCGAATAGTAGATGGTAAATACGTAACATATAGTAGGCTATATGAGATGTCTTTACATTTATTTTATGAAGCAATTCATAAAATAAATGGTCAGCGTTAAGTTACAGTACTGTACAAAGCACGCACAGTCGTAAATGTTTAATACTCTTTGCATTTGTTGTTAGGATATTAGATAAGCAGGCCAAACAAACAAACCCAGCAACGCAGGAGGATTTAGGTTTCAGGTCTTACGTTTCACTACAATACAGAATTTACGTAGTTGGGGGGATTGCTGTATTATAATAACCCACTAGATGGAGTACTTCAACGTTTCTAGAGAAATAAAGACATTAATATTTTTCATTTGTTTATTCATTTAGAGTACTTTACGCATTCATATTGTATCACCTCCTAAGTTCTTTTAGTAAAATTCTACAGTAAAAATGTGTTTAGAGCAACAGGAGGTGGTGACCTTTTAATTTTTTATGTTTCATTCACTACTGTAGTCTTATTCTGAGGGCAATTTAGAATGGTAATGCAGCCCCCCCTCTTCCTCCACACACACACACACACATTTCACCTGTAATTTATGCCCTCATTCTTTACTTTACTTGGGTCAGAATAACTTATGTGCTGAGTAATACCCCAACCCATCAATCACACCTTTCTTGTCCAGCGAGCACTTCTGCTTTTCCAGAGCATGAGCTGGTCTGGCATGTTGGCAGATGTCTAATTTTAATCTCCTTGAGTATTTGCAATGTGGGCTCCTCCAACCGCACTTGTCAGTGTGAGTGATCGTACAGAGATAAACCAGTCCAACAGAAGCAGTTAACGCCAACAGGGCTGTGAAACTGAGAGGAACCCTCGTTCCTTGCTGCCCCACACAGAAAAGCCTTGAATTCGAGACTGTGGAGGCTAATGTTTTATTCTGTAAAATGAAGCCTCCCTAACATGTCTTTGCTCTTTGAGAAGTTGCCAGCGCTTCAGAGGTGTTTCCTCATCTTTGGCTTTAGTCTTGGGAAGCACGGCTTGTTGCATCAAAGAGATCTGCAGAGGAGGCCGAGTGTGTGTGTGTGTGCGCGCGCGCGCGAGTGCCAACGCGTGTAACTGTATGAGAGAGAGGGAAAGAAAAGGAGGAAGAAATAAGATGTGAGGACCGACTGCTAATGGGGGAAGGAGGGGTGATTCCAGCAGAGGGAAACCCTAAACAACTTTAGAAAGAAAAAAAAAAGAAAATATGACTGTCATCATTACGCATCTTGGTACTGAAAGAGGCGTAATGGTGATAAATATATAATAATATATATCACGTGAAACTGTTTGAAACAGTTACTTTCAAAATTCACATATCTTGGCTTAAGACAAAGAAAGAATACATGTATTTGTCACAACATAGGTGATGTACCACCTGAGGTCCCCCCTAATTTAGACAAGTATATCAATTATAAATTATTTCTTAGCGCATTTGAACTTAGTTAAACTTGCAATCGTGTTGTTATGAATATGTACTACACTGAAATTACAATTAAAGTAGCATACTGCTGTAGTAGTTTCGGTCTATTGGCTTTTCAGACATAGTAGACACATAGACTGCTTTGATGGCTAAAATATTCTTCGTTTTCGAATGATAATATGCAAAAGCTCTCTTAAAAACCATTTAAGAACACTAAAAGTGACTTTTAAAAGTAAAGTAGGCTAATTCGTTGTCATTGCTCACTGTTTAAATGGCAGTTCCTATGCGTGCGCTAATGTGCACACTCCAGACGACGACGACCCTTCTTTGATGGTTTTTAGTGCATTTTCATCGGCGAGACCGCTCAGCACGTACTGAATTCAGTCTGAAGCCTTTTTCCTCTGCATTATTTTGTCAGCGTGGGCTTAAGAGGTGCACGCATCCTGTCTCTTTATTAAACACGTGAGTACTGTAGTTGATGGGCGTCAGCGCATGATCGTCTCTCGCCCCACAGCATCCCCTCCCACCCCAACTCGCTCATTCTAGCTCGCGCACGGTTATGCGCGTGCTCAACGCAGGTCTCTTGATCTTAGGGGGATGATGGCGGAAGACGAGCATCGTTGAGTCCGCTAGCGGTTTTAAATATACATATTAGAAGACTATTAATAATCGTTAGTAAATAGTCGACCTCCTTCGGTCGCTCTAAAAAGAGGCGATGGGTAACGAAGCCAGCCTCGAAGGCGGGGAAGGAGGCTCCATGGTTGGGATGGCGGGAGCCCCAGGATCCGTTTCAGCACCACCGAGCTCTGGACAGCTAATCAAGCCCGTGAATGGTGCAGCGGCCGGGGGTGGAGCAGCTATGGGACCCGGGGCGGGTACGAACAGGTAAGATGGGATACTTACCTACTATTATATATGTAATGGCCAAGACATAACACTGATGGACAACACTGAGAGATGAAAAACATGCATATATGTGTCAAGTTTATTATGATGGTGTGTCATATGATGCTAGCGTTCGTAAAACGACCTACGCCTGGATGCGGCAGCGTCACACGCTTTGTAATATTCATATGTAGTTATGGTTATGGTTAATCTAAATGTCACTTCCTTGTATATCGCTCTGACGAATGAATTACGCTTGCACGATGCTCTCAACCATGAGAGCTTGTAATACGGATGCCATTCACATTCTTTCTACACGCTGCGGGTTTTACTGCCCGCAAAAAAGCTAAACGTGTACATATCCCGCACATTCACGCAAATAATGCGACGAGAGATCTGAAAACCACGTAATAAGCGTCGACGACAAACCGAGCACATTCAGACTACGTTGAAACATTTCCGCATGAGGATAGATTTTAAAGATGATGCGTGCATGTGTGTGTGTGTGTGTGTGTGTTTGTGTGTGTGTGTGTGTGTTTGTACGTGTGTGAGGGCGTGCGCGCGCGTAGCGTACGCGTGAATGAGAGATATGGTTAGCTCTGCCACCATGCGTAGCATTAACGATATTCCATTGTAAGACATTTTCATCTTCTATTCATAGTTGAAAGTATCATTTCCACTGGTGTCTATAATTATTCAGTGTGTAATTTAACATTTATTTTTTAAAAGCAATATTATGTCTTGTATATAATCGGGCCTATATATTCTATCCTAGTCTTATACAACGTAACCCAGCTCCTCCCCATCTATTACTGTCAGCAACGACAACCGTGCGCCCACTTTATTATAACTCGTTTATATATATATCAGCTGTAATTGAAATTGTGAAAGCCCACATATATAAAGGGATTTAGGAACCCACCAGTACACAGCTCCATATACGTAGGGCGTATACAGGCTATTTCTCCATAATGTGTGCGTTTTTGTTAAACCTAGTTCGAGAGCTTTGTTTTCTCATTGATACACGTATTGTAAAGGTAAGCCTGTACGTCCTTTACATTAACACGCCATTAAAATCCATGTGAACCTTCAGAATCACGTGCAACGTGTTTGCTCACCCTCACGCCTTCTGAGCGCACTGGCTCGTCACGTTTCTCCCCCTCCCTATCACGTACGAGCGCTGGAGCCCGTTGTACATAACGTTTGCATTCAGTCACAACGAACCCAAAATATGCCAAAATATGCATAAGTGTAGAAATACGTTTTAACACATGGGCTGTTAAACGGAGAAGATGCGAAACATATTTGTCAGAATGTAGTTGTAATACACCCCCACCCCCTCCGGTCCCTGCACCTGTTTTGTTCCGGTAATGAGAACAAATCACGCTTGGGAGAGAAAACGCGAGAATAAATAATTTGGCGTTGATCGGCAGATGGAGACAAAATTGATCTGGACACCGGACGCGCTGCGTGTGAATATCCGTAAAAGATGAAAATCACACACGAGCACCGAGTCCGTTTTATACACCCAAGTCACCCATAGATTAACCCCCAACCGTGACATGGTATTCAAACGTTGGTAATGACTCCTGACTGCCCTTGGTAATCAGCCTATGATTGTGTCGGGAGTACGAACGCTGCTGTTAATCATGCCAAAAGTATGTGTGTATGTGTGTAGAAAGGAGAGAGAGACACAGAGAGAGAGAGAGATAGTGAATTGTTTGTCACCAACAACCCATTATTACAACAGCATTTAAATTGTCATTTTTATTTGCAAGACCAAATATGCTGGCCTTCAAAGTACACAATTTCCTTGTTGGAAGGTTAAAGGGTGTTATATTATGAGAAAAAATGATAGATTACCATTGCCATCAGCTGTAGAGTTCTGAGCTTGTTTAATGTCCACTGTGGGAGAGAAAGATGTTTTAGGTTTATCACTGTAAAAATAGAGTGGCCAACAGAAGGATTGTTGTTAATGGAGGTATGACTAAGACCTCTCTAGAGTTTCACATGCTGAGTGGAGATTTATAAAAGGCCCTGGTGTAGCGACGGGTGTACCGGCAGGTACACACCTCGTTGTAAAAGTAGTAAGAAACGAACCCAAGCGCCGTTTAACCATGAACCAAAAAGAACGCTGGTAGAAAGGAACAAAAGATTAAAGACTAGGCAGCACCTACGCTGAATACACAGAACTTAGGCTCACCGTAAAAGTACGGGATGATAGATAAATAAAAGAAAATAAAGAGAACGTGGACACAGTCAACACGCGACAAACGAAACTTAGAATGCCAGGGGAAAAGCTGGCTGCAGGCAAAAACCGCCGCAGTAACAAAAAACCCTTCCCAAAAATAAATAATGATAGGAAGTAAACTAGTAGGGGGAAAACTTGAGGATGGCCAGAAGTGGCGAAGGAGATAGATACTCGAATAAGTACAGGAGAGCGGGAAGGAGAAAAAGGTGGAGAAGCACCTTTTTCTCTGTAACGCAACACCGAGACTTTCCAGAGTAAGAGAAGGCTGAGAACGTGAAGGCGAGAGACAAAAACGATTCAGCAGTGATTCGTTTCACAAGCCATCTTAAATAGGGCTACAGACGGCTGAAACGAATCACTGCTGATTACTCGGGTTAAGTCTGGGACTAACCCGAGTGCCTCTAGAGGCTATAGGGGGAACCGCGTCCAGGATAGGACTGACACGACTGTCCCTAGCGGCGACAGGTGGAACGGCGCCAGAGGCAGGACTGTCACGACTGCCTCTAGTGGTGACAGGGGTAGCGGTGTGAGAGTCAGCCCTGACAGAGCCCCCCCTCCTAGGCCCGAGACCACGCGGGCCCAGGGCGACAGCCCTGTCGCGCCGAAAATCGCGGATAAGGGATGGATCTAAGACGCGAGACGCGGGGGACCCATGACCGTTCCTCGGGCCCATAGCCCAGCCAGTCCACGAGGAACTGCACCCGACCCCGAACTCGGCGTTCGTCCATTATCCGGTTTACAGTGTAAGCCGGACCCCCATCAATCATACGGGGCCCAGGCGGAGCCCGGGGCAAGGCACAGAGAACGGGCCGGAGGCGGGAGACATGAAAGACGGGGTGGACCCTCATAGACGGCGGGAGACGTAACCGGTAAGTAACGGGATTAATTTTCTTATCCACCCTGAATGGACCCAGATAGCGAGGGGCCAGCTTCCTGGTCCCACCTCGGACAGGTAAGTCTTTGGCCGACAACCAGACCCGCTGACCGGCACGAAATGAGAGAGCGGGGAGACGGTGTTTATCTGCATTGCGGCAGTATCTAGCAGAAGCGGACACAAGAGCCCGGCGGGCCTTCCGCCACGCCAAGCGGCAACGCCGCACAAGGGCCCGGGCACCGGGGACCGCTACTTCGGCCTCCTGGTCAGTGAACATGGGAGGGGCGTACCCATAGAGACACTCGAAGGGGGACATGCCCAGGGCAGAATGCCATAAGGTGTTGTGGGCGTACTCAGCCCATAAGAGCTGGTCAGACCAGGAGGACGGGTTAGAAGATGCCAGGCACCGGAGGGTCTGCTCCAGATCCTGGTTAGTTCTTTCCGTCTGGCCGTTAGTTTGAGGGTGAAAACCCGACGACAGGCTAGCCGAGGCGCCCAATAAGCTCAGGAAGGCACCCCAGAACTGACTAGTGAATTGCGGCCCTCTATCAGACACCACGTCAGATGGAAAACCGTGGTGACGGACGATGTTATGAAGGAATAGCGAGGCCGTGTCGCGTGCCGAGGGGAGCTTAGGTAAGGCTAAGAATCTAGCCATTTTAGAAAATCGGTCCACAATTACCAGGATAACGGTGTTACCCGTGACGGGGCAGACCGGTAACAAAATCCAGGGCCACGTGAGACCAGGGCCTGGACGGAATAGGGAGAGGCCGTAGCAGTCCAGATGGTTTAGCATGGGGAGTCTTGTTACGAGCGCATGTTTCACAAACGGCCACATAAGCCCCTACCTTCTGCTCCATACCCGACCACCAGAAACGCCGCTGCAGGAGTTCGAAGTCGTCGCGCCCCAGGGTGGGCAGCGAAAGGAGAGTCATGACCCCACTCAAGCACCTTTTTTCTCATAGGCGGATGGACGTACAACCGACCAGGAGGAACCCCACTAGGCCCCGGATCACGTGTAAGCGAGCGCTTGACCGCGGCCTCCACCTCCCACTGGATAGGAGCTATAATCCGGGAGGAGGGTAAAACCGTACGAGGTTCCGCCAGATCCGTAGGAGCTTCCCACTGTCGCGACAAAGCGTCAGGTTTAACGTTTTTGGTGCCAGGACGATAGGAGAGAGTGAAATCGAACCGGGAAAAAAATAAAGACCACCTGGCCTGCCTGGGGTTGAGGCGTTTGGCCTGCTGAAGATAGGACAGGTTCTTATGGTCGGTCCAGACCAAAAACGGATGTTTAGACCCCTCCAACCAATGTCTCCATTCTGCTAAGGCCAGTTTCACCGCTAGTAACTCCTTATCTCCCACATCATAGTTTCTCTCAGCAGGTGTCATGCGGTGAGAAAAGAAGTACGCACACGGGTGCAGCTTCAGGGGAGTGCCTGAGCGTTGGGACAGGGCGGCGCCAACACCGTAGTCGGAGGCGTCGACCTCCACTATGAATGGTAGGTCAGGATTGGGCATTCGCAAGATGGGTTCGGAGGTGAACTGGTCCTTAAGCTTATCGAACGCCTGTTGGGCCGAGGGGGACCACACGAAAGGACCCTGAGTCTTCTTAGTGAGCTCTGTGAGTGGGACAGCAACAGAGCTAAACCCTTTTATAAAACGCCGATAAAAGTTGGCAAACCCTAAAAACCGCTGGACTTGGCGTAGAGAAGTAGGGGTAGGCCACTGGGCGACAGCTCGGACTTTGGACGGGTCCATGGATAACGCGTTGGGAGCTACCTTGTACCCTAGAAAAGTCACTTCCTGGACGTGAAACATTGACTTCTCTAGCTTAACATAAAGGTGATTGTCGTGCAGGAGTTGGAGAACTCGTCGCACGTGCTGGATGTGGTCGGACAGAGAATCACTGTAAATGAGTATGTCGTCCAGGTACACAAAGGCATATCTATCTAGGGCCTCCCTGAGAGTCTCGTTAATAAACGCTGAAAAACCGCAGGGGCGTTCATTAAACCAAAAGGCATGACCAAATACTCGTAGTGGCCGGACGGGGGGTGATGAACGCGGTCTTCCATTCATCACCCTCTTTAACACGAACCAAGTTGTAAGCGCTACGAAGATCTAGCTTAGTAAAGATGGTGGCCTTTTGTAAGGCTTCGAATGCGGTAGCCATGAGAGGCAAAGGATGACGATCCTTGATGGTCACTTTATTGAGGCCACGATAATCTATGCAGGGTCTCAACCCACCATCCTTTTTTCCTACAAAAAACCCTGCACCAGCGGGGGAGTTAGAAGGACGTATGAAACCCGCCGCGAGGGCCTCCTTGATATAGTCGTCCATAGCTTTCCGCTCAGTAGCCGCTAACGAGAAGAGACGACCCCTAGGAGGACTAGCTCCAGGTTGTAACTCGATAGCAATATCGTAGGCTCTGTGAGGAGGGAGAAAGCCTGCCTTTTGCTTACTAAATACCTCACTAAGGTCGTGATAATGCACCGGGACGTGCGTGAGGTCTACGTGTTCGTGGGAAGGATTAGCGGTAGAACTGGGTTTGAGCGTCAAGCAGGTCTCCTTACAGAGACTGCCCCATTCTCTGACCGTCTTGCGATAGCCAGTCAATACTAGGGTTATGTCGTTGTAGCCACGGAAACCCCAGGATGAGACGCATTGGGGGGCGCGAATGACATAAAATGTGATCTGCTCAGAGTGTCCCCCTATACTCATTTCTATAGGAACGGTCTGTTTGGATACCGCCCCTGAACTCAGACTCCGTCCATCAACCGCGGTAACGGGAAGAGGATTGTCCAGATCGATTAAGGGGATGCCCAGTTCCTCAACAAGAGCTGTGTCTATGAAACTGGCAGCCGCGCCAGAATCCACCACCGCCATCATACGTCTCTTTTCAGACCCTCCCAAGTCAGAGAGACGTGTACTCGTAGACCATTATCCGGAGGTTTTGTAGTAGAACCCGCCAGGACCTCCGTACTCACTGGCGGGCGCGTCCTTTTCCCTGAAGTTCAGGACATTTGGACAACTGATGGTCTTTCTCTCCACAGTAAAGGCACCTACCCTCTCTGAGACGAGTCTGCCTCTCAGAGCGTGACAATCGGGCATGGCCAATCTGCATAGGTTCGTGCTCCTGGGTGACCTGCGAGTGGGCTACCGGAGGAGTAACCTCGCGGTCCCTTCTAGCACATCTACGCTCGCGTCGGGCGATTATCTAAGCGCACCGTGAGGGCGATAAGCTCGTCAAGATCGGACGTAGGATCGCGAAGCGCCAGCTCATCTTTCAGTTCTTCAGATAAGCCTTCTTGATAGACCGCCATAAGAGCCTCTGTGTCCCACCCACTTTCTGCGGCCAAAGTTCTAAAGTCTAGGGAGTATTGGGCCACTGTGGATCTACCTTGTCGTAACCGCAGTAACCGTGGACCAACCACCCCTCCAGATGACGGGTGATAGAACGCATGCCTCATAGCACTAGCAAACTGCTCGTAGGAGGAGCATATTTGCGTTTGACTTTCCCAGATCGGTGTGGCCCAGGCTAATGCTTTATCTTGAAGAAGTGTCACTACGTAGGCTACTTTAAGCGCGTTCAGTGGGAAAAAACGTGATGGCTGTTGTTCAAATACTAAAGAGCATTGTAATAAAAAACCCCGGCATCCATCAGGATCACCGGAATAACGCGCTGGGGGAGGTAAGGCCAATTCATGGTGACTCGGGACCGGAGGCACTACAGCAGGACTGACAGAGGGCTGAGGTAAGTTACTTAAAACTTGTACCGTGCTCGAGACCGTATTTATTTGTTCCATGATCTGGCGAAGCATCTGCTCATGGTTACCTAATCTTTGTCCCTGAGCGACTATCGCAGCTGTCAAGGCTGCCATGTTTGGTTGCTCGGCTGGATTCATCTTTTAGGCTGAATCGTTCTGTAACGACAGGGTGTACCGGCAGGTACACACCTCGTTGTAAAAGTAGTAAAGAAACGAACCCAAGCGCCGTTTAACCATGAACCAAAAGAACGCTGGTAGAAAGGAACAAAAGATTAAAGACTAGGCAGCACCTACGCTGAATACACAGAACTTAGGCTCACCGTAAAAGTACGGGATGATAGATAAATAAAAGAAAATAAAGAGAACGTGGACACAGTCAACACGCGACAAACGAAACTTAGAATGCCAGGGGAAACGCTGGCTGCAGGCAAAACCGCCGCAGTAACAAAAAACCCTTCCCAAAAATAAATAATGATAGGAAGTAAACTAGTAGGGGGAAAACTTGAGGATGGCCAGAAGTGGCGAAGGAGATAGACACTCGAATAAGTACAGGAGAGCGGGAAGGAGAAAAAGGTGGAGAAGCACCTTTTTCTCTGTACGCAACACCGAGACTTTCCAGAGTAAGAGAAGGCTGAGAACGTGAAGGCGAGAGACCAAAACGATTCAGCAGTGATTCGTTTCACAAGCCATCTTAAATAGGGCTACAGACGGCTGAAACGAATCACTGCTGATTACTCGGGTTAAGTCTGGGACTAACCCGAGTGCCTCTAGAGGCTATAGGGGGGAACCGCGTCCAGGATAGGACTGACACGACTGTCCCTAGCGGCGACAGGTGGAACGGCGCCAGAGGCAGGACTGTCACGACTGCCTCTAGTGGTGACAGGGGTAGCGGTGTGAGAGTCAGCCCTGACACCTGGTCCCTGAACTAAACCAAATACTGCTTAGCTTCTGGCCTTACCATTTGTATTATAATGGATAGTAGTATACTTTGGACTGTCTCACTAAACATCTAATATGTAGACTTGAATTTATTATTCATATTTTGTGCCAAATTGTCAGTTATTATTGTCAATTATATCAATGTAAACACTGCCCAAAGATGGAAATTAGATGCTACTGCAGTTTGCCTGCAGTTTGCTGGCACTGCAGTCAGTGGGGATTTCAAATCCAAGGGAATAAAATAGGTAAGGCAAACAGTCAGGGCAGACATGTGGTAATTACTGTCTGCATTATGTCCACATATGTGGGTCTGTGAAGATAAGGAGAATAACAGCAATTATGTGTATATGAGACACGGACTAAATTACATAATGTTGAGTCTAGAGCATCTTCCCATCTAACGTAATGTCCATAAATGCGGTAAAAGTCAAGCACAAGCCCATTAAAATAAGGCAATAATGACAGACAGTATTACAATAATTACAGACAGTATTACAATAATAAAAGACAGTATTACAGTAATGACAATATTCAGTGTTTTTCTGAGAATGTATGCAAGAATGTCTTGAATGTATGCATGGTATAGATGCTTTTATTGAATTATAAGTTAGCCTAGACCTTGATACTGTTGATCAAGAGAAGAGACCATAGGTAGCTGAGACTTCCCATCCTGACACATTTTCCCATCCACTACAACACTGGGGAATCTACCATTTCAGCACCATGGCCAGCATCATCCAACAACTATCAGACACCACCAGTACCAAACTTAGAACATATCTTGAAATTCGTGGTACCCACTCACAAAACCCTGATGGCTAGTAGCTATGTAATAACATGATAACACTGTAGAACGTTAAAGACAAATGGTGGCTAATGTACTTAGCAACTGTTGCTTTGCATCAGAGAATGCAGTATATGCTGCATACTGCAGTATATGTTGCATTATATTCATAGAAAAATGTATTTAAAACATAGCATGTCTAGCAGTTCACCATTGCTGTTGATGCTTGTAGTAGGCTTTTAAACATCCACCTGCTATCCCTTGGCACATTTGAGAAAATGCTATAAGCATGATGTAACACCACAGGCTATTGACCAGATGGTCAAAGATAACTGTGGCAGCTCTCACACTCAACAGCAACAACAAATGTAAACCAGGGGGGTGGGGAGTGGGTGGAACCAACTATAGTGTATATATGTGAATGCTTGTTGAGACAAAAAATCTAAAATCAGGAAATAGTCATAGAACACTAACTTATTTAAATTTGTAGGGTTTTTCCCCATTGGCTAGTGGTCAGTGTAATTTCTATATGAGAATTTATTTTATTTTTGTTTTACGTGAATATGTTTTTTCCTTATGTATGGAGATGATAATGAAGACCATCTGGTACAGCTACTACAGACTTCTAGACATAATTTCTTGGTCATTGATTTAATGGATAGCAGGACATACTTTGATGTTGAGGAGTTGCAGGGACTGGCTAGCCCTACTTTGTATGTCTGTAAGTGCACACTAATTTAGTTGACAAAGGATGACTGTCTGTCCAACCTGTATTGGCCTTTTCTGATGTAAAGAATCTAACAATGATTCACTCTCTGTCATCTATATACAAATGCTATAATGACCAATATCAAACCAGTTCATGTAAAATAATATCGTCCTAGTACATAAAACAGAAAGAGTTGTGTGTGTTTGTAGGAATTTAATTTACTCTCTGTGCAATTTAACAGTGCAAGTGCATATATTGTAAAACAAAATCATGTTCTCATCCCTAATTAGTAATTAGTAATTAGTTTTAAACAGTAGATGTAAAAGTGTAACTCATAGATGTCAATGAGGTATTGGAACTAATAAAAACATACCCAATTAACTACACAATAAACATTTGCCATGGTCGCCCAAACCATGATAGCACAACAAACTAGACTGAGTATTCAACTCGGCCTACTCTGTACCTCCTTTGGACAGCTAAGTATCAGTGGCTTTGAGAGGCTGTACTTGGACACTTAGTGTTTAACCAATATAGCCCATTTTCAAAAATGCCAAATTCCAAATATGACTCAGTTTTAGCAATAAGAATTCAAAATCATAGGACTAAATACTGTAAAAATTGTTTTTTTGTGAATAGGACATTTAAAAAATGAAAATAAATATAAGCAACAACAATGATCTGAGCAGTAAATCATCATTTGATCATTTGATCATGAGCTAAATCAACATGCTAACATGGCCCTGGGTCTCTGATATTTGTTCGTGTTTGAAATATCATGGAGGCAGTTGTCATCATTGCCTCTAATCATATGTTCTCTACATCATTATTTATTGCCCTGCACGCTCTTTATTCCTGAGCAACTAACTTTTACAGGTGAGAAGCCTTCGGACATCTGCAGCCACAACTTAATGAACTAGTTATTATGTAGCTAAAGGGAGATAAAGAACCTCCTACCTAGCCATGGCAACAACAAAACCTTCATAAATAATCATTTGTGTAGTGCCCCTTGTGGCAGAGCTTACCACATCAAGGTTACTCTCGGGACTGCCACCAAGTCCACAGCAATCTCCTACCTGTTTACAGATAAAACAAATTAAGCATTCGATCTGGCAGTGAAGAAGCAGCTTCTATGAAAAGCAAACGCTATTGATATCAGCTGTGCCATTTAGTCACGTTGCCAGTCTCTGCATTGCAAATGAATCCCTCTAACTCCAATTAGCATGAAATATGCCAACTTGTCTCCATTCTGTGAGTGTTTTGGGAGCTGTATCATGGGGAAGACACTTCAGACAGGATTGGTGAGAGCTGGAGACTGAATCGAAGATTCTGGCCAATGTAGCCTATTGTGCATGTCTATCCAAAGTCTAATTCTTACTGAGGTAACGTGGTGAAAGTTGTGTAAAATGTACAACACTCTAGGGAACAGAGAGTGTGTATTCATGGGTTCAGCACAAAACACAATGGTAGACAAACCCTTATAATTCCTATTGATAATTGCTGGGCAGTGTTTAAAGTAAGACAGGCACAGCTTGACTGCACCACACTCCCATTAGACAAAATGATTCCCTTGGTTCCTCAACTCAACCTGTGTGTGTGTGTGTCTTAAATGGCTGCTGGTATAACCAGAGGTAATAATATTAAATGTTTAAAAAATGTGAAGACATGCCATTATTTGTCCAAGTGTTGAAAAATCTAAGGCAGTCATGCAGTACTATTTGTCATCATGAATTAGCACAACCACACAAAAATTTCTTTTTTTATTTCTCTCATTGGAAATTCAGATATTATCTGTCAGTCTGATAATATGAATGCCAATAATACAAAACATTTCATATTAGGCATATCAAAATATTACAAATGAGCATATTCAAAGGATGACATCATAAATATCCTTTTTCTCTGGATTTCAAAACAAAATGCTAAGCAGTAATTTGTGTCAATCAACTGTCACTCAACTCTACAGCCTTTTATATAATGCTACTATGGATACAAACTGTCTTTCAATCTCTCTTTCTCTGTCTCTGACTCTTTATATGTCTACACAACCATTCTTGTATGTCGACATACAGTAAACTCTTTGTCAGCACCCACAGATTAGATCAATATATTTCCTAAAATCCTAATAGTCTTAACATGTGCCACAGACACATTTTGGGAAGTGTTTTCAAGGAAGAGCACTTAAATTTCGTTAGGCTGTTAAATGTTTGACGATAAAAATGTGTGTGTATGTGTGTATGTGTGTGTGTTTGGTGTGATTGCATACACACAAACATTACAAATGTCTCATTCAAACTGATTTATAAAAACAATAAAAGAAAAAGAGCTGTTTTCAGTGAACTAGTTCACTCTTCAGTGGCCTCAAAACAACTAGCTTAAATCACAGTACACACTTAAAAATAAGAATAAAACTATTTACCGTTTCCATTAAACCTTGAACAAATAAAGTCTTTTGTACTGTAAAGTCATTTATAGGTACATTTTGGACCAAAATGCCCATTCTGTCTACAATCAAAGAACCTTGTTGCTGTTTCTAAATAAGTCACAATGATAAAAATTGGTTTCTGGGAGCAAGAAATCTCATGAAGTTTATAGCAGCCGTAGCTTTGAATTATACCTAAGGAAAGTGCTTGGGGACATTTTACTCTCAGAAAACATGCAGGGAGTGTGGTCAAGATATACCCCGAAATAACATCTGCACACATCTGTTTAATTTTTCTCGAAGTTCAATTCCCATTTAGTTGCCCTTAGTTGCCATAACTACCAACATGCACCTGTCATCTCCTGCTTCATGCACCCTGTACTGTGGCCCCCACGTGGCCCCCACAGGGTCTGGCTCAGCTCTGCGGGAGCAGGAGGGATCTGATTTTGGTCATGTCACGTCCAACATGTCACGTCCAACCCGTGGCTGACTGCTCGTGTGATGCTACGATGATGAAGACAATCCTGAGTCCAGATGCTCCATCCCTGTGCCCATTTGGTGGGGTGAGGTTGGGTGCGGTTGGGTGCGGTTGGGTGCTGTAGGGTGCGGTGGGGGGGGGGGTCGCTTCAGTGAATGACTGACAGTTGTCGTAGCCAGCAGACAGCCTTTTCAGAGATCTGTTTATGGCTAGCACGAAGAACAGAAGCTGTTTAAAGCAAGACAGGCTCAGCGTATAAATGGCAGATGAGTAGAAGCTAGTTTGATCCTGTCATGAGCATGAGAATGGACAACACAGAGGAAGCGTTCAGGAGAGAATCTCCCTCTCGGGCGCTTGCTCTGTCATTCATCCATTAGAGGATGAGCTGAGTCTTCATACTTAGCTCCTCGATGACATGGAAATAATAGCAAGATCCATCTGTCATAGAGAACAGAGAAATGAAACTGGAGCTTTGATAGTGATGTACATTGCACATATAGTTCCCTGTTTCAGATGGGTCATTTAATGCATTCCAGTTTAGATGTATTATTCAGTGTGTCAGCATAGCTGCACTGTGTTTTGTGTGTGTGTGTGCGCGTGTGTGTACATGTGTGAATTTGTATGATCGAGAATTGTCTGCCTCACTAAAACACTAATGGTATCTGCAGTGATAACTGTGGCTGAAAAGCATTCAGGGAAGAGCTGTTGAAGAAAATCAATTTTGGATAAATGAATGTGACATGAGAGAGAAACAGTGAAAGAGAGATTGGGTCAGTTTGCAGGAAAAGGTGTTGTTCATTTAACACTGCATATGGTTGTGCATATGTACATATGAGATAAAGAGTGTGTGTGTGTGTTTGTGTGTGAACATCTGTGTGTATTTTCACTGACTCATATTCCTGCAATGCCTATTGAAGGTAATGGTGTATCCCAATATGTAAGCATGTGTACGCATGTGTGTGCGAGTGTGTGTATGTAGTGCTATTTGCTCATGTTGCTGTTGTAGGTTTTGAAAGGCCAACATGTGACACACTTCATCCCTATTTCATGGAACGACACTGCACACCCCACTCGACCACCCGTCCCCTGACTACACACATCAAGCGGGTTATCTGCCACTCAGCCAGACGTGTTTGTGTGTGGGTGTGTGACAAAACGTCTATGTGATGAAAAACTCCCTGTACTCTGTGTGGTATTTCAGTGTTCAAATGTTTACTTTTTATAACATTGTAAGAAGCATTATATTAGCATGTGAAAAAAGACAAAAGAATGTGACTGCATGTCTGTAGTAATGTAATGCAGTTTAGCCCTTGGTCACACAGCGAATCATTATTAAAAAAAGTCTTACAGTTGCAGGCTACCTTGTTTAATGTAGGTTATTAATGAGGAAATTCTGTTATTTTTACTTCTGTTAAATAAAATGTTCACTTTAGTTTTATTAGAATTCAGTTATAGAACAAGGAAGAAAGAATCCAAAGTCAGTTTGGTGTGGACATTTACAATGCCTGCAATGCTGATGAATATTCCACCTGGTAATAATACAGGCTGGTAAACAGTGTGCACATTAGTTTATTTACACAGAGTGATTATATTGTTGCCATAAAATATAGTAGTAGTAATGTCTAAAAAGAATGAATGTCTAATTATATGTATTGCATGTGTGTGTGTGTGTGTGTGTGTGACAGAGAGATGTAGAAAAGTTGTGTCCAGATGTTTCACTCTCCTTGTGGGACATTGTGTGAATAGAAATATGGACAATGAACATTTTTGAAAGTACTTCTTTGGAAGCTAAAACCTCCCAACAGCAACAACAACAACAGTCCTTTTGTGAGACGTCTGCAGGAATAATCTACTCTGCATTGCCCACGCTGAACTCCACCAAGAGTCATGGACTCCTATGAAGACTGTACTACTATTACTAATAGGCTAACAGCCAAGACCTCACGCTCACTGGTTCACTTTCATTTCCCCTCCCAGCATGGGGAACACAGAGGGGAAGGAGCAGCAAGCTTCTACAGCCACTCGCAGACAGTGTGAGAGGTTTTCTTTTTTTTTTTTCTCTCGTTGTTGAGTCATTCTGTGTCTCACCTGGGTGATGCAACAGCATCACAGGCTAAAGGCTGCTTGCTGTGACCTCTTAGTAAAATGCTGTATTCACTCTTGCCTTATTTCTGGATGCCTTTATTTTAGGTAGCAATTTAGGGCCAAGGGCAAAATAAATTTGAGTATCGTGTTGACTGGCCTGCATGTTGTATTTTTGTCTCAAGAAGCTGTTCGTCTAATTTTAGCTTAGTTTCCTTTTCAAAGAAAATGTCACCAGGGACCCCAGCGTTGTTATGGAAGGTGCTGGTTTAGCAAATGAAGTAAGTGTGGTAACATGACTCATGTTAGCTTCTTACCGAGTCAAAGACGTGCTGATGCAGATAGCGTTGGAGTCTACTTCACAACATGATATTTTTCAAGTTTTTGCCAAAACACAATGCATTGTAGCTTTTATACCTTTTTATGCATTAGGCCCTTCACCCGCACAGTCTGGGAAATAGAGCATCAGTCCACTGTAGTGTCTTGGGTACATAAGACTTTTAAAACACTGCCTTTTATGTTAGAACAACACGATGTCTGTGTGAGTAGGCAAGCTACCCGCACCGCCCTGTTGTGGATACATGGATACATTTTACTGGCTGATTTTTGTGGCTTTTTTCTTCACAAACATGAAGCTGCTTTTCCTGGTTCCTGATTTTCCTGGTTCCTGATTTTCCTGGTGCTGCATCTACTGCCTCAGAATGAACAACAGCCAAAAACGTTTATTTATACCACTGTAACTCTGTACCATGTGGTTCTTTCAGACTCCACCTCCCTCCTTCTGTCTCAAACGCACACACACACACACACACACACACACACACACACACACTATCAAAATATTTGAAATCACATTCTATAATCAATAAATGTTGACGTTGCTTGAAAGTCAAATTCAATGCAGGATTCATTTGTGGGACAGGAAACGTTTAAAGAAGTAACATTTTATTAACATCTTAATGTCCTTTTGTAATGTGCATGGTAAACTTAATTAGTCTTGACTGTGTATTCTCGGTCTGTACACTGCATGAAGAGATGCAGTGAATCAGATATTGAATCAGTGATTCAGAAATGATGACTGGACTGTTGATGACTTAGTCTACTAAGCTAAACTGCAAGGTACGGCAGAATACAACCTGTCATGTCTTTCTTTGTCCATCTATCTCAGACTGTCTGGAGCACCCTCGAGTCCCAAAATAAGCTACGGGCCTACCAGTGGTGCTGGGACAGGCGGAGCCCGGGGTACAGGTGGCACCGGTGGTACGGGAGGCGTGCCAGGACGCGGAGACCCCTACCGACTGGCCACCCACGACAGCCCCAGATCCTCTCCCACCCCTCAGTCCCAGACTCAAGCATCATCCCAAGGCATGGCAGGCGACCACGGTCCTGGTCAGCACGCCTCCAGACGCAACCTGCAGGTGGACTTCAGCGGCGGCGGTGGGGGGCGATCGGGACGGTCCCCCTCCTTGTCTCCTGACCGAGGCAGCGCACCAAGCTCGCCATACTCAGTCCCCCAGATAGCGCCCATGCCCAGCAGCAAGTTATGCCCAATCTGCAACACCACCGAGCTGACCAGTGCCGACGGATCGCCCAACTTCAACAAGTGCACCCAGTGTCGCGCAACCGTCTGCAACCAGTGCGGCTTCAACCCCAACCCACACCTCACAGAGGTAAGTGGCAGTTAACCTTACAAGAGCTGCAAAAGCAACATGTCCCTGTCTACCTTCCAAATAAATATATTTCATATATATCCATTATGTTTTTGAACAAAGGGAATTCTTATTTGTCAGCTCCTGGGCTCTGCAGTGTAGGGAACCTTCACCTCTCCTTTAAAGTTTCAGTTACACTTTCAAGTCAATATGAGCAAGATTCAAGTGCCAAGTTGTCGAGGTACAATAAAGTCATGTCATATATCACCAGCCTCAAGCTCCAAGTCCTCAGGTCTCATTAGGGAAGGCTCTGTGTTGAAGTTTGATTTACTGAACCCTGGTTGTATGTCAGGATGCTTTTAACTGAATCTGCTCCTTATGCAAATCATGTAATCAATAGTTTTGTCCTTTTTGTGGTTGACACCAGGTCATGTGGCTTAAGAATATTTTTCTGGTTGTGTATTTTCTGGAAAACACAGGTCAGTGGGTTTTGAGGTTTGTGTTGACAATACTTAGTCCCTTATTTTGGAAGAATTACAAATAATATCTGTTTTGATGATTATTCCTCTTTCTTTCTTTGTATAGTGTAGCAGTTTATCTGTCTAAAGGCAGCTTGACTCTTCACACTCTCTTGTTCTGTCAATGTTTTGACAGGCATGACTGCCAGCAGACATGTTGCGTGACAGGATAAAGGAATGATTTGTGTCTGTGTACATATATGTATGTGAATTTCTGAATGCTCTCCATTTTAAGTCGCCCCTGTTTTGGAATTACACTTTGTGACTGTTTCAGTCTGTAACTTGAGCCATTTGGCATAAACATGTATGCTAATGTATGTTTGCTCATGTGTGACTTTTCTTTTGGGGGGAAGATTTGCTTAGAAAGCAGCAGAAACGTCTCCAGAGGCTGTGACAGAACTTCCATGAGTCTGAGAGTCGGTGGCTCTGTCAGATGTGAAGTGTAGATGCAGCAATTTGGGGTGTGGTGGTTTGGTGTGGGTGGTGAAAGGGGACTGTTGGAGGATGTATCAACATGGCAAGACAATGAGCGTGAGAGGAGGACAATTGCCTGAAAGGACATGAGAGTGGGAGACAGGGTGAAGATGATGAAATAGTACGAGGGGACAGTCCAGAGTGGAAGTGTAGAAAGGAGAGAGGAAGAGAGGAGTAACTAGGACACAGGCTGGTGTCTGTTGAGCATGTCTAAAAGCTCATTTAGAAATGCATTTTTTTACTTGTTTCATATGTGGTCGTCTTTCCTGGTGGGTCAGATGGGAATTATCGGAAGACAGAATTGGTGTGTGGAGGGACAAAGAAAAAATTTAATTAAAACATAAAAAATAACATGCCTTAAAGATGGCCCATGTTACCAGTCACTTGCTAAAATAAGACATTTATTCCTACAGCAGTGACATAAGACATTATGCAGAACAGCTAATTGATGGACTTAAAGTGTAGTGGGTGGATTAAGTGCTGTGCAATGTTTAGCATATAGTATATTAAATCCAACAGTTTAAAGCAAAAAATGTTATGAGGTGGCGCTGTGTGTCTAACCCTGAATTCCTAGGGTGTTTTGAATAATATCTACATTAATTACTCTGTGTTCCTTTAATTGTATTTCAATTATGCATTCCTATAACAAGTACTAAAGAAAATAAAGCACCATCTTCATTAACTATATTTGGAAGGCCATTAACATTTATGTAAGGGATTTGCGATTATTGAAATCAAGTAGCATCTTAATGAGACAGAAAAAAAGATGATAGATACAGGTGATAATGCAGAGGCTGACATTTTAACACGTGCACTTTTGTATATATTGTATATATGTGTATAAACAATAGCTTTGTGCTTTGCCATTCCAAAGGCATGTGGTGTTCGAAAATATCTTCCTTTGAAGTTTAATTAAAATCTATAAACGTTTATGTGAAATAAACTCTCCATCTCCAACGCAACGTTTAAACGATTAGGTTTTTGCATAATTGTTTAACGACTGCCGCGGTCCAATTGGACCAATTTGTGTGAGCTAATCGCTGCGCAGATCACACCTTCATTCTCTCAGTCGGAAACATTTTCAACTCAAGTGAGAACCATAGTTCCAGTGAATACGACAGAAAACCAGTAGTGTGTCGAGGTGTATTTCCAGCATTTATTTTGGAGGCTTGTATATTGTACAGGTGATGTTATAGTGCTGTTCAATTATCAGTTAGGCCCACCTTGCTGTTGCGTACCTGACTTTTTTCCTGACCCCCTCAATAATTTCTGCTCACTGATATAATGTGTTAGGGAAGGGGGTTAGAGCTGTGTCCCTCCCCGCCCCCTCTAAAGTTGAAATGAAACCAACGCCACTGCCTACGCATATTCCTTCACATTCATTCTGTTAGGGGGATTTCCATGTTTTACATGCGCATCGGTGCGTTTGAGTCTGTGCATGGGTGCATGTGTCTTTTTTGCGCCTCTTTGGAGGAAAGGACTCTCTTCAGATACAGTATGAACTGCTCTTCAGTCTAGGAGTAAAGTGACTCACTGGAAGCCTCCTGAGTAAAGCCCTCTCTCTCGCAGCTGTTTGGTGTTGTACCCTCTGCGCTAATTTTAGCGGTGACGCTAGCGCTAGGGTGCTAATGGAGAGACACGGTTTTGCTCATTAGCCTTTTGTTGCTCCACACAGCTGCTTCTCGCGGTGCCTCAATCTCTACGTGTTGGATGACTCTTTGCTAGCTGTCATATTGTTCATTACGTCACCGTTCACGCTCTCGTTTGCTGGCACATCGTAGTTCACTGGCTATTATTAACTAGTATTACTGGTATTCACAGAGTAAACAACATCAACATTTTGAATGATAATAAACGGTTCCACGTGCTGCACTTGTAGGCTGTGTAATGGCTGCGGTAGGGGAGTAATAGAACCACTGGAGTGGATCAGTATAATGATTAACTTACTGTTGGAAAGGCCACTGCATTCAATTTTGTGCTCCAGATGTTTATTTTGGTTCTAGTTATTCAATTGATATGACATGTACAATGCACCCTTATATAACACTTTTAAAAATATGTAATCAGGGCGATCCAATTCCCCCTGAATGAGCAGAAATATATATATAGTTATTAATGCAATTATATATATATATATAGTTATTAATGCAATTAACTTATTTCTTCATTAGCTTTGATGCATTTAAGGGTTAAACACCAGAAAATGAAGAGGTGCCTACTTTTTCTCCCTCGGTGACTTGCTACCTTTGGAACTAAGAGTGTGCGTTGTACATTGATGGGCTGGCTAACGTCATTTGGTTATGAAATGACTGTTAAATTAGTTATTTAGAATATGATTACTTGATGCACTTGAATAAAATTCCTGTACGTTTCCTGTACATTTTCTACTTATTCTTTTTATAAATGACTGCAAATGCATAATCACTAGTTAGCTCATCTTACTAAATGTACTGTTTGGTTCAGTTCAAGTTCACCTGTTTCTCTGAAAGGTCTGTACTTCAAACTGCTCTCTAATTACATGATAAATCTGCATGCAGGAGGAGCAAACTTTTGAGGCAATGACATTTGCCAATGAAAATAAAAATTTAACATTGTTAACCATATTTGTGTGTCCAAGTGGTTTAGATGCACGAAGACATCTCATGAGCAGAATAAGCAGTAAACACCATGGCTGAGTATTTATGTTCTGAGGCTGCAGTGTATCAATGACATGGATTCAGACATCCAGGTTTTCAAACATCACAAACCTAAGGAACCAGTCATTGTGGGTTGGGACTGTCCATATAATTAGCACAATGCTATGCTGAGATGCATATTTCCAAAGAATCTGAAAATCAGAGAGAAATGGGTGCAGTTTATATGAAAAAATAGACTCTTTTTTTCAGGGTTTCTGGAGACATTTTCCAGAACACTGTTTTGCAAATTGTATTTAAAAAGATGGGTTCTACCACAAAGCCAATATTGAAACCAAATGCCGTTCACTAATTTGGTCAGTTTGGCTGTTTATTTTTACTGTGTATTATTAGTTTCTGACTATGTACTATGTACTGTGTGCTAGATAATGTTAGACAATGCTAGCCTGCCAAGTTACACAGTGATTCATGTCAAATACTGACAGGATATTTAATGTGGATGGAGGGTGTTGACAAAGAAAGTTAGAGCAAATGCTACTCAAAACAGTTTATTAGATAGCTAAGCAGTTAGAAGATGGCTATATATTATGATAATTATAACAGTAAACATTGGGTTCTTTATGAAGTAAGCACTTATTGATAAAGGTCATTCTTTATATGCTACTAGTATAGCATTAGCAAGATAAACCTAATTCAAGTGCATGTGGCATGTGGAGAATGGTACTTTCTGGCAGGAAGCCATGAAGGCAAACTTCTCCTACATGTGGTCATATGTCCAAGCTGTGGTCAAGACATAGCCAGCGTTAGCACATTTATGAAATACAACCAGGCACAACAGCTACAGCACAACAATAACATGGATGTTTTTTTTTCAAATCTAAAGCTTCTCTTGTTATTTTTTTTAAATGTATGTATCATGCGCTGTCATTATAATTCCTGCACACTCTATACAATATACTGTACATAATCATATGTTGTCACACAATGAACACACAAACTACCATCAGGAGGGCTAACATTGGTATATATGTTGATAGTACAATATTAGTTCAGGATGTTTATCTTTACAAGGTAGCTACTTGTCAGTACTGGCAATCAGGACCAAACTGGTAACCTAGTACCAAGGTGGTAACCTAATCAAGCTGATGGCTTACCTGTTACAATTACTTTTCTAATGTATGGTTCTAATGTTGTACATGTAGTAATGTTTATTCTTCTTCTGAGTCCATTGCCAGTTAGAACATGTATGGCTGATTTACTCCAGTATTAACGCTTGCTGTTGACAACCATAGAGTAGCTAGTAATACAAACAACAAACAGTTTTCTGTGTTTGAAAGGCAGAGCTGAAGGTGAGCAGGTAAGCTCAAGCTGCAATTGTGCGGTGGAGGCGTAGGTGGTGATTTGCATGCTCATATTCAATTCAAGGTGATTTGCATATTCAAAGGTGTAGAGTTATACCAAAATCCTGAGGCTATTTGAGGGTCCCCAATCTAAGGAGGTCTATGGTTAATCAAGTCTATTATCATCTGTCTGATGGCCCTGATCACAGAAAAATTCATAACAATTCAAGCAACCTAGTTAAAATGAAAAATTACAAATGCTCAGTTAGTGTTGTGTACCTTTCATACCTTTTCTTAAAAAGTTCAAATCAAAGCCTTCTTTGTCAAAATTCACTCTCTCTCTCTCTCTAATTGGTATGAATAACAAATCTATAATTATTTATGAAATGAGCATTTGACCTCATACCAAATGAGCCATTATTTGGTATGCAGATGCATATTTACATCAAAATTGTTTGCATCAAAATTGTTTATTCTAAAAGCAAATCAGTTCAGCAGCTGCTACTGCTGGCCATGACCCTCAAATGGCAACTAAACACATGGAGGGTTGCTGTGAGCCTTCTATAGGAATAAACACACCTGAAAGATGAGATGCTGCATTTTGTTTCTCAGATCCCTGTTCAGGTATATATGCCTTCCTCGGAAATGTCGCAAACCTCCTGGGCTTTGTTCCATAGTGTGTTACCACTGAATCCGATATAGCTGGAAATCAGATGAAGTGCCTGGAGTTAAAGTTAAAATCATGTGTCCAAGCACAAAAAATATAAACCTTAAGGGATAATGCTAAACAATGCACTGTACATGTACAGTGATAATGCAAATGCAAGCAAACTTAATGCACTCTAAACATGCTGTGATAAAAGTGTGTTTTACATAATTGCATCTGCTTTTGTTTCAGGATAATCAATCATGAACAAACCTTATTCATATTAAAGTTTAAATGAAATTCTGTTTGTATTGTTTCTTTAAAACAAAAGCCGTTTTACCAGTGAACAAACTGATGACAACAGTATAAAAAAATATACAGTACTGTATAAAGGCTACCTTCAGATTTGTTATTTTAGCATTGGATTAATACCCATATATATTTTTCTCAGTCTCTATAAGAAAACAACCAAAACACAGGACATTTCTATGCTGTACTGTAAAGAACAGAAAAAAACACCTTCTATAGGCTACAGTGCCAACTAGTGTGTGACCTCTCCTTACACTTGAGCAATAGCAGGAATCTGGCTCTCTTAAACCTGAATGGAATGGAACCTGAATGGAATGGAACCAGAAGATTAGTTCAGAAAATTTCAGGACACTCTCCCCAGAAGAGTTCAAGAGTTCAAGATAGGTCATACTAAATACTGACTTTTGCATGTAGAAGACATTTTGTTGTGAAAATTGTGGGTTTTTAAAAATTTTGTTTACATATTTCCTATATGTTGTATTTTACTAGAGACTGTAGAGACTGAGAAATAATTTGGTATAGTTGTTATACAATTGCTGAAACAACAAATCAAATGGTGGCCTAAGATGTTTGCACAGTACTGTATATACCTAAAACCATTATATAATGATAGCTTGGTCATGCTATTGTCTCTTTAACTCTTTAACTATTGTCTAGGCAAACCTTGCTATATCAGATCTGATTCAGTGGTAAATGACTATGAAAAATTATTGTGAAATTATTATTTCATGTTATTATTTCAAGAGCATACCGAGAAGTTTGTGTTCTTATACCTGAGAGGGTAGTTTAATCAACATGAAGCCTATGTGCAATGGAATATATGTCCTAACCCAGACATTTGTTAAAAACAGGACACTTTAACTTTAGAAATAAGCTTGCTGTGGTGGCAGAATTAAATCAGGGACATTTTTCTTTGTAACATTAGTAAGGCTGTTTATTTTTGTACTTCCGACTCAGCTTCTGTGGTAGGACAGCCACTTTAATAACTCCAAAATGGAGGACATAGAAGGGATGGGAAAATGACACTACAGCACACAACATTAAAGTCTAGCTAGCTAACAGAGAGGACCAATTTGAGCTTGAAATCTATAATAAATTAATGTCTTTTTCACCAAACCTATTTCAAGTATTTAACTCTGGCTTACTTTACTGAAGGCATGAAATGTACCTTTCCTGTGCTTTAACAGGAAAGGATTTACTGATCGCTGAGAACTGAAGTCATTTTTCTTTTTTGTATTTTTAAATCCTTGAAAATATCCTAGCTGACTAGCATTCAGAGCACACTTTATGTGGTTACCTGGTTAGATGGGATTAGGTATTTCCTTTGACATGTATGTTACTCAGTAATATGCTAAAATAATATTGATCAATGCAGAGAATCTACTAGTTCACTCCAGAAGCATGACAAATAGGACAGGCAGTTAAGAAACCAGACTGTCTGGCCTAAAATCAGACATCTGGCCGGCCTAGTCTGTGGTGTGGGAGTGTGGCACAGTTAACTTTTGGTTACACACACACAAATACATACACAAACATACACACAAACACATCTTACTGTGAATCATCATTTGCTATGGAGATTTTACATGGGTCTTAACACAGAAGACACGGACACTGGACAATAGGTTGAAAACAATGCAAGAGTTCTAGAGTGGTCATACAACACTGTGATTACTGTTTTTGTTAATTTTATCATTTTAATTACCAAATGAAAAACTGACTAAAATGTTTAGCAGCATATTGTCACAATATATACAGACATGAACTGCTTAGTCAATTATTTAAGCAACTAATTAAGCATAGAAAATCATAAGGAAGCTTGTGTGCGGCAAACCAACTAAGAATTCTCTAAAACCTCAGCATATCAGCTGGAAGACTAACAAAGCACAAGTTTGTCCAGGGGGATTTCCATGTCAAAAACTTTTGAAGAATGTACTGCAGTATAGTATATGAAGTAAATTATCCTGTGTGTGTACATGTGTGTGTGTGTGTGTGTGCGTGTGTGTCTGTGTGTGTCTCCGTGAGAGAGAGACAGGGAGAGAGGGAGAGAAAAGAGGTTGATATTTTCTGGCCCACTTTTAGCAGTGGATGGCAATCTGTAATTTGCATATATCTTGTCATAAACTGCAGTCCATAACCCTAAGCCTACACATCATGTTGCAATAATCATTTGAAGTCTTTTATTGCAAATCTACCGATAAAAAAGCAAATTTTTATTAACAAGTATTGAAATTAAAGTTTTATGTGCTTGGGAAAGCAGCAGGCCCTGTCTATGTAACTGCTTTATGTCACATGTAATGCTGACGAGCTTTACTGTGACTGCCGCACACACATCTCACACCCCCACCTCTCTCTCTCCCAACTGGTTGGGAGTGACAAAGGAAAGTGTTTGTAATCATAGTTTGGCTCATGTTAGCCTGTAGGTGTGAAGAATAATTATCACAAATCCTTTCCCAACTGGTTGGGGTCCCCACAAAGTTTTTCAAAGTGTTTGTAATCATAGTTTGGCTCATGTTAGCCTGTAGGTGTGAAGAATAATTATCACAAATCCTTTAGCTGTTTTAGTTCTTCAAGTAAAAACCTGTTCTTGAGGGTCCCCAATTGTTTTTCATAATCTTTTTTCCCCTGTAATTGGGACATTTGGTCTCAATAAAGAGCTAAAAAGCTAAATAGATGCAGACACACACACACACACATACCTCTGTATGTCTGCACATGTAGTCTGACTTGAGGTGTGAAAGTCAATGCACCTTGCCATTGGACCATCAATGTTGCTATAGCAACCACTTTAGAATTAGGTGTGAATGTTGAATTGATTTCTTTTTTTACTTGAATCATTTTGATGATGCAAACCTATCTTTGTATGTGTGTATCAAATAAACCTTTTTTCATGTGCACTCAATTCAAACAGAATAGGCTAATGTGTATATGGGTAGTGGAGAGCTATTACTGATTGTTGTCATATAATTGGCCAGGTGTGGTGCTGGGAGTGCTTACCTTCTGGAATGGTGTGGCATATGCTAATGCCTTTCCTTTTTAAAGGGCTTGCCAAATTGAATCAGTTGTAATGAAAATATGCAGTGACATATGAGTATTGCTATGGAAACTGGCTACAGTACCGTAGTGAATGATCATGATCATGACTAAAGTTGCCATTTTGTGCTAGTCCAATATGTTAATTTCTCAAATGGAAATAACATGATTCTAGGAGGATGGGAACCAGTACATCTAGTCCATGTTTTACTTAGATCTCACAGTAAAAGGATACTGGATATCACCATTTTACCATTGCACTTGCTTTAAAGGAACAATGAACCATCTTTACAACCAAAAGGTAGAAAACAATATTTATGAAAGTGATTATTTATTATTTTTACATTTTGCTATCGATCCTTAAATAAATCATGGAGGCCCATAGAGATGTTATATTTAAAACAAATTCAATACAGAATATCGAAAACATCCAAGCCACTATGACAGTATAAAGGCTGTTTCATAACATGACTAAGAATCTTTGAAAAAATTACTTATTGCTCCTTTAAATATTACTGTGACCCCTCTAAGAGGTGGAGCAGCTTCAGCTGGCAGAGAATCCATACAGAAATGAATTAACGAGTCTTTCAAAGCAAGCAATGCTTTGTGAGATCAGCCCTGTCTGAAGTAATCAAATAGTAGACTGAAATTTTCTCTCCCTGTAAGTCAATACAGAGATCTACATAATAGGTTATGAGAAAGCAAAAAGAATACATACGCAAAACCTTCAAGTACAGTGTCCTTGAAATGCTGAGCTGGGTGACTGGCATTGCTTTTCAAGGATTATGTCTTAATTTAGCAAGCGGAATAGTCCTGGTGAGCTTGCATGACGGCAAGTCTGTATGGTCCACTCCCCAAGTGCCAATTCTCAGGTATGCCCATGTGTCCATATGCCATTGCACCAACGCAATCATGCCTTCTTCCCTGGCCTCCTGGAGTACAGGTCCAGCTTGGATGGAGCTGAGAAGTTACATCAGAGGCAGCAAGAGTGCGGGAGCAGCTTCCCGCCCACCCCGCTGACTGAGGGCCAAGGGACAAATAGTAAACAGACACAGATAACTGCCTGTTTGGCTGTTATACTGTCACAAAATGGCTTTTGAGGAACTGTGGGAAATTAAGTGATGATACAAGGATACCCTGAAAGGTTTAGATTGATGTTCATCCAGACAGGCTAATCAGGGCATATCTAAAAGCAACTGCTGATGTTTGGGTGTACAATTCAGATGACTGAATTTGAGCACTAGCCTTGGTTGGTCCAGAGGAACTGCTTCATAATTTATAGATTATTTTGTCAGCATTTGAGATACATAGATGAATGAAGCACTGTGATTACATTTCACTGCTATACTTCTCAAATATTCTACAGTAGTACTATATAGTGAACAGAAGATCTAATGCTAATCATGACTCTAAACTAATTACATGCATACCCACTGCCCCATACTTTTTGAATCTATATAAAACACAGACATACACTAACACACGCTCCCATTTTATGCATGCATCGACATTATTCACTTGGTATTCAGACACAGCAGAAGCAACTTGCCCACCCCCTGACATGGTGACATGTGCATGCATGTGCACACACACGCACACACACGCACACAGCATTATTGGGCTATTGAGAGGGAAGATTGCAAAAGGCCAAGGCTTTGCTGGTGCTTTGTGATAACTGGCTTGCTTTTGTGTGGCTGTGTCTGAAGCATTTTAGGAATGACAGGATCTGCCTTACCCAACAGTGTTCTCTCTCTGTCTCTCTGTTTGTCTCTTTGTTTGTCTCTCCCTCATGCACTCTTTGCTTTCTTGGTCTCTTGCTGTCTCTACCTCTCTACCACCTTTTTCTCATTATATGTTTTTCCCTGGCTTTCAGGAGCAGAGCAGTGAGCAGTTATGATGCAGACATGTGACATTGTAACCCATTATCCACAATTATTAGTTCACAAATGGGTTGCCAAAATTAATTCAGTCTATTCAGTTCAGCAATATGAGTTAACATGAACATACATAGATCTGAGAGACAAAGGAAATCATCAAGATGTCAGACCAAGAGATACCTCTCCATGGGCTAATAATTTGTGGATGTGATTGGGATTTGGAATTGATTTATGGTTGTGTATGTGTGTGCGAGAGACATGGCAAAAGAGGAAGCAGGTGTGCTCTGAACAAAGTGCTGAAACAGCCTTTCTCTGCTTCCCTTTGTGAAATAGTCGAGTGGACACTAGTCAATGAAATCAATAATGCACATTTGTGTCTGTATTTTCTGTGCTTTAAGTTGGTTTTGCTACAGAAAATGTGACTTCAAGGGAAAAAAAACATCTCCGTGTACAATCTAATAATCACACAATGATACACTTGGCCCATGATTCAGTTATAGAATCTTGGAAACTTACATGAAGTAAAAAATATTTGATTCAAGTTCCTGAAGGCAAAGCTTAGTTGTAAATTAATTTCTGTTTTGCTTTGTGTTTATCTATTGCAAATATTTTAGTCCAAAACCTGTATGCAACTATAGCTACTTAACGGGTATTTGACAAGCTAGTTTTTAGTGTAGAGTTCCATTCAGCTGCATGGCTGAAATGCCACATTCTGGCTGAAATAAATAATAATTACATATATAACTACACTTTATTTATCATAGTCTTATGCCAGAAATAATGTTTACTGACTACAGCAACTCACAATCTACCTCACATTACATATTCATAAACTGTGAAATTACATTATATATTCAACGGTTTTGCCTTAAGTAGCTAGCTAGCTAGCTAGCTAATGAGATGGCGCGCATTTACAAATGTTCGTTTTTGGGGGTGCAGGAGGGAATATGGTCTCTCTTTACTTTGTATACCAATAACAAGAGTAAAAAAGCAAATGGCTCGAATTTCTTTCTGGGGCTGACGTGACAGCCAGAAAAAACATTTATAGCAAACATTTTACTGCCCACTCATTTGAATATTGGGTTCAATAACAGCACAAGACTTGAAAAGCGACTCAAGCTGAAAGGAAACACATTGCAGGCAATGTGGATAACACTGTAAGTCTTTTAAAAAATAATATATTGTTTTAGTTTGGCAGTATATCTAATAATGTAGATTAGATTGGCAATGACAATGTTTGTTATCAAAATTACCAGGCTAGTTTGCAAACTAGTAGTTAGGTAACGACCTATATAGCTTAGCTTGCTATCCATCCCTGAATAAGAAGGTCGTCTAATATGACAGTGACATTTCTTGAAATAGCCAGTAGTTAATGACCATTCTCATGTCACCATGTATACTAGCTAACAAGCTAACTAACTCCAGCTAATGTAGAAACTAACCTAAATGCTAGATACAATTGAAAAAATTAAATAACGCTGCTAAGATTTTCAAATTTTAAAAGTTCAAATGCATGTTCAGAATCATCCCCTTCAGGTTGGTTTTATATGTGATAACTAGCATGCCCCACACTCGAAGGTCACAACAGCTATGCTGGATAACTGGGCTGTTTAATTGCCTCGATTCGTTTGGTGCAGAGTGTCAGCATAACTTCAGGGGGCGGTCAGCTATGCAGAAGATTCCAGAAGCAGTATTTTTAAAACCAAAATGTTAATAAATCGCTTGTACACAATTTCTGGTCATTTTCATTTCCATTTTCACTAGTTAGAAGCACAACTGTAGGGTTTATGCAGTTTTTGAACTCTGTATCTAGGGTTTCTTACTCACCCATATACTGTAAAAGCAAGCTTTTTTCTCTGCCAGAGTAAAGAGGTTTTCATGAATATGCAGTCTGCAGAAGTCCATGCCTATGCAGCTGGATCATAAAATGCAAAAAGAGGATGCAAAACATTCCTTTAAAAAACTTGTAAGGTAACTAAAAATGTATATAATTGTTTGCAGAAATATTCTTTATAGATATAAGTAAAAAAAATAAAAAACAATAAAACCCTAAACAAAACAGTGGTTTAGGATCGTTACCATTAACAAAGGCACTTCAAGCATTGATTCAAAGTTCATATTATTGCAGCCAAAACAGTGACAAACAGCTAACTAACAATTGACGTAGCAACCAGGTGTCCAAATACATATGGTCATTTGAAGTGGGGACCCATGTGTAAAAAGGACTGTGATTCCTAATTCTGCACTTTAAGTTTCAATGAAATAAATATATTTACTCACTTTACACTTCAACATTACTGAGTGAAATTTTAACTTGACCCTAATTCTAAAAGGTTCCCAAATATTACAAAATGGAAGGTCAAAGAAATCATAAGCTTTTATAATTATACCGTACACACATAGATGAGTAACATAGATTTAATATAGCTTTACTAACATGTTCTTTCATGAAATGTGTCATTTTGTATCAGTATAAGACAATGGTGTTAATTCATTCCTATATCACAGTAGAACAGTTCCAAGTAAAAAAAGTGATTTTTTTTTTATATCCAGCACTTTTGTCCCTAATTGAGGTCTCAGCAATCTGGAGTGAACTGTATATCACGGAACAGTCAGTCTCTGTGTCTATTTTGGATTGCAGTGGGTGTGTCGTTGTCTGCAGTTTTTTGTTGTTGTTTGTTTGTTTTTATTTTTTTACAGTCTCCACCCATATATGGGCCTGTGCCAGTTCATGGCGGAGTATGAAGACAAACGTTGCCAGTGCTCTCGACAGCCATGAAACATTGGTTGTTCTCCCTGGGAGTGTTGGATTTGCTTTATTGGCAGGGCAGGGAAGGCATGGAAAGGGGTTGCAGTCATTTTGAAGTTTTTGGCTCAGCAACCGTCCACATAACCTGATGAGAACTGATGACGACAGTATCTGGGAAAGCACTTGGGAGACCAAAACAAATTTTCATATATACATTTATTTTTTTAAATGAACTTGCATATAGTGCTAACTCTTGGATGGATTTGAATGAGTATCATGTCATGGGAAAACATGGAAAATGATTAAAATTATAAGTTTTGCTTCCTTTGTTCACTGCCACTAAAGATCTGGATTTCAGTCCACCCTCACTACCTAAAGTCCCTGTGACATGTCTGTCTGACTATCCTTCAGCTGTTCAAGTGTATGGAGTAAATACACAACTTATGCTAAAATGAATACACTGAATACTCTAAATGAATATATCCATGCTCTTTCCTTAGCTGCGTTTTGTGTACATGTTCATGTTTGCACATAAGAATTTAATCTGGTTACTCCATGATCACTGTGAACACTTTATAGGGTAAAATAATGCGTGTAATAGTGATGATGTAAACACACGTCATATGCGAAAATTTAAACACACCCTGTTCCCATAATATACTTTAACAGTTTATTTGCATTTGATGCAAGTGAATTCTTCTTTTATCAGCTCCTTCCCCTTCTGCACTAATGCCACTGGCAGTAACTGAGAGGAATAGATCTAATGCATATGGCATTCTAAACACTAATGGCTCTTAAGATGGACTGCTGAGCTTTTAAAATCCAAATGCAAGGCCACATGGCAGTGGTCTCTTTTAAGCCTGCACTGCAGAACTGCAGCAACCAGGCTGCAAACCTTTACACACTTTTCAGAGGGGAAAAATGTCCACGAAACATGCACCTGTTTCCATCAGCACAAGCTGTAAACTGAATCTTATAAAGCATGTAAAATCTGTTTAGATTCCATGCTGGCATAGTGAAGCTAGGCTAATAGGCTTTTGCCAGATGCCCATCCAAGTAATAGTTTTTACCCATGAATTTGCAGTAATTTGCACTGCTGAAACGTTTTCTGCTCATAATGGAAGCTATCCAGAGCAAATATACTGTTGTCCTTCCAAACTGTCATCAGTGTTTGCACTTTGACATGTTTCTTAGCCCTCAGCTTCATCATTAGAAGTGTTCACCATTAGAAGTGTTTATCATTGGATGTGTTCGCCATTAGAAGTGTTCATTTATGTACATTGTGATGTTGGTTTATTTCCATTTATTTTTTACCCTTTTATCAATTTTATTATTCTTGATGGTAGTCTGAACACCACAATGACCCTTGGTGTATGCTCTGATTATAAAATGGCAGAATGTCATTAAGGTTGGCCTGGACCTTAGTTTCTTTGGGTGTACAGTAATTACATATTGTAATGGTGGCATATTTGTGCTGTCTAGGTGTTAAATGGCCATTTCAGCAGTTCTTCTGTGCACTGTCAATATATGTGGTGTTGCATAAAATAACATTTTCTTTGATGTATCCAAAAGCCTACCAAAGAAGGCTTTTTTTTTTTTTTGCTTCTCATTGTTTGTGTATTGGCTAATCGGCCTCATTAAGCTCTTACTTCCAGCTAATGACACTCGTGTATTCACTTTTACCTGATGGGCTCCATTGCTGTCGTCTGTTTATCAATTATTCAGCAGTGTAATACCACCACAATGTAAATGAAGAATATGCCAGGGAAATAAACTGGGGTCACGGGCAATTATACCATGCTGTTTTGCTAGCTAAACCATTGAGTCTCTTTGAAGTCCTGTGGTAGTGAATTTGCAAGTTGGAGACCTGCATGAGAATGAAATAAGTGGGTTGTGCTAAAAAGTGCTCAGTAGTTTAAAGTAGATGATTATAGTTGAGAAAGCACACTGCGAGCCAGAGTGCAAATGAAACAGTAACAATTGGACAATTGGGAGGGTTTCACAAAGTTTAGGAAACATTCTGAATATACTCTACTGTTAACAACCTTTTATTAAATTTTATTACTTTTATTATGCAACACTGTTTTTCTCCTTAAATTAAACATATCACCATGGACGTTCCTAGGACATGTAAACTGTAACTGAAAGAGACGAGGAAAGGGCAGGACGTCAAGTCGAGTATCCAGAATAGAGACGCTTTATTTAACAAATGATAGCTTCTAAGGTAGCAGACATGTAACATTTATGACGATGACTCACAAAGACGAGCACGGGACAAGACTAACGCACACAATATATAGTTAACACACAACGAGCGCCACGTGTAGCACATTGTACTAATGAGACGAGTGAACACATACACAAACAACCACACCCACAGGAAGTACATATATAGACCCTACACATGCCCAAGGGGAGGGGTCCAGGGCTGTACCGTGACAGTAATGCTTTGAAATCATTAGTTTGGATACCCATACATCGTTTAGCAAGCAAACTAGAGCAATGTACAACAGACATTATAGTAGAGTACTAGGCTAGGGCACCAATAAGGTCAAGTCCTGTCAGAGGGATAGCGTATCACATAAAGAAATTACAAAACATTTAAGTTTATGTTATGAACAAAAAAAAAAGAGACACAAAGAACATTTACAGAACATTCAAAAATAATATCCCAATTACCTTAACATTAACAAATTGTTCTTGGAAAATAAAATGATATAAATGAATGTTGAAATATTATTGCATTTTAGTTTGTATAAGTGTGATTACATAGGTGCTTTTTAACATCAGAGCTGAGTCAACTGGATTAGGTCATAGCTGCTTCATACTTGTCTGTGTATGATGGTTACGCCAACTCACTTTGGTTGTGTGAATTGTGTGTGAAGCAAAGTGAAATTTCAGTGATGGCATCTGGCATCTTTGTAGGCTTCCATAAAATGGAAGAATGGGAGAGCTGTATGCAGAGATGTGACAGGCAGTGGAAATTTCCAGTCTTCCATTTCCATCCAGCCTCTACCATTTGCTGTCAGATTCAGTCCTGGTTGAGTGCCCCCCCATGCTATTGGGAGAGCTGTCTAGCCTTCATGTGTTTATTAGCCCGCATACGTGTGTGCGTGTGTGTTTGTTCATGCAATTTATATTGACCAGGCTCTTTACCGTGTGGTTTGCAAATGGATGGCAGCTCTCACCCAGTGAGCTTTTAGCTTGGGTTAATATTTAATGACAGGTCAAATCTGAGTCTGTTTTCTCTGCACATATTCACCAGTCAAAACTCATTCCAGGTCATTTAACGATTCTCCTCATTGCCCCATTAAATTAATAAATGACAAAATTGCCAATTTGAAATCAAAGACAGATATTATTGAGAAATCAAGAAAGGGGTGTTGCTCTTTGTCCCTTTTGATTTCTCTGTGATAGTCATTCCTTTCTGTAATAATAAGCTTTCATTTATGCAAACAAGGGAATTTAAAAAATATGCTTTTTAGACTGTTTTGATTTCGTAGACGTGTTATCCTTCGCAAACTTAATATAACGATATGATTGTAATATTCTTTCTGCAGTGTTATTTTGAGTCAACAGGGAAAGACATTTTTATGGTTATTGAAGGTCTTCAAGCAGGCTAGTGAGCAATTTCCCCATAAGGCATCTTAACCCAGGACTGAACACTCACTGTAATGGTTGTAGTGACGTTAATGCACTAGTGGTCTTGGAGGGGAAAGGGCCCTGTAGAGAAAAAGTGGAGGGAGACTAAAATGTCCTAAAATGTCTGTCTAATTATACCGATTAGAGCTTTTGCCTGTTGCTGTAGATTTATAGAGAAGCAGCCATTACATAGCATCATGGTAATTGAAGTAATGATGATGGGAATGAGCAAAGAGACAGAAAAGTGTGTGTGTGTGTATGAGAGAGAGAAAGAAGAGTGAAAAGGACCATAGAAAGAAAGAGAGGGAGAGGGAGTGAGACTAGGCAAGTAGTAACCCCTAAACATATGAGCTGATAGCTGTTGATAATTGTGATAACTTTTAAAAGGTTCAGCACTTTCTGTCACATCCCGTGTCTCAGAACACCCCAATCTCCCCCCCACACACACACATGCACACTTTTCTCTGTTGGGAAAAGAAGAACTCCAATTAAGGTACAGCCCTCTGCCCTGATCCAGAGATAATAGCAAGGTCCCTCCCTTTTTCTTATGCAGTCTGACAGAAATTACATTTTCAAATTACCTTCAATTGCTCTTCATTGAGTAAGGCCAGTCACTGAATACAGTGGCAGAATAAGAGGCAGAGGAGAGAGAAAGAGACAGAGATTTTAATAACTAAGAATGTAAGAGGATCAGAACAGTCACAGTCAGGCTTGGTCAGCGTACTTTGTGACATAATAATATAAAATCACAGCTTTTTTATTGAAAATGATTCGCTTTATGTATTATTACCAATTATTACAAAAAAATTCATTCCTTTGGAGTGAGCAAGGTACAAACCTTCTTTAATTTTGATTATTCTATCAAACCTTCATTAATCAATAATATTTTTGAGTAGAGTTCATGTAGATGCATAAATACAGGAGTTTTAGTGTGTTTAATTGGCATGTGTGTGTTTGTGTTTCTACAGGTTCAGGAGTGGCTATGTCTGAACTGTCAGATGCAGAGGGCACTGGGAATGGACATGACCACACCTCGGTCTAAGAGCCAACAGCAGATTCATTCTCCCTCCCACCACCCCAAACCTGACCCCACCCCTCCCCATGCCCAACCCTCTGCCCAACCCAAGTCACAACCTCCCCACTCCCAGGCCTCTGTCCAGCCAAAGCCACAATCTCAGCCACAGACACAGCCTCAAACTCAGCCACATTCCAAAAGCCAACCCCAGGCTCAAACCCAGGCCTCCCCTAGTCCTCAGAGACAGGGAGGATCTACCGGCCCTTACCAGACTGGCCCTCAACCAAGCCCGTCCACCCAAACTGGACCTTCTCAACCTGGCTATACACATTCAGGCACCCTGTCAGGGCCTCAGACTCCCCAGGGACAGCATGCAGAGTTTGGGCAGAGAGCATTAGGCCCAACCGGGCCACGGATCCCTCATCCTGGAGCTGTGCCCTTACCAGGCATGGCCAAGGCCCCGTCGCAGCCAGAACTTGCCCGCGGCTCTCCAGTGCACCACGTGGGTCGAACGGACCAGATCCGAAGTGCTGGAAGCTCGCCGGCTCGGCGACCTGTTTCAGCCCCAGAGCCCATCGCACAGGACGGCCTTACCAAGCTGTTTGGCTTCGGTGCTTCTCTTCTGAACCAGGCGAGCACACTGATCTCGGTTGACCCACTCCCCGGAGGCGGGGCTTCGCCACAGGCCTCACCCGGCCGCCAGCCGGGTGGCCAGAGTCCCAGGGTGGTCTTTAGCGACGCTAACGCTAAGGGCACAACAGGAGCTGCTGGAGCAGGCAAATCGGTGGCAGCCAGTGTGACTGCTCCCCAGGGCCCTCATGCTCCTCCACAGAAACAGTCACAGCAGCAGCAGCAGTCGCCAGCGCATCATCAAAAGGGGCCGCAGCAGCAGCAGCAGCAGTCACCGGCGCATCATCAGAAGGCGCCCCAACAGCAGTCGCCGGCGCATCATCAAAAGGGGCCCCAACAGCAGTCACCGGCGCATCATCAAAAGGGGCCACTGCAGCAGTCACCGGGGCAGCATCATAAGGCGCCCCAACAGCAGTCGCTGGCGCATCATCAGAAGGCGCCCCAGCAGCAGTCGCCGGCGCATCATCAGAAGGTGCCACAGCAGATGCAGCCCCAGTCTCCTCTGAAGCAGGCGCCACCTGCCAGCCAGGCGCCCAAAGTCAACTGCCCATTATGTAAAACTGAGCTTAATATAGGATCCAGTGATCCGCCCAATTACAACTCCTGCACTCAGTGCCACACGCAGGTCTGCAATCTCTGTGGCTTCAACCCAGCACCAGACCTACTGGAGGTAGGAGAATACGCATGCACGCACACACACACACATGCACATGCACTCAGAGGCACAGGCACAGTGGATATCCATGCTTGACAACCCATACCTCACAGTGCTCTCACTTTATACTTGTGTTTTCAATTTCCTCGTTCTTTGCCCTTTCTTAAATGTTTCTTAAGCATACACATGCAAACCCACCAGACAGCTCACGAGCAGGAAGACGAGCATGTGCACTACAGCTGTGCACTACAGTACACATACATGTCACACTGCTTGTCTCAGTACATTTCCTTTACTTCAAAACTACATCAGATGTTTCATTTGCATTATCTGTTCAGTCTCTATGTTCCTTTGGCAAAGTGTGTTCATCATGCAGACTCCTTCGTGTGGGTGTTTAGGGTCAGTAGTACTCTAAGAGGGAGATATCCAAATGTTAATATTCATTGGTATGCATCAGTGTTTGTCTCTCATTGGTAAAGCAGGTCTCTGCAGCATACAAGCTCTGTGCTGGTTTAAGAGTTTCTGTTGATAAGACTGCAGAGGGAGCAGAATATTGATGATGCATATAACACTTCAGACAAGAGAAACAGATGGGATGTGGATGGATGGATGGACATGTAAAAACAAAGGGAGAACTAGAGAAAGAATTGTCTGTATGTATGTATGTATTATGTGTCGGTCCACTATCTGCTTTTGTGCTGTAACAGTAGAGGTCTCAAACCCATGAGCCAGTAAAGTAACTGGATGCTGTTCCAAGCAACCAAATTGCTAATCCGGTAAAGTCTAGTAGGACACGTGACTCTTAAAAGGAATTCTTTCACTTTTACATGTGTTGCTGCAATACACGTATAAGCTTGTTTCTATCTTGATTTAACATGTTTCATAAGCCCTGGATAGGCACGGCTGATAAGAGTACACTGATAAGGGTACACTACCCTCCAGTTGTGAGCTGATAAGGGTACACTGATAAGGATACACTGATAAGGATGCACTGATAAGGGTACACTGACAACGATACACTGATAAGGCTACACTGGCCTCCCCATGTCTGCTTATAAGGGTACACTGATAAGGATACACTGATAAGGATACACTGATAAGGCTACACTGACAACGATACACTGATAAGGATACACTGATAAGGCTACACTGGCCTCCCCATGTGTGCTGATAAGGGTACACTGATAAGGATACACTGATAAGGATACACTGATAAGGATACACTGGCCTCCCCATGTGTGCTGATAAGGGTACACTGATAAGGATACACTGATAAGGCTACACTGGCTTCCCCATGTGAGCTGATAAGGGTACACTTATAAGGGTACACTGGCCTCCCCATGTGAGCTAATAAGGATACACTGATAGGGGTACACTGATAAGGCTACACTGGCTTCCCCATGTGAGCTGATAAGGGTACACTTATAAGGGTACACTGGCCTCCCCATGTGAGCTAATAAGGATACACTGATAAGGGTACACTGACAAGGGTATACTGGCCTCCCCATGTGAGCTAATAAGGATACACTGATAGGGGTACACTGATAAGGATACACTGGCCTCCCCATGTGAGCTGATAAGGGTACACTGATAAGGGTACACTGATAAGGATACACTTATAAGGGTACACTGATAAGGCTACACTGATAAGGATACACTTATAAGGGTACACTGATAAGGGTACACTGGCCTCCCAATGTGATGGCTCCTTTCAAGCCCTCAAGTGTTTGCCAAGCAAAAAAAAAGTTGATGAAAAATTGTGTGTGTAGCAAAAAAAAAAATAACAATTGGCAATTTTGCTAATAGTACTAATATGATCTATTTTACAAAAATTATCTTATTTACAATCAATTTTTGTAATGCTTAGCGTATAGCCTAAATGGAATTAACATTTTACATTTATACCAGACCATGGCTGCCCAATTTGCCTATGTGAACTTACCAATATAGCTCCTATATTAATATAATCTCTGTAATTGCCTAATGTAATTAGGAAAGGAAATCTAAATACGATGTTTGCAATTGATATATTGATATAGCCATTAGCTAGGCTAGCTAGCTTGCTGTATGGTGGGGTCAGAATTTCTGCAGAGACATGCTCTGTAATGTCTTCAGGGTTTGTCATACTCAACTAAGGTACCTGCAACATAATGGTCACGAATGGCCAAATGGTTAAAAATGAAAAATTAAATGTTTCTTAAAGAAAATGTATGTGCACATTTAATCATTGTCTACAGCAAACGGGTTTTGGGCAGTAGGTCTGGCTCCGCCCCCCTCTACTAGCTGTCATTCTCTGACGTCTTGTTCTGTGTGTCAGTGGTTTCTCTATCTCTTTGTCCCGCCTTCATTTGTAACCCTGCCCCTTGATTATTGTTCCCACCTGCGTCTTGTTCCCTTACTCCTTTCGTCCATGTATATTTACCCCCGTGTTTTCCAGTCCCGTTATCGGTCATTGTAAGTTGTCCCCGGTTGCTCCATGTTCCCTGGATGCTGTTCTAAGTCGCATTGTAGTATGTGCTTCATATTCTGGTTCACGTATACTTTCGGTTTGTTCCTAGTTTTCCCATGTCGTGTTTGCAACCTTGGTTTGTTAGTTAATCCCGGTCATTTGTTCCCCGTCCTCGCTGTGTTATTTGTATTGAAATTTATAGTAGGAGTGTGTGTCCGTCATCATTTGTTAGTATTTCTGTTCCCCGTTGTGTTTCACCAAATCGCTGTCTCTTCTTTGTTAATTAGAGGTGTGTGTGTTGTTGCTATGCCTGGTTTCTTGTGTTTGGTTATTTGTTTAGTTTATATAATAAGCCCTTCAACTCCTGCACTTGCGTCTCGCCTGCAAGTTCAAACGCAGCCAGGCAACAGCGTGCAGCCCCAGGCCAGTCAGGGCCAGCCCCTGAGTGCTGACAATCTTTAAACTAAAGCAATAGCAATGTGTGAAGTTTGCAATGGAAGTATGACACATGAATTCCCTAAGGGGGCCCTGTGAATTTTTACCTATGGCCCCCACAGACAGAATCGTCACTGAGTAGGCTGCTAGTCTACTACTGTAGCATTACCTCATCAGCCAACCGGCACTAGCAGAAATGCCCAAAACCTGTTTACTGAAATAAAAGGGAAATGCACACGTTTTATTTGCTCTTTTTAGTGTAATATATACTTCAACTTTCCAAAATTAAATACAAATCCTAGCCAAGTGGTGAGAAACTATATGATTTGTTCAGATTTTAGCTGTCCACTATTTGAAGTCTTGTTGTGCGTGTCCTTCGAATATTTGCAGTCTTTTGTTGATATAACTGAAGGAATAGGAAGTGGACAGGCTCTTTGTAAACCGGCTCTGGTGAATTGTCGGTTAAAATTCACTGGCAGCTTCTGCTTTGGCGCAGGAGGATTTGGCAGTCACTATAATTTCTGCTTTCAGCAGCTGACGCATTTCCACTTTCATAATTGTATTGTATGTGGATACAAAAGATGCATTCGGTTTACACTCATATTAAATGCAGTCAAGATTTGTATCTGACCATTTCTGAATGTGGTTCGGGTAATCCAAACGCAGTGTGTGTTTGGTTTGTTTACAATTGGTTTTCCATGTAGTTTCAACTGAAATTTGAACATGATTCAATAACCAAAAAAGAAAGTTAATGCCAGGTGTAAACAGGCTCAATATAATATAGATTATTAACCAAGGTTCTGAGTCCGGGCACATTCTTGGTGAAGAACATTATAGCCCTCCCATGAAATATTATAGCTCAACTCCAGTCTTCGTGAATTCCTGGTGTTTTTTTATAGTCTTCTGAAATTAGTTATACTGGTTCCATAACTCTGGTTTATATAGTTTAGTTTTAGCCAGCTAATTGGCTTAGTAAGAGGTCCTCACTTTAGTTAGTTTGACTTAAATGCCTTTACTACGCTGATTTCAGACTCTCTCTCTGATGTACTGTACAAAGGTAAAATAGCCATTAGTTTGGTGGTACTGCATCAGAACACAAGTCTGGTGCAGCCTAGTTGTACCATGGTACTGTAACTATATGAATGTAATTTCAGAGTTATCATGCAGGGCAGCGTCCTGCTTATTACAGATAGGTCAGCATGATATCTCCAGCATGGCTGTCTGACTACATTAATCATTTTAATGAATAAGGAGGGATACATAAACAAAGTTTGCTTACATATAATCTGGCCCAAGCAACAAAGAAATGTAATTATATGTGATAAATACTGTCTTGTCTTTGCAACTAACATCTGGGCAAACCACATCTTGCTTCTGGTTTTTCACTGTACAGGAATAATTTCACATCAATCAACACATCAACACTGTGTTGCTTTATTTTATTTTTTTATCGGTTGGGTTTAATTTCATTTTAGCTTCATAGCAAAATTATATTTCAGAGTAGAATTTCATGTGCCGTACCTATCTTTACACATGTTTGGCCAGTTATAGGCATCCATTTTGCTTGTTTCAGGCAGACATCTTGGAAGCAGATTATTGTTTCACTGTATCTGTAGCGTCTAAGGCCATTGCATCGAGAGCTTATTATCTCTTATTGTCAGGAAATGTCAGTTAAAACCGCAAATCTTATTGCCCATTTTTATCACAATAATTTGTCTCATGACAAAGTAAAGCAGAGTTGTTTTCATTATTTATAAAGTATAAGAATTCTTGGCTGAACCACACGCTTTATTTTGTGCAGTTTCATGTGAAGCATGAATACCTCTGATTGTTATAATTAGGAAAGAAAATGTTGAAAATGATGCGAATAGAAGAACATTTCTGTAGTTTTTGAAAATTGTAATTAATGCCATGTAATGATGAGATCTTTAAAAAAAACTGCATATTAACCATCCACCACTGCAAAGAATCAAATATGTATGAATGTATTAGTAATTCTTTATCATTTTGAGATTCTTTTATACACAGTGTCAATTCAAAGTGAATAAGCAGAAGATAAATATTGCAAGTCAATGTCCGGCCTGTTTGTGCATGCTGATTTACTAAATAACTGAAACTTACAAACTGATGTGCATGTTGTCTTCTGGCTTTTCATCGCACAGCCTTCTGTAAATTCACAGCCACCTGGTGGTGCCCCTTCCACTGAATTAGTTAAAACTCAGAGAAGAGCGTGAGGGCATGTTCCACTCTGAAAATGAATTGATTGAGCGTTGGAAGCCAAGAGCCGAGATCTGGCAGTAAAGCAAACCTCATCATGTGGCTCTAAATGGGTCGTGTACTTTTTTTTTTACCGTTCGTAAATAGCACAGCCAGAGCATTTTCCTTGGCTCACCATGCGCTATGACAGATCTACTTGGCAAATGAGGCAACGTGAAAAGGTCTTGCCTCCAAAATTTAATGAGTATATGATATACGCTGGCCTCACCTCTCCACATCCTGTAGCTTTACCCCAATGTAGTTTACCCCCATAGTATTCGGAAGGTGCTGACACAGTCAACAAAATGGAAGCGCAGAAACGTGTGTGAAGTGTGTACAGTTGCTTAGCCCTCAGCGGAGGGTCGGAATGGGGCCAGCATGGAAGCTAATGTGACTCAGGTGGGCTTCTTTCCAATGGTGCTGGCAGTGTGGGAACCCAGCGAGCGCTTCAGCAGAGGGGATGTGTCAGTCAATGTGACATAAATGGTCAGTCCTTTCTGTTTTGTCGTAAGTGTCCATGCTGGCCCTTCTCATGTTTCCAAAGTGTTTAGGTAGTTCAGATCTTAGCAGGGATGGGTGGGGGGGGGGGGGGGGGGCAATGTGAATCGATAAGTTTGTGGAGCGCAACTGATCTCAAAGGCTTTGCTGTTAAAAATACTACCTTTGATCTTTGCACTGAAACATAGAGACGTTCACAGGGAGACAAGAATACCGTCAAGCTCTGTTTCAGTGAATGTACCATGATAATTTTACTGTCTTTACTGACTATTGGTATATCGTTGTGATTACACCTTTTTTTTTTTCTTGCCACACAGTTCTTAAGATGCTATTAATGGTCCATTTTTGCAACTTTAAGCACTATATCATTGTATATATTGTGATTAACAAATGCATGATCAGATACAAATCTGACATTGATAATAATGAATGCTAGATGAGTTGATAATTAATAACTTAATAATTACAGATGAATAATGTTCATGTTTTTTAGATAAAGAAGCACTTCAAGTGAATATTTCAGTTATTTTGTCAAACTCCGATATTTTATCTGCATTACATTCTTTTGATTTATGAGTGATTCCCTAAGTATCTGCCATATCCTACAGGATGGGTTATCTGGGGTTATAAACAAACCCTAAAATAAAGAATTAGGATAGAGAAAGAGAAGAACAGAGGAGATGGGAGAGGCGAGTGAACAGTTTACACCCTGTGGAAAGGGAGAGCATTCAGGCCCAGCACACTCCATCATGAAGAGCACAGCCATGGTGAGCAGAGTGCCAGCAGAGAACTTCATGCATCGCCAAATGGTGGAGAGAGAGAGAGACTGAGAGGATGAGAGGGAGAAGAGCAGAGGGACTGGGATGGAGTCAGAACTGTCTCTTGAAAATCTCTGAAGAGCCTCAAGCCCCTTTTCAGATTTGTGCTACACACAATGCAACCTATATAAAAGAGAGGAAGTGAGATAATAACAGGTTTGCAGGCAGGACTGAGATGGGGAAAGGACACCAGGCAGTCATGGGAAAAAAAACAAGTATAAAGTAGTTTCAGGAATAGGGGTGTGTAATGCCAAAGGCGCTGAGCAAATCGGAGGAGGAGTAGAGCGAGATTTATTGAGGGCAAATCCATAAGAAGAGTCGTTTAAACATTCCAGGGTCGTATAGCCTACACGAAGAGCCATATTAGACAAACAGAACGAACACAAGGCAGAATAAGCGGAATGACTAAATCATATACTAGAGACAGAAAAACAGCTTACAGGGCAATGTAACAGACACAGGTAAAGAGGATCAAAGTTACAGGCAAACATGGACTGTTTGATCAGCAAACAGGAACTGGAAATTGGGGATATGTATACATGTATAATTGATAAACCAAGCTAGAAACAGCTAAACATCATAACAATGGGCAGAGATAAAAACAATAAGGCGTGGCAGACATAACTAACAACAAAAGCACATGGGATACCAAAACAAGTAAATGAATGACAGATAGAACCAGAACACGAAAACAAAGATTGACAGGTGGGGGCGGAACCAGGCATTACAGGGTGAAAATTGTCAAAATGGTATTTTCTGATTTGAGAGAAAACATAAGGTGAGGAAACCTAAAAGTGAGGAAACTCAGGCTCCCAGGCTGCGTACCTGCTGGTGGTGGTAAGGGATCCCCGCTGTCAGGCTAAACTTACTTTTACAAAATGAAGGAACATCAGCAGAAGACGGAAAGGTCTGGTGGAGAGAGAACGGAGGAGAAAGAGGGAGAGAAGGCAGACAGAAACTGCTTATCTCAAATGTCATGTATTTATGACGTTCAAAAGAGGGCATTTGAATTATTGATCTGAAACACTTTACGTAAGACATACATAACAGTGCTGTTCAAAGAAATCTTTGGCTCTCTCTGCTACTCAAACACATATTTGCATGCGAGTCCCTCGTTTCATGCTCCTGATTAGTGACTTGTGTTTCCTCTAATTCACAGCTTACATATCTTTCAAGATCCATATAATTTTTAAAATAAGATTTAATCAGTGTCATTTTATTGGGAATCCTGTTTGTGTTTGTGTGTGTGTGTGGCCAGTAATGAAACATTAAATAAGGTTTCAAAGGGAGAGAGATGACGCAGGCCAGGCTAGTGTACTACAAGAGGGGCTGTGACACAGAATGAATCACACACACTAACCCCCCTTTATTCATCTTGACCTCAGACTCTCCCCACAACAAGCCAGCTTGCTTGAAGGGAAAAGTGATTAGTTAGTGGACTCAAAAAAAAATACTGAATACTGTATATTCAGTAATGGTTTTTTGAAAAAAATGTAGATGTACTGTAGGTTAGAATGCAAAAAAGCCATCAGAAGATGAGTCAAAGCAATAAAAGACTGGATTAATGGGCATACGGACAAGGCTGATTGGTTGCAATTCATCAATTCAATTCAATTCAATTCAATTTTATTTATATAGCGCTTTTACAACACATGTTGTCACAAAGCAGCTTTTACAAATTGCGTGGGTCCAGATCCCTAATGAGCAAGCCAAAGGCGACAGTGGCAAGGAAAAACTCCCTAAGATGGCAGGAATTTAGGAAGAAACCTTGGGAGGACCAAGACTCAAAAGGGAACCCATCCTCCATTGGGCGGCCCGCTAGCAATGTCCACATTCACAGGTCATGTATAGTCCAAATATTCCAGGCCGAGTAGTCACAGTCCCTTCAGAGTCGATGAGCCTCAGGTGGGGGTTGGCATCAGCGCGTCCTCTTGCGATAATGGCACATCCGACCACGGCATCGGCACATCCACTGGCAAGCCAGACCATCTCCTAGATGCTTGTATGGGGTGGGTAACGGGAAAGGCTCGTCTTTCCTTGTCCCGGTATTTCTCGGCAGCCATTGGGAAGAAGAGGGGCAATTAGTTCTATATGGAATATGTTAGACAAAGTAAATGTAAACATTTCTTGAGTGTGGCAGTGACTCCGGCAATTAAATTATTACAGCCTAGCTAAAGGGCAGAACCAGAAGGTAACACAGACTTGGGAGCATCCTGAGACACTGGCATCCATCCACTACACCGTCGACAAACTTGAGTGACCGCGTGCAGTGATAGGATGACAGCACCAGCGCCCCAGTTTGCCATAAAAACCCTTTGCCCATGAACCCCTGGATCTGTTACCTTATCTAAAGGGGCACATTAATTACCAAATGCTAGATCAAACAAGTAAGTTTTCAACCTAGACTTAAAGATTGAGACTGTGCCAGAGTCCCGGACACATTCTGGAAGACTATTCCATAGTTGGGGGGGGCCTTATAAGAAAAGGCTCTTCCCCTGCTGTTACTTTATTAATTGATGGAACTAATAAGAGGCCAGCACCTTGGGATCGTAGTGGTCGCGGGGGTTCATAATAAGAGATAAGCTCTTGGAGGTAGTCAGGAGCAAGTCCATGCAGTGCTTTATAAGTCAATAGAATAATTTTAAAATCAATACGAATTTTACTGGGAGCCAGTGCAGGGCCGATAAGACTGGGCTGATATGTTCAAATTTCCTAGTTCTAGTTAGAACTCTGGCTGCGGCATTTTGAACTACTTGAAGTTTATTTATATTCCTATTTGAGCATCCTGACAGTAACGAGTTACAATAATCTAATCTGGAGCTAACAAAGGCGTGTACTAGTTTTTCTGCATCATGCGGGATAATGCATTTCTTAACTTGGCAATGTTACGGAGATGTAGAAAAGCTATCCTGGTAGTATTATCTATGTATTTATCAAATGATAGGTCAGAGTCGAATAAGACGCCGAGATTTTTGCCTACCGAGCCAGGAGTAATGGGGTAATCTGCAAGATTTAACATTAGATCTGGTATTTTCTGTCTTGTGGCCTTTGGGCCCAGAAGGAGAACCTCCGTTTTGTCACCATTAAGGTGGAGGAAGTTTAGCGACATCCAACGTCTAATATCACTTACGCAGGCCTCAATTTTTCCTAATCTGGATTTGTCATCAGACTGATGACATGTTTAGTTTTTTTATTTTAAGGGGGGTGGTGTATGCACGTGTGTGTGTGTGTGTGTGTGTGTGCACACTTATCATCTGGTTTGTCCATACCAACTGCTGTTCTGGGCTCTGGAAGTCCCTTACCTCTGATTGGCCACTCAAAGAACCTGGTTAAGATGGGTAATGAGGACACAATCAGCAAATCACTTACAAAGAGCAGAGAACTAGATCGCACACTGCAAAAGTAGCATCCAGTTTAAATGATGAACTTTTTGTAAGTCGCTCTGGATAAGGGCGTCTGCTAAATGCCGTAAATGTAAATGTAAATGTAATGAACTTATACATGTAGACCCATTTATCTTTATTTTTCGGCACCTATTATAATACACTGATGAACTGATTTAAATATAGAAGATGGTTGATTGTTGTGTTAATATTTAATAAAACCTGAATCAATACAGCTTAAAGAAAGAAATGCAATAAAACAGTTTTGCTCAATGCTTACTTAGAGCATCAAGACGAAGTCCATTAAAGACATAAGGCTAATGGTTAAACGTTATCATTCATCCACAATAGTAACGTTACTAATGCAGGAAAGCTAATATTTGCTAGGTTACACCATGCAAATGTGATCACACTGACAGGCTATAAAACACAAAGGCTAACGATACACTAAACTGACACAGAAGAACTAATACCAACTGCAAGCAACTGATTATTGCCTTCTGTCTCACTGTCCAACCTCGTCATTTATGCATATACATCTCAATACACCAAAAAGGCTACAGCCAATGAATGACATGCATTCTGAGCCTCTGCGAGAGAAAATAACCAGGAAGGAAATCACTTCCCAAAGGTGCAACCTTATTGCGACTCAGTTCTGAGTGTCTCCTGTCTCTTCTTGGGATCATTCCTTCCATAAAATTGCATATAGTAACCTCATGGTAATGACAAACGTTCCACCAGTTCAGATAGTGAGCACAAAAAAACTACTTACTGTGCATCAAAATAAAATGTTAACCTATACACTGCCTTGCTAGATCAAACCACAATATGACAAAACAACCCTTTTGTAGTTTAGATTGTCTATCTGTTATATTATTTATCCGTATATATTATATTGTTTCGTGTAATATTTAACCAGCTAGAGTCAGTCGTACAGACCATGGTTAGTAACTGACAACTGATAGTCGGGTCGGTATGTCTCTAATCTAACTGAGACAGTTGGGTCGGTATGTCTCTAGTCTAACTGAGACAGTTGGGTCAGTATGTCTTCAGTCTAATTAATAGGCTAGAGAACACTGAGGACACCAATGTCTCAAACACTGACTGAGGTTACGCTAGCTGGCAACCGTGTTCTTTTACCAGTTTAACATGTTTGGTGAGGATAAATTTGACTTTTAATTAACAACTCCTTTCTTAATTTCTTAATATCATAATTTCTAGTTGCAATTAATAACAATTAATAAAAAGTTTTATTACAAATCTAAATTGACATAAAACAAAGGGCATAATACAATATAGGCAGATTTGTATATAATTACTAATTATTACTTGTTTTAAGCATGTGCTTTTTCATTAAATTGCATATATGATTATTTTATTAGACTCGTGTATCCCATAGCTGTGTCTAATAGACTGCCTTCATTTTATGGTGAATTTTGTTATTAATTGCTCCCGGTGCCACTACTGTTCTCTGTTGTACTGAATTGACAGACTTGCAGAATTCTATCGACCTCTTTCATCAGTAATCTGGTTTTCATCAAAAGGTTTCAGTGCAATTATTAATGTAAATGTACTTGTAAGAACTGCCAATGCAAACACTTACAGATAGAAAAGATTGTCTGACCTCACTTATACCAAAGGAAAGCCCATGTTAACCCTCAGTAGCTATGGTGGAGATATGGGGGGAAAGATGGAGTAGAAATTGGTAGAAATACATGGTAGGTAAAAAAAAAATATTGAAATATTGAAATGTCTTGAATAGATTGATAAAACGCAATAGCAGTATGTAACTACCATTTAATTCATACCTCATGAATAGCCCCCGTATAGTGAGGAAAGCTGATCCGTGGTGACCTATGCATGTATGCCATGTTTGCTAATAGGTCTCTGTGTCACTGCTTGCATGCTAGCCCAATGTTAGTTCCTAGTACAGCATTTTCTGCAGCAGTGAAACGTGCTTTAAATTAAGTAATTGTGGAGTAATTGTGTATGTGTTAAAGTAAGTGTTTATGAGGCCAAGTGGAAATATAAATATTGTTTATTGTAGATGTTCTTTCCTCTTGCGTGCCACAGATATATATAAAAGGCATAATCACAAAGTCACAATGGGCCTTGTTGGCAGAACCTCACTGGGTTCACTGAGCAAATAGCAGCTGTCTGATATCAAATGAAGAAACCTGTAGAATGACAGGTTTGACTAGTTTCATTAGAGTGCCAACTACTGCACCCATTCTATCAATCAAACAAACACTGTTGTAGTGGTGGGCATTGTATAGCTTATGGGCTGATTTTATCATAATAAACAGTAAGCATAGTGCTTTAGAAAAATGTTTGGATCCCTTTATTGCTGATGGGAACTGGTGTAAAGGTTATTCTCGTTACATGAGAGAACCATCATTAATTACTGGAGGATGAGGAGGGCCTTTCCCTGCTGGGATGAAGGGGACATATCACCTAGGTAAGGAAATACCATGCAGAGGATATAGTGTGTGAAAGGTCAGAAACATATATGGAACATTCCTTATCCATTCTCTCAGTATTTCTAGAGTATTGGCAACATGAAGCTGCTTATTGTGTTGACACATTTGTTTTAATTGACTTCCATTGGCATATTTTGCAGGGCAGTAGATCATAGAGCTCTGTTTTGCTATTAATGCCAAGAATTACATACTTTGGGTTGATTATTAATCTCAAATCACAGATAGGGTATAATAATCTGGGAAGTTGTGGTATCATGGCTCTTGAGAACCAAAGAATGCCTTCTTAGAGTGTGTTCATTCATTCTGATGTATACACATCACTTAAAATAGTACTTAAGAAAGTATGTGAAGCACTGTAGAAAGCAGCGAACAGCTGTCTGAGATCACACATGTTTTTATGTTACTGGAGGAAGGACACAGTGCATAAATAAATAGCAGAGAAAAGGAAATGAGAAAACTACAGCTAGAAAAATAGCGAGAAAGCATTTCTTGCATGTGATTTCTCCCATTTTCAATCTGTGGCACCCTTGGTTAAGTACTTCAATTTGAATGTACATGTATGTATGTACGCATGTATGTTTAGATAGATAGATAGATATGTTAGTATACAGGTATGTATAGTTTGTACAGTTTTTACATTATACTGTCACGGTCCGTCTATAGACGTGGCGTGACGCAGGCGCAGGAGCATGTACGAATTTACATAAAACTAAAACGGAGACTCAGACGAAACGTGAGGAGGACCTTAACAGAATACGTTTAATTGACAAGACATCAGAATTCACTAACAGTACCCCAAGCACATCTTATAACAAGCACGAAGACGACAGGAACAACTCTAATGTGACTAACCAGACGGGTGAACATAGAACGCGTAACTTAACAATGAACTAACAAACTATGACACGGGCAAACACGGGGAAACAGGACAATGGGAAGATCAAACACCGGGAGATACGCGAACACGAAACCGGAGCTAGACATAAACCTTAACATCAACAATCATAGCGTTTAAACTCCACTATAGAATGCAGACACATAGCATTACGAGCCGTTAGACATGAAACACCGTGACAAGCGACAATACCCTACAAAGCACAAGAGACAACCAGGAAGTATAAATACACAAACAGAAACAAGGAACAGCTGACGATAATCGTGACGACACGAAAACACAGAAGGAAACCATGGAAACAAGACAGGGGCGTGAACACGAAAAGACAAAACCAAAACAGGGGCGGGGGGCGGAGCCCACCGTTACATATACACTGTACAGTATGTATTGCATTGTTAAGACTAGATAGGTGCAGTATGGACAGTAGTGTTCACTGGTTTAGTTCAGTAAAGTTGTAGATGTTGAAGCTGGACCTGAGCCAGCTGGTTCTGGCACTTATGCCTCAATATCTTGTCTCAGGGAGAGGTCCCCAATGATGCTGTGTGCTCTGCTCACACGGTGCTTGTGGTGAAGATCCTCAAAGACGTGAATGCAGAAGAACCTGAAGCTGGTGACATGCTTTACCTGAAAGTGATAGGAGAGTTTGAGCAGTTTTTGCTTTTCCAGAAGTTCACAATAAACACTTTGGCCCAAGTGTTGGTCTTCTCTGTGTGGAGGGGCAGGTCATTGGATGAGCACTGCGCTGCCAGGTGCTGAATCTCATCCCTCGTCTGATTCATCGTTGCCGCTGACGTGGCTGACCACTGTGGTATCATCTGCAAACTTGATGCTGGATCTACTGCAAAGGCCCACAGTCATGGGTAAACAGAAGAACCAAGGGCTCAGCAAAAAGTCCTGCAGCGCTCAGTGAAGCTGAAGAACATGTGATTGGCCAGCCTCACAGAACAGTGTCTACTTATGAGAAAGTCCATGACCCAGTTACACAAACGGGTGCTGATTCAGAGCCCACTGAGCTTGATAACCAACCTCGAAATGCTGAAGTCGATGAACAGCTTCCAAATGTAATCGCCCTTATTGGACGAGGGCAGAACGAAGTGCCAAGGAAATGCGCTTCATCACAATGATGGTGAGTGCATGGAAGTCATTCAGGCATGCTGCAGCAAGACTTTGGCACCAGTGTGATGGTGATGATGGTGGTGAACTTACAGCATGTTAGAACGGTCTCGCGAAGACCTAAAAGAAAACCTAAATGACCTCGTCTAACTGTTCAACACATGCACTGAGGACACTTGCAACTTTATTTGTTTTCATTTAGCTCAATACTGATGCACATGTGCTGTTGAAAATGTGAGGGGGTCGCTGTCATGGGGAACGTCACCTTGTGGTGTACTGTACATTGCTGTGGTCAAAACAACCACAGAACTAATTAGACTCACTCAGGCACTATTGTATAAAGGGGATGGTCTGTAGTTTGTGATGATCCGGATGTCCTTCAGAGGGCTGGAGTTGTGGATGCGCTCGACAGACAGTTTGTAGATGTATCCGGCTTTTAATGCGTGTGTGTACCGGCTATTAATGCCCCTTTGCTGGTTCACCCTGGTTGAGCAGCAGGCTTCAGCTTCACCAGATCAGAAAGCAGCATCACAAGCCTTCAGGGGTAGGTAAGCCTCTGTGCTCACGCAGGGCTGATTCAGATTAGGAATGATTTTCGTATGCTTGACAGAGGGGACATTCTCAGTACATGGGTTGATATAGTTCATGACAGCTGACATACAGTATATGTGTCCAAGTCTGTGTGACTTCTGGCTGGTGAGAAGAACAGTCCAATCAGTGTTATGGAACTGATGCTTTAGGGAGGAGACGACCTCTTCTGACCATGATTTAAGTTTCCTTGTTGATGCTTTAACACATTTGGTGGCTGGCACATACTTGCGGAGCAGGACGCATAACAGGCGATCAGATTGTCCCCTGTGGGGGGACAGGACAGCCTTGTGTGCCTCTGCAATGTTTGTATAATCATGATCTACAGTGTTGTTTCCTCTGGTGGGGCAGGAGACATTCTGGTGAGTTTTTGGTGCCACAGTTTGCAAATTGGAGTGATTAAAGTCTCCAGCAACAATGAAAACTCCATCTGGGTGCACAGTTTGTTGCTTACTGATTGCTTCACTCAGCTTTTCCATCGCTAACTTGGCATTAGCATCAGGACAGGTGCATGCCGCAGTGACAACAGCTGAGTACTCTCTGTAAATAATAGGGTCTGCACTTAATCATCAAAAATACCAAATTGGCAGAGCCAAGAGACTTTCAGTTACAGTGGCGTCTGTTCACCATGATTTTTACATAAATGCACATACGTCCAAAACCTTCTTCTTACCATAGTCCTGTGCCACTCTGAACACCCCACCCTGCATTCATCCAGCTCCACCCTGCCCCTGGGGGTGGTGTTCACCCACGTCTCAATCAGAATCATGATGTTACACTCCATGACCCTTCTGTTTTGTATCACACAGGGGCAGCTCATCCTCTTTTGGCCACACCCCACATTCTATTAGCTGCACATTTAAGAGGGCTAAGTGGTTACTAGTGGGAAGTGGTGCTTATTGCTAATTTGACATGCAGTTCCTTGATGGATTGAGGTCTACATTTTTTGTGCAATTTAGGAATCTTTGGAAGTCTGCACTGAATGTACATTAAATTCAGTCTGTAATTGTGAAATAAGAATGGATTTTAGGTATTCAGAAAAAGAGAAATATATGTCAAAATGCATTCACCAGTTGAAATACCCCTTTATTAGAAATATCTGCTAGAATTTGCAGTCTGTAGCATCTGTTGCCCTTCCTGGATCTCAGCCTTGTAGAAGGGCTTGGGAGGTCTAATGATCTGTCATCGCGAGTGTTAATCCATAAACTCCCTTATGAAAAAGAGGACTAGAGTATCGAGTACCCTGCCTGGAATAGCAGTGTAACCCAGTTGGGCTCAACCTGAAAAGGCAACATAGGGGGTCCATGTGAGCCTACCACAAGGTCAAGAGTAAGGGTGCAATGGAGGGATTTGTAGCATTACTCACCTTGGCAGCTGAAACTCTTGGTATGTGGAACATAAGCTCACCGGGGGAGGGGCAGCTGGAGCACGTGCATAATGTTAAATGATACCAACTAGATATAGTTGGGCTCAACCCTACACACATTGCATTGTGGACTCTGGAAACCAATTCCTCGATAGGGTGATGTCTTTCCTTATTTCTCACACACACACACACACACACATACACACACAGAGTAAGGTCCTGGGTGCCTGTAGGGATACTCAAAATCTAACGCCTTTATACCATGACCTATCTTGAAGATGTTCTCAATCTACTTTTAAAGTGAATCATAGATATCATGACATTTATATTCTAATATTTTCAGTAATAAAGTGGAATGACACTAGGCATGCATGATATGAAGAACACGTGTGATGTATGATAACAGTGTTCAGCACTATGATGGTAGTACTATGATATGACTAGAAACGAACAGATATTTGTGCATATCAGCTATACAGTTTTTATAAACTATACAAATAATTCCTTTGCATGCCAGTTTATATCGTTGTCGTTCGATGAAGGCCCGCTGGCCTGTAGCGACTTTTACCTGAAATTCCTTTACCCACCCGCAAAAAGGAAGCAATGTGTAGTCCGCAGATGTTCAGGGAACAAAACATATGACATCTGCAGACAAGTGACTGGTCTGTGGCAAATTCTCAAAGACCTGTGTTTTGAATGTTTATAAATACACAACTCAATTCATAAAGGGGATGTGACGAGCTGGGGAACAAAACGTATGACATATAAGCCAAACACACAATGGATGACACGCTAGTTAGGAGGGGGCGGGATTAAAAGAAAACTATGGACAACACAATAAATCCAGTATAACATTCAGCGACCGACAACAGGAATTAAATAAAAAAATACTTATTAACGAATATATGAAAATACAATTTATTGCTCAGGTCTAATGCACACTACATTTACAAACCAGCAGAATGATTGCTTACAGAATGGCTGTGCTGACTGGCATATTACACCACGTGTCTTTACCTCTACTAATAGGGCCTCTTTCATGTGTGACACTTTTTAAAAACAGTTCGATTTGAGTAACGTGAAAGTGATGGCTATGCACTTATTTGTCAGACATTTTCTCAAATCAAAGTTATCTGTAAATGTGGTCGTGCATTGATTAGCAATTTCAGAGATAATATGACACATCTATTTATTCACCCTATCTGCAGGAGAGGCCAGAGCATGTTTCACTCAGATCGTTCAATCAGTATGTATTACTGGTATGTATTAGAACATTAAACAAATATGACAAAATCAGGAATCAGAAAGAGGTGTGAATGTGGGATTTAAGACATTGATGCCCAATAGATGTATGACAAACTGATATTTTTCTAATACTGATTGACAAGAGGACTGCACAAATAAAACACAGCACAAGTTCTGTTTACATTTTACATCACCTTTTTGGGGAACATTATTACTACAATAATTGAGAATTATTTAAAATAAAGTTTATTTAAAGTTTATTTAAATAAAGTTTTAATTATCCTTTTGAAAGCTCTGTCTTTAATGCAGTATTGTGGTTTTAATGGGGCGAATAGATAAATCCATAGATTACTTAGAGTCTGGATTTTCTCGACTCTACATTCCACAATTGTGAAGAAAGATCACAATTCAAAGTGGATTGTGATTGGGTGTTTCAAAAGATCATGATCTATTTTTAGAGAAGATCGCCCACTCCTACTTAGCACTGGCCTTCTTGGAGAAAATGGAAAGTGGAGGGAAATTCTAGAAAGAGTTTCAAGCACAGACTGTTGCTTTGCTGGGGAACCTTCTTCACTCACGTGGGTAATGACTAGGAAACCTGGAAAGCAGTGATTGGGAGGAACAGTCTGCTCAATCTGAACTTGAGTGGTGGATGGTATTGGACGTCTGTGCTGACCAACAATAATGTTCACTATGTTTGAACACAAGGTTGGTCATAAGTTCTCTTTGGTAGCAAAGGATCCTGGGCCAAAGATTGACTTTGTGGTTGTGTCATCTGATTGGAGGCAATTTATTTTGGACACTTAGGTGAAGAGTTGATGCCGAGCTGTCAGTATCTAATGGTTAACATCAGGTGGTGGGGAAAACAGCCTGACAGACCTGGTAGACCCAAACATTTAGTCAGTGTGTAACAACATCATCCAGGCTTAGGCCGCAACAGGGTGTGATGGGAACTGCAGACTAATGTGCAACGGATTAACAACCGCAAGCCCAAACGTGTGAGAACAGCAATGGTGTATTTGCAATATATACAAATAAACTATGTACAATTTAAATATAACAGCAACTAGGTTTTTCCAGGGCAAAGCAAGAACAAAGTCAAGGTACAAAGAAATAAAGTCATACACAGAAGTCAAATGCAACAAACAGATTAACAGCAGAAACAGCCAAGCAGCAAGATGAGTAAACGCCAACAGTTGCTTGCTTCCTTCTTCGTTTTATGTTCCGAGGGGGGGAACATATCCTGATTGAGAGGATACGAATGTAACAAGTGTCTGCTTGGAAAGACTGGCAGAGTACTCTGTTGGGAATAGGGCTGTGTACAAATTATCAGTACAGCAATATATTTTGAATATACCTTTGTGAAAATACCCATGAATAAGTTCTAATTACAGTAGATCCTGTCCAGCACTTGTGAGTTATAGTAACCCTTTCCTATTAGTAGGTGATTAGAAGCTATTGGAAATGTTTTTACACTATTACTTGGTGTTGGGGCTGCTAATGTAGTCCATTTAACCCGTGTACAGTCAGAGTGAAAGCTATGTTTGCATTCCCGTCGTATTAAGTCAAGCTTGTTCAGTGTGGGTGTTGGACCCTGTCAAGGGTGTGGCTTTTCTCTGCTCTTGTTTGTGATATCCATGGACAGGATTGCGAGGTATAGAAGAGGACAAGGGGGGTTCTGGTGGGGGACCCGGAGGTTGCATCACTGCGATTCGTGGGCAGTGTTGTCTTCCTTGTATGGGGACATTCTGCATACACTAGAGCAGTTTTCAGCTGAGTGTGAAAGAGCTGATTAGCACCTCCAAGTCTGAAGCTATGGTTATTTCACAGAAAAGGGTGGCATGCTCTGAGTAGAGGGTGAGAATCTTGTGGAGGAGTTTTAGCATCTCGTTTTCTTCTTTTACGACTGGGGATCATGGAATCGTCCATAGGTTAGACTGCACTTATGCACTCACTGTACTGGAGTGTTGTGCTTAAGAAGAAGCTAAGCTATAAAGTGACGTTCAGTGTAGCAGGTACCTATGGTCATGAGGTGAAATATCAAGGTCATGGATATAAGCAGGCAGAATGAGCATTCCCTGCGATGGGGCTGATTTCCATGATGGAGTGAGGAGCTTAGCTGTCTCTGAGGAACTCTGTAGAGAGCTACTGCTCCTCCATGTTAAGAGAGCCTAGCTGAGGTGGTTCAGGTATTTAATAAGGATGCTCCCTGGTCTCCTCCCGATGAATGTATACCAAGAATAGTCAACTGGGAGGAAGCTTTGGAGTAAATGCAGAACCTGCTGATGAGATTATGTCTCCCAGTTGCCCTGGGAACGCCTGGGAATCCCCTCAGGAGTAGCTGGAGGGAGTGGCTGAGGACAGAGACACCTAGGCTTCTCTGCTCACCCTATTGCCACTGCAATCCTTAAAGGGACTAAGGAAAGTGGAAGATGAAGACGAAGAATCTGTTGCCATGCACAGTTTCCTTAAAGCATCCTCTAGCCTTTCATCAATTAATAACTGCAGGGTTGGCTGGATATTTTGGGCGGCAACCAGCAGTGACATTAACAGTTTCTGTTTGCAGCATAATGGTGAATGGGGAATTGGGTGACAGGTTGGACATGTCACCAGTGTTTGGATATATATTTCTAAAGTGGCTGGTGAATGCGTGTTGCTTGGTCATACTTTGCAATCTTGGAGTACAAAAAGCTGTTCTAAATCACTTCAATTTCTGTTAAACATTTTTCTGACTTTGCCATTCATTCTCTTTTTAGAGTTGGAATCATTTCCCTTAATCCTATTGCAGCATGTTTAGGTCAATTAATTTACAACAGATGTAGATATTTAGTATGATATATGCATCTTATGGGTATTTGTGTAAGTTGGTGAAAGTCACTATCTAGTGGTAGTTCCAGACTCATGGCACACTCGCGGAGAGCTGATTTTCTGACAGTAATAACCTGTGAGCCCTAAGTGTGAACAGATATGTGATGTGACATGCAATATCTTGCAATGATTGAGTGGAATCTCAGGAGAGCTTGGACTGTCACCAAAACGTCTCAGAGTTAGCCATCTTAAAGAGACAGTACTCTGAGCTTTAAATATTACAGATATAGAGATGATCATAACTGTATCAACATGTCTGAAGTTTCTTAATGAAGGCTTACAATACATTTAAACAAATGTGGACCCAAAATGTGGACTCAAAAAAAAAAAAGTAAAGTAAAAGTAAAGTAAAATTATCCAGTTACTAGATGCAAACAAAACACCAAGCAAACCCTTACTGGGTGAGTATGTGCTATTATTGTGTGATGGTATTTTGAGCTTGTGGGTAAAATCAAGCTCAGCGTGCCTTATTGGCCAGTGATTCCTGCTATCCAATTAATGCCCGTGTTTGGTGTCTTTCTGGCAGCAAATATAAAGATGTTCAATGAGAGAAGACTTTTTATTATTATTTTTAAAGACGCCGTTATATTATGATCTCATCTCATATCATCTCGTTCCTTCCACCTTCCACATTTGACGCTTGTACAGTGTGGAGTGTGGAAGTAAATCAAAAGGATAGTGTTCCTCTTGACATGACAGAGAGAAAGTTTGTGTCTGACTGTCTAAAAAGCACAAGCACAGTGAATGACTATCTAAGGGCAAAAGATATCGAGTAGGTGGATGGAACATAGACCTGCTTTAAAATAGTCTTCCTGCTGGACTATTCATAGTTCTGTGCCAGCTAGTCCTATTTGTGCTCAGCTTGTGCAAGAGCACAGTCAGTGACAAGAAAATCTAAAACTGCCATCTCCTGGCCAGGTTTACGTATACTACTCCCTCTACCTTATTTATATGTGCACGCACACACACACACACACACACACACACACACACTATACATAAAGTACACAGTATATGAAGTAACCTCCTCATTTCTTCTTATACCTTTGCTAAACGTGCACTGCCCTCGCTTCTCTGCCATCAGGCTGATTCGTGAAATTCCTTCTACAGCTGTCCTCCGCCTCCCAGTTTCAGGATACAAGTAGGTCACCCAGGAAAGCATGTTGCTATGGAGTCAATATGGAGTCTCCACAAAAGCAATAAGCACCAAGATGAGGTCGAACGGTGCAAGTTACTGTATCCTGCAATTTGTGAAGATCCCTTGTAGTGCTACTATAAGAGACTGTAAGTAAGATGTGCCGTAACTTCATCAGGGCCATAGTGGCTACACCAGAAATAAAGCAGTATGTCTGCAAGTTGAACGTAACAAATTCTCTCCTCAGAGAAAGGCCACGTGTGCGGGAGGCTGCTGTGGCTTTGGGCGCGTGTGCCTGACTCACCGTGTTTGTCAAACAGCTGCAGGTGTAGATAAAGTGAGGAGGACCTCCCTTCCCTGAGTCATTACATGGACAAATGACTAAAATGAGTCACCACTCTCACTCTCACATTCTCTCTCCTTCCTGTCTCATGTCTTGCACATTTTTTTTGTCCACCTCATTTTCTCTGTCCCCCTCTTGGGTTTTGTCTTGATTTTTCCTCACAATCTTATTCATTTATTCATTGTTCACAGTTTTTTTCCCCACAATGCTGAACTAACTGCTGAACTAACTGCTGAACTAGTGCAGCCGAGCTCAAGGAGAGGCTGCACCCATCTGTCCACACAGCCTGCGCTGAAATGCTCAGTACGTTCTAGAATAGATTTTTCTGTGGACCGTTGTGATTATATAGTTTTGATAAGACTTGTGTCTGTATGTCAGGTGATGAATTCACATTAATATGTACTATTGATAGCCCTTTGAAAGTGATCTCATGGTGAAGGGGATTGAGATCTGTGTGATGTAAACACAAGGGCTGATTCATAGTTACAGAATAAATCTACAACTTGACATCCACCAATAGTCTCTGATGTCATGGATGTAGATCATGTATTCCTGGCAGGTCTTGAAATTAAGGAGAGTGGACAGAGAAATACTCCACCCAAAAATGGCTACCATGAATAAAATCTTGCAGGGATCAGTTAGATTGATGAAATTATGTTTTAGATACAGCTACAGATACAATCAGATACAAAGCATGAAATGAATTATTCAGGTTTCAGTTTCAGCCAGTCAGGTTTCATGTTCTTGTATGTTTGCATAACTGATTTTCTTTTCTTGTTGTACAAACAAATTTGTATAATCTCATGATGTTGAGAACCTACTACTCTTGAAAGCCAATGGGCTAGACGACTGATAAAGAAGGAGCAGCAGTTAGAGCCTCAGTCTCATCAGGATGTACTTTTTGGTTTGTTTGCAAGTTCACTTCAAGCTATTTTAGAGTCTCCAAGAGAGTGAGCACTTCCTGTTCGCAAGGCTAGGGAGTATTTGCTCAGTCAGGCATCTGCCTGAGTAGTTTTGCATAAATCCACCTTAAAGTTCCATAGACCTATAAGCTCTAAGTGATGACGGAATATTATTTTAAACCTCTGGGAAAATTATAGCATGCAAGAAATGTATTTTTATTGCAAAACATTCTTAGCCATTCCACGACTGTCTTTTCTTCCCCATAACATTGCACAGTGCATTAGTCAACTTATATCTGGGCATTTCTACTTATTGTTACTTTTTTATCAGACATGGATTGTTATGTAGATGACTACATGACAATAAACAGAACATGCAGAAGCAAAAAGGCCTAGCGTGAGCCCCGCCTCCTCGAGTCTGGGTGCTGATGGCCCCAGTCACTGAGCGCTACTCCCTAGCCTGTCTGTCTGTCTGTCTGTCCCACTCATGTACCCATGGGGGGTGGCGAGCTGGAACGCTCTGGATTGTTCTGGAACGCTCTGGAATGCTCAAGAAAGCTCTGGAACACTCTGGAATGCTCTGGAACGCTCTGGAATGCTGGAATGCTCTGGACATTGTATTAACGACATAACTGTTTGCATAGCCAGTTGTTGCTATGGCAGCAATGAAATTAGGGAATTCAAGCAAAAAAAGAACTGATCTACACTATTTAAACTTTGGTACCCCATGGAATGAATGCGATGATTTTTCATATATAAACTGATTCCTCCTCCTATTAATTCAGAAGCACTTTGCTTGAACAGGTGATGAAGTACCTGTTTTTTTGTTTTTATTCTTTCCCGCCTAAAGAAAAGTACAGCATAAACATTTCTAAAAGCATAAACTTCATACAAGATGTAGGTGAGATTTATTGTGCTCACAACTTTTACTGGCTCGTCTTTACTGGCAGACATAAAGTGCTCGATGTCCCTGTTTCCTGGTTCTAACACACCTCTCTGTCATTTTAAACTCGTACTCATCCTGTCCATGTTTATATAAATGGAAAATAGAGCTATCAAATCTGCTTAAAGTATGCAAGTCTCGTTTATTTGTGTCCCTATAGCATTTTCTACTTAACCACTTATTGAAGTAATAATATTTGTATTTTGAGAATTATTGTGTGTGTCAGTTTAAAGAATGCAATATTGCCACTGGGTTAATCATGTCAGATGTTGTAAATCTTGACTCTGGTGTGATGCCACTCTAATGTCATACTAGTGCTATAGCTGACAAAAGACTAAAGTGTTTACATAAATGTAAGATGGGTATGGTTACTTCCTTTTTGTATTATAATGAATCAGATGGCAGTATTCATGTTTGAAATGAGTCTCGGGCCTTTTAAATCACTTCAGTTCCTTTATGCACTTTCTTTAACCTTTAAAGACTATTACACACTGTTATCCTCATTATTCTTTGACGAAACACAGTCCCACAGCTATCAACAGCAAAGCTCCAACAAATCATTAGAGTCCTGCTCACAGTTCTGCACAGTTCATTGGTTGATTTATGCTTTTCATATTAGTGCTTCTTGCATTTCTCTGTGTTTGTGTTTGCGATGCAGAAACATGATACATGATATGATTTTTGAACAAAACAAAAGCTTAGATGTTTACCATCAGGGCTTCAAAAACCTTAATAATAATAAATCAATGGATCTAAGCTTGCAATATTTGCGATAATGTACCATTTTCAAAATTTAAAAAAGTAACATTTCCAAGCATTAGGTATAACCTGTCACACTGGAACTAGTGAGAGACTAACCAGAAGAGAGTGTATACGTGTGTGTGTGTGTGTGTGTGTGTAGGGATGGGAAGGTGTCTTTATGTATCTGTATCTACCCCCATAGGCTCACATGGACTTGTGTTAAAGTAACAGCTGTCAGAGCTGCACGCTGTCATTTCAGTGTGGACAGGAGGGAAACATCATTCATGTGTCACTTCTTCCTTCTAGTCATATCCATTTCCATCTATCCTTTTCTCTTGCTTTTTTTCTTTCATTTTCTGCTGGTCATGTGTGCCGTAATTTCCTTTGAGTGTCTTCAAGTCTTTAGAAAGTCTGAGAGAGCCTTTTTGAAAGTTTATCAAGTCGAAAAACCTTTCAGAGGTTTCAAAATCGGAACTGTGAGATGTTTACTTTGCGGTTTACTTTGCCGTCTTCTTTTGAAGGACACAATTATTTTTTCCACAACTGAAGAACCCCAGTAGCACTGCTATGGTTGTCAAGCTGGTCTGTCTAAGTACTCAACCACTCCTCTACCATATCAGCGTCGCAGCCTTATCGAGAATGTCCAGCCATCCAAATATTATCATGTCAGCAGTGTATCCAAGTCAAAACTACACTAATGAATGGTGATGGAGCAGCATGCTAATTGTGCATGTGAAGGGATGTCAACAGTCTGTAATTGTACTTATTAAATATACCTGTGAAATTTGTGAAACAGCCTTGTATGATGATGGACCTAGAGCACAGAGAGTTTGGTTGCTGTAATTTCTCTTTTATATGAAAATCCAATCAAAGTCCTCTGGTAACCCTTAGCAAAAAGAAGTTTATTCAAGTGTACTATAAGTATACTTATTTTTTACTAAAACTGAGGAAGTATACTTGAAGGTTACTTTTTATAAACTATTTTTTAAATACTTAAGAATAGTATAGTGAAGTATACTCGGCTTATACTGAAAAGTATAAACAGAAGTCTAAGACTAAGTACATTAATACCCTTAGCAAAAATAAGTTTATTCAAGTGTACTATGAGTATACTTATTTTTACTAAAACTGAGGAAGTATACTTGAAGGTGACTTTTTTATAAACTAAATTTTAGATACTTAAGAATAGTATAGTGAAGTATACTTGGCTTATACACAGAAGTATAAACAGAAGTCTAAGACTGAGTACATTAATACCAAGACTTACACTTGTATAATACTTACTATATCTTGCTCCAAGTGCATAATAAGGTCAAGTCAATGACTCATGCTTAACATTTAATGCAAATGTGCACTTTTTCCTTTCATTTTCTCCAGTAAGGAAGGAATTTATATCATATGTATTTGTTTTTTGAAATGTGTGAAATGTTTGAAAATATATCAAACTTGTTTTCAACATTCTGTCTTGTGATTTTGTAAATGCATCACACTCTTGTGTACATACAGTAAACTTTAAGAATACTGAGACGGCGCCGGACATACAGATTGACAAGCCCCGCCCACTCGTCAGCAGAGGTTGCTGGGATATAGTCGAGAGAGACTGGAAATTATAAATAATCTGTTTAATGTGTGAGTTTGCATGTAGTTATTTTGCTGTTTTTAGTTATAAGTGTGTGGAGGATGCATATGTGTTTGTTCTGTGAGGAAAGCCGGGAGCACCCTCACTGTGATGTGGGTGCGGCTGGGTGAGGTAGTTGCCATTAAGGGCAAAGAAGTATTCTGAAAAACCTACGTGGATCTATCAAAGTTCATTTTCTAGCTGAGATGAGCTTCTCGTGTGAGACTCCTTTCTTCACTGCCACGACAAAATTTTAAGGAGTGTATTCCAAATACTTAAATTTTAAGCTGTAAGTAATATGCCAAGCAAACTTAAAAAGTGAACTAGTGAAATAACCAATGTTTAACAGTATACTTAAAATATACAATAAAAATAGACTAGAAGTATATAACAAGTACAATGGCAGTATATTGATAAGTGTACTTGTGGTATACTTTAAGCATACTAGAGGATATACCAAGTACATAGATGAGTATACTAGTTTTATACTATAAAGTGTACTTTTAAAAACTTAAAATGAACTTTAAAGTATACTTTTATGAACTAGAAATGTTCCAATTTAGTCCGAAGAAGTATTAAATTGGTATACTTTCTAGTACACTTAAAGTATATGGTCTGTAGTATACTTGCTATACTTATACTTATACTTAAGTATACTTAATAAAATGAACTTTACGTATACTACTTTTTGCTAAGGGAATAATTGCCAGAATGGGTGAGACTGCATCATAAATCTGAACATCATTTATTCAAGAGGAAGTAGCATTTCTTTAAGGCTTGTGTGTTTTTGGTGAGATAACATGGGCACCATTTTGTGAGTCTTGATCAGCCTAATTGAATTCACTGCCTGTAGTTCAACATGCAGTTTGTATAGTTCTTGCTGACGCTAACAGAGATTGTGTCAGTACAGTGGATACACTTTTAATTTCACTTTAGTTTCAGATTCCCACATGTTACAGCCATGCATTTCTTTGCTCATAAACTCGTCAGTAGAGTCAGTTTGGGCATTTAATTTTAATTGCATATAATTCATTTTTTATAATTTCATATCTGCTTTCAGGGTCTATCATTTTTAATAAAAAAAAACATGAAATGAATGTATCAATCAGAATTACACTGAGATTAAGTAACCGTTACCTTTCTCTTTCACCATGGTCTGATCTGCAGCATTTAGTATGTTCTTAAACTGGAGTGAAATGTGCAAACCTCTTCCTAAAGATTTCTCTCTCTCTCTCTCTCTCTCTCTTAAAGGAATAAGAAATGGCCTTTACCAGTCAATATGGTTTTATATAAATTCCTCTAACACTAGAGTCAGGCATTTCATTATAGGCATGGGGGTCTCTCAAAATTTATAAAGATGAATCTTTTTTACATGTTTGTATCTCATCTGCCAATGTTGCTGTCAAAATGGTCACTCTATAATTTTTTAGCTGAGTTGGCACTGAATTGGCAAAGGGCTTCTCATTGCTTCCACTTTGGGATGCAGTGTTTTCATAACCTGGCATTGCATTGTAAATGCTTAGCTGGACTATATTGTATTTAGCATTCACATATTTACCACATTTTCACCTAGAAGGGCAGAATCCGCCATGCTCAGCGATATGTGACGGTGAAGGAGGGGTGTTGCTCCATTATTCCAGAAACTGGTCATGCCTTTCTGCTCCATTACTCTTCTGCTCTTAGGGTATTCTGTCTCGTTATCTCTCTTCTTGTTCTGTCTTCTTCCAAGCCCCTCAGTGCTTCAGCAACTTTTTGAGATAGTAAAAATATCAAAAGAAAGGAGAGACAGCTAGACTACAGTTGAAGCAGCAGCAGAGAAAGAAAAGCAAGACATTCTCAGTTGCTTTACACTTTCGTACACTCCCACGACGACCACCACCACCACCAAATGCTCATAAGGGAAACTGTAGGACATGTGCCTTGAAACACAGCCCTGTACAAAATGGTGGACAGAAGTGTGCATTCCTGTGTGTGAGTGCAAAGGAAAGAGAGAATTTGTGTGGGTGAGTGTTTGTAGGTGTTAGCCTTATTAATGCAATTAGTATTTGCTTTCCAAATTTTTCTTCTGTAAAAATACTGTAGGTATATGTATATGTGGGTGAAACTGTCAAAATATAACAATAATCACAATTTTCGTTTATGGCATTTAGCAGACACTCATATAGAATGACTTACAGAAGTGATTTAGTTGTCCCCTCAAATAGCTATATAGGTTAGAGTTAGACTTTGAACATATGCTGTGCTGAAACCTAAACTGAATGATACAATTTGAAAGTCATTTTTTAAACAACAGTTGCAAATCTAAAACTTTCCTCCAAGAGCCTGATGAGGTTTACTTTAAGTGCTTTTTAAATAGATGAATCCGTAGTCTACGTTTGAAGACAGTGAGAGACTCGGCTGTTCACAGAGCCAATGGAAGTTTATTCAACCAGTCAACCAACAGAAGAGTCCTAATGCTTTTCTTCCATCACTATTGAAAGGTGACGGTCAAGCTGGGCTGTACTTGAAGATAAAAGGGCTTGACCTACAGATCAGGATTTGACCACTGCCACAGAGGCAAGACTCAGAGTTTTAAATCTAATATGAGCAACTACAGGAACCTGGTGAAGTGAATGGAGTAGAGGAGTGACGTGGGAAATTTTAACGCTGAAGACAAGCTGAGCTGCAACGTTCTGGATCAGTTGCAATGGCCGGATGGCACACATAAGAAGCTCCGTTAAAGAGTATCAGTAGTCAAGCCAGGAGATAACTGAGACCAAAATGAACACCTAGGTGACCTAGTTTGTGGCATGACTTTAGAATGACAGTAGATAATCCACAATTACACAACGTTTCTTACATTACTGGATGGAGGGATCAATGAGTTTTTGAAATGTCAAGATCCCTGTGAACAGTTATTCTAGGGATGTGTCTTGCTGGGATTCAGTTTTAGGTGGTTTGCAACCATCCATAATGAGATGTTGGTCAAACATGTCAGAAACCTGGATGTCAGAAGGTGGAAAGGACATGATTAGTTGAATATCACTGGCATAATAAAGGTAGGATAATCCATTGGAGGAGTTTAGAATCACAAGTAATTGTATAGAGAATAAAGAGAAGAGGGCCCAGAACTGAGCCTTGTGGACACCAACAGAGACTCTGTATGGAGAGCTTGTGGATCCCCTTCATGTTGCTTGATAAGTCCTTGTATAGAAGACTCAAACATCTTCCTCTTTCAGCCACATAGCTTTTAGTGAACTCCTCAAAACCATCGGCACAGCAAGGAATTTATTAAACAATAGATTTTTTAAAAAGTAAATCTTACTGTATTTTCTTAGTACGCCCTTTTTCAATGCCACACACACACACACGGATAAAATACTTTCAATAAAAGGTACCTTGGCCATTCATGCTGTATGCTTCCAAGAGCAGAGTAGTGCAATTTTACATGTCACATGTGGCTAAAAGCGAAGAATCCTGTAGTGGATAATGACGTGCTGGAGTCCTGTAGCTGTAATCTACATTGCATGTTAATGCTAACCTTTCTCGACATTTCCTTTTCACTACAGTCATTTTCTGCTCACTGTAGCGAGTGCCTGAAAGCTCAATGAACCTATTTCTCTGCCTCTCTCTCTCTCTCTTTCTCTCTCTCTCTCTTGCTCCTCATCAGAAGTTTCATGAATGTCCATTCATGAATGACAGTTCTGTTCCAATGAATAGTGACCAGGGCAGTGACATGATCTACATATAAGACATTTACTACCAAGATATGTAAATACTGACATGCTTCATGCTAGTCCTCATAGCTACAATAGATTTTCGAGCAAATGAGTTGGGCAGTATATGAAGCAGCGATGGAGGGAAAGAGAATGCTTGCAGCTATAGAGTTGAGGTAATCTACCTTTAGTAATCTATTCTGAAATGTATTTTTTCTGCACACGCTGATGATGATAGTGGGAGTTAGGGAATAGATTAGCTAGGAGTGAGGAGTTTCAGGCATTCTACCAATCCCACAAGCCTTGAACGACCATTTGTTTAGAACAGAGGAGCAGCGGTAGGCCCATGGATGTGTGTTCCACACAAATGGAGTCTAATCTATTCTCTAACTGCCACTAATATCACCAGTGGCAAGATTTCACGTTATCATATCCATGCACTCACCCTATCTCCACAATGTTCTCCAAGATTGGTCTGCTTACTATGGTACATAAATAATGAATTCCTCATATGGCTAATTCAGTTGTACTTTCATGCCTTTGTACACTTACACTGAAAGGAACCAGTATTTTCTCCTCTGTCTATATGCGTTGAGCTCCTCAAGAGAATAAACCTTTAACGGTCTATAGTCCTTCCCTCCTAACAGGCTAATATTGATTTCTCATTGGAGCGGTTGATTGGATGGAGGGCTGTGTTTCTGCCGTCTCTTTCTCTGTTCCTGAGCTGAGTGGAGTTTATAGAGGTTGTAAATCTCCCTCAGGGCTGGACCCAGATTTAAGTCCATGCAGTTGTGCAGAGCAAAGAGAAATACAGCATGTATGTACATGTACATGTGTATGCATGTGTTGAGTGAACTGAAAATTGTATACGTGTGTGTCTTTGTGAGTGAGTCTGAGTGAGTCTCTGATTGCCGACATTGTTTTTGGCCAACACGTAGTCGCTCTTTTTTATGTGATGGACATCTGGTGTGAACGAGTGGGCTAAATGTGTTTGAGTGTCTGTGGGTATCTGTGTGTGTGTGCGTGTGCAGTCTACATACTTCCTTACATAATGATTTGGTAGTGAAACAGTCACCAGGCATTGATTTTTGTTTGGATTAATGCCCATTCCAGAGAAGATTATTAACTGAGTACCTAAAGTTTTGTGCCCTCTTCTGTCAACCCCATGTTCCCCTTCAGCCTCTGGGTCAAGGCAGTGAGGTGTTTTCTTGCCAAGCACCACCTGAAACATAGACAGAGAATCTGATTAGGTGCACTGATTGAATTTGACTTACTGAATTTTGTACCACTGCCTGGCCACTAAAATAATGGAGCACGCGAGCTAGATACAAATAACTTATAGCTCCTTCAGGCTTGGCCCAGGAGTGTAGTATCTTGATAGGTAGGAATGGCTTTTATGGGTGGGCATCTGGTTTCTCTGTGTAGGAGGCGGGGCTGGAGGACAGTGAGTGTCTAGTTCTCAGAACTAGAGTGCTGGTGACTGGGCCATTCTGGTTCATTTAGCTGAGAGAGTAGTCTAGTGAGATTCTGTGGTGATTTCAAATTCCAGCATGTTGCTGATTGGCGTCTCTTTTGTTTCTCTCCCATGGACTACACAGTGGTGAGGTAAATGCTATCGCTTTTGCTTCGAGAACTCTCAGCAAGCTGAGCTTGCATGGGAAACGATGTGATTCAGAAAATCGCATTAACTATAGACAGATGTTCACGCTCCTCACACACAGAGACTATGCTCTATAACGCAGCAGGGTGTCACCTCAGTAGTAGAACTCAGAATGCATTGGTGGGTATTGCAACTGTTCACAATGATATCAATTGAGCGTATTACAGACTTCTGCACACCAGTGCTGACACTTACTTTCATGATTTCCCCTCCCTGTGGAGACAAACATGTCACTGTAGAGGTCCTCTTAAGCAAATGAAACCTTTACCAGACAGCTACATGGAAATTTAGAAGGCACGCACTGACCACACATTGCCAGCTGTGATGGAACTTATAACTGGAGGACACACCGAAGCCAAGACAAAAGGCAACAGTGAACCAGGCGCCCGGGAACTCATGCCGAAGCAGGGAAGCCCCATGTGGGGTATTAATGTCAGAGCTCCACCTAGACTTCGCTCTGGAGTCCTTGACGAGCTGCACACAGCTCACCCCGGGCTGCGAGGGGCGAAATGGAAATAGAGCCTAGAAATAGCTGTGTGTCTCACTAAATAAGTTCAAGAAATGCAAGACGAGTTCACGGTCTGCTAAAACCGAGTGCAGATTTGTCAGTTCACCATGCTGAGGCAATCTGGCCAACGCAAGCCTGGGCATAGCTCACACAGCTGGCAAAGGGGTGACTCCGGGCTTGCTCGGGATTATGGGAAGGAGGCGAGAAAAAATGAACACCTGGTGGATGCTGGCTCAATGGCAGACCAGAGACACCATCCTGACCAGATGCTGCATCATCACAAGCAGAAACGACCTGAAAATGCAACAGAATTAAAGGTGACAACTTGACAACTTTACAGTATTACCTTGAAAATCAGCTCAAAGTCAAAATCAAATCAAAGTTTTTTTTTTGTCACATGTACATTTTGTAGTAGGTAAAACGATGCAGTGAAATGAAACTCCTAAGGAAAATAATATAATAAATGATTATTTATACAGACAATATTGGCAACACAGACGACATAAGAATGGGTACAGGGGAGGGAATTCAAATGTGGAACATACAACAGTACAACAGTAGCCTACCTGCTACAGAAGAGAATGTCACTAGTGAGACTTCTGAAGGAAATCACCAGGGCACATGCACAACTTTTGAAAGCAGATCATCAGCTGTTCTGTCAGTGATGGCATCTGGTGAACACTACCAATCTCGTGCCTGCGGATCATGTGGCACTGTACAGGCACAATTAAAACCCAGAAGACAATAGGGTAGATGGACTGGACTGAGTTTAGTTCATGTTCTGAGTCCACTTTGAAGAACTGAATGAGAATAATCCCCTGGGAGAATAATCCTCTGGGGGAATAATCCCCTGGGAGAATAATCCCCTGAATTGTCTCAAGGTTCAGGAGCAGTCTGACTCACACTGATTGGTCTGATTGGTGTTGGTTTTACCAGACAGAAATGGGAGAAAATTCTATATATAATCTAACTGCTGTAATTTCAGCAAAGTTCCCTTATTCAGAGTATGGTGTTTCCTTAGTAAAGATAAAAGGCTCAGTGTAGCATGGTCCCTGGCTGGGATATTGAACATATGCATATTATTCTACCTTACTTCTCATTCTAATATGCTATGCTCATTACAGCATAACAATTATAATCATCATTATTGTCATCATTTGTGCAAGGTACTGCTTCTGATGAGTGAGAGAGGGAGAGAGAGGAAGAGACAAGAGGAAGAAGACGAAGAAGTAGTTGGAAGAGAAAGAGAGTGATCAAAGTGTCAGCATGTAATTACATGGAGCTCTGCCAGCGTTCACACCCATCTTCCCTCCCTCGTTCTCCTTCTCAGTTTTCCGCCCTGGTCTCTCTCCTCTGTGCTGTCACTTCTTCTGTGCTGCGTTAGTATGAGTGTAATCCTATTAAATTCGACTGGAATGCCTGACATGTGCGCTGATGAGATACCAGGATTAATCCCCGATCATTAAGGCTGACCAAGTGTTTCAACTAAATCAGTACCTCACTGTAAATCACACCCCATGACTAAACCAAGTCCTAGTTCAATACCTAAGCTGGCGAGTGAACCAAAAGATACTTTTATGTAGACTAGCCTCAGTGTCACACCAAACCCATCGTGCACACATGCATAAGCACAGAGGACAGGGCTCGGTTATTAAAGTGAGATCTACAATCAAATTGTGTTGCCCGTATACACTAACTGTGTTCATTTGGAGGCAAAAGGCAAAAGCTGAACCAAGAACAGCACTTTTAATACTTCATGCTTAAATTAGCTCTAAATTAGCATCCAAATCAACACCAAGTCATGTATACAACTGGACCTCTGCCTAATCAAATGCAGTTTAAATACAGAAGCTCAGTTTAACCATACTCCCAGACATAGACAAAAGGTTGAAGGAGACCTCTGGACATATTAGAGAATTTATTTTGTGATATGTCAGTCTGGCAGAGGGAGTGAGGGAGGTGGGGGATAGAGAGAGAGAGAGGCAAAGTGTGTGTGTGTGTGTGTGTGTGTGTGCGCGCTCTAAAACACATTCTATCTTGTCGGACTCTCACAGCAATGCTTAGCAGAGTTGTTTGTGTGTTTGTTTTGCATCTATTCTCACAGTTCTTGGTTTCAATCACACTCGAACATCCAGCAGTACTTGTGCTAACTTCTTCCACTAATGTCACTTCAGCAGGGCTAGTGTGACTAGCGTTAACAAAAGCGTGTGCACACCAGTTAGCATGGTTTCATTAGCACAGACCCCTACCAGCATTCTGTTGTTATTAGCAGTGTTTGGTGGTGTTGCTGGAGGATCCCTTAAATGTAACCGTGGAAAAGTTTCAGCAACAGTAAATGAATAGGAATGTCAGTGATCCTGAAGGCAGTCTTAAAAATAAAGCAATATAAGGAACACAATAAATCTAAAGCAACAGAAGACAATCTTTCTAATCTTATGTACATTGCCTTTCCAATCATAAGCAAAGTAAGACTATTGACTACAGGAACTTAAAGTAATTGAAATGGTCTATTAGCCAATCAGGTTCTGTTGCAGTCCAGTGCTATACCTCCCAACTTGGGAACACACCTAGTATTCACAAGCACACCCAACTCACAGATTCAGTGTGTGTGTCCTGGGTGTGGCAGGGTGAGTTTTATGTAACCACTGCTATTCTGTAGTGCTATTCTGTGTTTTGTTCACAAGCTGCTTCGAGATGTGGCAGACTGCTTTGTCATGGTGCAATGGGAGTGCATATAATCACACACATTCTTTTTAAGCTTTCTTTTTCTCTGTGTACCTCCACAAATTTAATTCACTCACACACATTTAGCAGACCATTTACTGTGCATCTTTTTTGCTCTACCCTGTATGAGTCCAAATTCACTCCCAGAAAGTGTTTCAAAGACATAAGCAATTTGGAATATGTTGCTTTCAAGACAGATAGTAATAGTTTTTCAGTGGAAACTTGACTGATTTGTTGGCCAGTGACTCATTGGCTGCCATTGGTCATTGGTCATTGATAATTTACGCTCTAGTAGCTATATAACACTGGATATTCCTGCTGTTCGGTCTGATTTTGGAAAGAAATCGTTCAGTGTTGAGGCTCCCTCAACATGGAATGATCTTCAGAAGCATTTTAAATTGGAGCAGTTTATTTCACTGAAGGAATTTAAATCAATTGTCATAAATTACTATACATATGGCTGTACTTGTTAGTGTATGTTTGCATGTATGTATATGTGTATTACTTCTTTGTTGTTATTTAGGAGTAGTTTTAATTGTTGGTTTGTGTTTTCTGTGCTGTTGTCTTGGCCAGGGCTCACTTATAAAAGAGATTTCAATCTCAATGTAAAAATAAATAAATTGGTCATGGGTCATTGCCCATGGGTCATGGGTCATTGCCCATGGGTCATGGGTCGAGGCATGGCATGAATGCTTTCTTCTTGTGATCTTTAATATTTTAATAATAGAGCCAGGGCCTCAGCACTGTACTGTTCAATTAACTCACCAGTTAGTTGTCTGCTGGACCAGGGAGAACTATAAGGTTCCACAGAAAAGTGGAAACTATTTTGAGTATTTGTTAACTTGTGTTTGGACATGCTACTGCTGGGCAACTGCATGTTTATTATATTGTTTGTACATAAGGAATAATAGTACCTGTATCAATAATTAGTATATGAAAATGTAAATAATTATATGTAAGTAATTAAATATGTTACAATAATTTTTTTTATATATTTAGCAGCCTCGGATGAAAAATGTATTATATGTACTGTTACCAATATACATCATGTGAAATGTTTTCACAGTTTAGATTACTGCATACGTAGTTATTCTATCTGAAACTTTTGAAGTACTATAAATGTGTGCATGCAGAATTTTACAGAGCTTTAACGTCGATGAGTGTGTTAGTGTTTGAGTGCGTATGTGTGAGAGAGCTTCGTTTTGCTGTAAAGGCAGCACTCGCTGAGATAACTTGGGTAACAAGGAAGGCTGCTCTCCATGTCTCCCAACATTGTTGGGAGAGGATTCAGGATCCGCCTGCAAAGTGCTATTTCTGTATGCAGCTCATTTCTGCTCTCTCTCTCTCTCTCTCCCACTCATTTTCTCTTTCTCTTGCTCCTTCCATCCCATCCTCACTGTCCGTTACATATAAGTTACATATAGAATGTGTTTTTTGTTGGTTAGCTTTTAAACTCAGAAAATGCATAAGTCTTTCTTTAGCCCCCCAGTGCTCTGTTGAAGTGTCGTCTGTATAAATGTAATGAATAATTGAATGGTGGTGTCTTGGCAGTGTGTTCCGCTTCAGTACAGATCTGCTGAGTTGAGCACAAAAACCCTCCTGATGGAGAGGACTGATAGAAGCACCACCACGTTGCCTTTACAGCCCCAGCTGGTAGCCAATCGTGTTTTAGAATAGACACCATGAGGTTCTCATTGGCCACGGGGGACAGGGGGGACGTGTAGAAGGCTATTTCATGCGCTTTCTAACATGACAGAAGGCTTTTGGGGTTGTGAACCAACAATGTGCAATATCTGTTAGGCCACATGGGATGTGTGACTATGTTAAAACAAAAATTGATAGCGATCAACTGTTACAATAGATCTTTCACTAAATCCCACAGTGCACATCCCAAACTGAATGCAGCTCTGATCCAAATGTGCACACCTCATCTCCAAATGAAAGATGAGATGCTCAACTAAACATCACGGGGCTTTCATGTAAGTGCAGAGATGGTTTTTCTGCTTTCCTGTTCCTCTCTTGCGTATTGTGAGCGCATCACAGATGGCGCTTTTGTAGGACTTGCACCATGGTCTATAATTAGATGAATGTCTGTGACGTGAATCAGTGCCAGGTATCCATGACAGCCTCCCTCTTGCAGCAGTTTTCAAATGGCCAACATTTTTGACATCCTTTTTACATCCATGATAAGATTCCAGGAATCCTTTCACACATGGAGGAAAATCTTTCCTTTGCATAGCAAACAGTGAATCATTGGCTCAGTTGTACACACACACACACACACACACACTGTGGCCAGTAAAAAAATACCTGAATGTATTTGTTGTTGTTTCATTTTTATACTTTTATAAACCAGAATATAAACATTTGCATGTTTGCGGCAATGTAAGTAGGGTGGTCTGGAAATTGAAGGAAAGCATATTTGTTGTTATCAGTGTGGCATCCTGCTCATTCACAGCTGACTGGTCACTTAAAAAATAAGTAAACACATTTACCCAGAACAGTTTACAAATTTACACTGAAAAATGTAAGAATGTTGCTGGAATGTTCTTGTCAATGTATATAATTTTATATTAATGATTATATCTGTGTTTTACATAGTTTTAATGAACATTTTAAGGCATGCTGAACTTTTTTTAACAGTTTGACCAGCTACATGGTTTCCACCACATACTTTTAGCCCTGATAATACAGGAGCCTGTTTGATTAGTAGATAAATGACAAAACCTTTATAAAAATGAAGAAAATAAATGCAACAAATGGGTTCTGAAGTTTACATATTTTAGCATTAGACAAGAAGATAAAGTAGTAAGCAAGATATTTGCCAATAAGTCAGGCTGTATTGGGAAACGTTGACAGCTCAGTGAAAAATAAAACTTCATGATGAGGAAAGCAATTTTCTTTCTATTTATTTATTCCTATTAGTTTGCAGTCCATTTTGTTGTTCTTGTCAAGCTCAGGTGTAAGATCACCTTGTTTTTCTGAATTCTGGTCCTGCCTACACCTCCTACAGAGCAAGACAGTGTCTCGCTTCTGTTCATTAATCCCGCAGATTCAACCGAGAGGAAAAGAAGGAGCGAAAACTTTAAAAGTACTTCTATTTTTAGCGCAGTCGGACACATGAGGTGATCATCAGCAATGATGTGTGTGTGTGTGTGTGGTGGAGGGGGTTGTAAGAGTCTAACAATGCTCACTTAAAAGAGAATGTTTCTTGTGTTGAGACCATTATGGCAGAATGGTGGTTAGTTTGCTGGTGTGTGTGTTGGCAGCAGAGTTCTAAGCCTCAGGACTATTCGAATGTAGTGCCATGTGTGTGAATCCACCTCCAATCTTAGTAAGCTGGAAGCTTGTTAGCACTCTGTACTGCCGGTTTGGGTGTTTCCTCCAGCTGTTCACTGACAACACTTCACCCCATTATGTACAAATCACATCCGCCTTGAGGTGTGTATGGGTGTACTAGTTACACTGCCTGGTTTGGTTATAATAACCTGTTTAAATAAACATCCATGGAAAGTATTTGCCTTTAAAAATACTTTAAATATGGGGGGGGGGGGGTATTGTGAATGGTCAAATCGAAGATTGTGAAGATTGGGAGAAAAGACAACAAAGACTTGTAGACAGGAGCCATATTGAGAGCATCGGTTTCGTGGGATCTTGGAATGGTATGTTCCTCTATATGGCTTTTTCTCACACTTCCCCCCCACCTCTTTCCTTTTTTCTTTTTCTCTGTGTGATGGAGGTGAAAGGCAATATGGAAGCATAATAAAAATAGCTTTATCGGAGCCTTACAGGAGGAGCCTATATGCATCATCAACTATATATATTTGTGTGTGTGTGAGTGTGTGTGAAATAGAAAGAGAAAGAGAACAGAGAAAAGGAAAGCCTTAGTATACTCTCCAGCTAATTCTGGCTTTTTACTGCATCTGTATCTTGAGGCTGTTTGTATGTATGTATGTATGTGTGCATGAGTGCAGGCATGTGATTGGCATTTGCCATTTTCTGCTACCGTTTTCACATTCATCCACGGAAGTGCTTTCAGTTCAGCTGCCTGTCATTAGCTTGTGCAGTGTAGCTTCCTTGTCAGCCCGAGCTCTCTCCAAGCGGTGGCTCCACAGGATAAAACCAGTCTGAGGCACCATAGCTAGATGTTAGCATTAGCCACCACTAGGGAACCATATGAGTCTCTTGTGCCCTAGTCTGCCTCTTACTTCTGCTATGAACCGGGACTCCAGTACAGATACTCTGAACCGAGACTCCAGTACAGCAGGCAGTGGAGGTAAAGGCACTGCCCTGTGTGCAGTTGACCTCCTTTCTGTAGGCACCTCCAGCTGGTGTTGATTACTCTGCAAGTTGTACTCTACTGTGCATGCACCAAATGGTCGATGGAGAGTGTGAACTCACTTAAGCACATTAAAAGCCCACTTCAATCCCTTTTTGAAATCTTTGATCTGATTAACAGCGGCCATGACTGCCTGTTCAGCTCCACTTAAAACAGCAATCCATGGCTTGGACATATAGGCTAGATGATGGGTATGGAACATATACAAACTGAGAAGTACATGTTTCTGTTAAAGATTAAATTTCCCGAGACTGACATTAACTTTAAAGTAGCTATAAGTGAGCCCATGGATGTAACTTGGCTTTGAAAGAAACATGAACGTAGACCAGTGCCCCCACACTGGCACTCCCTTTAAGAAATTTAATCTTTCTTTGCCTTTAAAATATACTTAACTGTTGCTTTCACACTAAATGTTTTTCATCTAACATATTTTAGGGTTAGATGAATTTCTCAATTTCTCAATTTCTAAGACCCTAAATCCTGTTATTATCAACTGAGGAAGTCTAACCATTTTTGCCAAATAGTTGTATTTGTCTTACGAATTGGTCATTAGTGAGTTTTATAACACCTCCACTACCACAGTACAGCATCCTTGTCTATTTCCAGACCAGGCCTGAGCTGCATGGACGTTTCTATGACTTTCCAGCAGCTGTTTGGGGATTTTTCACAGCACTGACTTGCAGTGACAGCCATTGGTCACCTGTCACATGAGAGGTGTGGGCTGACTAAATACACTTTTCCACATGATATTAGTGCCACTTCCCCGACTGTTTGGACAGGTATCTGCAGCTAGCTGTTCCACTGGGCCATCAGGCCACCAGCCAGAGAGATGGAGAGCGGGGAGGGAACGGACAGGACCTGCAGGATTAGGTGCTCCACCACCACAGTGAATTAGTTTAAATGTTTATTTGTGTTGTTAGATAGTATGAATTTGTGTGTATGTACATGGTTTATTTATTGGTGTCTTTCTCTAGTTTAATTAGTGTAGTAGAATGTCTCCGTCTTTGTGTTGTGTGTGTGTGTGTGTGTGTGTCCCATTTTTCTTCATTAGAACAGGCTTCCTATTACTGTTCACGTTTGGTTAAATAAGCAGTGTGCTGAAAGCAGCAGAAGGCCAAGCTCTGTCTCTTCTTTTCTGCAGATGCTACAATATCAAATATTTTCAGAGTGCACTTTCTAAAAGTGGTGGGGACAAAATCATCCATTTCAGAATATGGTTAGAGACATGCCCAGCTATATATATATATATATATATATATATATATATATATATATATATATATATATATATATATATATATATATATATATATATACACACACATATGCATATGGTGGAGACAATTCCCCAACTCACTCTCTCTCTACACACACACACACACACACACAAACAAACACATACATACATACATATATACAGTATATATGCTCACACTCTGCTCTGATAGGCAAATGTTGTAGGGTTTCTTTTTTACATTTATTGTTGGTACATAACAGTTCCAAATAAATGACAGATTACATCCAAAACACCCATCTTATCACATCTGTAATGACCTGGTATTAATAGCGATGACTGCTAGCAGGTTTGCTTTGATTACACAAAACGTGAGTTAGCCTGTGTACTTTTGTCAAAACAGGTTGGCGTGTGTTAGACTTTGTAACAACAGGTATGAGGGCTGTGCACACCACAATGCAACACAAATGTAGCCTCAAAGCACTTGACTGACTCAAAACAACATTTTTGTGCACACCTTTTTTTTCTTTGCTGAATTATGCCTAACAAGTTGTGATTGTTGTTTGAGAAGTCATGGCACTATAGCAGGGATAACACATGTAAAGATGTAAAGACATTTTAAAGATGTGGTCAGTTCTAATATTAAAAACGTACTTGTCATTTAACATTAAACAACAAAACTTAGCATAGAATGCTGAATTGAACAGCAGATGCACAACATTCTGAAGTCGTATTTCTTTCATCACCTCTTTGTTATTCGAGTGCAAACCGTCTGTCACATTTGCGAATGCAACATCCTGATTGCAACAGTTCCAATGATTAAGAGCAAGGAATACCAGGTTTCAAATAGGCTTTCAAAATTGTTGATGTATTCTGACACTCAACAGAAAGAATATTCACCTCACTTTCCCATTAATTGAAACCATTATCCACTTAATGTGCTCTTATTTTTTTTTAATGCTTTCATATTTGTTGGTGATGTCATCAAAGTCACAGAGACCAGTAGAGGATATACGGGTCTCCATTCAAATGACTATTAGCTCACTAAATTGTGTATCACTCTGTCAATCGGTTATATTTTTGATAATGCTTTGAATACAGATATGCTCATTTCTTTTTTTCCTGCCTAAAAATATCAGATATACCCCATGCTGGGTACGGTATATGTCACACTCATTTGTTCTTTTGTAAAACACTCTGTGATAATTCAATAGACAGCGTGAGATTTCGCCCACGGCTTATGCCTTACTTTCAAGAACGGACCATGACCTCATACAGACAACAACTGTGAACCTACTGTGAGCTTGTATTCTAGTTAATAATGGAGTATAATGAGAGGCAAGCCTTCTCTTCCATGGTCTAGCACACCAAGCCAATTTACACTGAAGCTTAAAGCCTTTATGGCTTTTAGGACATTCTTCTCTTTTAAGTAAAATTATCTCTACATGCTATCATTGCAATTATTTTGGTATAAAAAGGACATGATTTCCCAAAGCCAAACTGCCAGCATAAGAAAGCTCAAATACAGTATTCCAGTCACCTTTTACTGTTACTTTGATTGAATAAATGTTACACACATAGGGCAGATACATTTCAGTGTAAATTATGGATATGCATGTGGTATGCATGGAAGGCCTGCTTTTATTTTAATTGAATTTTGCAAATTTTGGGATAAAATTACAATTCAAAACAAGTAACATGGTTAAAGGTTGTTAAAATCTTGTGAAAATGATGAAAAAGATAAAACAGATTTACAAAGTTATTTTGTCAAACAGATGACAGTCAATCTTGCATTAAAGGCAATAGGTCAATTTCTGACTAGTGTTCTGACTCCTCAGGGGTATTTTAGACAGAAGTACATAATATCTGGGGACACGTTTTAGACCATAGCTGGAAAACTACACAGCTTTCTAGACTAAAGCTTTGGTTTAAAAACTTTACTCTCACTTTCCCTCTATACCAGGTTTAAGAGTCTGATCTCACTGAAGGAAAGTGCAGTGAATGTTAGCTCATTCTACATTATTTATCTGTGGCTCGTGTTCCTATGTGAGTCTTATTGCATGCTGGAGGCTAGAACTATACTCCAACCAACTTGAACTCTCTCCGGTCAAGAATAGAACATCAGCAGTGGCACCCTGTGCTAATGGCTTTATGTCTCTCTTATTGGTTACTCTCTCCTTATCTATCCCTCTCTCTGCCTTTCCAATGTTGCTCCACATTTTATCTTTTCCACGTTCACTTTTAAATTCTAGCGCCTTTGCTTACCCTAGGACAAAGTGCATTTGGATGAACTGTTTAGCAAACATTTGTATTACTGAAAGTTTAACAGTAGCTCGAGCAACTAACAGATTACCGAACAAAAATCTAAGGCTGGAACAATGTACCCAGTGCACCGAATCCCCAGTGCACAGTGACCAGGGCAGGCTCATTCCAGGGTGTGGTGGAGCTGTATGGCTTGTTTGATCTATCCGCAGTAAATTAACGTGATTTATATTTCTCTCGGGTGAAATGTCAGCCTTCATGCTAAAAGGCAGACAATGCAGTACAGGAAACATCAAAATAATTGCACGTTGTGATCATGCTTGAGAATAACTGTTTTCTTAGAAGACATAGCCGTGTTGGATAGAATTGCTGGAAGTGTGTGCTTGGCTGCAGTTATGAGGTTATGAAATACAGTGGGTTTTAGAACAAGTGGGTGTAAGTGACAAAGGGAGGGAAGGCACTGGTGGTTTTAATGTTTGTGTGTGAGAGATGTCTGTTTTAGCTTCTCTGTGGGGACCATAATGTCCTCAGGATAGAAAACCAGGAAAGGTCTGACAATGTTTGGAAGGTCTTGATCAATCAAAATCTAAAGCTGTCCTTTTCTATCTAAAATCCACCTCCTTCTTCTTGTTCTTCTTCTTCTTTTTCTACTGAAATAATTCAAGGGGTATATGTGCAGACATATACTGCAAAATGCATTTTAAAAATGGTTTTATTTACTTTGCATTCATCATACGACAGTGAAGGATTTAAACAGGATGATGATGGCTTGAATGAGTAAAATTTGCAAAGTATTGTTAAGCACTACAAGCCTCCTAATTAATATGGGTAGCATTTGGTATGGTTATTACAGATTTTTCTGACTTTTGCACTGCACCTAGCCATATGCATATATTATGTCTTTTCACTTTTCTATAATTATAACTTTGTTGTATTTAACACAGTGGTGCCTGGAGGACTAACAAAGTAATAATTTCATTGTTTGGTGTAACTGCCTGACTGATGTAATGATGTAAAAAACGTTGAAATATAGAAACCCAATTAACCCCATGTGTATATATTAAGAGATTTCTCAAGATGAACGTGTGTGCATGTAGACATATGTGTCTCTGTAATTTGCATATGTTTACATAAATTGCAGCCTTACCTGTACATTGACAGCACCATTAATCACAAAGCATAACAGGCCTGTTTCTCAGTTTCCAGAATTGTCACTCTCTTTTGCCTAAATTCACACACAAATTTAAATCTGCTGAAAGAGAAATTTAAATGCCACGGCTTCCCACAGAGCAGCCGTGCTCAGAATGGACTGATGTTTCACTTTGAGTATTTCCAAAATGTTTTTTTCCTCATAGACCTTATGATTCATTATATTCCCCATTAACTGAATGATTGACTAATGACCTTACTGACCCATTAATTATCGACATTCTAACATAACACCTTTACGTTTACAGAATTTATTTATGTATTACTTTTTTTCCAGAAAAAAGAATGGCTCTGTCTGAACTGTCAGACCCAACGATTAATGTCCGGCGGACTTGATGACTTACCTCTTCCAGTTCCTCATCCGTCCCCAAAGCACCAACCAATGGGCTCTCCGCGGCACCAGGCACTGGCCGGTCAGCAGCCAGCCCAGCAGTCACCCTTTCAGAAACTCTCTGGTAATCAGCAGCAAGGACCCAAGGCAGTGCCACCACAGCAGAAAGCCCCAGCAGCTCAAGGGAGTGGTCCTGTTGCCCCCACTGCAGCCAAGCAAACAGGAGACACGAAACCTCTCTTACAGTCGTCCTCTACTCCAACTTCCACTACTGCCAGTGAAGCTCAGCGGAAGGACCACACTACACCCAAAGTGGACAAGGAGCCTGAGCATGTCTCAGCTGTCACTGAGGAGACTAAACCTGCTTATAAGAAGGGAGCAACAGAACCCATTACTACCACCACACCAACTAAGGATGAAAAGAAGGAATCACTGCGGTCCAGATACTATGAGGTAATATTTTTTTTCTAGAACTTAGTGTGAAATGTCAAATGTACACTTGCAAAATATCAGTGTAATTAAATGATTTGTGATTTACATAATAGAAACTCTGGTTGTTTCTGTGGAAAATGTAAGGCAGTGTATAGACACAGCTGGAACCTTTTTGTAAAAGTGCAAATAAATGCATCAGTTTTATGCTGATGTAAATTTAATTCTGACATTGCGTACACTTAATAACTGAACCAATAAATTATTCCATAGCAGCTGGAAGCAGTCAGCCATCTTTAAAGTCTTTTCTTGCCTTTTCTTTGTGTTCTTGCTGAAGTGTGTTATTTATGTCCAGGAAACTGTGCTGACGGAGCAAGAGCAGTGATAGATTTACGCTTAAAGAGAGCGAGAGGAAAGCAATGTCTTTTTCTGAGACTCTTTCCTCTTAGTCACCTCTCCTGAAACCTAATGCCTGAAGAGGGAGAGTCAGGGTGAGTTTGGAATAGTTAGACCATGGATATGCAGTTGAAGTCAAGTCAGTCAGGCAGTTAAAAAGCATCTCAAAGACTTTAGTCCAGTCACTGGACTCACCTTTGAAGTTGAGTCTTAAATGTAAGCATACAGTGAGTGTAAACTAATTTGTTTGTTTTATGGTGTTTTCTGGGGTTCCCTAGGAGACAAGCAAAACGAACAGTACCCATGACCTTTCACGGAGCCCACAGAGTTTGAGTGATACAGGCTACTCCTCTGATGGGATATCAAGTTCACACAGTGAAATTACTGGCCTCATCCAGGAAGAAGAGGTGAAGCTAAGTGAGAGGGGTTTGTGTGGGACTCATACTCCTCCAAGTCCCTCAGAAATAACTAAACTGGAAAGCTCCATGCGACCTCTGTTAGAGTCAAAGGTGTCCTCTGATGGCGAAAGAATACGCAACAAAGAGCGTAGTAGAGAACGCCATCACAGAGACGGTGATGGCAGAAAGCACAGATCCCACTCACTATCAATCAGTCCAGAAGACTATGACTCTGATGAGGAGCTGGAGGACATCTTGGAGGAAGAAGAGGATCCAGCTGACTGGGAGGCCAAACGAGAGCTCAGAGCAATGGCTGCAGCAGGAGACGAAAAGAAAAAGAAAAAGCTGGAACCTGCTGAAATGACTGACGAGGAGTTTATGAGAAGGCAGATTATGGAGATGAGTGCAGACGAAAATGAAGATGAGGAAGAAGAAGAGATGGAGGATGAAGAGGAGGAAGAAGAAGAAGAGGAGGAAGAAGAGGAAGAGGATGAAGGTTATGGCTACCAAAAGCCAAAAAAGATACACAAGCACATTAGTGACTCAGGGAAAGAAAAGCGGCGTCTTACTCACCATTCAAGCAGCTTTGAGGAGGAGAGCAAAACCACAAGTGACATCTACAAAGGATCAGCTGAAGAGGGAGAGGAAGACCTAATGGGCTCACAAGGAGGCTTACGGAGATTCAAGACTATAGAGCTGAATAACACCAACAGCTACAGTCGAGACATGGAACTGAGCAATGAAAATGATTTGAGCTTGGACAGGGAGCCTGAACTTGAAATGGAAAGCCTTACAGGATCTCCAGAGGAACGCTCAAGAGGAGACTACTCCTCCACTCTCCCACCAACCACTTCCAGCTACACCTCGGGAACGTCTCCTACCTCTATTTCCTCTATGGAGGATGACAGTGACAGCAGCCCTAGCCGGAGACAGCGTCTAGAAGAAGCAAAACAACAGAGAAAAGCCAGGCACCGGTCCCATGGCCCACTCCTTCCCACCATAGAAGATTCCTCAGAGGAAGATGAACTAAGAGAGGAGGAGGAACTTCTGAGGGAGCAAGAAAAGATGAGAGAAGTGGAGCAGCAGCGAATCCGAAGCACTGCCCGAAAGACAAAGCGCGACAAAGAAGAGCTGAGAGCACAGAGACGCAGGGAAAGGTCCAAGACTCCTCCCAGCAACCTGTCCCCCATTGAAGATGCCTCTCCAACAGAGGAGCTGAGACAGGCTGCTGAAATGGAGGAACTCCATCGTTCTTCTTGTTCAGAATACTCACCTTCAGTCGACTCTGAGGCTGAAGGATATGAAATGTCATCCAAGCTCTACAAGTCAGGCAGTGAATACAATTTACCAACATTCATGTCACTGTATTCTCCTACTGAAAAGCCAGAGACGGCATCCTCTACTGTTATTACAACTACCTCCTCAAGTGGCAAACCTCTGAAGAGTGCAGAAGAAGTTTATGAGGAAATGATGAGGAAAGCAGAGTTGTTACAAAAACAACAAAAGCAACAGCAACAACAGTGTCGGTCGGCACAGCAGTATGGTTCCAGCACTTACCAAGAGGAGGACAGAAGAAATTCTCCACAGTATGATGATGAGTATGAGTACATTGACCAAGATGTTAGTGGCTATGAGAATGAGGAGGCGAGTGACATCTATGAGGAGATTCGTCAAACCTCGCAGAATATTACCAAGCAATTGGATGATCAAGTGGAAATGGACGTGTCTTACCAAGATAAACAACTGCTAGACACAGGAACAGCCTTTGCTAAACTTGTGGAGCAGAGCAATGCCCTTCTCACCCCAGGCACGAGCCCAACACAGCTCTCGGCTCCTGTATCATTCGCTGAAACAGGAACAGGAGGGCGTATACCTGATGTCAGAGTAACTCAACATTTTTCCAAAGATGGGCATAAAGATGGACTCAGACGTCATACTGGCAAAAATGGAATCACACCTGCTGCAGCTGCCACCACTATTGCAGCATATGGAGTATATGCCAGGGATGCTGTAACTGTCTCACAAACCAGTACCAGTCAAACAATGACTACAACACAGTCCACTTTGTATGGTCGGCAAGCAAGCAGCACTGCCATAGCCACAACCAGTATTTCGAGTGTGTCCAGTAAAATAGCTGAAATCACTCAGGCATATAGTCAACGAGAAGGAAGAAGAGTGTCAGACAGTAGAGTCCAAATGAGAGATAGTACAACACAACCAGAGACAATAACTGAACCTCGTACTCCTAAAGTCTATTCATACTACAAAGGGAGTCCACCGCTTTCACCTACTTCACCTCCATCTCATAGTCCAGTTCGATCACCTTCTAAGAGAACGGCTGAATTTTCAACTCAGACTTTTAGCTCCTCAGTGGCAGTGCCCTCCGGAGGTTCTGGCCCCACATCTCCTGTTATGGCACAGGCCACTCAGACACCTCACAGGGCTATCTCACCTCGCCTCTTTAGACAACAGTCCTCTCAGGATGCCCCATTTATGATGATATCTATTGGATCTGAGCCCACTAGCCCCCCAAAACCAGTAACGGTTAACACTGCCACTTCTCCATTGTCGTCGCCAACAAAATTTAGCCGTCAATCAACATATGATGCCTATTCACCACCTGTAAGCCCTCCTGACACACCACCTCACCAACAGTCACCTTCCCATGGTTTCTACAGAACTTTTAAGGCTGAAAGAGTTGATGTTGGAACAAGTATGGTAACTACTGTTGGCACTTATACTCGTGGATCACTATCAATGGAAAACATATCTTTGTGTCGTATTTCCACAGTCCCTGGCACTTCAAGAGTGGAGCAAGGACAGAGGCTACAGAGTGCAAGTGTTGTGGATCTGAGGTCAATTGCTAAGTCAACTCCAGTTATTATGACAGATCAGGGAATGGACTTGATTTCCTTGGCCACGGAATCACGGAAGTATTCAGGGAGTGTTGAAGGGAGCCCCATCCGACAAACCACAACTATTCAGCCCCTCATCATGAACTTGAATGTCCAGGAACAGCCACACGTGGCTGTTTCTACAGCTACAACAGTCAGCGTGACTGTAGCCGCCTCTATGTTCATTTCTCAGCCCAAGCATCCTGCAGTTTATGGTGATCCTCTTCCGAACAGAGTTGACTTGGCCCAGGGGATGGAAACTGTGGCATGCCTTGGACAGAACAAGCCACCACTAATAGACCCATCTATACCAAATATTGATGCCAAGCTAGAAGACCTGAGTATTCAGCAGCTCCAGTTACTCAGGCAACAGCAGAAGCTGCAGCAGCAACAGCAGCTCTTGGAGCAGCAGCTTCAGCAGCATCATCACCTTCAACAGCAACAGGCAGCTTCTTATGCAAAGATTAACTTACCCAGTCAGATGCCGCTCTTAAAGAAAGACTTGATAGTCAGTCAGACAAGCGCTGCCCCAGTGGTCTGTGCAGTATCACCAGGGGTGGCACCTGAGATGTACACCATTGGAGGGCCCATTGAACTGAAAGGTAAGACACCAGAGGCAGGTTCTTCAAACCTGACAGCTGCTCAGCCTCATGTTGTGATGGTCCAGATGGATGGTACAGCACAAGGAACACCTCTGACCCAGTTGATCAAACCACAGGAAAGCCAAGATGTAGTGGATCTCACAGGACAAATCAAGAAAGAGAACCAAGTGGCTTGCTGTGATGTAGTTTATAACCTGCCCTTCGGTGGTAGTTGTGTCGGCGGTCCATTCTCCCAAAAGCCAACAGCAGAAGAGACGGCGAATGTTACTGAACCATCAAGACCTCCTTCTGCACCGCCTCAGCACTACCAATCACTAGAGTCAAGGCAAGAGAGACAACCAAGCCAAGATTTTGCCTCAAAATCATATACACTGCCTTTCCCTGGCCGGATGCAACCATCCATGTCTGAGACTAATCTTGCAGAAGTAGGGCTCCAGTCCTATCCATCAAAGCTTGATCCACACCTGCAAGCCTCTGGAGATTTGGCAATGGATTTAAGCTCAGTAAAGCAGGGCTATGAAGGAGGATTCTTTGGGATGGGAATTCAATATGGCTCTTACACAGATCTTCGTCAGGGAGATGTGGGGACAGCCCCTCTGCCTATGAGGAGGTTCAGCTCCTTGTCCAATATCAGTTCTGACTATGGATATTCTTCCCGTGACCTTTCAAGTTTCCAGGAGTCTAACCTTGCCCAGTATAGTGCCACTACTGCCAGAGAAATTAGCAGAATGTGTGCAGCTCTTAATTCAATGGATAGATATGGCAGCAACCCTGATCTTTTACAGTTAGGTACTGGACGAGGAGGTGGCCTTCCTGGTAGATATAATCTGCAGCAGGGTCCTAGACCCAGTTTCATGTATGGCCCAGATGGAAAGCCCCTTTCCCAAACCCTCACCAACCTCATCAATGCAAGACAAGCAAGCCTTAGAGCCATGTATCCATTAGCTATTAGATCAGCTGATGGCATGATATATTCAACAATTAACACACCCATTGCTTCCACTGTGCCAATCACTACTCAGCCTGCCTCTGTAATGCGTCCATTATTAAGAGGTGTTTACAAGCCATATCCCACAACAAATATGACACCAGTACCTCTGGCTAGCCTCACAAGGGTGCCTGTGGCACCCAGGATGCCTCTCACAGGACAGGCACCTTACCGTTTCCCAACGCCTGTTGCAACCTCTGCTACTGTAAGTGAGTCAATTGCAATCACAACAGAACAGGATACACCTGTCTATCTTGGAAAATCCTCTGCAAGCACATCAGCTCATGGGACATCTGCAGCACTAACACAGCCTTCTGCTGCACCCAGTGGTCCAAGCACAGCAACAACACAAGTTGTTCCAGCAAGCCAATCACAGCCTCAGCAGCAGCCAATAAATCTTTCTCAGCCACACCTTCACACTCAAACTCCTGCTCAGCCTCCAGGAAAGCCTCTTGCATCACAACCTCAACCTCCACCTGCACACTCTTATCCTCCTACTCACAGCCAACTCCCATCCAAGTCTGTTTCAACACAGCCACCTTCTCTAACACAACCAACTACAACCACTACAACAGCTCTGGGAGGTCCTCCTCAACAAAAGGAGACAGAGGATGAAAGGCTACATCGTCAACAGGAACAGCTATTGCAATTTGAGAGAGAGAGAGTAGAGCTAGAAAAATTAAGGCAGCTCCGGCTTCAGGAGGAGCTTGAAAGAGAGCGTGTAGAACTACAGCGGCATCGGGAGAAAGAGCATATGCTGGTACAACGGGAGATTCACGAATTGCAGACAATCAAGCAGCAGGTTTTGCAGCAGCAGCAGGTTGAAAGAGAAAGCCAATTGGTTATGCAGAGAGAACAACTGGCTCAGCAGAAGCAGCAGCTCGATCAGATACAGTCACTTCAACAACAGCTTCAGCAGCATCTTGAGGAGCAAAAGAGACAAAAGACAGTAGCAGCAGCTGCAGCAGCGGCAGCCAGTGCTAGCGCCCAACTTGTCTGTGACCAAACTGGCAGACTTATTCAGCCACAAGACCTGCCCCAAAATTTGCCATATGGGGATATTCAGTCCTCTTCTCGGTCCCTGCCGAATTCTTCATCTGAGATGTGCTTGAGGAATAATGAGGTTCAAGTAGAAAGTAGATCTATGCGGAAACCAAGATCCATGCCTCGTCTACAGGATGGTGAGGGTGAGGTAACGATGTTTTCTTTGCCACGCAGGAATGTGGACAGCAGTGTACAAACAGATGATGAAGATGGAGAAGAAAAATATTTGATGTCCAGAAAAAGAAGGACTAGGCGCAGTGTGGACTGCAGTGTTCAGACAGATGATGATGAAGACAAGGCAGAGTGGGAGCAGCCTGTCAGGCGGAGACGTTCCCGGTTTTCCAGACACTCTGAATCTGGGGCTGATCCTAAAACCGAAACTTCTACTTCAACTGCAGCCGCCAAAGTTGCTTCGTCTAGCATTGCCATCCAAACCATTCGGGACTGCTCCTGCCAAACAGAAACGGAGCAACTAGGGAGGACCTCTCCAGCCATACATGTCACTGTGCCAGACCCCAACAAAGTTGAGATTGTCCACTATATTTCTGGTCCAGAGAGAACTCAGAAAGGGCAAAGCTTAGCTTGCCAGACAGACCCTGAGGCCCAGTCTCAAGGTGTGGTGGTTCCACAAATTAATGTGGCCACCACAATTAGCCCATATTCCAGCAGTGCACAACTTGTGGGGTCAGCAGATCCATTATCCCCTCGTCAACAGGGTGTTGCAAAGTTTGACAGACGGAAACCAGATCCCTTGGAAATTGGCTACCAGCAGCACCACCTGCACAACGAGTCATTATCAAGTGTGATTCGACAACCACCTAAATCCCCTCAGGTGCTGTATTCCCCTGTATCTCCTCTGTCTTCACCACATCGCATCATAGAGACATCATTCTCTAGCGAGAGGCTGAATAAAGCCCATGTCACTCCGCAGCAGAAGTCATATACAGCTGAGTCGCCACAGAGACACCAGAGTCTACCCCGGCCTATGAAGAATGTCCAGAGATCCATGTCGGACCCCAAGCCCCTTAGTCCCACTACTGACGAACAAACCAAGGCTAGAATATCCCTTTACCAGCAACAAGCACTTCAAAGTCAGGTATGACCAGACACATATACTGAATAAATATATTTTAGGAATACATGTAGTATTTGCATTTATAATGATTTTTTAATCATTTTAAGGTTTTGGTTCAAAGGCAGCAGTCAAAATAAATAAATAAACTGCACTTTTCTCACCATAGAGTTCTCATAAATCGGCACTTTTCCTGAAATAATCAGGAAAATCTGAATTATAAAAATATTATTTTTAAATCCTTTAATTTTCAGATCATGGCAAAGTCAGTTTGAATGCTTTGAGTTACAATACCTTTGGATTTCATATTTTAAAAAGATACTCAAGACTATGACTATGGGCTCTATTTTCATAGACAGTGCAAAAACAGAAATAAGGCATAGTACTGCAGACACGTCACTCTGGCACAGAGTGGGGGCAATTACAAAAACAGTGGGTTAGACTGAAGACGTGATCAGCAGACGTGCCAATCAGATTAACGCCTCTCATTCCCTTAAAAAGCCAAATGTGATCTAGTGACATGGCACAGTGACAATTTCATCATGGCAGTGAATGTGCAGGAACACACAAGCAGCAAAAACTCAAATTCATGGATGAGGAAACAGACATACTTGTCAGGGAAGTACAGTCAATACTCTGAAATATGGCACTTTGAAAGTCCTCGGGTCCGGTAAGATTAAACTGGCCTGGCAAGAGGTGGCTAAAATCATAAATGAAATCTTCAAGTGTCATTCAGAAAATGCTAAAACAATACTTATTAATCAATACCAGCAATTATGATATACCTAGTCACAACAGAATTGCTACGTCTACTAAAATGCTACTGAATTAGTGGTGTTTCATTAGTAATTTTGAATTTGAAGTGAGGAAAATATTTGTGTCTGTACTAAGAGCAGGTCTGAGGATGCAGCACTGTTTAAGCCAAAATGGGTTTAAAAATACCACTGCACTGGCAGATTTTAAATCACACTCTTTGTTGCGCCACCACAAGCCTTGTTGCAGAGTATTTATTTCTGTCCACAAAATCAACAAATGATGATAAATACCTTTAATACACTCACAAAACACGCAGTGAATTAAAACATTTCAACTTCTATAAAAATGTTAACGAAATTGTTTTAGTATTGACAGTTGCACTGCAAATACATCTACAGGTACAACCAGACACAGGGAGTTACAGTTCATCACAGGGTTTTGTGTTTGAGTTAAATTCATTATTCATTACATGATCCAATAAATAGTGAATAGGATTATATAATGAAAAAGTAGTACCTCAGATACAGGTCAGGGGTTTTGCTTGGCCATAAGCACTGAATGTTAATGTTCCCCCTTGCAGTTATATTAGCACTAAAACATTGCACTTGGCTGGTAGTTTACATAGAAACAGGGCAAGAAGGACCTTGATGTCTCTCTGCTATTGAGCCAGCACAGGGGCTATTGGTATTAGTGACCCCTGACCACAGATCATATATAACAGCTATAGTTTACATCTCCACACTGCTAAAGAGTGGTTACCAGGGGTGGACTTGTAGGGTAATTTTAAATGACTATGGACTCTATCACTATTTTCCATACTGAAATTTAATTCAGCACACTAGTAACTACTACACAGTTTGTTTTTGCTTTATCAAAGATACTCCAAAATATAACACTGCACCATACGTTTGCATGTCCTTGACCCCTTCGTTCTCCCTGGCCCCTCTGTGTTCATAGTTGGCGGCACTCCAACAGAGCTCCCTCCTGAGGAAGGTTAAACGAACCCTGCCAAGCCCCCCGCCCGAGGAGACTCAGATGCCCATGGTCACTCCTGCCCTGCCCCAGATGTATGTGCCCTCTGTGCCCTCCCTGAAGGCTGGTTCTCGTCCAGGCCTGGCAGCCAAGGCCAGCCTCCTGAAGGACCTCACCCATGAGCTGAAGGCTGTTGAGCAGGAATCCACCAAACTACGCAAGCAGCAAGCTGAGCTGGAGGAGGAAGAGAAGGAGATTGATGCCAAACTTCGATACCTGGAGATGGGCATCACACAGCGAAAGGAAACTCTAGTGAAAGAGAGGGAGAGGAGGGAAATAGCGTACCTGCGTTGCATGGGTGACACACGAGACTATATGTCAGATTCTGAACTAAACAACCTTCGTCTAGCAGCTGCGGCTGCATCCTTCGAGAGCAATGGGCTTCTGACAAGACCCAGCACAGCACCACTTAGCCATTTTACAAGTGATCTGAACACTGCTACACAGTTTCCCCCAACATCGTCCTTTGTGTCCTACCAGTACCCACAGAGCCAGTCAACAGTATCTGCACCACAGGCCTCCACATTCCAGAGCACTGGATTCAACCAGCCTCCTTATCCTACAGTTTCCCAAGCCCAGGCTCTCCCACAGCCTACACCTCTGCAGACCCACCATCCCACCCCATCCTATCAGGGTCAAGGGACCTACCCGTCCCAGAGCTTCCCACAAAGCCAACCACCATACCCAACAGACCATACCGTGCTACCTCCAACCCAGCCGAGCCATCCAGGGTTTCAGCCTCCTCCACAACCACATGCTGGTCTAACACCTTACCCAACCCACACAACGCCATACCCGAGCCAGGCACCCCCCTACCCGGTCAGCCAGGCGAGTACCTACCAGCCGCCAGCAGATATACTAACTGTCCATCAGAGGCCACGACAGACCTCATTGGCTGATCTTGAACATAAGATGCCCACTAATTATGAGGTTATAAGCAATCCTACTGTTGTGGTAACAACCTCTGCTCAAGATTCTACCTACAGCCAGTCTGGTTTGGCTCCATCTTATGGACAGTACAGCACAACCATGGCAAGCACATATGGGCCATACTCCACCCCTGTTTCAAGTACTTATGGTGGGTACTCAACCACCACAGCAAGTACATATGGGCCATATACATCAACATCAACAAGCAGCTATGGACAGTATGCTACAACCACAGCTAATACCTATGGGTACACAAATACAACCAGTTCATATGGACAGTACACCACTACTGTTGCCAGCACATATGGTCAAGCAACACCATCTGACCATCTGCACTCAGTGGACAGCCCCTCTACTTATACAAGTGACGGCCTTTATGGTTCTTCCAGCCTGGAGCAGAATGTCTCCAGGAACTACGTAATGATTGACGATATCAGTGAACTAACCAAAGAGGGCATGGGCACCACCACCACAGACCCACATCGCAGTGAGGGCCACGGGCGATATGGGGGAGATGGACTCCACACACGAGGGGGGAGCTCCTACGGCAGACCAGAGGACGAGCGTGACGCAGAGATGTACGACCATCACCATGGCAGGGGTAAGAGCACCGGCAGCTACCAAGCGCGAGGGGCAGATACGCATGGCCGGGTAGTGGGCAGCTGTAGCATGGGTGGGGGATCGTCATATTACTATGATGACTACAAGCACTCAACAACTACAAGGGCAGCCCAGAGGCAATCCTCAAAGAGCCTGGCCCCAGCTGTCATGTCCACCAAGAGGAGCAAACATCGTAAACAAGGCTTGGAGCAGAAGATCTCCAAGTTCTCCCCAATTGAGGAGGCTCGTGATGTGGAGGCTGATCTGGCCTCCTACACCATGAGCACCTCTACCACAAGTGGTTATGGTACAGGTTCCCGTTCACGGAAACTCCAAGATGAAATCTATGGGCTGCGGCAGACTACATACGACCCACATCGAAGCTATTATGATGATGAACGTCTCTATGGCTATGGCAGGTCCCGCTCAACTGGTTATGGCATGGATAAAATTTCTTCGCGGGATACAAGCTACCGAAGCAGGTCTTATGAACGGGATTACACAGACAGGTCATACAGAAGCAGCTGTGGTCACAGTGGGCGCCCCACTTTGCGCTCTCAGTACTCTGAAGAGGAGAGCCCGCTTAGTCCCATGGGAAAGCTCATGGGCAATAGGCGGACGTACTACGATCCATCTAACCCGTATGGCTCAAGTCACTCTCTCCCTGATGTTCAGGACCATATTCGAGACCTGCCACGGACCCATGTCTACAAACCTGATGATATGTACATAATAGACGATATGTATTGCGCTGTGTCTGACAGTGAAGGTAATTGGGAGCTGAATGCCAGAGCCACTGTCTACTTTAAACATCCCCCACCCACCCAGAGAAAGAGAAAGAGTAGCAGATGTAAAGGAGTCCAGTGCATGCCTATGTTGTGCTTTCAGGCTACCAGCTTGCGTCAGAACTGACTGTTAATGCAGTGTTGAGTGCCAAAATTGCATGAACTCTTGTTCCTTTTGTTTTCTTTTTCTTTTATGCATGCTTTCCAAACATACAGCCCTGGGCATGTAATATCAGAAATGTCTGTGAACTGTGAGTAGTGTTTTAGTTGGCAGTTTTTTTGCAATGCTGTGCATAAGTACTAAGCTCTAGCTATCTGATTTTCTCTTTTTTGTTGTTGCATGACCATACTCTGCATGATTCTTTCACCAATCAACATGGAGATTGATTGTGATTTACTTCTGGTTTCCAAAGCCTACCACCTTGGCCAGGAGGAGACTGACTGGTTCGAGAAACCACGTGACGTTCGTGGTTCCCGTCACTATGGCAGCGGCCATTCATCCACTGGGAGGCGAAGCCATGTTAAGCACACGTACCATGACTATGATGAGCCTCCAGAGGAAGACCTTTGGCCACAAGATGAATATGGTCACTCTCGCCACACATCCTCTCGAGAACACCGTCACCATGGTAGTGGAAGCTCTGGCAGGCACTCATCCTCCCGCCACTCCGATGAACAACGCTCTTCTCGCTCATCACGCTCCTCAAAGGACCCATCTGTGCGGCACGACTCTCGCTCCATGTCCTCTTCTTCTGGGAAGAGGGGTGACTCTCGTTCTCAGGGCTACCACTCCTCCGATTACACCCGTGACCCTTCAGGCCACCACCACGGTTCCCGCTCTGGGAAGCAATCCTCCCACCACCAAGGGTCTTCAAGCAGGAAGCAGGATGTTCAGGGCCACCCATCATCTTCTCGACAGCCAGGTTCAACTGGGTCAGCGCAAAGGGCTCCCGCTGCATCTTCAAGCTCAAGCAGGCAGCCTGTTTCCCAGCAGCCACCTGAAACGCAACAGCAGGGCCAGCGAACACAGCTACAGCAGCAGGCGCAGACATCGACACCCAGGCCAGGACAGCAGACACCTGCAGGGAGTGCTGCGCCACAACAGCAGCCAGCACAAGCCCAGCAACTTCAAGCCAAACCTGGACAGACTGGGCCTCCAGCACGACAACCTGCTGCAGGAGTGCAGCCAGCGCCCGCTACGGTGAGGAGCCGAACTCTTATATTAACTATGAAACAACACATCTACATTCGTGACCATGCTTAGGCTATCCATCCATACCTCAAAGTTGACGAAGAACCATTTGGGTGTATGGTTAGACATGCAGGACTTAATGTGCAATTTATAGTCTTGATCCATAACACTGGATGTTTTACGAAGTGCATAGGTATTAGTCAACAGAGAGCATCAAAGGGATACTGCTGAAAGCACTCACATAATTCCACTTTATGGATGGGTTTCATGTTTTACTCATTCATGGTTTACTTAAGTGTGATTATAGCAATGTCTAATTGCTGCATTGAGGCAGACTGAATAATACAGCCAAAACGATCTCAGTATTACAGCCAAAACGTGTGGGTGTCTGCACATACAGTAAGATTCCTGCACCAAACTGGCAGAACCTTTGATATCTTCATCACTTTCATCATAAAATGCTTTTTCTAACACCAACCACTCAGTTATCTTCTCTTCTTCGATGTCCCATCCCTCCTCTTGCATCTGTTCATCCATTTCAATATACCAGTTCCTACTGTTATCATTACATAAGCATCCGTCCATATTAACAGTGGGTTGTGGGCTATTGCTTTTGGCTTTCCCTCTGTCTCATTACTCTTCCTTAACTTTGTCTTCCTCCAGCTTTAGATTTGAAAAGGCCCAGCTCACCATGCAGTGTTCGTTTAATTTTTGCTGAGTTTCTGTTAGTAGACTCTTATCTTGTTCTCTGATTAGTTGGCTATATACTGAGAGAACAAAGCTATTCCAGAATGCTTTTCTCCCTGTCACAATACATTTCTCATTGTTTGCTTTGTGTATACCCTTCAAAAGGATATTTAGCACTGCTCTTCACACACACACACTCATTAGCCACGATTTACTCTTTGGAAAATGTTGAGTTAAAATGCACTGACAGAGTTGTGAAGGCAATAAAAAATTGTAGATAAACAAATAAATCTTTTTAGTATGCATTTACTTTATATGTGTTGCTTAGCTGGATTGGAACAGACCACTGATTGATTAACCCCCTAAATATGTCAGTATCCTGAAAGGGCATGTTGTAATACTAAAGCAATAAAAATAGAATAGATAATACTTTACACAGAGAAGTATTAATTACAGAAACAAAGGATAACTCTAAACCCCAGAGAGTTAAAACGTTAATGAAAAAAAACCCAGAAAGTTGTAGTGTGGCAACAGAATGTAAAATGCTTTTACTTGCAAATTATCTTTTACTTGCATGTTGTGTTTGTGTCCCTTGTATTGAACAGTATGTGGATTAAACAGAATTTGATGGGGGAAGTTCTACCTTATTGCCTGCCTGGGACGGTTCTTAGAAATAAACGCTTACAATTGTACATGCATGGAATACACGCCTGACTTTTGCAATACATGGCAAATGTTTACTATCGTCCAGTGCATTTTGATCCACATAACCGCGTGTCTCGTCTCTGACTACAGAGCAGTGTGACCAAGCCTGAGCCTGCTCCTGCTACTGCGATTGGAGCAAAAGCAGTCACCCCTCAACCTGCCAAAACACCCCAGCCCCCGCTCACAGGGATAGGTGAGTCCAGACCAATGCACACACAAATACACACACACACACACACACACACACAAACAAATTTGTTTTTATATCTTGTTGGGGCATTGGGTCATACAGATCTCTTGTCTGTTTATACATATCTACATCCAACACTGACCTTAAATCTTATTAGTTTGTTTATACACTTATCTACCACTCCAACATCTGGACCTTAAATCTTTTGTGACAACATGTGGTAAAAGATATTTTGAATTGTCCTGAATTGAAGGTAGATTATCCCTAATTACCCTGGTTTTCCTATGCAGTCACATATTTCCAGTGAGTTGTTTTCAGAACTTCTTTGCACATGGTTATAATAGTATTGCCCAGAGGAATCGTGAAGGTCATTAGAACCATAGCTACTGTAACTGTCCCTGCTGTAACATTTTTCATCGTATTACATAATTATCGCACAAATCATGAAGCATGTGTATTAGCTCTAAATCTGTAGCTAGTGCTTCAGAAAAATCACATTGGGTTGTATATTACAATGGAGACAATATTCCTTAACACCTGTCTACGTATCTATGCAATAATGAGAGATAGCTACATCAGTCACATGTGAACAGATGCACATTTAACCCACACGTGGATGCAAATTATATCTTTTTTAACTTGTGCCCCCGGATTCACCACAAGGGCGGTGACATTATACACTCCCGATGTTTCTTCTTTCAGGCTCCAAGGCTGCCCCGAGGCCTGGCGGAATAGGCAGTGCAGCAGCACCTCAGCCCGGCATGGAAGGAGAGAGCGTGCTGTCTAAGATCCTGCCTGGAGGAGCTGCAGAACAGGCTGGCAAGCTGGGAGAAGGTGCGGAGAGAGCAGCTCTAAAGTCAGCCATGTGCTCTTCCTCAGGGCCAACTGTCCTCTGTCTGAGGGTTTTGCTAATGTTTTGAAATGAAGCTCTGAATCAAACTGTAATTTCCTTCAAAATGACCTTTATCTGCACTTACATATTACCTGCTTCCTTCTCTGCTTCTTATTTACCCCCCAACCACTGTCCCTTTTTGTTCTCTACAACTTTTTTTTTATATTTTTCCCCCTCGCCCTTCAAACAGCAATCTCTGGATTTGGCAAGAAGTTCACTTCCTTGTGGTGAAGAGGTCCAACTACAGGTGAGTGAGTAAAGCATTGCAAGTGGAGAGAGGGGCATTCAAGAGAACCATCACTGCACCATCACTGTTTACATTAGGTCCAGAAAGGGGTGTGTGTATGTGTGTACCTTTGGTTTTATACTCATACTCATAGTTTATAGCAGATTTTGGAGAGTGAAGGATTTATAGAGTGCTGTAAAGTGCATTTGTGTAGGTGGTCATGCCGCTCCCAGAGTGTTATTTTGAGAGTAATTTTGAGGGTCAAATTGGGCATTGTGTGGGTGGATGCTTCTAATGTGTGTTGTGTCATTTTCTAACCTCCTAAATAAATATATGTCTCTGTGTGTGTTCCTAATATTTCTACTTTTAGGATGTCTACAAAAATGATGGAAGATGTTATAAGGATTTGTACTGGAAAAACCTATGAAGTTCCCCTTCTTATGTGTTTTAATTTAAATGAATGTGAGCAAGAGAGAGAGAAAGAGAGAGAGGGAGAGAGGTCATCTGGGTGCACTGGTAAGAACTACCTTTAACTTAATATCTGCATTTATTTGGACAATTCCATTATAGAAAAAGGCTATATGTTACTAGAGTTGCCGTGCGGATATTCACTGAACTTCACTGTGTGGAAATACCCAATCACCAATACATCTACAACACAAAGGATGGCACAGCTGCAGTAGCACTTCAGTACAATACTAGAAAGAAAATAAGAAACTAAGCTCACCCACTCCCAATTAGCAATAGAGATAGATCTCGCAAATCATGAGTTTTGTTTCAAAATAATGTTGGCTGTGCATGATTCATTAAGATAATTGCATTTTCTTAATTAATGATTTATAATTGCATTTTAGCTTGTTCTAACTGGATCTTCTTCTTATAGATGACCACAAAGCTCAATTTCCATGTCTTCTCTGCTTTTAGCCAACCAGGACTGGAATCACAGGACTCCATTCAGCCTAGGCCTAGGCATACGATCACAGAGGGACTACACTGCTTTCCTCTGGCAGGCCAGACAGTAAGCAACGATCAGACCAACGATCATGATTACCATAGCATGATTTTAAAATGTGTTAGATAAATACACATTTTAATTAGAAGCAATTGCAACTAACTCACAATAGTTTCCTGTTGTATTTGTGACACTTGCCAAAACTGCTGGATCAGTTACCTCTGTGTTGCTAGGCCTTTCATCTGACAAACATACAGAACATTAGCTGTTGTCATTGGATGCATGTAACACGCTCCCCTGCTGGCCAAGTCTAATGTAACATTCTACCTATGAACATTCAGCGATCTTTGACCTGCCACCTATCTGTGAACTGCTGAGTGCTGTTATCATAATTGCCTGATAGTGATACTGCAGGGCAAACCCAGGGAAAGGTGCCTTAGACTCCAGCCAAGGGCAGCTGCGAAGTAGCATTGTAGCATTGCAGCATTGCTGGCTTTCACCTGCTTCCACAGCTCCTGTCTATTTCCATAACCACAAAACTCTTATGGCTTTGTTCATATGGGCAGACCGGTGGGTTCACTGAGCTCAGGTTATTCTGATGTGATTTATTCTGGTAATTCTGACGTTTTCATCCTTGATTTTTGCGCACCCACATTGACGCTCTAACATCATCGTCAGCTGGCCTACTTGTGTCGCGGCGGCGAAGCGGGAAAAAAAATTTTAAAAAGGAGAAATGGCTCCCAACTAGGGTAATGCGGGCCTAAATCAACAAAGCAGAGCAAATGAAAAGCTTCCAAAAGTGGGCTGCCATCAGGAGTCAGTGCGTCACACTGCACATTAGGAAAGAATAGAGAAAGAATAGAAGACATGTCTGAATCAGGCAACCTGCTCCAAAGAGATCATTCTAAACATTGTGACCTTGAATGAATGAGTGAATGAAACGTGCAAATGTAGACGCATCTCTTTAGCTTAACACTAGCTTTCGAGGGGCTTCCTCTCTTTCTGTCTGTTGCACTTGTACACACACACACACACGTGCGCATACACACACACTCTTGACAGTCAATAATGTACTGGGCAGAATCAATGGGGCGGTAACATTATGAAACCTCCGCTCCCCCTGCCAGTGCCCTTTTAACGCAGTCAGACGCGCCGTCGGCTCGGAAACTGTGGAGACGCAGTGCTCAAGTGACTGGGTGAGCACAGGGCAGCAGTGGAGTTGTATTCCATATGCCCCTTGAGACCCCGCCTCACTTTTCATAACCCACTAATAACAGCCGGCTCAGTTTGTACTATAGAGGCCCGAGAAAGACACTCATCTGTGCCATTAAAGCCAATGTGCTCTGTTGTAGAAGAAGTTCATTGCTGCTGTTTTTACCTGAATGAAAGGGTGCCTTTACCGTGATGAATAATTAATCCAAAACAGGTTATGTGCCTTGAGTATTGACAAAATGACACAGCAGACTGATAGCAGCAGTTTGCTTAATGTTATGTTAGGATGTGTTCCTAGAGCCTAATCAAAAAGCAAAACTAGAAAAAATTAGGAATGCATACATTTGCTGTTGAAACCTGCGTGTGCAAACACACCCATTCAAATACACATATCAACACACACACAGATATACAAATCATATTCAAATAGGCAATCTCAAAAACAGTGATGAATTCCACACTTCCAGTGCACACAACATGGATTATTTGACACCAATATTTATAGTATGACAGAGCATCACAGTGATTCCTAACTCATTATTCTTTAGTGAATGACCATAAGCAGGCAGGCAATGGTTGTGAAAGATTTGATTGCTTTTAGCAAATTTGGGTCAAGCTGCTCACCCTGAAATATTTATCACTCATCTAAGCTGGAAGACTCCACACTTGGGAGAAAGGATGCCACAAGATGAAAGCCAAAATTGCAATTACAATGGCTTCCCATTAGGAAGAGGATAATTGGGTGTAACAGCTACTGAGGAACTTGTTCCCTCATTCATGTTTTGTAGTGGACAGAGTATTACAAATAGATAATTTCTGATTTCACTGCATAGCACATGGTGTTGAATTGGATTACATAATTCACAGCTGTTGTCTGCTATCTTTGGGCAGGAACTATTTATATATTTGTATCTTTTGCCACCTAGTGGTGTAAAAAGGCAACATAAAATTCCTGGAATCTGACTTAAAGCTACATAGAACGTCTTTCCAATGAAGTTAATTACATTATTTCTGATTTCTGGTCAAATTGTTTGACTTATGAAAAATGAAGTACAGTAATACCCCGAAAATTCGCCCTTCAAAATCTGCGGCTTCACGAATTCGCGTATCGTACTATACACCATTGTAAGCAAAGAAAATGGTAGTCAATGTCTTTTTAAACGTACTCACAACAGATGAGTTTACCCTAATTTGTCGTACGCAAATAAAATGATAGCATAACATTCAGTGTAACATGCGATCACGAGAGTTCAGCGTCTCAGAGAAGACGCGGGCGAGCACAAGATGGCGGACATTAGTTGTACATGTACGTACAGTATGTAGCCTACGGTATCTTACTGTATGTACTTTATAGTACAGTACTCTATGTTTACCTTTACCTGTACAATAATGTAAATTATAACAATTTTAGTGTTTTGGAGAAATATTTAGGGTTTAACATATGAAGATATGTCTTTCTAGGCCTTTCTTAGTTGTCCAAAATTCGTGCATTTTCAAAATTCGCAGGGTTTCTAGGAACGTAATTCCCGCGATTTCGGGATGTTACTGTAAATATTATGACGTTATTTTGATAAGTACGAAGAAATGAGTAAAATGGTAGATCAGCTGTTTAATAAACTAACATCTTATTATGTAACTGCTAATCATAACCTCCCATCTGACGTACCTTCCTCCTACTTGAATTTTCTATGTATTTTATGCAGGTTGCTCAGAGGTTGGATTCACTCAATCATCCTTGTTCTGGCAAGCAAACATGACCAAAGATACTCGCATCAAGATCTCCTATCGCGACCATTACAGCCTGTGAGCTTTTCTTTCAGGCCACCAGAGGGCAGTGTGAAAGGATTATAGAAGTCAACGATCAGACCCTCTGGTCATCTGCAGTTGAGTAAATGAGCAACTTAGAAACGTTGGTCTTGCATAGCTTCAAAACACATGGAGCCCTTATTGCTATGAAAAAGTGGTTGCATGAGTGCTTTTCCCAGAAGATCATCAGAAGAGCAAGGAAGTTTAAACTTCGCTTCAGAAATGTCAAGCACATGTGAATGCGTGCTGGTCGCTCCATCGTAACAGTGCTTTGTTTGCCAGGAGTTGTGATTCCATGTTCCTGTAGCAACTTAGGTAACAAACTTTGCTCCCCTCTCATCTCAGGGATGATAGGAGATTCGATAAATATAATTCAGTTGAAGCTTCATAGGTTTTTCCAGTCTTGTAAATGACCTCCCTTTTTGACCTAACGAGAGCATTTCAGAAGAAAGAAATTAGAAAAAAAAAACAAGGAAAATGCAAAGTGGAAATGTCGACAACGCCAACAAAAATATCTAGATCGTATGCTCAGTCTTTACATTCCAGAATGGAAAAAATATTTTTTCTTTTTTTTTTCTTCTCTGAATGCAGACTGTTCCTCTATTCTCTTGCGATGTGTTTAAGAAGTGTACAGTGGATTCAGAATGCATGTAACTTTATATCCAAGACCTTACACTGTTCGCCAATTTGAGGTGAGTGGCCATAAGACACAGAGGATTCAGAAGAATGCTGAAATGAAAGGAATACACAGATGAAGAAAGATCAAATATATACAAGAGAAACACTGGACAAGAGGACTGAAACGGTATAGTTTGAGAGATTAAAAGGCTTTGACCAGTCAGGTCTTGTTTGTTAGTTAGCCATTGCAAAGCCATTAAGGAACCATCCCCAGTGGGGTTGGGCTCTGTCACAACCGTTATACAACTTTGGGGACTTTTGTGTTTCTGATGACTTTTTTCTGCAGTCTGGTGTTTTATTTTGTCAGTTATTTTCATTCATTGGAGAGGTGTCGCCTTAAACTTTGCCACTGATTTTGTTTTTAGTGAGTTTATTTAGGTTTTTCATGAGTTTGAATTATTTTTTTCACATTTGACAGAGTTTGTATATAATGATGAGCCAAAATAGAGGCTAGGATGTTTACTTATAATTTTGGGGGGGGTTGGGTTGGAGAGGGGATTTGTGTTTTATTTTGTTTTATTATTTTTGTTTTTTTATGGACTGTTACTCTGCTGTAATTATTCCATTGTCATACATGATTATGGTTTTTCATTAACTTAATTAAATTTTTCTATTGGTTTAGATGTAGAAAAAAGCAATAGTGTAAGGCAGTTGGTCAAGAGCACAATCGTTAGATATTAATACACTAGTGGTCAGGAGAGCGATGCATCTGTCTATAAAACTAAAATGTTTTTAGAATTCCCAGACTTGCTGTTCATTGAGTCTTAAAAATGTTGCCCAGTCCCTATATGGGCAAAAACCCAAATAAGTTCTTCAAGTCAAATCAAAGCAATAGTCTTTAATAATAAAAAAAATATTTATCTTCAAACATGATTTTTAATTTAATTTTATTTTATATAATTCTAGTGGAATAGACAGAATAAAAGTAAGAGAACGTGTCTGGGGACTGGGGTATGGATCAGTGTCATTGGCACATCGAGGCCCACAATTGGTGTCTATATTCTAGTCTAACCAATCACAATTCACCATGACAATTGGGTGATTTCCTGGCAATGAGGTTTAGCCCATGCAGTACTGTCAATTTGCATGCAGTGTACACAATTCCTAGTAGAAGCAGGAGCCTCTTAGGTCAGGTCTTCCAGCAGTTTGATCAGTTTCTGTGCTTCTGTTGGACAGGTTAGTGGTGGACCTTTAGGTTTAGCAGTATGACTGAGATGTAGCTACTTCAGCTGGTATAAAAGAGCATGCTTCTGACAAAAAGATTTTTCTTCGATAATCACCTCGATATTGTTACATGCGAATGAGTGATTAATTTTGGATGTGTGTATGTATGCCTTTGGGTTTATGGTCACTGAAAAACAAAAAGAAACAAAAAACTCAGATTAGCAAACAGAGAAGTGGTTTTGATGGACAACTTTACATTTCAAACGTTCTATGCAATGATTCTTATTCGGGGGAAAAAAAGTGTTTGGAGAGACAAGACACCATTCAATACATCACACTAGTCACACCAGAGAAAAAAATAGATAGTAGTTCCAACAAAAATAAGAACTTAAATGCGGGATTGACATGTTTGTAAATAAGTAATTGTATTGTAAAGAGTTGAATTGAACTTTTTCGTGGCATGTTTGAGTCCCCCTTCATGCAACATTCAAGCAGCAGCCACAGAGTCATCTGCGCATAGTCATGACTTCTGTCACTTCCTTCTCACCTCACCCACAGGACTGTGGGTAGCCGGGGGTCCTTCCCATAAGTCAGTGTGATCAGCTCACCTGCTGCTTAGCTGCCTGTTGATGCACTTGTTATTATCTAGAAGTTGCTTTGAAACATGGTTATATAAAAGACAGAGAATCCATAAGGACGTAATATGTAGATAGATATAATACATTTTGTGACTAAGGTGTTGTTCACATCTGGGTTCAAAAAGCATTTAGTTTTCATAAGTTCAAAATATTTTGATTTATTACAGGCTGTGGGAGATTTTGTGCAATATTAAACACTGTTGTAGAGGATACATGGATGTAGAAGGTAGGAATACAGTAGAATAAATCAGATGAAAGTTTCATCTAATGGGACCATGCAGTTTTTCCTATTTTATTCCATTGTTGCCACCGTGCCAGCCACAACAAAACATGTATTGATGAAACGCTGTGTTATTATTATGTGTGGCCAAAACACTACCATGTAATTTGAGTGCTTGCAAACTTAGGTTGGCAAGGACATCACATGATCTTTAACCAATATATTTAATATTTTAGTTATAAATAAATTAATATTTATTTTTTCCAAACATAAAGTCTAAGTAACTATATCTAAAATTATTTTGGTACTTATACCTAAATAATGTTAACAACATAGAGAATAGATATTACACTTGTAACCATATTAAATAAATGGATGTAGGAGCGAATTATCTAAATATTTTTAATAATGAGCAATGAATTTAATTTCACCCATGCCCATCATAACAAATGAATAAATAAAAGGTGGGTATATACTTGTTAACATAAAATATAACATTATTAGAAATGATGGCAACATGAGTGTTTTCTTCATCAAATACAGTTTGTGTTTGTCTTTAAGTTTGATTTCGTTCACCTCAGGAAAGCACAGTCAATGTATCATGGTGTCATAAAAGGGGACTTAATATGCATAGTTGTAAGGGCTTATTTACAATACTAAGAAAGCCATGTTGTTTTTGCCCTGAGCCTGACTGGACTGCCAGGGCTTTGGCGGTAATGTGACAGGGAGAGCCTATCATCCCTCGTCTTATGGTTTTACACCGACCAAAAAAATTGTACTATCACTAACGTGCTGTGTCACCCTGGACATTTGTTGCTCTGACTGGCTGTTCGCACACAGAAACAGGAGCACAGGAGAAGGGCTAGTTTATTGGGTTTGTTTGGGCCTAATCTTGTACTAGGAGGAGAACTTAGTGGAGAATGTTTGTTTAAAAAAAAACTCCTATGTGGTCCATAATTAGGCTTAAACCAGGTCATTTGAAATTGATTAAAAGTTCCAGAAATGAGGCAAGAGTTGCCAAAATAGAAAGGGAGGAGAGTAAGTGTAAAGCAACAAATCCTGTCAATCAGCCATCAGGGAATCTATCATCTTTTGTTGTTTAAAAGAAAAATTAAGTAACAAGTGCATGAGCCTTTAGCAGCAGTCCACTGATCCCCACATCTCTTCTCTTCAGACCCACTGGCAGCCATTCTCACTATAAATACCAGACCTGTATGACATGTAAATCTCATATGTGCACAAACAACCCTTACATGGAACAAGCAAATGGTGTGCTTGAAAAACCTGCCAAAATTGTGCTTTTGTGTATAAAGTTTAAAAGTTCAAAGCATCAACAACAACCGAGAAAACATTAAAAACAGCATTGTGTATGTGGTCAGCTCATATGGGCTGTTTGGAGAAAAAAGAACAAGTTGTATTTGGAAACATTATTGGTCTGTGTAAAGTTTCTATACATGTTGTGTTTGTATAATGAGAAAAAAAACATCCTTTATGAAGAAGAGACCCTGGCATCCATGTAACTTGTTGGTTGCAACAGGGGAAATTTGAAAGGAGAAGCATAAATTTAAATATTAAACAGCAACAGAAAATAGCTGAGAACTTTAAAGGGATTGACATAAAAATGTTACATTCACTGTTGTAAGTGCAATGAGCTATTATCCATGTAAACCATTGTAAACCTTGTGTATGTTTCAGTGTATACCTGTAAACAGTTGTAGTTGGCTTGGTGCATCATGTCATGTTATGTGATGAATGAAATAATGATCCTACAATACATTTCAGTCAGGAAAAAAGAATAAATAAGAATTTGAAAAACAAGTGGGTGGACTTTTTTGTTGAAAAAGAAAAAAAAACAGAAAGAAAGAGCCAAAGGAGTAAGAATGTGTGGAAAATGTTAGTTTATTATTTTAATTATTCTGTATCTGATTATGACAGACGCAAACATCTGATAATTATAAGAAAATGTCAAAAGTCAAAATATACTATGCAGAAATTTTTTGTGACTTTTTTGCTATAGCGTGCTAAGTCTAGGATATATCTTAATCACTCCTTTCAGGTGTAACGTAAGTCAGTTCTACTAAAGAGGAAAAAAACCTTACGCAATCAAATCAAATATTTCCAAAATCAATCAATGTTTAGACGCAAACCCTATTTTAAAACAGCCCTGCTGTGTGAATTTAGCTATTTACCAAACTGTCATACGTAAACAAAATACGACGCCACTTCCTCAAAGGGAGTAGGGAAGCGCCTCTGTGGTAGCGCTGAATGAAAATTGTGAATAAAACACAATTCAGTTTTAGCTAGGTTAGCTGCTGTATTGATGCAAGGACTTGTAACACATTTTCGGCATCGTAAAGACTTTTAGGTTCTCTAAACATATTTCGTGTGTGCTAGACACACAGACCTAACAGATAATTTGTGCCGAGCTTTTCCTCTCGAGAAACTGTCCTTTAAATTAGCTAGGTAGCTAACGTTAGCTAATCTGATCCAATCGAGCTGTTCAGTTGTTTGAAAACCAGACCAAACCCTAGTTAGCTAGGCTAGTTTTGTTAATCACTAGGTTCGCTAAAGCATTTAGCTAACCACAAAGAGAAAAAGAAAACTGACAGCGGATCTTTTGGGAGCGACATGGATTTTAAGGTAAACAATGACAAAGTTTTCTCTGACGGGTTATTGAAAACTGTACCATAGGTTTATTTACAGCGTTAAATTAACATTAACTTGTGTTTCGTCTAAGGTAATAATGAAGTTAAGACCAGGGATAACGACAGTCACTTATGGGTTAGCTAGCCAGGCTAGGTAACTCGCTAGCCGTTTGGCTAATGCTGGCCTAACGCTTAGGGTAGCCAACTCCTCAGTTGCCTAAATAATCGTGTCGTCCATGACATTTCCTTTATGTTAATATTGTTAGCTAGCCATCTAACTAACATTCTTTACAACCTCGCTGAATCAGTATTGTTTTTTTCTTGCTGGGTTTGTTTGGTCAGCATATTTAAGGTGCTGATAATCAGATTAGTTATCAAGCTGTATATCTAGCTAGCTGGATGGCGAGCTAGCTATCTTGTAACCAGAGCTGGAGCTAGCTATCTTGTAACTAACGTGTATTTAGCTTGTTAGCTAGTCTATCTGTAAATTGGACAAAGTCTCACGTGGGATTAGTTACCATGATATGCTCTGCCCGGCGTATTATGTCACTGAATTTCCGTCTGAGCTTTTCCCATATGCTTCACAAGGTCATCACCAGCCCGGACTACATTGCAAAGATTTATCGGGAGCAGAGTCAGTACCCATCCCTCAGCCGCGCAGACGTAGGGCCAGTGATCACTTCACAGTATGGTGGAAGTTACAGCAACATCTCAACAGGTTGGATTTTCAAAATGATTTCTGCAGTGTGACAGTGTAGTGGACTTTATTGTGGCTTAGTGTTTAAAACTTGTACACTGACTCGCTCCCACACTCCAGAGCACCATGCACTGGAAATACATGTATCTCAGAACAGGAAGGGCTCAAAGTGTTCTCTGATTGGAGTTATTTGGCATAAGCCCATGATTTGGCATAAGCCCACTTCTAGAGCGACATTGTTATATCAGACTAGTCACTGGAGTTCAGTTCAGTATACACTGGCCACTTTATATAGTGCAGTTATAAGAAGACTTAAAAAGATGTACAGATGTGTCAGCTACCATACAGCCCATGCATTGACGGTCAGTTTCAGACCAAAGGACACTCATGTATATTTGGCTGGTGGTCTATTCTCAACTTTACTGTTATGCTGGTAGTGGTAAGATGATGGGCATTGCAGTGTTGACAACACAGTGTTGGTGGATTTTTTTATGCATGCCAGTCACTGCCGGGTTGAGAATCTAAAATGACCAATCCAGCAAAAGTCCTCTGTTCAAAAAAAGCCTAGAAAATGTAAACACAGATTATGCATTTACACCATAGATGGGCTATAGCCCTCTTACTACATTTGTCTAATAACATGGTTAAGTGTATATTGGAAATCGAGTGCTACTGTTGTCATTATGATACAAAGAAGAATAATATCATATGTACAGTTTACTGTTTACCCTTCTTCTTTTCCCCCAGAGTGGACTCAGCCGGATCTGGAGAGGAATGAAAATGTTAAATTCTGCCGACAGTACATCGTATTTCATGACAACAAATCAATAGTCTACACCGGGCCCTCTGGCAATTGCACGGAAATCAAGGGAGAGTAGGTTCTTTAACTAGCTTCCCATGAACTCACTGTCTGTCTTTAGAAGGCTGTGGGCTGTTATCTTTTCAACATATCTCCCCATCCATTCTTGATCCATAATCAAGGTCTTATGAAGATTAGTCAGTTCAGGAGAAAGAACAGCAAGGCTAGAAAATGAAAAATAGCTGTACAGAAAGCTGTGAAGAAAAGAAATGTTAACCTTCATGCAGACCTCTAGAGCTATGTTTGAGCGAGAGAATAAGAGTCATATAAATGTAATTATTTGAGATGCCAGATGGTTACTTACTTTGTAGTGTTAATCCTGACTAACTGAACACGAGAAAAGCTCAATAAAAAGTACAATTTCTAAATTTCTCAAAGATCACTGGAGTCGCTTATGAAAGCATTCTTTTATAATGCTGCCCACGCACGGTGTAATTTGACTAAGCGGTTGCTCTGATCTATGACTGCATTCAGGTTGCTCAGCCAGGACTCTCCCTCTGGAGAGATGAAGGCTGTGGTAAGGGAGTGCTCCATCAAGGGGGAGGAGAAGCAGTTTCTGGAGGTGAGATTGCACCAAGACGTCAGAAACTGGATCGGAATGCTCTAATAACATTGCTGTCTATTCAGCCCTACTGCATGCTGTTTTGGTATAGTGTAGTGGGTGACACCGCTGCCTGGGCGTTTGGGCATGTGCGCTATGTTGTACCAATAACAAGTCTTTGGGCAAGACTCCTAAGACTCTCCTCGACTATGTCTGGAACATGAATAAAATTGTAAGTAGCAGTGGATTAGATCACCTGGCAAGTGCGTGAAATCTACTGCAGAAGCCATGTTGTGTGTGGTGTAGAGTTCGTGGCCTGTATTGTAAACATGTGTTCTGATGGTCGTCTTTTGTATAGATGAACATGGCACTGTGCCCTCATACCATGATTTTTCTGCACCATGATTTTTCTCCTAACATCTGTTCCCACATGGTCGTTTTCTCAGATCTGGCATAGGAACAGAAAGATAAAAAGCCTCAACCTGACGGAACTGAAAAAGCATGGAAAGGTGTATGAGGATAGTAAGTGCTCACGTTATGGATCTATGACAAACAAGGAACAAAGATGTCAAGTCATCTGAACCACTATGTCCCCTCCCCCACCCCACCCCCGGTTGGTAGGTCAGTTTGGCTGCCTGGTGTGGTCTCACTCCGAGACTCACCTCCTGTATGTGGCGGAGAAGAAGCGGCCCAAGGCGGAGTCCTACTTCCAGGTCTTGCACTGCACATGACCAGCATTAGTCTAGTTATTCATGGCTGGCTTGTTGGAAAATATCGAAGTCTGTCTTAACTGCCACCCATTTTCTATATGTTTCACCTGTTACAGTCAGGTTCTGAATCCACTTTGCTTGGTGATGAGGATGAGGTGATGAAATCGGAGAAGAAAGAGGACGGCATCAAGGTAAGAAGGGAAAAAAAGTTTTGTGATTTTGACATTTGTTTTTTTTTTTGGAGATGTGTTTGTGGGGGAAATGTTTTTTTAAACATCTTTAAAAGAAAAGTAAAGGCTAAAAAGTAAGGCTTGGTGATGATTTTGGATTATTTTATTACAACTGAAACTTGAAACGAGAAGCATAAAACTTTTGCACAAAAAAATGCAAGTAAAAATTTTTTGATACAAATACTATTTGCTAAATATGGTCTGAAATGAATCTGTAATATAAACGTGTGATGTTTCTCCTCCAGGGGGACCAGTTTGTGTACTATGAAGACTGGGGAGAGGCTTTAGTCAGCAAGGCCACTCCTGTTCTCTGTGTTCTGGACATCGAGGGCAACAATGTGTCTGTGCTGGAGAGCATACCGGACAACATCTCTCCAGGACAGGTGCGCAGGTGTATGAGAGGGAGTCACTGAAGCCCTTCACCTCAGATCTCTTCAGTGTGTGTGTGTGTGTGTGTGTGTGTGTGTGTGTGTGTGTGTGTGTGTGTGTGTGTGTGTGTGTGTGTGTGTGTGAGAAAGGGAACGCTGAGCGTCACTGTCATATCTGCACCTACAGGCGTTCTGGGCACCTAATGACACAGGTGTGGTGTTTGTGGGATGGTGGCATGAGCCATTCAGACTGGGCCTGAAATACTGCCCCAACCGAAGGTGTGTGGGGGTGTTTACGCTTGTGTTGGTGGGACCAAACCAAATGTTTACATTGGAGTAAAAGGTCAAGCGAGACGTTACCGTTTTACGTTGCATACCGAATGTCGGGCAATATTGCGGCGGCCACCTCACTGATAATGCACTGTGTGTTTTTGTGTGCTAGGTCCTCTCTGTTTTATGTGGATCTCACCGGTGGGAAATGTGGTATGTTGTGCTTCTTTGCTTTGGCCTCCCATAAGCCACACACTGTGGCCGGGGCTCTGGGTGCTGTGTGTGCGGTTGTGAAGGAAACGCTCTTGTCCTCTTCTCTCTCAGAACAGTTGTCGTCCGACTCGTCAGCTGTCTGTTCTCCTCGGCTGAGTCCAGACCTGTGCCGCATCGTCTATCTCGAGTGCGGGGTGTACGGCCCCCACCAGCAGTGCAACAGGCTGTGCATGGTGCGTGTGTGTGTGTGTGTGCGCGCGCGTGCATTGGTGCTTTGTCTTTTTAAAACTGGAGATGTTTTGTGTAACATCTCATCTCATTGTCTTGCTTTCGCAATTGAATGCAGTACGACTGGTACACAAAGAAGACGACGGTGGTGGTTGACGTGGTCAAGAGACCCAGAGAAGGTGCTGTTTGTGTGTTTATACTATTAATACTGTCATCAAGGACAACCTTCCTCTTTGCAATAATGACTGTCCTTAAGACCATACTGATCAGCCTAAAACATTTGCAGATGGCTTTACTGGGCTCTACAGCACCGAGCTGTCTCATCAGTGCTGGTCAGCTGACAGCCAGAGAGTCCTTGTCTCTTGTGCTCAGAGAAGCCGCAAGGTATTTCATAGCAACTATTGCCTAGGAGCCTTTCTCACCATGGTAACCTTTGTCATGGAGGCGGGCATCATAGCAACATTTTTTAAATGCAGACTAGGTACTTCATCTCATAATCCAAATGAACCTGATTGTTTGTATAATCTTATTGACCGGCAGTGAGATGGCATTTTCTCATTTTCATTGTTCCTGAGGGTTTATAACTACATGTGTTTGTGTGCTTTGTGTACAGGATCTTCTAGTGGTTGATACTTCTGCAGGCCAGGTTACATCTCTTACGTCTAGTGCGTGCATCACTTGTTCTCCAACATCACTTCTACCCTGTGCTCTTTTTGTTGCACTCGTTTACCAGTGGCATCTTCTTCCTTAGAGTCGAACATGGGGAGCTGGTGTCTACTGACCATTCATAGGGATTTGATGGTGGTCAGCTGTTCATCTCCAAACAGCCCTCCAAGCCTGGTAAAAACCTTTCCATTACAGCAGTGCTGGGCTACATGAAGCAAAATGCACAAGAGCACAGAGAGAAATAATCTGTGGGTGCAGACATGTGTACCTGAATATGCATGTTGGGTGTGGCAGGGGGCGGGGCATTAAATGAGAAAAGCTGCAGTACATGTTGGGAATTGTTGCCTGTTCCACAGAGAGTGGGCTTTTTGCCAGTGAGTGGTTCAGAAGATGAGATGTCATGGGTTACCCTAGAGGAAGCTCAATCACAGCCTGAAATTGATTGGAAGATTCTCAGATTTACCCCACCTCCTGAGGAAGACAACAGCCAATACCGTGAGTTTGCTGTCGCCTATAACTAACTGGTAGATAATGTATGTATACACAATTATGGAACTCTTGTTAAAGTTACTTATGTTACAAAATCTAATGCCTCTTCCACTTGCTTCTCGTGCACTGTGCTCTGTAATACAATGTTTTTTACTAAATTGATCTGATGAAACAAATTTCATCATTAAATAGTAAATTTATTATGGTCATCTTGCAAAATGCAAACCATATTACACTATCATTCTGTTGAGTTATTAGAGTTGGATTTAAGTCAAACTCGGTAAGGTAAACCTGTGCTTGTGTATAAGGAGACAGAAGACTGCAGACTTGTCACATCTTTGCAAGGTTCAGGAAGTTCAGCTCCACTGATATTCTTTCCATCTGGCTTTTTGTAATGATGCTTAAACCACTGACTTCAAAATGGGGTAGCTGTTTTTGTTCTGACATTTTTATTGTATTTTTAAGAGTTTACTTGCTTCCTCTTTCAGACAGCCCAGCAAACGCAGCTTGTGGATGCTTAGTGCTGTTTTATTCATGAGTGATCTCACAGTGACTGTTAAGTGCTACGGTTCTCTAATTCAGCTGATACAGCAGGGAAAAGTGGCCCGAATCTATTGAGGGGTTGCAAAATGTTAGTAACATTTAAAACTTCATAATTTTGCATATTACGTATCACTTATATTACATGAATTTAACATTCTTAAATTCATGACCTTGTTCTGAATCCCTGTAGTACTTTAATCCTTATATGTAAGAGCACTCTGACCCATGTCCGTCTCATTCACTACTTCCTAATTTGTAGCTTATGTGCAGTTCGTTGTAAACTGAGATTCAGAGTTAACGCGTCCCTGATTTTGTCCTTTTATCTTGTGTGAGTGGTACTGACGCTTTTTCAGTTCCGATTGGGGCACTTTTCATTTACGATCCTGAAATCCGAACGCGTATCCGATACAACAGACTCTGTCTGAGCAGCCTGATCAGAGTGCAACATCACTGCCAAGTCAACATACAACTAATTCCGCACTGCCAGCAGGGGTTTAGCCTGCAGTTCCTCCTCCAGAGCAGCAGGTGCCGTAACTCCACAGAGACCCAGATGTCAGATACAGGTGACACGAAGATGCTGTGAACCTAACGACTCCAATTTAGTTCACCTTACCTGCTGGTGTACTTTTAAAATAATTTTAATGAATGGTTTAAATGCCTAAAAAGGAAATCGCATATCTAGATATTCATTTAACATCATAAATTGAAGGAATATACTGAGTGCACTTGACATACAGCATATGCAGTAAGCCTGCATGAACACTACCAGCCACTAACTGACAGGAATATGCATTCTGTCAGTTCCTGATTTTCCGTTAACTGTCTCTTCACATGTGTTGAGAATACTCCCAAAATTGCTCTCTCATCCAAACCGCTATATTCCGATTAAACTGCATGTTCTTTCCCCTTTTCCATATTTCTGATTGTGCGGTGGAAACCTGTCTCACATTTTACGGCAGTTTGTGACTCGGTTTTCTCTTCCCCTGGTATTAGCTGGACTGGACTTTGAGGCCATACTGCTGAAACCCAAAGACGTGACCTCAGAAACAACACTGCCCCTTGTGGTGAACCCCCACGGTGCGTAGCACACCCGCTCCTCTAGTTACGAATGAGCTGCAGTGTTCTGTGTTTGAACTGCCTGACCTCTCTGTGTTCCAGGAGGACCCCACTCTGTAATACTAGCCGAGTGGCTGCTGTCTGCCGCGGTGTTTTGCAGGGTTGGTTTCGGTGTCCTACTAGGTGAGTACCTGTGGCGTAAGGACCACGTACCTGTTCGTTATGTCCGGTTACTCTTGTGTCCTGGTTATCTGAGGACTATTGTGCTATTCTGTCACCTGTGCTAAACTGTGTTGGATAAAGCTGTGAGGTTTGGAGAAGCCCTGCAGGTTCCTTGTTGAGTGAAGTTACTCTTCATGTGACTGGATGAGCCTGTTGCCATGTCTGCCATGGACAGGGGTGTTAAGTCAGTGGTTGACTGGATATGTTACACAGGTAGTTAAGTCTGGGTCATTGTCTCTTGGGCACATTTGTTGGCAGTGTTCACAGACATTTTGAATTACTGTGTTGAGTGTGTTATCTGTGTGTGTGAGCGAGAAAGAGCTAGAGTTGTAAGATGTTATCTGAAGGGTATGTGTGTGTGTGTGGGCGGTCGCACACCAGGGAGGGTGAGTGCAAGTGTAGGCATGTTCTGTCTCACATAAATCCTGTATGGAATTAACTCCTGTGTGAATTGTTTGCCCGTTTCTGTGTGTTTGTGTAGAGGGGATGGGTAGAAAAAATATTGGGAAATCCAAATGAAAAATTCAGTTGCAGTTAACATCAATAATTTAACACCATGTTTTATGGTACTACACACAACTGTAAAACTTTCTGAAACTTTCTTGTGTTTCTAATGACAAAAAAGAACCCAAAGAAGGCAAATATTACCAAAAGACCTCGTTTAAGGCCTAAACAAACATGTCTATTAAACAACATTAATCACTGGAAATAGTAGAACCGTGGTTGGATGTACCTGGTAGAGTTCATGCTACTTAAACGAGACCCAGCCTTTTCCATGCTGCTTATTGAGGAAATCTAACTGGGTTGGCCTCTTGAAGTAATTTTCAAGTCATTCCTGAAGAAAAATAAAACCTACCATGTCATTGCAGGTTTTGGGAGAAAATCTAATGCGAACTGGACCGTCTCTGCTGTGCGAATGTGTTTGTTGGTGTTGGAGAGTTCATACATAGCCACTACCACACCCTACGTTGCTGATGTCTACAGAGCCGCAGTGTTGATCTATAACCACTAACATTTGTATCTGTGGTTTGGCCCACTGTAAGACAGGAGGAGATAGCTGCTCCTCTGTCAGCTGCCTTTGAAGTAATCCCAGCCCAGCAGAAATCTTGGCCCAGTCGCGTTTCCTTGTCCGAAATGTTAGCGAAACGCTCGCCTAGGTCCTGTGTGAACCGTTCGTCCTGTGTTCTATCCGTCAGTCAACTACAGAGGCTCTATTGGCTACGGTCAGGACAGCGTCTTTTCCCTGCCAGGGCACGTCGGCACACAGGATGTAAAAGATGTCCAGGTATGTCTCACTATGCTTGCATTAATTATTTTCAACATTTTTTATTAGGGGCTCTCACTAAACTGAGAGCAGGGTTTAATGGCACTGATTGTAGCTAGTCTGGCAGATGTGACCAGTGTTTAATGCTGCATTTTCTTATTCATGTACTGTAATTGTTAAAGTTTACTTTGAAAAGGAGTGCATGTGAAAGACGTTTTGATTTTGAAATGAATGAACTTTGTGTGTGTGTGTGCTAGTTTGCTGTCGAGAGTGTTTTGAAGCAAGGTGGCTTTGACAGAGAGAAGGTTGCGGTTGCTGGAGGCTCCCATGGTGGTTTCTTGGCATGCCACCTGATTGGTCAGTACCCAGACTTCTATAAGGCCTGTGCAGCCCGGAACCCGGTCATCAACCTGGCCTCCATGGTTGGCAGCACTGATATTCCTGACTGGTAATAGTAGGAAAATTTTATCTCTATTATAAAAAAAAAATACTTTCAATAATTTCTCGTTAAAGGGGTGGGGCTTCAGTTCTGATAGAGAGAAGGCCAGTTGGTACCTTGCAGTTCAAACACTCTCAGTGGACAGTGCATTTTTTCATTACATTGTGTTTGTACGCATGTATATGTGTATGCAGGTGTGTGGTGGAAGCTGGATTTGATTATAACACTAACACCCTTCTGAGCCCTGCTATGCTGGAGCAAATGCTGAACAAGTCTCCCATTAAACACGTCACACAGGTGAGCTTGTGTTTCACACCGCACCCTTCGTACCGTTTCGTGGTCCGCTTCAACTCCCACAGCTGTTGACCGTGTACTTCTGAAACTGCCCCCACATTCAGTACAGTATGTGCATCCATCCTTAGGTAAAGGCTCCTGTGTTGCTTGCCTTGGGAGAAGATGACCGGCGAGTGCCTAGTAAGCAAGGCCTTGAGTACTACAGGTCTCTGAAGGCCTTGAATGTGCCAGTCAGGTAAGCAGGGCTGGAATGTCAAATGGGTCACCAGGAGTTATGTTGTTAGTACAGTAAATTTATTTATTGTATATAACAAAATTATAAATGAACTTTGTTCATAGGTTGTTATGGTACCCAGACAATAACCATTCGTTGTCCAAAGTGGATGCGGAGTCAGACGGGTTCATGAACATTGTTCTGTGGTTCGTCCAGCACCTCTCCCTCTGACGTCCTGTCACAACTGCAAATACTAAGTAACTGTGTGTTACAATTATGAAAATCAATGCTAATCAGTTAAAGTAATAAAAAAAGGTGATTTGACATGATTCTACAAGGACTACATGGTAACTAGTGAAGATGATGACCGTGAATTTCTTAGCGGCTGTTAGCATGGTTGTTCGGGATGATTAAAATTTAAACTGCAATGTGTGTGAAACGTTTTCAAAATAAAAAAAGCACTTGGTAGCAGGGTTTTTTATACCTATTAGAAAGGATTTTTAACTATGAAAGTAAATGTACAATGAAAGAAGATGAGAAGGAACGCACTACTAGTCTCTTGAGTTCATCACAAAGCCGTCCTTGGTGACTGCTTTGGAATGAACGATCTGGTACGTCAGAATGAACTTAATTCTGGTACGTCAATGTTCATGCACTGATTTTAAAAATTTAATACTTAAACGACGGCCGTTCCAGCCAAGGCCCTAATGCTGTACCAAACGGTGATGTGGATCCTTCCAGCACTCTGCTTAGCTGCTCTCATAAATGTTGTTTTGTTGATGATTGTGCCATATTCTAGATTCATTCATATTTACGTTTGCAGGAAGAATTTTTTTAACCAAAGTTTTTTTTTCTTCATCTCTTGTTCTTTCTCTAAATAAAAAGGTTCACATGGTTGGCTCTGCTTGTTCTTTTTCTCCACCAATCTTCTGTTTCTCTCTCTCTCCATCTCCCTCATCCTTTCATGCCAGCTTCGAAAAAGGAAGGACCATGCCAAGAACTTTTGCCTTTCTAATCTCGTTAGTTCCATTGAACTAATCATTCGGTCACAATGCTGCTACAACACCTGCTCCCACAGAGCCCATGAAATGTGTGTCATTTCAGTTTCTGAATACATTTCAGATCACCTCCACCACACGCACAAACCGTTTTTCTTTTTTAAACATCTACGTTTTAGGATCTCGGGGACTTCCAGACAGGTAGTGAGTGGAACTGTTTTAACTGTTGAACTTATGGGCCGGTAGCATTGAAGATTTGTGATGAGGTGAAACTAAACTGTTTTGGAGAAAAGTAGCAGCGGTGGAAATGACTGGGCTCTGGCTGTTCAAACCAGGCTGGTGCCACCTCATGGGAAGGCCATAATAGAAGCATTTTGTCCTTTGCTTACTCTTGTTCCTTGCTTATTCCCCCCCCTCCACCTGATCACTGAACATCTGTGGTGTGAGTACTGTGAGCATGTGCATGTGAACTGAGGTATACATTTTCACTTCTCAAAACGGCCTGTTTATGCAGAGTTCTTGGTTTTTTCCTTTGCAAATCAGTTGCAGTGTTCTTTGAAGTTACAGGATTGTAGGTACAGATCTATTTGGTAAGTAATCATGTTTTCAAATTCTATATACTTAGTAATGAAAAGTGAAGAATTTCTTTTGGTCGTTCAGATGTAATTAAGAACTATTTAGAGAGATGTGCCCTGTTGAAAATAGCTCTTTAGAAAATACTATTAGAAAATACTCTAGAATAATCGCAGAGAATTACTTATCTGAGGCTTTACTGTTATGCAGCAGGTACTCAACTGTGATCCATATTCACAGATATGTGTAAATGTTTATTATTTTGTTTATAAAGTATGTTTACTTCTGAGGCACTTTGAAAGATTACCAGACACAGTAGTTGTTGCAGTGCCAACATATATGTAGTAGAGAACCTGTAGGGGACACTGGATTTAGTTATGGAAATCAGATCCTGCCCCTCCATTTCTCCATTCACACTTACATGATTTGAAACACAAGACAATTTAAATATAAAACAAAGGAATAAAAATATTTTTTGTGGAAATATGATTAAATGTTACAATTTGTTTCCACAATATTGTCATGTTCAATTGTATTATTCCTTATGTAGTATCTCCAAGTGAAGTGTTACTAAAATTAATTAAAAGACCCAATTTTAATCTAGACTAAATGTAAATATTAAAATATTGTTTTGCTATTTAATTTCAAAGGGAGTTATCCTAATGGTAACAGAATTGTGGTTGGCTTGAAAGTCTTTTGGTTGGGTATTTCCATTCAGTAGTCAAAAATAGCAGCTTAGTAAAAGCATTGAAAGTTTTCATATCTCCATACACTACCCAGACACCCAGAGAGGTACAATTGGGCTAGACATTTTTAGACCCATCGAAAGTGTATCTGATAAAATAGAGATGCTGAGTAAACTTTATTGAATTAATAGCATGGTGGCAGAAATGTATATATTGCCTATTACTGAATAAACTTATGAAATGTGTTGCTTTCAAATTCAGAATGTTGATGAAAATGCTTTTTGTACTGCAGAGAAGTATAATTTCTAAATGAAACTTAAACAGCTGTAATTGAATTCAAATAATACAAAAAGGAATATTTTGAAATTGCCCCAGCCCCTTTCTGTACCCAGAATGCATCTTTTCCTGTAATTTGATAATCAGCTAATGTACAAAATATTATTGATGGACAGTGTTGCTGAGAAGCTGTATTTTTTAAGCCATATATTATTTTTCTTTTCTTAATCATAATGCAGATGTACATACTAACACATTTTTTATATCTGTAGGTCATGTTTGGAGCGGGACTGCATGTGTTATTAGTGCTGAATCAACTTTGTGTGGTCAAGATGATCAATCCTAAATTCTATCCCTGTGATAGTAACACTGTTGAGAATGGAGACATATATGTGGACTGCAAGCACAGAGGTCTCACTAGCATTCCTAAACTCGTGTCCCTTTCCATTATCTCACTCAACCTCGATGAAAATCTAATACGGCGAGTAAGAAGTGATGACTTCTCAAATATTCCCAATCTTCAGCATCTCAGTTTAATGTGGAACTGTTTGCCAGGTCGTCTCAAGGCACTGAGATTACCCTCATGCAAGGTAACAATAGACTCTGATTCTTTTGTTAATCTCACAAAACTGAACTCCCTTCATTTGGCTGGAAATAGCCTTAATACTATACCACATCTACCACAGAGTCTTGAGGTCCTAGGACTGGAATTTAATAACATTTTCCGGATTGAACACCCTCTTAAGACACCTCTCCTCAAACAACTACTTCTTACTAAAAACTGCTACTTTGCTAACCCTTGTAATGAATCCTTCTTTATTGATCCACAAGTGTTTCAGGATTTACCAGAGCTACGGAACCTCACCCTTGGTTTTAACAATGTGACATCAGTTCCAACACAATTGCCGCCTTTACTGGAGAACCTTGACCTGAAAGAAAACAAGATCACGGAGATAAGAGAAGAGTCGTTTGCTAACCTGACAAAACTCCATTTCCTGAACCTAGAGTGGAACTGCCAACGATGTGACCATGCTGCTCAGCCATGTTTTCCTTGCCCAAATAATGCATCTTTAGTTCTGCACCCAAGTGCTTTCAACGATCAGAGAAACTCCCTCATTAAGATCAGTCTCCGGGGAAACTCGCTCCATTCCCTTCCTAAAAATCTTTTTGCACAACTCAACAAACTTAAAACACTTGACCTTTCAGACAATTTTCTAGCGTTTAGTATTCGTAATGGCACATTTTTTGAGGAGCTGCAGGATGTTGAGTCCCTTAACCTTCTCTATAACTATCAACCTCTGAAAACCTTTCAAGAGCTGATCTTGTCACCCTCTATTAGCAAAATGAAGTCCTTGAGGAAGTTATATCTAAGTGGGTTTTTCTTTCGTCAGTTGTCTTACCACAGCCTTAAGCATCTGGTTAAATTGCCTAAGCTTGAGTATCTTGACTTGCGTATGAACTTCATGAGTTTCTGCAATGTCACTGCATTCAGCTATCTTAAAGCCTTAAGAACGGTGGTACTTTCCCAGAACATGCTAGCTTTCAACCCATACAATGCAGCCAGCTCCAATGATGTACAATCACATTACCTGGCACAGAGTGAATACCACAGCGACAAGGACCTGCAAATTGAAGAAACCCCGGCCCTCACGTCTCAGCTCTGGACAAAATCCATGCAGTGCACTGAGGCAGACTGTCCAAAAAATTATACACTGTGGTATTTTCAGAAATGTCTCTGTTATGGGAAACTGTTTTTTGATCTGTCTCAAAATAATATCCCGTGGCTGAATGCAAGTACTTTCAGAGGAATGGAAGAAGCTGTGTGCTTAGATCTATCCTACAACTACATGAGTCAAACTTTAAGTGGCCAGCAGTTCTACCCTCTTATAAAGTTGGAATATCTCAACATGGCACACAACCGCATTGACCTATACTTCATTGAAGCTTTCCAGGAGCTAAGGAACACACTAAAGGTTCTTGATCTCAGCAGCAATGAATTCCATTTTCTTATGAGGGGAATAGGTCATCGCTTCACATTCATATCAAATTTGACTTCATTAGAAGTTCTCAGTCTAGCAAATAACAACATTGGCATTCGGATCTCTAACACTCTTATTAGTAAATCTCTGAAATATCTCTTCTTCTCCGGGAACCGGTTGGATATTATGTGGGACACAAGGGGAGATCAGTATATACACTTCTTTCAGGGGTTGACAAGCCTTACTTACCTTGACATCTCGGACAACCAGTTAATATCATTTTCTCCAGAGGCACTGGTCAACCTTCCTCTAAGTATTCGTGCGCTCAGGTTAAACTCAAACCTCTTGAATTTCTTCCCCTGGAGCAACATCTCAGTTCTCAGTCATCTCTGCTACCTAAACCTTAGTGGAAACTATCTATCAGTCCTACCAGATAGCATTATCTACTTTGGACTGAAGCTCACAAGCCTGGACTTAAGTCACAATAGACTAAGTGCAATTCCAGCGTCTTTCTTTAGCCAGGCAACGTCCCTTAAAAACCTCATGCTTAATCACAACCAGCTGAAGATGCTTGAAATGCATACTCTTCCACATTCGTTACAGAACGGCCATACCATGTGTACTATTCCTGATACAGAGCATAGAAGGAACATCTCCTGCAAGCTGACACTGCATGCTAACCCCTTTATTTGCAACTGTGCCACTGCATGGTTTGCTGATTTTCTGCGAGCAAGTCTTTTGGATATTCCGCACCTCACCACAGACGTTCGCTGTGGTTTCCCTGAGTCTCAAACAGGAGTAAACATCCTTTCCATTGATCCCCGCTCTTGCCAGGAAATATTTGGTAGCATTGCCTTCCTTTGTACCCTCCTACTTACTATTGCGGCAACTGCAATCCCCCTTTTGAAGCATCTGTATGGTTGGGATCTGTGGTACTGTTTCCAGATATTATGGGCAGGACACAAAGGCTACACTCCACTTTATGGAGACAACATGGCAGTCAACCAACATGATGCATTTGTGGTTTTTGACACAAGGGACAATGCAGTCAGGGACTGGATCTACAGTGAGATGGTTAAGAACTTGGAGAACAAAAAAAGATGGCGATTTCAGCTATGTCTGGAGGAACGAGACTGGTTACCAGGGTTGTCATGCATTGAGAATCTACACAGCGCAGTGTACAATAGCAGAAAGACAGTGTTTGTGCTGACCAACCATGGTGGCTGTGCTTCAGAGAGCGGGATCATAAGACAAGCCTTCCTCCTGGTCCAGCAAAGGCTTCTGGATGAGAAAGTGGATGTTGCAGTACTGATTCTCCTGGATGCTGTTTTTCCCAAGCTCAAGTACCTGCAGATGAGGAAAAGGCTGTGCAGAAAGTCAGTTCTGTCCTGGCCTAAAAACCCTCGGGCCCAGCCTCTCTTCTGGAACGACCTGAGTTTTGCCCTGGCCTCTGACAACGTGAAATCCTATGATAAGAAAGTCACAGAGAGCTTCCTGTCTTATGAAATGTCAAGGAGCTAAGATATGCTGTCGATGATTAACATAGTACTTAAAAAACGATAAACCCATTGACTTGAAACATTTATAATGCAAGCCAATAGGCAGTTGTTGAGTTCCACCTGTAAACGCTTATCCAAAACACATATTTTTGTGGGCTTAATAAGTTATTTTACTACATTTTTGAAGAGTAGACTGTGTTGTAATGTGTAGAATATGTAATGTGTAGGCTCTACCTGATCACACATTGATGCCTCAAAACCTTGAGGGAAATGTTATACAAACAGAATTGCTTTTTTTCTGTTTTGCTTCTTTAAAACTGTTCTACTGTATGAAATTAAACTATATACATGTTGTACAAAAATGATTTTTCTAATGTATATGTTTTTTTTAGATCCATACACGCCTCCCCATGTCCTTCCACGGTTGCTCATATCCTGTTTCAAATTTACATCTGGTCATAACACTACCTGCCTTTTGTCTTTTCTATACATTTGAAATGTTTTTTTTTTCATAAATTCAAATACATGACGTCACCCATCACTAAAACAAAATATATTTATTATCATATTATTCATAACGTAACCTTGCATAATTTTTAAGAGGTTTAGATATATTTTTTTTATATATAGCTACCTTCCTGTGATTACCGAAACAGGATGCTCTCTCTCTCTCTCTCTCTCTCTCTCTCGCTCGCTCACTCTCTCGCTCTCGCTTTTCCAGTTCCTAATCTTTGTATACTGTTCCTCTTTCTACCTTAAATGTCAGTAGTGTTATAACCTGAAGCTATGCCGCGTGGAATTACGGATCTGTTTGTTGTCGCTAATTTTTTTACATGAATGTTATTGATAGTTACTCTACTACAGTGAATGAAATTAATATTTCGAAGAGTGTATTAATCCTTTTGATATAATCTACTGTATCAGTAAATAATAAAGTTTTATACTATTTTGTAACCTACATATAGTGTGTGTTGAGGGGGATGCGGGCTATAGCCAAAAACGATCTCCCCAGTAAACAATAGAATACCTTCTCTTACTCGGTAATAAATGGAAGACAAATCAAAGACAGCAAATCGATAAATATATTTGTCCAGAACTTCCTCTGATTTGTCCAGAACTTCCTCTGACCTCCTCGGAATTGTTTAAATCTTTCAGTGTGAAATATTGCCTACAGATAGTGTGAACACGGATCTGTTTAGTAGGCGTAGTTAATATGAGAGATATTGTTTTGGCGTCGACACTGTCAGCACTGAGACCTGCGGCTTTTTTAGAGGCCTTCTGATTAGAACGGATGCCTCTACTATTTATCTGTAGCAAGGGCAAATCCACTAGCTTGTTTCAGTCACTATTGGTTAGCAGTCTTAGGCCTGCAGGCTTTGGACTGTTTCATAAATACAGGACTGCCAATATAAATCCATTCATGTCACGTGATATTGTGGTAATTATTGTTCCATTTCAACCCTAACAATAAGGCAGATGCTGTTGTCAATGGAAACAAGGCCCTTTCACGGTTTGATATATATCATGCGCCACAGCGAAATGGTTCTGCGTGGTGGTAAGGTTTTGCTCCCCCACGTTCTAAAGCTGTGTGTTAGGTCGACTGGCGTCTTTAAAATGTCCCTGCGTGAATTTGTGTTTGCGCGATCGAAGTTTAGAAGTAGAAGATGAATGAAGGAATTAAATGGTGAGGAGCTGTCCAGTGCTGAAACGCCGAACATACCATGCGCCCCTCAGTCTTATACTCACTTACACTTTATTTTAACCAGAGCAAAGTAATCGGACGCATTCCATAAACGCATTCCATTCCATTCATTTAATTGCTAGGAATAACTAAAACAATTAGCTAACCAAAAGATGTGGCTTAAACATCGATTGATTTTGTTTTTTGCGACATTTTATACTTTAATGTAACAGAAATAATGTAACTGAATAGAGAATAGCCACGCAGTGAAAAGAAAAGTTTAAATGTCTCAGGAATTATCTATATTGTAACTCCCAATATCGATCTTTTCCGCAGAAATTACGTTTTCCCCTTTACCTTACAATGAATTCTGGTAAAACTCATTTTACCAGAGTAGTAAATTCGATTTAGTCTACACAGAAATGGCCGTTTAACATAATTTTCGTGCAATTATTAATTGCTTTAAAGTTATGCCATAAAGCATTTGTGCAACACTGTTACGCCAAATTGACGTAAATTATTTTGACATGTAAAAAACAAGCGAACAACAACAGCAAAACTAGCTTTTCAAGCCGTTGTCCACGTCAGTGTGGGCGTAATCATTGCTGCCACATTTCATGCAGGCCCTATATGTAGTTACAGGCTAATTTATTGCATGCAGTAAAAATTGTGAGTTCTACAGCTTCCCACAACCTAACCTAAGAAGCGCTGGTAACTCCGCCTTTTCACAGCAAACATAAATGCCCTCATAGATGCCCTGTCTTTCATCTACTGTCCCTTTAACAGAGTCGCTGCCGTCCTGCCAGACTCAGTTAGCGGGAGACGACGTTGCGCGCCCCCGCAGCGTCATGCCAATGGAGAAGCGCCGTCCCGCGAGCGTTAGTAGTGTTTGTGAAGTCTAGATGCAAGTACATCTCGCAATGTGCGAGAAGAACGTGCCTTACTTTAGCAGGTGAGTTTAATTTACTCTTAGGTTTGCAAAACTGTGGTGTCACGCGATAAAGTCTCTTGCTATTCGGTGTTAGCTTCTGAAGTGATGTTACAATGCATATCGTAAATAATCCGCACATCCAGTGGTCGCGAGGGATGTCCAGCGGTCTGACATATGTATGAACATGAGCTGCTTATACTATTTGAATCACTTGAATAGTTTATCTGCACCTTACTATACTCTTTCTGACGTAACACAATTTGTTGCACTGTGGGATGTGTATAAATATATGACGACGCTATGGTTTATTCCAATAATAAATGTTCAGTTTCTCAAAAATCATTTTAGAAAGTAAAAATGGACTGACAATACTGACCCCAACGTCAATCTGTATATATCATTTCATAAGACGAGCAATAACTATCGCTTGTATATAAACTTCATGTCGCTTGTATATATAACTTAGAAGATACAAGAGACGGCATTTTATAATATAAAACACTTCATCAATGAACATTGTGAATTTGAGACAAAAAGTGACCGAATTTCTAGAAAGTCAAATAGAAGTGCACGACGTTTTTTAGGGAAGAAGTATAATTTTATATGAAGTATAATGCATTCCTGGCACAAGTATCGACATTGTTGTGTTTCTTATCCTTAGCCCGCTTGTAAGGGCAGCTAATCTGCAGTGTCTGATTAGTTGGACACGAATTAAAAAAATGATTTAAATGATTTTATGCTGAATCAAATGCGTCAATTAAAATGTGGCTTTTCCAACGCAGACAACGCCACCAAAGGGATTGACATCTACATTGACTGACAATCGGTTTATCCTCTCCCTCGAGCGAGGCTTACTTAGATACCATGAATAGCCAATCACTTTAACTAAGAGGAGGTGTTTCAGACAATATCTGTCTCTGGCGGTCAGTAAATCTTTTTAAATGAGAGAACTACTTTCCCCTAAATCCTTATATATCATTATATTCCCCTTCTGTCACAAAAGAAGGAATTTTTAGTAATTCTGTAAAAAACGACTCGTGTGTAAAAACTTAATTGAGTGTATTGATTTGTAGTTCGTATCTCTCTTCTTTGTCTTTTTGAGTTTTATGTTAAACTTCTCAGTACAAGCTTTGCATCAAAAGCTGTTATGTGTTAAAAATCTCTCTTTCTTTCTTTCTTTCTGTTCCTACCCTCTCCTATAGGTTATATTAAAGATGACCTTAAGTCTTTTCACAAGTTCCAAATTTGCCACAAGTAGCAGTCCAGATCTGAATGCTGCTGCCACAGTCAAAATAATATCACACCAAGCAGGAACATGGTAATTCAAGAGAATTAAATAAGGCAACAGTTAACTGTATGTATAAGACAAATTTGTAACTCAATAGTAAACACCATGGGGAAAAACAAGACAAAAGTAGATTAACACTGTTGAAATTCTTTATTTGAACCTGACAGTTAACATTAAGCTGTCACTTTTACATTAAGCAGTCAAACTGTTAAATGGTTACTTGTCATAATACTGTGGCATGAGAAAGAAAAGTATTTGAATCAAACAGAAAATTCATGAGCATTCACTTCTGCTCATTGAAGCCACGATGTATGGTAGTGCACGATCAGTCGGCCATGCTGAGGACACCCCAGCCCAATCCCCACGTCTTCCTCGCACCCCCAGAATGGGCCATCAGCGGGGAAGCGCGAGCAGCAGAGGTAGCATGTCTAGGGGTGGAGGGAAAACTCTCTCCATGGAGAACATCCAGTCTCTCAATGCTGCCTATGCAGCATCTGGTCCCGTCTACTTGAGTGACCACGAGGCACTATCTTCTTTCTCCTGCCCAAAGGTCACCATGACCTTGGGACGTGCAACAGGCCGTGCCCCCTTTGGAAGAAGGGCCACCTTCATAGGCAGTAGCCCCAACATCAGTTCCTCCTTGGACTCAGTGGGCTATGGAGATCACAGAGCCATGCCCCTCCTCCAGCTGCAGCACCAGGGAGCTCTTTCTCCACTGTTGAGACAGGTCATGAGGAGTGGGGTCAGAGGAGAGGCGCCTCCTGTTGTGGAGCAGCTGAAGGAGCTTCAAAGGGAAAATTATCTGCTGAGGAGGGAGCTAGATGTGAAGGACAGCAAATTGTCCTCCTCGGTCAATAGCATCAAAGGTTTCTGGAGTCCTGAGCTGAAGAAGGAACGAGGGATGAGGAAAGAGGAGTCAGCCAAGATGTCAATACTGAAGGAGCAGATGAGAGTAACGGATGAGGAGAACCAGGTAAGCCATCTCACACCTGCATGCATGTATTAAATAAGATCCCACAATGACACTATCTATCTTTGACTCATCAATGTCAGATTTCAATAATATACTGCAGCAGCTCAGGTTCTGCAGTCCTCGTTATGCTCACCACCTCAGTACTCTGAAATATGTTTTAATCCATCTTTCAATTTGTCCACTCATAGCAGGAACGGATGTTGAAAGATGATTTCAATAGGTTGGTAAAAACCCTTTTTGAGTCATGAAGTATTCGGGTTCGGGTTAGGATTCAGGATTCATACAAGAATCTCAAAAGTCAAGTTATAAATGCAATTAACAATAGAGTTGCACACATGAAGTAACACTCACTGAAACACCCACTCGTTTTAATACAACATACAACTAAAACAAAATACTCAGAGTTAAGAAGGGACTTGCTCCACAGCTGCCTGCCTTTGCTGATAGAAGCTTGCAGAGCTGTATCTCTCAGTCACACTACCATGGGGAAGATGTGCTAAACTCAATGGCATTCCTTTAATGGTGTTTCAATAGCATTCTTTTAATGGTGTTTCAATGGCATTGCTTTAATGGTGCTTCAATGGCATTCCTTTAATGGTTTTCAATGGCATTCCTTTAATGGTGTTTCAATGGCATTGCTTTAATGGTGTTTCAATGGCATTCCTTTAGTGGTGTTTCAATGGCATTGCTTTAATGGTGTTGCAATGGCATTGCTTTAATGGTATTTCAATGGCATTCCTTTAATGGTATTTCAATGGTATTCGTTTAATGATAACTCCGAAGTATAATTCGTTCTTGATATGCTACTGAATTGTGGGTGGCCTTTTGCAAACTGGTTGTACTGTTGTCCTGACTTGTGCACTGGTCATTTGCGATCTGGTCATGTTTGGTGTATTTGCCATGGTAGCTAGGTGTCTATCTGATGAACTCTAAGACATGGTCAGGTTGTCAATGTCAGACTGTGGATGCATGTTGTGCTTTATATTATATAACAGCTATGAGCAGCAATGGCACAACCAGCAGGTGCCCCACTGTACCTCTTCTGCCAGCTCAATCACAGATCTGATGTCTTGATCCTCTTCATCCCACGTCATAGAGCACACAAGCCAATTAAACTCCTGCACCCCACTTCCAGTGGGCTTGTGATGGTTCTCCAACCAGTCTGTCTGCACTGAGCTGCCTGCTCAGAGCACTTGGAGGTTTTCCACTCATGAGCAACCTCCAGTTCCTCTTCCCACTGGACAGTTATTTCCACTCAGCAGGAACTTACAGCCCCCGGTCATATCAAGAGAGGACGAAGGGATGTTATTGCAGTTTCTCTGGGAAACTGGAGCTGTCTTCTGAGGACGACTCTCATGCTCCACTCCATTCTGGGTGAGACGAGTGTTTTATTTTCCTGCTGAGAGATGCTGAAACTCTCTCCTGCCCTACCGAAGTTATTAGCATAGCTGTCTGGGGCGACAGGCCGGCTGTCTGCGTCCTGTCTGCATGCCTCTATTACCTCAGCTGGGTTCTTCAGCACTTAATCATACCATCTATAGCGGCTTTGAGACAGTGAGTCTTGGGACCCAGTACTGTCCCATATGAGCCACCATATTTTACTTTTGTAAGTTTGGAGTATTCATTATGTACAAGGACAAATTGATAGCAATCTGTAAAATAGGACTTAGGACTTAACCATCTTGTCTTCTTATCTCAATTAATGTTTCCAGCCTATCCAGTAATGTGGTCTATGGTATCAAAAGCAACACTAAGAGATGCATACATTATAAGAGGGTACTTAAAGATCGTTACCTACATTTGTTAGCAAAGTTTCAGTGCTGTGATGTGGTCTAAATCCAGATTGAAGATATTCAATCTGTAATCTTTGTAACTTTTAAGTATTTTTGGCAATAAAGGGCAGATTTGAAATTGGACTGTAGTTGGAAATCTCATAGTGGTTTAATATCTGTAATGAATTGTAGTATAAGCTCTACACTAAGTGGTTTGTTGAGACTTTATGGCATGAGTTGGGACTGGATATATAAGGAAGCGCAATTGTTTTTTCCCTAACATTTCTGATTTTGTCATTAAACATTTCATAAATATATTACTGCTACATTCTTGCATTTCTCAGCAGGGTTTGAGGAATGTAATATAGGGTAAAGTGTTTGAGTTTGTCCTTTTACATTATTTCTGACTTCCTGCACTTATTCTGTGATTAATGACCAACAGGATTAAATAGGATATCGAACAGTTATTTAATGTTACATTTTAAATGAATTGTGAAGTTAGATACGATTTCAATATATGTAGCAATTATTCAACAACAACAACAACAACAACAACAAAACTTATATATATATATATAAGTTTATAATATATAATATATATATTTATATATATATATATAAATTGATGTAATAAATGAAAAATACTGCACAAGTCTGTTTAAAGTGTCCTTGTTAGATTAGTTTTAGAAATACTTTTAGAAGAGGCCTTCCTGTACATGCTGCTGAAAAGACAATTAAGATAATGTAGTTAACTGATCCATCCAGATGATGAGGCATGGTCTATGGAATCAGTAGGATGCTTTTCACAGAATATACTGTAGGTAGCACAGTCTTCATAAAACAAATGAGGCATGCAGTTTTTCCCTGACACAAGCATATTAGCCAATGGGACAGGAGCCACTCTTAGCCCAATTAAAATCAATGCAAACCCTTAGCATTGCAGAGCTGTAGATAATGTTTTTTATTTCCCAAGCCACGTACCTGGAGACAGACTACAGACAGTTGTTGACATAATGTTTAACTGTCTGCAAAGGACAAGGCATGAAGCAGATTCATTCAGATTCACATACACATGTGGGATATGGTGTTACACATTTATGTGCTACAGACATCACACTAGCTCTATGAACATATTTAAAGTCAAAATGCCCTCTGCATTATCATAGTAAAAAAAATATTAAATTCACAGCTGATTATGAGATAAACTTAGTCTTAGTTGTACATGCATGGGATGTTGAATATTGCTTGTTTTTCACATTTTTTCACTGAACAGCTCAGCTCATGATGCTACTGTGAGGTGCCAAATAATATTCCTGAAGACAAGACGTTTTGAGTTCCAGAGATCCTGGAAAACACTTTTCCAACAGTCTTTCAGAATCAATCAGCATCAGCCTGTGAGTTTTCTGTGGTAAAATCCTAACTACACCATGAACTGGGTGAACTGACCATCACTGAAAGGGACTTGATGGCTGGAACTGCATATCGTGAAAATAACCAGACCCCAGGAAAGGAGGTCGGCTTCCGCCACTGGATGTGAGGGTCTTCTAGCATATAACAAACAGATGCTTGCCAGTAGGAACTGAGTCACATATCTACAGGAGCATCCTGCCAGCGTGTAGCAGGCATCTCATCTTTAAACCATTTTACTGCTGTTATAAGGGTTATGCGACAAAGCTCTCTTTTCAGTATTCTGCTCATCTATCAATGTTTAGAAACCCTACTTGTAGATTAAGGTGGATCTTTGTTTTTACAAACCTCTAATGCTTTTCAGGGGTTGGCTGTAGTATTGTTTCTTCAAGTGCTGAGACGATGACTATTCTAGTTGTTTGGTAATAAAATGAGCTAGCTTTTAAAACATTTTATTGTTTACACACTTTAGAGTTTAGTGTTGAATTTGTAAGTGTGCCATTTGTTATTGAGGATATCTTTCTTTGTGTTTTACCTTTGGGTTACCTTTTTTGTGAAACAAATTCAAAATATGTGCTGTCAGTATACATTCATTCATTCATTCATTATCTGTACCGCTTATTCCCGCTAGTCGGGGTCACGGGGGGGCTGGAGCCAATCCCAGCATCTCCGGGCGAAGGCAGGGTACACCATGGGCAGTTCGCCAGTCCACCACATGGCCAACACGCACACACACACTCACACCTACGGGCAATCTAGAGTGACCAATCAACCTATGATGCATGTCTTTGGACTGTGGGAGGAAACCGGAGTACCCGGAGAAAACCCACGCAGGCACAGGGAGAACATGCAAGTATACAAGTATTACAATACATGGAATGGGCACAGTGTCTACAACTACAGCTGGAGGCCCATCTTCTAGTGTTGGACACTGCGTTCCATTTAACTTCTAAGTTTAGATTAGTTCTATAGTCTGTGTCCAATCTGAACAAGAACAACATTTCTAGTGTTTCTAGTGTGTGGCTGGTGAACTTTTACTCTTTTGGTCGCTTTTGTTAAGATTTAGCAAAATCACAACCTGCACCAATTAGACTGGAATGAGTAATCTCTCTGAATTTCTCTGGATTTAAAAATATCACGATGGTGTCATCAGCAGGGATGTTCCTAAGAACGTGTAGGGTAAGGTCATGTTCCTGACCCCAGCACCAGAGGGCCAGAGGGTTTGCATTAATGGACTGTGAAAATGGCCTCATCTTTCAAAGACCTTCTGTGATGCCACTCAGATAGAAGAATAGTGACTTGTTTGACTGTAGTCTGTACACTGAAAAGCTATGATCTACAAGGACGACTTGAAGCTGTGCATGAAATTTAAGTTGGAATATACACAGTGAATAACCTCCTACACGTTCATTCTGAAGGTTTTGGACAACACGACACCAGCGGTAAGCAGGGCCTGGTGTTGCTTCTCATCTATCTCCAGACGCTGCTTCACACAGATCATGTCAGCTGCATATTGATCTCTGTGGAAACACTGAGTAGTTGAACAATGAGTTGAAGGAATTATTTGGGCAAAATGTTTCCTATAGCATTGCCAGACATGAGCAGGGCTACTGTTTGACTTGAATGTTGGAGGAGTTTGATTAAGCTCCTTTGTTTGCATAGATGGTGACAATATCAGCATATTTACAGCACTGTAGGATGCTTTTTCTGATGCCACACCTGTGAAATGTATTAGTGGAAAACCTTTGTGGTGTGGTAGCCACTATGTTTAAACCACCATTTTTACATGTGATGTCTGATTCAGAGCAATTTGATATTTTTAAACACTCAAAGCAACCTCAAAAACTTTGGTAATGTATTAAAATGGTGTGTGGTAAACATGTCATGGAACCGATTGTAGAACTGACTGCTTCATGTGGATCTGGTAAAGTCGCTAGCTGTGGTGTTCATTTAGCAAGCTACACTATCTGACTATATCACTATATCTGATCCAGGATGAGAGCTGCCGAATTGATACGTATAATGGTAGAGTTTGTCAGACTGTAGAGAGTTTTAATTGATCATGATGATTTTGACTCTTGATTTTATATATGATCTTGCCTGTGCACATGAGCTTTTAATTAATTAATAAATTTTTTGGGCATATGTGGACCACTATTCTGTGACTGGCAGAGAGTGCGAACTAAAAGGAAGAGATCACGCCAAGTCTCAGAGAAAAAGAGGGGTTTAATGAATAAAGTGCGCAAACCAAAGACCCGTGCACCGTTCCAAATTAAGGAAACAATAACCAGCAGTCAACTGGTACAAAGACAAGACATATATAGACAAACAAACGACCGTCAGGTGAGGGGGTTAATAGGCCCCGCCCACCTGAGGGACGCACACAACGCAACAACAACAGGACAACTGCCGCTGTGATGGAGTGCGACCAGTAGGGGGAGCCTCCCTCACCGTGACATATTCATTTTTCATGGTTCCAAGTAAAGGTTTTTATGAATCCAATAGATTTTGGCAACAGACTCTGAGTGAGCTTATCTTTTTTTTTTTATCTGATTTCAGAATTGAGGAGTTCATAGACCCCCCCCCAGTTTCCAAGCAACAGAGCAACACAACTAGTACATGTTTTACTTTGAGAGATATGGGACAGAAAAGAAAGAACAAGAGGTGGATGGCATCCAGCTGGTGGTGCTGGTCTGTGTTTTGCCACACTATGATGAGCAATCCACCCACATGCAGACACTTAGAGAATCTCAAGTTCATTATTCCAGTGCTGAATTCATGTCAAAACAGATCATGACAAAGAGGGCTAGGTATTCTCCTTAACCTGAGTATTTGTCTGGCTGGCCTCTTCTTTTCATATGTTTCACATGGACTAGTCATAAGAAACTGCTTTAACTCTCCTGTGATGCCTTAGCTTTAGGAGATACAGATAACGTGTCAGGGAGGAGTGTGTGCGTGGGTGGTGTGAGAGAGACTAAGGAATGTTGCATTGACAGGTGGAGCCTTTCATTTGACCCTCCACTTAAAATGCTAGAAACTTTCAGAACCCTAGGGAAACATATATAGCGCAGGGAAGTGAATGTGACCCTAAAATTAGGTGTACTGAGCGGCTTTGAAGAGATACTTCTCTTTTAAAATGCTATACTCTCTCTCTGACTCTACTAAATGTTACATTTGAATATGATTCTCTGTCAAAAATCACATTTCTTGATGGCATTAGCTGTATATACTTTTCAGGTTTGCATAAACATTTTTTTGGAATTTGACTTTGCTTACAGCCTGTCCTGGAATGGGATATGAAGCTCTAACTGCTTATCAAAATGGCCTCCATTTTCTTTTGAATAATTGCCTATAAAATAAGAAGCAATAACATTCTGTCATTAATGAATGATTTTTGAGAAATACTATAGAGCTTCAGCTTGTAATAAGCATGAGTGTAATGTAACTTATGATTTATGGACATACTAAGTAAGCAGGATTATCTAAAAGCAGGATGGTGTAAAATGGCAGCATCCAGACAGATTCATGGTTTGGTCACCTGTCATGTTTTTCCTTTATTGATTTTGCACCACCCTCAAATCCACTTTAGAAGGAATGATATATTACACAATATGCCAATTCTTAACACAGTTTACATGAACACTAGAAGAAGAAGAAAGTACTTAGCAGCTTCTAGATGGAGACTTTAGATATTTTTCAGTTGGGTTCTTGAACAATTGGGATAAATCTCTGTTCAGTTTCCTCATGTTTATAATGCATTATGAGGCTTCTTTATAAAAAAAAATGTTAGAAATGTTTTTGTTGTTGTTTATAATATCAGTCACTGGTAGTAAGTTGGACTTATGTTTGGTATTACCTTGGCAACTCCAGTGCCTTTAACTTTTTGCTATGTATTCATTAGTGTGACATTTTTGGCACGGTGACTATGAGATTTTAGGAGACTAATTTCACTACGTTTTCTAACATTACTGTTACGCTGAGGATGGAATGGCATATATGATGGGTGAGTTGTGCCCGTTTACCATAAGACCTAAATTACTTGGCTTACTGTCATCAAATGAAGTATTATCTGAGGCCAGTAGTTGATTTCGGCAAGTTGCATCCTGTATGCCTGCTTTTTAAATTTCCTTTTTCTGTCTTAGATGATTAATGAAGTTATTCTACCCAGGGAACCTTTCATAACTGTTCAAATGAGTTATGTCATTAAAACGACAATTTAAGCAGGCATAAGTAAGTATATATAAATACAGGGTTCAACTTTTCAGCTGGAGTTTGTTCAAGGAGCAATAGCAGTGCCATTAAAGACCAGCCTCTTCAGCATGCACGAGAGAGAGACGTGGAGAGAGAGACGTGGAGAGAGAGACATGGAGAGAGAGACGTGGAGAGAGAGACATGGAGAGAGAGAAAGATGCGAGCCTGCCAAAGCCAGCTAGATCAGCCTAACAATTTCAGTTAGGCTTGTTTATTTTCCATTTCATTCACATATGTATAAATAAAGAGCACTGCTCTACACTCAAACTGGTGTGTGTGTGTGCATGTGTGTGCATGTATGTGTGCGTGCATGTGTGTATGTGCGGGTGTGCATGTGCATGTGTGTATGTGTGGGTGTGCATGTGTGTGTGTGCATGTGTGTGTGTGCGTGTGTGTGGGTTTTGAAGGCCTCCTGGCCTGTGTGGCTTGGCCCCCTCCCTTGGTTGATGTCACATGGTGCTACACTGGGTTTCCATTCAGATCTTCTGCAAGTTTAATGTACGTTTATGAAAACCTGAGAGATAAAAATATGAGTAAATTTGAGTTTCCATCCATTATGGTTATGTGACGAACCTCAAGATGACATGATTAGGGGTACAATGTACACAGTGTGTAGTGTTTAGTGTAGAGACTCCTCTTAATAGAGTACTTTCTTCAGTTCCTCATTTTCATCAGCCATTTGGTTTGGCTTCTGGAGTTGGTTGAATATGACACGTACGTTAAAAGGTCATGTTTTTAGACCTGTGCTAGGATTTTCTGTGAGGTGAGCTCTCTTTAAGATTAAAGGAATGTCTGCATTCTAGCTGATGGTGTTAGTAACGATTACCACCGGGAATGTCAAGGAATGAATGATGCTGATGGTTAGAACATATTTACAGATTTAAGGGGGTGTTTAATCTCTGCGATTAGGACAATTACAACAACCAAATAAACATTTAATAATTCCCAAATGTTAATATTGTGCTCTGTTTGGTCTGTGAGGACACAATGTTCTGGACTTGTTTTGATGACTAATTGATAAACATTTTCTGAAAATAATGTGCTTTTTGTAAGATAGTCATCATTTTTGTTATGGCTACTAAATTACTTTTTAAATGACAAATACAAGGAAATAACTTATATTATTATTTACTAAATTCATGTTTTCTTCTACAAATATTTTTTCAAACCTCAGCTTTCCCTGTACTATCAAAAATGTGGTCTGATCAAATGTTATACTGATTACATACCTAGATGTCCCTGTTGCTGTTTGTAGGGGGCATCACCCAGCTCTGGTCCTGAAGCACTGCTGCTTGGGTTGCAGCTCTTCAATTCATGCTCAGTCCATTAGCTTTGTCAAATTGTCAAAAGCAGTAACTGAATCACGTGTTACAGTGACAGACAGTCGCCCCCCCTTCCCCTCCATTCACCCACACTTGTTTTTTTTAATAGTAGGTTGCCAAAATGATAACCACAATATTTTGAGCTTGACACACTGTCAAATTGCAGAATGTGTACACTACGATGGATTTGTTAGGTACAAATGCCAGTGCGTGATTTTCACACAATTAGATTTGCACAAACTATGTGACCAAGGAACAAAGGTAAAATGTAAGTACGTTTAGTACGTTTAAGACAGGCACTGGTTTACTATTTACTTGAATTACAACAATGCTGCCACCTATTGTAGAATTTACACATTGCTCCAGTTCACTATGCTCAGTGTTCACTGTTCACAATTCACTGCTTCAGACTTGCACTGCATCAACATCAGGTTGAAAGCTTTCAGTGTGGGTCCTCTTGTCTATGTTAAACTTTTCCCTTCATGTATTTTCATCATGTATCCCTCAAATATTGCTTCAAGTTAGCTTTTTTCATCAAGATAGACTTGTAAGACTAAATATAAGGCCTTACATTTAGCTTAGAGACCATAAGGAAGAAATGGATACTTGACATGAAGGTTTTGGAAACGAAAATGTTTTAGAAACAGAAAAGTGTTTTAGCTGTAGAAAAGTGGCTTATTGCTCTCAGCACAAGCAATCCAGGTATTATGCTTCATGTAAAAAATCATTTTAGCTTTTCTATTGACGCTTTGTCTGCCTCTGGCCTATTTGCAGTAATATAAGTGACCTGATCTTTTTGGGCACAGAATATAAAGGCACCAGGTAATTGTTCATTATGAATTAGATAAAGGAAGTTTTGACTACTGCTTATTGGTGAAGCTATACAACAACAAACAACTGGTGGGGATTGGCTGACAAATCAATAGAAAGCATTTAAGGAAAGTGCCAGTGACTGTACACTGCCATAATTACACAGCTTATATATTTTCTTTGACTTTACTTGCACTCATGTAACATCCCTTAAAAATCTTTCAGCTTTCTCGTTTCCCCCTTTTTCACCAATACACCATATTGTGCTGCAGTTTGTCTACTGCTTCTGTCTTGTATTTAGGCTTTTTGCTGTTCATACCCTACTTTCATGTTTATGCAATCACTGTGTAGGTATTTTTCAGTAATTGTATATTTGTTCTTTTAACAAATACAGAAACACACCAATAATTATTTACTATCTTGTCATATGGAAGATAAAAATCCTTGTAAAGCCACTTTGTCATTAATTTTCTGTTTCTTTCTGTATTATCTATCTATCTACATATGTATTTTCCTCAGCATCTCCAGATGACCATCCAGGCTTTACAGGAGGAGCTCCACACACAGAGGGACTTGAATGAGCTCCTGCATAATGAGAAGCATGCAGACCAACAAGGGTCCACGTCCGACCCATCTCCCATCCTGGAGCTCACCGAGGACAACTTCCATCACCTGCAGGCCGAGCACAAACGTCAGGCAAAGGAGCTCTTCCTCCTGAGGAAGACTCTGGAGGAGATGGAACTCCGCATAGAGTCCCAGAAGCAGACACTCAGTGCCCGGGATGAGTCCATCAAGAGGCTCCTGGAAATGCTTCAGAATAAAGATCTCAGCAGGTCTGAGATGCCGAATGAAGAGGGTTTAAGGGTTGGACGAGAGACTGAGGAACAGCTCGGTTATCTCGAGGTCATTTTGGAACAGAAAGAGGAGGAGAACATGCACCTGAGAGAGGTGAGTTAAAAACAATGGGTTAAATGATAGAATGCCCTAATCCAACCAATCTGCACCAACAATTTAAAAAATAAACAGTGTGCATAATGTAATACAGCAGTTATCAGTCTTGGTTCTGAGGGATACAGAGATGCTATTTGAAAATGTATAGCTTTATCCCTAAAAGTCATGCAAGTAGCCAATTATAAAGTTAACAAGATTTTGAGAATTTATTAGAGCTTAAAACAAATTCTGAAGCTAAATACAACTGCATAAAAAATCTGCTGCTAACATCTTCAACGAGTGCCTGCTTAATGTACTTTAGACTTGGTGTTTAGGCATGAAAGGGCGCGAGCATCATTAGCACTTCCAATTACAGAAATGGCAGTTCTTTCACATTAAGAGGTTAGCTAACGTTTCACACAACGCCTCTGAATAACATCTTATTGTGTCAATAATAGTAGGCCTACTAAACATGTCAAAGCCAAATCTGTAAGATGTGTCTAATAACGCTTACTTGTAAAAGTAATTTCCTATCAAGCATCCTTACCTAGTCCGTATCTATTCGTTTCTGGAGCTCAGGCTTATTCGCGTGCACACGAAACGAGGACTTTACTCTACAGTCTACAGAAGAGACTTCTGTGTAACGGGCATGGAGCGCTCTAGTTTTAAACCGCGCGCGCGCGCGTGTGTGTGTGTGTGTGTGTGTGAATGCTGGAGGTAAATCGGTGGTTATATTTGCTTGCCGGGTTTTAGCGGCCTGTTGAGGGCGCCGTTATGTTTAGCCAGTGGATAAACACAGTCTGTCTTGGTGATTATTAGTTCATGATTAATGAGGCAAAACACGGATTGAAAGAAATGATGGTATGTTGTTTCTTTACCCTCGTGTCCCGGCGGTGGCAGGTAGGTTAAGTATAGAGAGAGAGAGGAAGACAGATAGAAACACACAGAGAGCGAACGTGTGTTCAGACAGAGAGAGAGAGAGAAAGAAAGAAAGAAAGAAAGAAAGAAAGCTTGTGTGTTCTTCATAAGGCAGTCCAGACCTTTGACGAGAAAAGGAAACTTTTAGTGTAGACTTAAAACTATTTTATCGGTCCCAGCAAAACAAGGGATTTTTAAAGCGTGTCAGTGTACTTGAGTGACTGTGAGTTTGCATGTGCACTTGTCAGCAATTATCTCATGATTATCATTAACCTTAGTCTAACAAGGAGACAAGGCTGTAGTCTATTAGGGAGCGTTACTCTTCATTAATTTAATTAGCCGCCACGGAACCAAAATGAAAGCTTTCCATTACTCTTCTCATTACTCTTATTTAATTACACTTCGTGCTTATTTTTGGCTTGATAAATGCCACCATTTCCCTTATTTACATTTTATTTGTTTTTCGGAAAAAAGTGCTAAGGACAACTATTAATTCAAAGTAGGCTTTCTCTCTCCTAAATGACTGGCTTTGTTTTAAGGCTGGGAGAGTTAACCTGCTGTAGTGGAGGACTGCAGTATTATAATACTGCAAGGTTTGGAACATCGTTAAAAAAGCTTATATTATTAAGACAATTTGTGGGAATTTAGTCAACAACTAACATAGCAGTTGCAGTGTCTATTAAAAATAGACGTATCCGCTGACGTGGCGCTGTCAAAATGTTATATTTTATATTATTATATGTTTAATATTTATTTTAACATCATGGAGCGATGAGGCGGACGCATGCGCTGAGTAGAGAGGTTTATTAAGGGTAAATCCATAAACAGAGTCGTGGTCACAGTCCAGGGTCATTAAGCAAACACGGATATTCATGATTAACAAACAAAAGGGAAACCAGTCAGAATAAACTGGAAATATCGAACGGTCTACACAAACAATAATAACCAGAAAGATTCAACACTTATAACAATAACCAGCACCGAACAAGAACAGGGTTTAAATACACAAATCAACTAGGGAAATAAACTTGATACAGGTGGAACAAATAATCAGGGGGCGGTGACACAGAGTGGAAGGAGGGACAGATAGGCATGGACAAACACCAGCTCATAGAACAAAGCCATAACTGACAGGTGGAGGTGGGGTTAGACGTGACATTATTACTATAATTTTGCAGTATTATGCTTTAATAGAAATTTCTCCTATGCACACAACTACATACTTGTATTTTTTTTATATATTTATATATGCAATGACAATCCTGGCTATAGCTAATATAGGACACAAGCAACCAATAGACCATCAGATTACATTTGGGGAAAAAACAAACAAAAAAACATGACAGAATCTGAAATATTCACATAAATTTTAAAGTCATGTATTAAGGTGATCCATCACATTTTCCCTGCATTTCAAAATAATAAATGAGGCATATACACCAAGAGGCTATGCACTGGAGCATTTGAGACTACAGTATTTTGGTCCATGTCTAGTTACATGTACCCCAATTAGATTCAGTGTCATTTCCTCCTATTCGCTTTGAAAAAAAAAATGGAATTGTTGCATTAATGATCCATTTTACTGTCATGGATAAATCTTTCTTTTAAGTGTCATCGGAGCAGAGAGGCATAACTAACTTATAAACCTGTGCACTAACCATTTAAACGGGGCTAATGTGGGTGCAGCAAGTGCATTTTGGTCAGTACATTTCAGGGTCGGTTTCCATGTGGGTTTATATGTGCATGTTTGTGTAGTGAGGTGTAAGATGTCATCGGTTAGTGCTATGGCCTCTTTGCTTGTCTAGCCCAGGTGAATGGTCCTTTATGCCTCCTGCGCTCTGCAGGGAGAGAGGCCTCATGTTCTGACTACCCAGCATAGCTGTAGCTCACCCTGCCAGATGGACAGCTGAGCCAGTGGGGGGGGGGGGTGTCTGAGAACAAAGTGCAGGACGTTTTGCGTGCTGATTAGTGCAGCGTGTTGCATGAGAGAGAAGGGAAGAGTGAGTGTGAAAAGGAGACCTGCTTCCACCAATAAATTCAAACACACCTCACTTCTTTTTGTAAAGTTAGTGGGGTGGGGAGGGATAATAAAGAAGAAAGAGTGATTCAGAAAGCTAGTGTGTCAATGTGATCACCGCACTGGAAGCAGACTTGGCAGTTTGTTTTTGGTTTCCAGCGGGCTTTATGGCCAGATTTTCTTTTTGTTTAAGACTTCAGTGGCAGTGCAGTTGAAGTGCACTTGCAAACATGCATGTTGAGACTGTTTTGGCTGGCTACAGAGACTTTTAAAGTGGTCGTTAATAAGAGAACCCAGGAGAGCAGTGATTACTTCACTGTACCGCCAACCCCTCACGCCATTACCTGTCTGCCAATCTTTTTGCTACACTACTGCCTTTGTTTAAAATACTCTGAATTTTCAAGTGGCTAAAATATTTAGAATAGTTAAGAAAAAAGTAACATGTGTTTAAATATATGCCTTTGTCTGACAAGCATCATTTAAATCTGCACTTAATGTTTTTTTTCTTTTTTCTTTCAAATCGCCTCCCATTAATTGACTGTAGAGAGAATTGCCCTGGAGCAACTTGGCACTAAGGGCCAAATGTATAAATGTTTAAATGTATGACCATCGGGCTGGGATGAAAGCAGTGTATCAGAAATTGTAAATTCTGTATAATCACTTGCAGAAGTCTGAGGTGTAGTTTACCACTAGGTGGCAGCATTTGATCATTCTTTGGATGTTGAATTACCTTCTTACTGGCATTGTAGAAGAAACCACAAACACATTTCCATGTGGTGTATCCTATGTAATTTACAGCCTATTTACAGAATAGCTTTAGCATTAGCTGTACTACTTGGCATTGGTATTTTCTGGTCAGTGAGTTTTTTGTTTGTTCAATAAACAACAGTTCTAACAATATGCATGTGTAAACTGTGCTGTATTTGGTTTGGCTTTGCAATTAATTGGGTTTTAATCTACATTTAATCTACGGTACCAAAACAAAAAAAACCTGGGGCAGTACTATGCTTTAAACCCTCAGTTTTGAAAACCTCTCTGGTGGGCTTGTCTCCACTTCACCGGTGATATCTTGCTTTCAGCACATCTTTTCATGTTACATTAAGAGTTTGAAGAACAGACCAATTGAGAGTATTTACTCAGCAGGCATGTGATCTACCTGCTCCCAAACGAGTTTTAGTACAGATCCAGAGTCAGCGGCTTGACTCCAGGCTTAACTTTTAGCCCTGTGTAGAAAACCGCAGAAGTTGCCTAGGATCAGTGGCAGAGTTCAGCTTCTCTTAGCGATGCCCATGTCCTCAGGGGCTAGCCACAGTCTTTCCCTGGAGTGTGCTTGTTTGCTTTCTTCCTTTCAAGAGTGTGAAGGTGTGAACGCAGCCGTGATATGTTTGTCTCGTACATCCACCCCCACCCAACCACACACACACAGTGGTTAAAGTGGATCCAGGAGCTGATTGAGTTTACCCTGTTGCAGGGTCTCAGCGGGCTATAGAAAAACACTTGGTGTGTTTGTGTGAGCGCGTGTGAGAAAGAGAGCGAGAGTGAGAGAGATAGGAGCTGAAAGAAAGGGAGAGAGAGAGAGAGAAGGAGAGAGAGAGAGGGAGAGAGTGAGAGTGTTTGAGTGTGAATATGTTTAGAGAGTGTTTCAGGCTGAAAACTGTATACTGAGAGGCATTTCTGTAGTAGTTAGAAAATTGTTAGCCAGTAGCGTTGTTGCTGAAGCATAAAAACACATCCTTAGAATATGGTTATTACTATTTTGATATTATAATTAGTGCAGATGTAAATGACAGACAAACATACATCTCCGTTTTTATTAAACGGAATGGAAAATGTAAAGAGTTTTTCTATAATGGTTAGATGCATATTTACTTAAAATGGCAATAAAGATTTATTTCTTACATAGGCGAAACAGTGAAACACACAGTGAGTGTATGCATGATGTAGCCAAACACAACTGAGATACAATATGGTTCTCTAATTTGGCAGCACACACACATACAGACACGCATGTGTGATGAGCAGGCCAGAGGGACCGTTCAGTGTCACTCTTGACCATAAGCAGACAGAAGCCATATCTCCCTCCATCTCTTATTATGACTGATGTTAGCCTCAATTATGTAAGTCTGGATTTTTCAAAAGTAAGGTGGGCAGTGACCATCCTAAGGGGCAACATGGAATTTTCCAGAGCTGACAGGTGACGTTGGTTTGTTTTCTCTCTCTCTTTCTCTCTCTCTCTCTCTCTCTCTCTCTCTCTCTCTCTCTCTCTCACCGCCCCTGCATTTACCAAGTACAGCTGCGTTTCCGTCTTAGGCCACAGTGTGCTTTCTCCCTTTTCTTACTTTCCTTTTTATTCTGAGTTTTAATCTTTCGGTTTGGAAGGCCTCGCGGTGCTGGCGCTGAGGTCAGTGTGCAGTGCAGAGGTAAATGTTCCATTAAATAAAAGCTCCTTCGAGTGCTCGTGCAGGCCTTGTTTCTCAGGGCAGACCTTGATGTTCTTGGCGGGTTCTGAAGCGACCACCCCCCACCCCCCCATTCCCCCCCTGCCATCATTTTTTTTTCCTTGACCTGACTGAAATTTTAGAAATGTCACTCACCACGCTCTGATGAGAGAAATGTGGGAACACCGACATACCAGCCAAGCTGTCCATTAGAGTAGCTCTCTCTCTCTCTCTCTGTCTCTCTCTGTCTCTCACTCTCTCTCTCTCACTCTCTCTCACTTATCAGATCCAGTCCATGCTGGGTTCCTGCTTCTACCCCCAGTCCCTTCCCCTACATGCCAGTATTTTTACACACATTTTGCATGGAGATGGTCCAAAGTGTACTATTGTACCCGTAACACACAGAGATGGCAGTGATTTGGCCTTCGTGCAAATCAAAATTCAATATAGGGTAGGGAAGCTAGGTACCGGAGAGAGGGCTTGGTCCATGTACATGCATGTGTGTGTATGTAACTGTTGTTTTATAGAGTTCATCTGTAGCACTCTGCATTACAGCAAAGGCATGACTGATCAGGGTTCTTCTCTCATCAGGAATTTCATGATAATTTTTGCATTTCCATTAATCTGACCTTGAGGAGGTTTGTTTGTGTAATCAACTAAAAGGATATGTGTGGGATTGTCTGTGGCTATAGTAAATGTATAAATGCTCTGAATGATCTTAAAAAATAAATCAGAAATGGCTAGGTTGTACACTGCTCTAAGCCCTGCACTAAGACAGTTTAGTTGTAAATGTTCACTGATGTAAATGCCAAACACACACACACACAAACACATATGAGCACACACACTCCTGAGGCTGGGGTTTATGGTCTAATGGTTGTACAGAATTTTGGAGCGGAAAAGTTTATCAGGACTTAATTATTCCCTGCTTCAAGCTACCATTATAAAGCTTTGATTTTTTTTCTTAAATGTACTCTTGCTGAAGTACATTAACACATTGTTTCAACATGGCTTCCCCCAGTCGTAGCTTAGCTGGTAGGTGATTGGTCAGTCGAGATTTGAAATTTGTCCTCTGGGCTTATGGTTTCCTTCCTGGCTCTTTGGTCATTTCCTGTCTGAGGGATGGTGACAGTCATAACTGTGTATCCAGCATGGTAGTGTAGTGTAATGTAGAACACTGTTTTGTATTGTTGTTGTTATTATTATTATTATTAATATTAGTAGTAGTAGTAGTAGTAGAAGTAGTAGTAGTAATAACATGCACTCTTCATTTCAATGCTTGAACAAAAAAGTGAATCAATGTTTTGGTGATATGGTATTTTAGAATATTAATAAAATAACTGTTAACTGTTAAATTAAATGTAGATGTAGTTGATACTGTTCTGGAATTAGACTTATTCCATCTCTTCTTCTCTCACGTTCTCTCTCACACAAACATACTACAGCATACTTCTTCACACACTGAGTCACCCACTGACGTAAATCTACAGGAGAGCCCTCCATGTTTGTCAGAGAATATTGCTGCCAGTTACTTTGAATATAGTTTTTATATCTGGATTCTTCATTAACTGTGTGTTTGAGGTTTAGATGGATGATACTTTGGACATTTTTTTTTACATTTTTTAAGACCTCTGCCTATATTCTTTGCTTGTGTGTCTGACACCCAGGTTAACGTAGGTAAGAACAGACCCATTTTCACACAAAGTAACTCTCACACACTGCCAAAAAAGTGGATTAGCCATGTACAAAACCCTGTCTTTTCTCCTTCCTGAAGCACTCTGTGCATTTTTAGTGCAGCTCCTTTGAAGACCCTTGTGACAAGTGTAATCCTTTTGATCTGGATGGGTCGAACCCATCCTGACAGGCCCTAATCCTCTCTCCCCATTCCCGTGCTAACGTGCTGAATACATCAAGCCAGCACCGCAAACATCTCTGCCAGGTTTCGAAACGAAACCCGGATGAAACAAAAGCCAGGAGGAATCCTAAACAAGGAGATCCAACCCAGATCTCGCTATCATTGGACAGGTGTTCGAAAGCCCACAGAACAATGGGGACCTTAGAGGCTGATCTTTGACCTCCCGGCTAACAAGGTTTTGATTGGCATATTGGCTTCTTAAACACTGGGGCACAGTAAATCCAGGTAATCGTTGCTAACAGGATGGGTTCATAGCTGGGGGAAAGAGGATGGGGGTGGATGGGTGGTGGTCTAGAAGGATATGGAGCATATTTGAGAAACTTAGCATATATTCTCAATTAAAGTACACAATATCCCTTTAAACTAAATGTATAATAAATGATTTTCTCTTCTCTATCCCTAACCCCTAACCCTAAACCCTAACCCTAACCCTAGGTGAGATTAAGGTTTAGACAGAGTTGGAGGTGGTTCTAGACAAACACATAGAGACTCTGACACATTCAGAATTATTAATGGCTTTACCAAAGCAAAAGCACAGATATTTAGCACAGTGTGTCAGGCATGCGATAACGGTCTTTAATCAGCTATCAGGATACTTCTGTTAGGAGTAGTGGCTTTAAAACGGTTAAAAGCTTTAATAGTATAGCTCTTGTGGTGAAGTTTGCATTCCATCTGCAGGTCATTCTTGATAAGCGTAGACAACTAGAATTAAGCATAATGACTCAATTCCTAAAACATCAGGCTTGGATAATGATACGGAGGCTGTTTTCTGATGCATCAAGTATTATGATTCATGGATTGTGATGCAGTGTGGTACACATCAATGTGAACAAGACAATAAGTAACAGATGAATTGTTGTTTTTATTATGCTTCATAAATATTTAAATGAAAATAACAGTTATGCATGCAAAATATAGCAAAAGGCTAAAGAGATTCTAGAAAACTAACATTAAAACAAACATTTAAGAGTGAGTTATATTTCCTGAACTTAAGTTTTGTTAGGATAGCCCTTGTTTGGTGAAAAGTGTGTGTGTTCTGCAGAGTGTGTGGGTTAAGTGGGAAGCATTTCAAAGCCTTCTTTGTAGCTGCTGACAAGCGCAGCTCTCTAAACGGCAGCTCTCTCTTTGTTGGCTGTCAGTCAAACCTAGGAAGGTGAAAGGTCATTCCCTATAGTGGTATGTACAGCTTGCAAATGGAGCTCGGGCGAAAGAAGGAGAGATAGTTTCACCTGGAATTTGTTTTTCAATCTGTCCTTTTTGTGGTCTTCACTGGTGGGTTTAGTTAGTATATCTGTGGTATGTGAGATGACAGCTTAATGAGGCTGGAGAAGAGCTGGTGTGTGAGTGAGATGCTATCAGCACAGCCTGCTAACAACATGCTAATGGACATGAGACTTCAGAGCACACAGGAGCTAATATTACCAACCCTGAAGGGAAAAAAAAAATTCTCATGTACATGCTTTTCCTCCAGAATACATGCATGTACACACACACACACACACTAAACAATATTTGTGATACAGTAAATAACTTATAAATTGTTTTTCATAAGTCTGACAGAATGCTAACAAAACTAACTAAACGAACTAAATGAACTAAACGTAACTAAATGAAGGGCCAGTTCTTTGTGTGTGTGTATGTGCACATGCATGTGTATATGTGTAGCAAATCTGAACAACACTGACAGCAAAACACTGCCATTTTAATTACTATGCTTAGTTTATCTGTGTCAATATCTGTCAACTAAACAGAAACCAGGTATACTGCAAAATGACCCGCTTGGTGTGTGTGCGTGTGTGACTGTCTCCATTAAATATTGATAGAGGCAGGCAGACTGATAGCGCATGTGCCAGCAGTTTGTGTTATGAGAGCTTGAGCGTGATAACTCCTGATGGAATGAGAAAAAGCAAGATATTGAGAGAACCTGTAGGAGGGAGAGAGAGAGGGAGAAACAGAGAGATGCACCTGTAGGACGGAGAGAGAGAGAGAGAGAGAGAGAGAGAGAGAGGGAGAAACAGATGCACCTGTAGCTGCGCGTGAACAAAGCGTTCATCAGCATCTGATGTAGCGGGAGACAAAGCAAGAGAGAGGGAGAGAGTGGGAGGAAGAGACTTATGACCCTCAAAGACAGAAAGACAGAAACTGTAAAGAATACTGACACTGAAAGGCATGAAGGAAAGTAAGAGAAGGTGATGGGTAAATAGACACCGATGGACAGACTGAGACTCGCCTGTATTAGCCAAGAGTTGCGCAGGGCTAAGGAACAAATACGGAAAGGAAGTTGAGTCACATAGTTAGTGGACAAGAGACTGCTGGAAGATGGACAAGCAGCCTTATTTCTATCGTTTTCCGTCTCAGGAGCTGTACCAGAGGAGTCAGCAGACAGACCATGCTAAGACCAAGGCCCTGCACACTGCCATTGACATGAAGGTAAGGGCATTCATGCTGACTTACAATAGTCAGCGCACTCCAGCTCACAAACCACATATAGTGTCTGACCTCAGGTCAGGATACACAGTACCAGCTGGGTTTGGTTTCATATTGTGATGACTACAACATCTGTGACTAATGAAAACAAGAATGGTAATTGTCACAGAACTTCAGGTTGATTGGATTTCAAATTACAAATGGTGTAATGACAGTTGGGACTTGGGTAAAATTGGCACAACTATTTACTATCTGCTGGGATAGTGTCAATAACTCTCTAGACCTCTCATTGTGGTTTCAATGTAGGGTTGCACAATGTTCATCGTTTGCTCATCGCTATTACACTATTGGCATTTGCAGTACTGAGATCACAGATGGCAGCAATATGAACAGAACAATTTTTTTCTTAGTGCTGTGCTGTGAGCATCCTGTGGGTGTTCAGATGAATCATGTCATTCGCACAGTCCAACAAATGTGAATAATTTTGGACAGTAATATGTAGACTTTAATACATGACCTCTTTAATCAGGTCATACCAACATGCACGAATATTTAAAGGGGTATTTTCTAGTTTTAATATAACTATAATGTAGTATATTTGCTTATATCTTGCAGCTCTACCTCACTCCTGAAAATAAGGGCAGTCATGTTTCCTTTCACTGAATATGACTCAGGTTAAGTTATTCTACAATATACGATATAGAGTTTGGAGCCCATAGATTTGAGTCATATCCAGAAGCATCCAGAGGTATCTGGAATGTCTTCAGTTTTCCTTCATTGAGTCTGCACAGCCTCTGGATCAGTGGCAGTGTTCTGGTAATGCAGACTGCAGACCAAACTGCACAGCTGACAGATCCATATGACTGATGCATCTAACTACTGATTGCTGGAATCAAGTGGAAGATGCATTAGAACTGATACACTCTACATAACAAGTTATCTTATAGGGACAGTGCATGTCAAAATAAGCTTAAGCACAGCACTTCTCAAACTATATTTTAAAGCAGGTTAAAGCTCAAATTAAAACCATGCAGTAGGCAGAAGTTTTCAATGAACTCGATTTTTGATCACAAATTCTAACCTTAAACATGTGACAAACTGCAAAACTGACCCCTGCGGCAAATGGCACACTTTAACCACAGACTAGGCAATGAATAGACGACAGTTTGAAGTCTATCCATATGGCTGCTTGCCATTGAAGGCCAATAGCAGGAAGAGCTCATGTTGCTCTGCTTAAAGAGGGCGCACTTATTCAATTTGTTTCAAATGTCACATATGGAAGCTTTCACTCTGGGCGCTGACTTTGAAGTGAGGGCGAGCTGTGAAAAAAGGTTGCCTGCTTCACACACACACACACACACACACACACACACACACACACACACACCCAAGCCCCATGTGCATGCGTGTGTGCAGAAATGTGTTGCCAGTTCTTTTGGAGTTAATGTGCTGCATGGATGTTTAGTTAGATTGAATCATATCTAACCAGCTTCTGTCATTGCATGTTAAATAAATGTAAACATCCACATCAGCTAAATGTATTTGGATATACACTGTTGTACATGAGACTTGTTTCATGCTGATAATACTGTCTAGATTATGTTATGTAGTATGTTTTTAACAGTAGCTAGACTTATATTGTGTCTGTGTATGTGTGTGTCTGTGTGTGTGTGAGATGTGTGTGTATGGTTTGTAAGTGGAGGGAATTGAATATATGTTTGTGCCAACAGGGGAGACAAGGGTGTAGTTGCAAAAGTTCTTAATGTAATAACAGTTCTAAAATATGAAGTATGAATGGAATTATAAGCAGAAAGACATGGTTACACATGCAATAGGACAGATAAGTGTACTAAAATGTGTGTATTATGTGATGTGTGTTGCAGGGCACTCTTCCTGGTGCTCTTTGGCAGGTATTGTACATGTATGCTGATTTCCAAAACGTTTTTCCAAACTCTACTCTTAGCACACAGCAGCTGTATATGTGCAGCTGTATATTCATTCCATCACTACACCTCTATTTTATATCTTCATGTAAAAATGAAAATATACTAATAGTTTATTCCATGCTCAAATACTCTATAGGACTATTGTTCAGAGTCAGCCAATGGGAAAAAAAAGTTTGTATTTTGTATTTTTTGCCCCTGCATACTCTGCAAACAAGTATAAAATGCAGCTACCATAGTCTTTTCATTTAGATTAGCTGTATGTCACAAGAAAACAACCCAACATTATAATATGCAGTATTAATAATATATAATAATTTTAATATATTAAAATGATCAAAAATTGGTTTAATGCATATTCCTATATTACTTTCCTTGTGAGTTTGGTCTGTTCCTTAAGGAATATTCATTTTGCTGATTCAGCAAATCAATAGTGTGTGTGCCATTGGATGACCTGCCCTCTCTTTTCTCTAAGAGCATTTTCACACTAGAGTTTTTTTTCCTACCCAGGATTACTTGCTCTGCAAGTATGGTACGTTTGGTCAATTGTGCATTTTGATCCTGGGAGCAGTCTAGAGAACTGATCTTTAGTCCTCCTGAAATCAGAGGTCTGGAATTTGCTTCAAGCAAACTCTGGTGTGGTCCTCTGCACGTGTGGAAGCTGTCTGCCATGTGTGGGGTTGCGTGATTGGGACATTTTGTAATGTGACTGCTTCAACTTATCACGTCACGTCCCTTTTCAGGTTTCATGGTGCACAGTGAAATGTCATGAATCGAAAAAGAGCTGTTCTGCACTGCTGAAGTGTTTGTATTCATGGACATGAACAAAGGGCTGTAAACAGAGGAACCTAGTTCCTAACGCTGCATTCCTGCGTGCTGAGTAATGTACAGAACTGCTCAGTCCATCCAAGCATGGAATGGATGGGATTCTTTTGTGTGAAAGCAATAATGAGTCCCTCCCCAGAATCAGCCCTGGGTGTGGGGACCAAAGCAGTAATCAGGACAAGTGTGAAAATGCTCTAAGCCTCTTTTTGTATCTCTTTTTTGCCTATTTTGCTGCTTGTGTTATGTATTAAAATGTGTGTGTGTTACACATGTGCACACATGGGTTTGTGTGTGTGTGTGTATATATATTATATAACTGTATATACTGTATATATACAGCATGTTTGTATAACGCACACATATATTCATATATTGAATATAATGTACATACATTTATGTCATTATACTTTTTTAATTTATGTGTTATTTTGACATCTGATTCCATGACTAGAGCAAAGGTAAATGGTCTCTGCAAGCATGATTAAATAGTTGAGGAACAAACTGTTTTGAATACTGTTACTAAGATGCTGTTAATAAAAAATCAACCAAACAAAAAATTGTTCTTATGGTTTACCAAATGATGCTGTATGCTTTTAGTCTTATAGAGATGGACATTTTTGTAGTCACAAAAAGTGATTGCAAAACTTTCATTGTGATTGCAATGCAAGTGTGCATATTCTTATAAACTGTCCAATAAGCCCTTTGTAGATGATATAAAAGTTGGTAGACATTTAAAAAAAATGCAAAACATTGGTTGTGAACATTGGCTTCTTTGTTCCATCACCCTCATGGTGTGAGGTTTTGGGTTGGAGCACTTGTTCTTGTCTGAAGTGCAGTATTCAGCCCCACATCTTCATTTGCTGCCTGCTTGTCCGTCTGTTTCTCCACACCTTCTCCATGCCTTCTCCATACCTTCTCCGTGCCTTCTCCATACCTTCTCCGTGCCTTCTCCATACCTTCTCCGTGCCTTCTCCATACCTTCTCCATACCTTCTCCGTGCCTTCTCCGTGCCTTCTCCGTGCCTTCTCCGTGCCTTCTCCATGCCTTCTCCATACCTTCTCCGTGCCTTCTCCATACCTTCTCCGTGCCTTCTCCGTGCCTTCTCCATACCTTCTCCGTGCCTTCTCCGTGCCTTCTCCATACCTTCTCCGTGCCTTCTCCATACCTTCTCCGTGCCTTCTCCATACCTTCTCCGTGCCTTCTCCATACCTTCTCCATACCTTCTCCATACCTTCTCCGTGCCTTCTCCGTGCCTTCTCCGTGCCTTTTGGTTTGGCCGATCTCTGCATGTGCCAAAACCAGAGCATCCGCTTCTCACCGTTGCTTTTATTTTCTTATTTTGAGACTTTCCGACTTTCGCAACACTTCGAGTCTCGATTCCACACGTTCAAGATGCTGATGCGTGTATGCACGTGTCCCATGTAGGACTCCAAAATTGCCTCACTGGAGAGGAACATCCGTGACCTGGAGGATGAGATCCAGATGCTGAGGTTCAGCGGCCTCCTGAATGCTGATGACAAAGACAAGGAGCTCAAACAGATGGAGGCCTACAAGAGCCACTCCAGGTTGATGAAGAACAAGGTTAGCTTACCACACACCCAAGACCAGCTGCAAAGCTCCATCAAGATGGCATCTTTTTTGAGGCCTGGGGAGATGTAGGTGTGGATGGGTAGATGGGCAGATGAATGAAATAATTAAGGAGTGGTAAGTATATGGAAAGATCAATATAGGAATGGAGGAGTAGATTGGTCAGAACGAATAGTTCCTCAAAGAAGGTATGGTGGACTGGGATATAAAATGGACCATGAACAATGGATAATGGTGCTGAAGACTGGATATTAATGTGAATAAACTGAAAAAATGAATGGATGAGCTGACGGGTGGATGGTCTTCATGCATGGGATGAACAAAAAAAAAATGTGGCATGCAAAGCTGGTGTTGGCTTACCCCAGCAGTGTCGGATGGCTGCACTTCTTCTGCACTGACCTTTAGCACTCCAGGATGTGCTTTTATAGAATGGAAGATTAAGTTACATTAACTTGAGAGTGTTAATGATTTATCATTTAGAGCTAAAGTTTCATAAGAATTTTGTGTCATAATACATTGAGGGTTCACTTGTATGACATTTTCCCTTTGTGATTAATTAAAGAATCATTTTTGCTGACTTTCTTGGTGGCATTTCTTGATTAAAAAAAAAGTTCCCACATACGAGACTGATAATCGTACTAAAAGCCTGGTTGTCTGCATCATTTTGATGGAAGAGGATAACTTAACTTCTGTGTCACCACACACATACAGTGCAGAGAAACCCTTAGAGATTTCTTCTGCCAACTTTGTGTCTCACTCTCTTGTGCACTCCTGCACACAAAGTATGTCTCATACTTGGAATATCCTCACATACTCATTCCTGAACACCCATCAATGTAAATCATATATGTCACTCCTCCATCCGTCCTATCGTTCAGGGGCCCCCTCCTTTCAGCGCTAGGGGCCTGCGGCACTGATGAATTGTGGGAAATCAAAGGTCCAGGAGCAGATAAGGGTGGCAGGTTGAGTTTCGGCTGTTTCCTGCGAGCCCAGTTGCCGCTCTATGGCCTCTATGTGTCTGTTCACAATGGTCTTTTGATGAAGACCAGCTTTGGGGTGCCATAATCCTTCACAAGCTATCATGCGCACTCCTGACCCCCATCTGAAATGCACACTCTCGGCGCGACACAGAGAGGAAGAAAGCAGTCAGGGAGGAAAGGCGAGCGAAACATCTTGTTTGTGTTTTCCCGCCTCTCTTGTTTCGCAAGGAGAGGGTTCGTTTCAGTAAACCTGATGAATCATCATGCGGTGGGGCTGAGTCAAAAGGCTGCTAAGCTATGAAGGGAACCAGGACGCTAACAAATGAATACATTTTAGTTTTCTTATGCCACAAGCACACACACCTTGCTCTGTAATTAGCATAGAAAGGTCTTCAAAACTTGACATTTAGACATTTGTTGTGTGGATTCTTAAGATTGTTAGAGTGAACCTCTGACATTTTAATGTGTGTGAACTGATTTGGCATTTATGTGTTCAGATTTAAATGTCCTAATCCACCTACGTATCCAGAATGAATGACTTGCTTTTATCATGGAATCAGTTTTCAAAGACCACACTTCTTTCTTAGGTCTACTATATTCTACAATGCTGGTATAATCTGTCTTGTGCTTAAAGTGTTTTTCTCTTTGTGTTTTAGGATCCGTTTATGCAGCATGTCTCTCTGGCATCTCCACGAGGGAACAATCGCTTTCATGACCAAACCTTCATGCTCCCTCAGCAACACAAGGTCTCAGACCAATGAAAACTACATTCTCACCTTCCTCCTCCCGCTGTTTGCTTCACCTCTCTGGATATACAGCCTGCTTCACCGTTTTTCCTCCCGTTTCTTCAAATTTCTCTTTCTTGTTCCTCTTGCTCTAATAAACATGACTGGCAAACTTTCAGTCTATACGAAATTTAAAGACGTTAGAAATCAACAGTGAAAAAAGAAGAGATTTGGGCATGATTTTATTTCGTGTCTTACTGCTTTTAATATATTTTAGTAGTGTATACCTGCAGATAATTGAGTTTGACCGTGGTTGTGAAGTCTGCTGGGTTGTATCACTTTCCAGGCAACTCTGACACTTTCTCTTGGCTGGAGAGGATCCTGTTTGTTCATATAAGCTTATATTCTGTATAGTTTAACTTTGGTTTAAAATGTCTACAGTATACTCTGTGCAGTAAACTTCCTCTTAAGAGTGTTTTTGTTTTATCATGGAAGTGTTGTAGAATGTGTTGTGACTTCTTTTTCTCTTTCTTGTTTTCTTTAAATCAGTTTAATATGCTTCTCTTTCTTCCTGTCATTCTCTCTCTGTCACTCAGATGGATCAGCTGAAACAGGACTTGTCAAAAAAAGAGTCAGAAATGTTGGCCCTCCAGACTAAGCTGGAAACCCTGGCAAACCAGAATTCTGACTGCAAGCAGCACATTGAAGTCCTCAAAGAGTCCCTTTCAGCAAAGGAGCAACGAGCCAGCATCCTGCAGTCAGAGGTCAGTTTCCATGGTACATGGTTGTCCTATAGTCAAAGGTCAGTTTCCACAGTACATGTTTCTCCTACAGTCAGAGGTCAGTTTCCACAGTACATGGGCATCCATAATATAAGCAATGCAGCACAACGTTCACAACTATATTACCAGTGTACAAAGTACTCTGTTTTTTTGATTTTGCTATTTGGACTGTCCAACCAATTAAAGCATGTGTTGCTTGCTAAATTGGTCAAAGCAATTATGTTATTCTGGAAATAAGAATAACAAGAGACCAACTCTTGTTTTTGTCCTTTTTGGTCCTCTCTTCTCTTGGCTTTGGAATGGTGGGAGTAATGGAGACTTCATGCCCTCTTTCATCTGGCCTCCCCATCATTCACCAGTTCCATCCTCTTCCCTGAGCCAGGGGAGGCCTCTCTCATTTGTGTTGAGCATGGAGCTTTCAATTTACATCTCCTAATAGGAGGTGAAAAAGGAGAGCTGGGGCCAGCGTTCACTCCTCCATTACAGGAAGCAATTTGGACCAAAATTAGACCCTTAATCATCTGTGCTGTGAAAAGTTTTTTTGTGGCACTGGGGAGGCAAGTACGTTATTTTTTAAAAGAAGTGGGTCGTTTAAAGTTAGAGAATAGGAGGGTGAAGTAGAGGGCATGACACATGCAATCGTTTGTGGACACTGAAGAGAACAATGGATTTGAATGGCGATGCTTGTTGGATTTGAGTGGCGATGCTTGCTGGATTTGAGTGGCTATGCTTGTTGGTCAGTGAACTAGAAAGTCTCCTCCCTCTTCTCTATTCTATGTTTAGGTGATTTTAAGAATTGTTCACCACTTATTCACTCACCTAGTTTCTACTACTGGGTCTCTATCCTAAAAGGTAGATTTCTAGAGTTCCAAGCCCTCTCAAATGTGTCACTCCTAATACCGGCTCTCTGTAAGCTCTTACATACAGCATGACTTGGCTAGTGTGTGTCTGTGTCAGCTTGTTTCAGTCTCTGTCGCAATGTTTGACTTTGCCTGTGTGCATGAGTGTTTGCGTTAGAGAGGGAGCTGCTATGTGTAGGACTTGACAGTTTTTTGCTGGTAGACTGCCTAGCATAATAAGGGTTGAGCATCAACAGTGTTGCGGTTTAACATTGCAGCTGCCTGCCAGGCCATATGGCAGCCACTGGTGGTGGAACAGCCAAATAACAGTTCTTCTCTTCTGGGTAGGAACTGAGTCTCATGGCTTTTCAGCAACTGTGGCAGTTGCCATTAGTAGAGCAGCCAAACAGTCCTGTTAATCTTTCTTAGATAGTTTCAAGCAAATTCGCTAACACATGTATTGTGATTTTGTGTCCTCGGCGGCCAAGTATCAGCCTGAAATCAGTTAGAGCAGTGCTGCTCAGAAAATGAATGCAGATAGATCACTGAAACTGGGAACAAGCTGAACAGAGATGTCAGTTATTTTGGGCAAATTCTCTGAGCATCCTGGAGAGCTACATTAATGTTACATAAAATGTTATCGAATGGTGTATTGGATTGATACTATGTGGAGTATTTTCTGATTGCATAGTAACAGGGTTTTGTGCTGCAGCATCAGATGTAATTCAACGCTATAATTGGAGGGTGCAGTCTCTCTCTGGCGTTCTGCACTGTGAAACCAATCCCACATCTCAGATGTCCAATTAGAAATTTAGCTGCATTTTTAATAGGGGTATTACAGCAGCAATGCCTAACCTTCTTACCTTGTCAACAGATGTCATTGGAGCCTATTTTGCTGTCTTGTTGTCTATTTCCTCTGTCCAAGTAGGGTAATTTGCTAATTATGGTTATATATACTAATATACTAATTAAAGTTAATATAAAATGCGGTGTCTCGTTTATCAAAGTTTGCTCAGAACATGGTCTACATCTTGCGTGAATAAACAGTCAGTACACATTAGACAATTGGCATATAGAATGTGGCATTTGTGAAAATTGGCTTTTATGATAAGTCCTAGACATTTACATAAAGACAAAAGCCCAAATCGCCTTGTATGTTAAACATCTTCCATTTAAAAGTTAATGCAGACTTCCCTTGTTGTCTGTAACAAGCAATGTCCAGAGTGTAAAAAAAAAAAGTAACTTCACTGTCAATGGAACAGAGGTACAGTTGCACAAAACTGAGCAAAAGCAAGTGGTTTGACATAGGAAAACAACACTGGTATAAGGACAGGTGACGGATGCTGTTAATGGTACATCACCTGTAGTTAGAACTATTGTAGAGGTGAAGATAAAGTGGCTTGATTTGAACTTTGGTGACAACAAAGGAAAAAAATATACATGCATTTCCGGTGGGGTGCGTGCACCACTCCAGTGACATCACTAGATGTAAAAAAAAATGCAGCTATTATTGGTGAGACTTCCATGAAAGGAATTATTCATGGTAGTGAAATGGAGAATGCTACCCCAGCAACCAGAGATTGTTTTATTATTTTCAAGTAATTTAAAACTTTTAGCATAACGGTTTAGGAGAATATTAAATGTGAGCTAAATGTAGGCGTATTTTTAAACCTGTTGCATCACGGTATAAAATAGTTAACACATTTTTTGGTTGTTTGTTTTTTATACGTAGATCCACCAAATGAGCACAGTACACCTTGACAAACCGTGCCAGTTCAGAGGCATCATGAAAAACTTAATTACTTACTGATTAATGTTAGACCTTTCCAGGTGTGCATTACACCGTGCTTCCTCCAGCACACAAGAACAGCCATTGGCTTTCACCAAACCTGCTGCATGGTCCACTGTGCACTCATGCGCTTGTTTGTAATTACGCTGTTGAGTTGAAGGATTTGCCACAGGAGGGTCTTCAGCCAGGGATTCAGGGCATAACATCTGTCTCATGCAGCGCTAGCACACACCGCACAGTGCAGTACAGCGATACACTACCTTCTCATACTCGCCAGTAAGTCAGCCGTCTCCAATAGCAGCGCGCCGGAGACGACGGCCAACTGCGGTTCTGCACAATAAAATGACTGTGTGTCCCACCTGGTCAGTTGGCGATGACATCCGTGAAAGGCAAACAGGCATCACAAATCACCTGTATGTTAACTGATGAAATGCTTTTCTCATGTATAGGAATTTCTTAAAACTAAGTGATTTTATGGCTGTGTATGTAAAGTCTTTTGCCGAAGCCTGCGATGGCATGGTAATCCCCGTTACTGTTGTCTTTTCCACTGGTGTATTTGGAAATAAAATATACTGCAGGGTGAGTGATATGAATATAAGTAGCGTTATTCGGCTCATGGCTGGGAAATACCAGAACCGTCTCCAATATCTCAAAGGAATGTGCCCGTGGCTAAGACCCCTAAGAGCTGAAAGGAGTATGCACGTGGATGCTGATGCATTGTGTTAGCCTCGTCAGAAGTGGGGAGAGGTGCTGGCGGAGATCAACGAAAATTCTCCTGGACAAATTAAATTGAGTGATGAGCCAGCAAAGAGGTCTGTGTGGTCCTTAAAAAGCCGTTTTGCGCTCAAAGCAGCGCGCGCCAATCTTCAAGCGAGTCAAGGTCAGCAATTGTCTGAATCGTTGCAGTTAATCTTTAAACGCGCCTTTTATATGTTGCTGACGTGGACTTAATATAACCCCTTTTACACGATTTAACACAGTTCTCTGGGGTCTTAATGAAATGTCTGTGACATGCTTTGGTCAAAATAGCTCGAGGATCAAGCGTCACAGCACCTTTCTCACCCTGTCAAAACAGCCCTGCTCGAAACGGCCGAGTTGAGTCCAGCTCCTTTAAATGATAATGAGCCGCCACACACCCCATCCCCTATCCACAGGCTGTGTTGACGGGTCCGGCTTCACGCTACCGTTGAAACTGTTGAACCTGAACCCTAGGAGAAACACGGCTGCTGAAGACACAGCAGTGCAACTCTATATGTCTGAACCAGGACCAGACCCTGAGTTTGCTCCGAGGTCAGCTCTGCCCATTCTAGTAGCTACACATGTCCTGACATACATAACCACACGGACGTAAAACACACTTTCCCCTAGCACAACATGCTAATGTTGCTAACTCTAGATTAACTCTGATTCTTTTGCTCCCTACACAGCTGTAGATAACTTTAACTTTTACTTTCATGTTTTTTATGTGTTGATAATATTAAGTTAACCTTAGTTACAGTCATTCAACAGGCAAACCAATAGCAGGCAATGTTATTGTAGATCCTGCAACACCTGTAATGTTAACTTTATAGAAAATTCCGTTAGGTCCAAGTCATTATTTTTAGCTGATACTAAACTGAAACATAGAAATCATATCAAATAATTATGTTTAAATAGCTTCATTTTCAATGTCTGCACTGAAAAGTTTATTTAAACTTCCGTATCACGTGTCTGCACCTTTGCGTGAATAATATAATCTGCCAATTATGCTAAATAATAGGAATTAAATTTGCATTACTACCAGGGGTTCCTGCATAGGTATGGTCAGAACACAAAGGCACATAATCACAGAAATGATAAATCACATGATAAATCACATGTGTAGGAATATTGAGTAAGCAGATCTTTGCCGCACAAACCTATATGCATAGTTGATAAACGAGACTCCTGAACTTTTTAGGAAAGAGGCATGTCAAATGATATTGTAGGTTTGATCCCAGAACTCATGGGTTAAGTGCTGTTGACCTGGCCATCCCACTAGTTTCTGACTTGGAAAATTAGCACGCTTTTGAAAAGGTTTTCTTGTGTCCCTGTGCACATATGATGGATTGCAGCCATTGTGTTGCAATGAGTTTTCATTGGAACACCACAATCAAAGAACCATGCGGTTAACTAACAGCTCACTATGTTCATGCTGTGTAACCTTACTTTGGTACGCTCATTCAAGATGTACTGCAAAGATGTTTGCTGAAGGAAACAAATGAAAATGAACATTTTTGAGGGAACCAAAATGCTTAATACAGAGCAAAATAAATTAGAAGTGTCGGAATAATCCATTTCAAATGACTGTTCAGTTATTTGAATCCTCATTTACGTCCCTGGTCCTAACCACTGAATATTATTGTTGGAGATGTCCATCCAGGCCATTGTTCCAGGCAGTATATTTTGTTCCACATGACTACCCGTGTGCAGTCACTCACACTCACTCGCTCTTTCTTTCACCATCTTTCTCATATAGTCAAGCACATTCAAACACACTCAATGTTTTTTTGGCAAGATAAAAATGACAACTTTAATTGGCAATTAGGGGCACAGGTCTTTTGGTGTCTGGCTTTGGAGCTGCTAAACAAGAGGCTATGAAGATGTATGGTTTGCAATGCAGGGTCAAATACTGCTGTATGCTTTTTAGCTTAGACCTTTGTGTAGGCACCTTTCTGTAACAAGCTAAAGATTTTTTTAAATGCCATTGCAAGTTTTGTAGTATGTGCAAAATATGGGGTTGGACTTGGCTGGTGGGAATGCGTTCAAATTATGCATCTGAAATGTTTCCTGTAATATGAGTTTATCAGTTTTGCTGCCTTTTGTAGCTCTGCCATGCACTGGATTGCAGCAGTGAACTTACAGTAGGAAAACCTTCCCCAAAGTAGGAGGCTAGAAGGCTCCTGCTGGAGTTGTGCCAGTTCAGGTGGTATCAATGTCTGGGGGTGGAGGCTACAAATATATGTTTTTTCAGGGCTTGTGCCAGAAGCTTCTAGGCTTGTCAGCGTCTTGGAGGAACATACAGTTGAAAGCATGGCAGTGGTCCTCTAGCAAATTGAAAAGACAGCTTTACTGAAGAGGAATGTTTCTGAACACGCCTGTGACAGTTTAGCATTGCCACAGGGGGTAGCGCCAAACAGAGGAGGTTGAAACGCAAGAAAACAAGAGCGAAGTCTTGTTTGTCAGCCGTCGGATATTCTCAGCTGGCTTGGTTTCCTTGCTGCTTCCTTTTTGCCTGCGCCTGGCAAATGGTCAGTGCGGCCTGTAAATGCTGCGCGGGCTCACATGCACACGCATGCCTGTTGTGCTCATGTTCTGCTCGTGTGCACAGTATCAGGTGGGGTCTACACTGTGCGGGAAGCATGCGTGTCTTTTGGGGGGGACAGAGACAGTGTCTTGTTTTTTTCTTTCGAGGAAAAGGGGGCGTGGCACAAAATAGTGTTTTGTAATCGTCAACATTGACGTTTTTAATATTCATAGCACAGAAGGCTGAGATATGCAAATGGAACTGCTTCTGTTGTGTGCTGCGAGCAGCCGGATAGAACTTGCACGTTTCAGAGAAGAGTTGAGTGGGTGGTCTGACGAACCACAGCATTCACACGATCCAACAAATGGAATTGATTATGGTTAAAGAGTGCAGACCACTCTTTAAATGCATCACATCAAGGCTTCACCGATGAACTGCAACACATTTCACGACATAACGCAGTCACAGTGTGTAGCTGTAGTAGCACAGTGTAATCGTTCTGTCCATATCATGCAGCCTTAGCCTTTGAAGCATTGTTCTTGCCTCACCACCAGGTTCCCTTGCGTTTTAATGTTATAACTACAGAGGCGGAGGGCAGAAATGTAGCACTGTGATGTCTGTGGTCGTATGTGGGTGTATGTGGCACCATGTAGGTGTATCTGTGTGTGATCATGTGGTTCTCTCAGGTTGTATGTGCACGTGAGTGCAGCTGTTTTAGTCTTTACCTTCTTCAGAGGTGGACCTGGCCTTGTATATAACAGTGAGAGGAGGAGCAGCATGATAGGGAGTATAGGAGACCACACACACACACACACACACACACATACACAAGTACATACATGCACACACACACACACACACACACACACATACACAAGCACATACATGCACACACAAATACACAAACATGCACACACAAATACACACACAAACACACACACACACACATGCAAATATGCCATGGTAGAATTTCGCTTGGTGCACAAAAAAGTGTGCACGCAGATACACATGCACACATTATCCAGACTTACAAACACATATCCACCACCAGTCACACACACACACCTCTTGGACAAACACAGACACATGGACACCGTCACACGCACTCATACACATCCACACATCCAGTGCTTGTGATAGAGGAGATCAGCAAGCAAGTCTTCAGTGTCTAGGGCTCTGTCCTGGTTTACCCTCAGCGTGGTAGCTGGTTGTGCGTTCTGTCTTTCTGTGGTCTGCTCGGTAACAGGTCAGATGGAGCAGTGAGCAGAGGGACCGGCACAGCCCAGCGCAAACATGTGCCCCATCCAAAGAAAAGAGCCTCCATGTTTTGGAAGCACTGGAGTGTCCATGTGGAAAAGCAATAAAGAACACTGAGGGTAGAGAGCGGCAATGATGAGATATTTAATGGTTTACGCAGACACAAATACACACACACACACGGGCACACACACACACACACGGGCACACACAAGCGTTTCATATCTTTGTGCAAACCTTATTTTGCTTACTCAACCACACATTACACACAAGTAATCACATACATGTGCAAACCCCATTTTGCTTATTCAACCACACACACAGACACACACACACACACTTTGCATATATATGACCACACTCTGGACTCTGCACTGAGAGTCAGTTAACTTTCTTATAAGTCCCCGTTGCCCTGTTAAAGTTTTATATCTAAGGACTCCTCAGTGGCAGGACCTATACTTAGTCTGTGTTGATGTGCCAGGGAACAGATGCTACTATCTGGTGTCAGTGCTTATCAATCTTAAAACATTAGAATACATACATTCAAATATTCTAATAAGCCATTAGTGTCTCATGAGCACTTGTTATGCATGCAAGCATCTGTACCCCTGTATCTGTACCCTGCATATGTACCCCTGTATCTGTACCCTGTATCTGTACCCTGCATCTGTACCCCTGTATCTGTATCCTGCATATGTACCCTGTACCTGTACCCTGTATCTGTACCCTGCATCTGTACCCCTGTATCTGTATCCTGCATTTGTACCCTGCATCTGTACCCTGTATCTGTCCTCTGTATCTGTGCCTCTGTATTTGTACCCTGTATTCTCAGCCCCTTTATTTTTCTTTGCCCAAGGGGCTTTAGTAAATGAAGGAGGTCCACTGTGCATCCCTTACTCTGTTGACATATGGTAACAATTTCCCCAGGTTACTTTAAGCCTATGCACACACACACACACACACACACACACAGACAACACACATGATTTGTATGTGTGTTTGGATGTTTGTCTTTGGTCTGTGTGTGAAAAACGCATACATAAATATCCATAAACACCACTATGCTATTTAGGTAGACTACAAACTCCAGTGCCGTTAATACCAAAGTGAGTTTTATTTGTCTGTCTTGGGAGTTCTCTATTTTTCCTTCAGCCTGTCAGGAAGAAAGAGAGGGAAGAAAGAGAGGGAAGAAAGAGACGGCTACATGGTGGGCCACTCCATTTTCCCCTCTTTTCCTGTTCACATCGATCACCTAGAGGGATAACACTGGAAAGCTTTGCTTATCTGGGCCTAATAGCCGATTACAGGCCTGGCGATTATGGATGCACAAGCAGCAACGACCACGGTGACCATGACGTTTTTCTCTGGTTGTCATGGTGCTATTGAAAGCTAGGAGCTAGCTAACTGAAAACAAGGCTGTGTGTTCTGTAACTGTTCTGTAACTGTCTGTGCGACCTGTGCCCCTCCTTAATAAGCTCCCATTCATCCAGCTGACAGCATAATGGACATATCAACCTCAACCTGAAAAGTGTGATTGACCTTTGCCCTGAAGTCGGAGGTCATGCCAGGCTCTAAATGTCTCTCTGTGTAGGAGAGCTGTGTGTGTTTGTCTGGGCGTGCTAGTGTGTGTTAGGGCGATGAGGGGTGGAAGTCCTTAGTTTAGATCGATGGCTCCCTCGATGCAGCTCTTAGCAATTGGAAGAGGAAGCCACATTCGCTTTTGTCAACTCCACGACTCCGCCAGTGTTGATCTTAGCCAATGACAGGTCATTTTTTCTTAACCTTCCTGACCTCGGGTCAAAGTACAAACAACTGGCTACTGCTGATTGCGTGAGCATGGGTATGAAAGAGTGTCTGCAGGTATGTGTTTCTGTTTGTCCTATGTGATATGTTTGCCATTACTAAATCTTCTACAATATCCATCCTTTTGTCTTCAAAGCTCTGTGGTGTTCTATAAATGATCTCTAAGGGAGGCACCCCAGAGGTCTGATTCTGAGACATTAACATGGCTGTGAGTCTCCCATAGCAACAACCCATCATCATCCATCACCTGTTGTATAAATATCGTGGCCACGGAGACACCCATTGCAGGCTGTATATTTTCTTAGGACCCCTGGGTTTCAATCGTTGGACTTCATCCATATATACAGAACATTTGTCCATGTGTTTATTAGATGATAATTTCTATGTGTGTGAGAGAATGCGTTAGCCTGTCCATCTCCCTAGATATTATCTCGTCCTGTGTGTGTGTGTGTGTGTGTGTGGGGGGGGGGGATGCATGTTTGCATAATTATGTAGAATCTACAGTATTTGTGCATGTGTCTCTTATCTGTGACTAATCCTCTCTCTACTTACTGTGTGAGGATGGAAACGCTCGAGTCGTAAACTTTCAGGATGGGCTGAAGGCCGAGAGCTGGATATGGGTGGGGAGGTGAGCGCTCGCGCAGGAAAAGCAATCGAGCTGCGATGGTCTCGCGGCGATCCGTAGCGTACCCCGAGGTGGCGCTCTGCGCTAAGTTATAATGATGATTAATGGCCAATAGGATGCTCCGAGCCGGACTACATGCATGCAACGGTGGAAAATATGGCTGAGGCAGTGAGGCTGTGTGCTCCGAACGCCTCCCGCTGGAACGGTGGAAGCCCTGCGATCGCAGCGCAATGCATAAAGTTTTCTTTGGACCACGTGCGTTCATTGCGGCTGCACGCTAGGCACTGTTGGGCCGGTCTGGTTAACGGCGTGCATTGCAGCAAACAAGCATCTGGAACAGCCTGTTTAAAAGCGTCTGTATAAAATGGCAGCAGGTGTGATTTGAATGGTTGGGTTGTTTTTGAATGTGTGAATAGTGGAAAGTGTACTTCTGAATGCGTGTGGCATAACTGTGTTCTCTTAGTGTACACAGAGATCTGCTCTGCCTGTGTGTGGGTGTGAGTGAGGCAGAATGTGGGGAGTTTGCCCATCTAGATGCATTCGTGAGGTACATAGCTGTGATAGACACCTGAGGTGCTTGGAACTGATTGCATCTTTGAAAAGCCAGTGTGACAAAGCCATTTCATGGCATAAGTGCAGATTTAAATATACAATATACAGTATGGGCCTACACTATATACATAATAATGCACACTCATATACATATCATGCACACTGTAGACTATACAATACACACTATAACTTTACTATAATAGCACAGATGTCCTATGTAATATACATAAATCCTGATAAGAGATGAGTGGGGTGTATTTCAGTAGGGAGTGTATAGTATGTGCTGACCTATTCAGCATTACATTACTGTACATACTGCTGTACATGGCAGTAGTGATAAAGGGTAGAGTTACTAGGCATAATATTAGATATCCATGTGAGTTATACTCCCTGTACTAAATTTCTTTCCTTTTGTTGCTTATCTTTAGTCAAATGCTTGAACTGAGCAAGTACATTTCTCTGACGCCACACAAAAACCTCAAGAAATGCACACACGCATGCACACACATTTCTGCAAATCTTGAAAAAAATTATATCGTCTCATTCTTTCCTCTCAAAGCGCTGTTCACCCTCATTCTGCTACAGAGCAGTGACTTTAACCTGCCCCCCGAGGGTCTCGCGGATGAGGGGGTTTTGACGTGAAACCTGTGGTAGGAAATCGCCACTAATGCAAAAGAAGGCAGAAGGAGCAAAAAGAAAACTACTTTTTCTACGCACCACAGACGTGATGGATGGCCTGGTTTCCCCTGTCCGCTGTCCATCGCCGAGACGCCTGTAGAAGGTCGTGCTTCTCATTCCACAATAATACAGCAAGTGCCCCACTCTGTACTCACCTACAACAATTACTTATGCTACATTAACAAAAGCTTGCCCTCGGGTGACCAGCTAGTCTGGCAATTCTGGCCGATATCCACGCGCATTTGGCCTGAGTATAAAGACACTCTGTGTCCACACGACACCTGACTTTTACAGATTATGTCCAGCGACGCCCGTTTTCTTTATTTTCCCAAGCACTTTTTTTTGCATTTTTATAGTCCCCCTAAATTCTGGAGTCAATATTTCACTTGTAATATCATACAAAAGGTTACATTTTTATACTTAATTTGTCTGAGTGCCTGGTCAGGTCTTTGGAAGCCGATGGTGCTACTGATGAAGAGCAGACAGACACTGGAGTCAGGCTATGAGACCACTTCAAACAGAGCCGAGAGATCTTTTTGAGCAATGACCTCCTCGTCGAACCACATCTGAGGCAGTTCAGGGCTATTGCTGCCCTTGTTGCGACATCTCAGCTGAGAGAATGTTACTAATTGCTACATAAACAGCAGTAATAGCGATACTCTGCTGCAACATGAAGAGTGATTCATTTAGCAGCAAATGTGTTCAAATAACTGTGTTTTAATGAGTGCTACATGCCACTCTGCTGTTAAAGATGTGGAGGCAGTTCAGGGCAGAATGTCTAAAAGTTGGTTCGAGCGGAGATCCATAAGAGTGCACGTATCCACTAAGTTTTATAAATGACACTTCAGTTTTCTTGTCTTCATTGGGATGGAGCTGATGCATACCGCTGGGCCCGAGACCCTAGACTCTTTTCTGTGGTTTTGTGGTGTACCTTTGCCATTAGTTCTATTTATCTGCTGGCTGAGACCACAGTGCTCAAGAATCTACAAAGATGCTGTGTGTGTGTGTGTGTGTAGGAGCGAGAGTTTTGCTTTGGTGTTCTGTGGATATAAAACTGTTGGTGAGCTCTAGAGAATGATAAAGAATTGAAATTAGCCTTAATTTTTCTTTGTATGTCTGCCTGTTGTCTTTCGGTTTTGCATACTTTCTTTTCCTATTTATGCTGCCCAAAGGCCAAAATGAAAGTTGGCTGTCAAGAGCAGCCTGAGCATAAGGATGTCAGGGATGGAGAGAGAGGAAGGAAGAAGAGTGTGTAAGAAAAACACTTAATGTCCTGGCCAAGAATTAATAGTTCTGCAACCACAAGATCTTGAAAATGTATCAAGGACTTTTTTAAATGATGTGGTGCTGAGTGAAAAGCAGGAGAGGCCATTGCGATGTAGATTTTTAATGCATGTGTGTTCACGTGTGTGTGTGTGTGTGTGTGCTTGTGTGTGTGTGTGTGTGTGTGTGTGTGTTGTGTGTGTGTGTGTGTGTGTGTGTGTGTGTTTGTATGTGTGTGTGTGCTTGTGTGTGTGTGCTTGTGTGTATGTGTGTGTGTGTGTGTGCGTGTGTGTGTGTGTGTGTGTGTGTGTGTGTGTGTGTGTGTGTGCTTGTGTGTGTGTGTGTGTGTGTGTGTGTGTGTGTGTGTGTGTGTGTGTGTGTGTGTGTGTGTGTGTGTGTGTGTGTGTGTGTGTGTGTGTGTGTGTGTGTGTGTGTGTGCTTGTGTGTGTGTGTGTGCGTGTGTGTGTGTGCTTGTGTGTATGTGCTTGTGTGTGTGTATGCGTGTGTGTGTGTTCATGTGTGTGTGTGTGCTTCTGAGTGTGTGTGTGTGTGTGTGTGTGTGTGTGTGTGTGTGAATTCTCTGAGGCATGCCTTGCTGCAATCGTCCTTGGCTGGACTTTCCTTTGTCAACAGTGGGGTTAATGCACATACACATGCATGCATGCCAACACGTGTGCACTCAAAGACACACACACACACACCAAATTCATATGTACACAGCTGATAGGTCATCAGCTAAATTGAAAAAAAGGAACCAATACATCAAGGTGAATGAGTCCCTCGTTACTGTGGTGACGGCTGACTTTCTGTCTTGCCTATTGTTTTAAATTAGTTTGCCGTGTAGAATGTGGGACTGCTACCAACAATAACCTCATGGTAGTTTTACTGTCTCTGTGTCCCCCCATGATGCAGTTGGGCTCTGAAACAGTTCAAGGCAGCATGTGTAAGAGCTTGGCGACCCGACACCCGCTTCAGAGATGCCTTCAAAATGCCACAACTTATAGAATGCACATTATGCACCAATACTGAGACAGGCACGCACACTGTCACAGGAACCCGCATGCACACCATCAATGCCATATGTCAGCACTTCATGATAAACATGCAGATTAACTCATACAGACACTCACTCTCATCCTCGCATAAATACATGTGCAGACACCCTAATGTACCATGATCTCATTATGATATAATGTGGTGATGGGACTGTAAATTGTCCTTGTGCTGCATCGAGATATGAACTGCCTGCCCTGCACTGTTGATACTGACCTGCGGGAGAGATTATCCCTGTTTATCCAGATCAAACACACTCTGCAGACTGCATCATCTCACTCGCCAGCTCCTTCATGGGAGCACATTAGCTCATATGCTGTATATGTATGTTTGCATGTCCAAATGAGAAGAGTGTATTTCTTGTTGATGTGAGAAATATAATACACTGGTATGTAGGTATTTTAATGGAAAACTAGAAGCTGTTATTTGAGTTTGCTGCCATTTTTCTATGCAGTCTGATGTCATTATGAATTTCATAAAACACCTTAGAATATAAGGTAACACTACTGACAGGCACTGTTTAGAAGGCCACATGTCTCTTATGCAAGCCCTTCATTTACATTTACATTTACATTTACGGCATTTAGCAGACGCCCTTATCCAGAGCGACTTACAAAAAGTGCTTCATTGTTTTACTCAGAACAAAATCTCTAGCTAGTTAGTTTAGGCTAAAATCAGGAAGAAACTTTAAGCAAAGATATTATTAGATACAGTCAGTATGGATGCCTAGATATACTCAAATATATACTGAAAAAAACCCTACTTAAAAGATAAAAGCAAGAAAAGTCATTACAGTCACAAATATTTAATAAATGCTAGTGTAGTAAAATTTAATTTAAGTCCTCTTGAAACAGATGTGTCTTCATTCTTCGCTTAAAAACAGCAAGAGACTCTGCCATTCCATTCCACCACTGAGGTGCCAGAACTGAAAAAAGTCTGGATGCATGTTTTACATTTACATTTACGGCATTTAGCAGACGCCCTTATCCAGAGCGACTTACAAAAAGTGCTTGTTTTCCGCGTGTTCTGAGAGATGGTGGGTCAAGCCGAGCTGTGCTTGAAGCTCGAAGAGCTCTGGGTACAGATCGGGATTTGACCATTGCCACCATGTATGGAGGTGCTGGTCCATTCTTAGCCTTGTAGGCCAGCATCAGGGTTTTATATCTGATGCGGGCAGCTACAGGAAGCCAGTGAAGAGAGCGCAGCAGAGGAGTAACATGGCTGAACTTAGGAACATTGAAGACAAGTCGAGCCGCTGACAAGTCGAGCCGCCGACACCTTACATAATACGTTGACATTTATAAATGTTTATTCCAACTACTTGGATGTCAAGTTGACATAACATCTAGGCTATGACATTATGAGGCATCATAACACTGGGTTGGGAGGAATTCTATCACAGGTTATGACAACTGACTTTGCAGCTCAGCATTTTGTATGATATCTCAGGGTGTTAAGACACCATGAGATGCTAAATGAAGCTGTTGTAGTGTCTCCTGTACTGTCAAACACAATGACCTGAGAAACAGGACAGAGGTCCTTCATAAGAAGTGCAAGCAAAGTGTTTCTGAATTTAAATATATATATATATATATATATATATATACACAGTATATATATATATATATATATATATATATATATATATATATATATATATATATATATATATATATATATAATCATCATCACAATCCTTGAAAAAGCCCTGAAAGTCCCTGTAAATGCATTTTACTGATCTATTTCGCTGATGGTCCTGGGATTGGAGATAAAGTATTAAAGTATTGGTCATTCATTATCGTACTCATATAAGTGACTTCCAGTGAAAGGCTATGGGTCTGTGAACCTTTTGTTAAAGGTTTTCCATTTCTAGTTTTAACACAGAAAAACAGCCCCTTATAGGCCCATGTATATTTTAGTTTGATTCATGCACTGAATCAGGAATAGATGAAACAAAAAACTGCTCATGCTAGTTGTGTGCAGTTGAACAGATTTCTAGGCCCACCCACATTTCCTGTCAAAATACTGAACCATATGTTTGTTTTGTAGACATAAACGACGTAATGAAGATTTGGGATAAATTTTTGTTTCTGCGTTCTTGTGCATGACCAAAAGAAGAGAAAACTGTTTCCCGTTTCTTTAATTTAGCGCATCAAACGTCTCGAATGAAGCAGGACTGATAAGGGCTCTTCTGTCAGGATCACGTCCAGAACAGCTTCATGTGCGCTCTCAGCACATGCTCATCAGATCCAATATAATCCCTGCTTTGTTCGGCAAGCATCACATTTTTTAGCTGAATGGTACAAATGACACAGTGCTTGACAAAACACGTTTTTCTGTTTCTGTTTCAATTTTTGGTCATTGGTGGTATTTACAAGATGCTCATTTCTGGAGCCACTTACAAAATTGATTTGTCATTTGGTCATAGAATGAATCCTAACCTGTATAATAGACTAAGTCCAAGATACCACTGAACTAGGATACTGCTAGATACAGGGGTCAATGCTGATACTTAGGATTATGCAATATTGCCATATGTATAGGATTAGGGGTCATTAAAATACTCCACAAATAGACGAATCTTCAGTCTGTGTTTGAAGACGGCAAGGGACTCTGCTTCAGACAGCCTGTGGACGTTTGTTCCACCATCTGGGAACCAGGACAGAGAAGAGTCTTGATGCTTGTCTTCCATGAGACTTGAAGGATGGCATCTCAAGCCAAGCCATAATTGAGTTTTGAAGTACTGGAGGTACAGATCGGACCTTTGATCAAATGAGAAAGGGCTGGTCCATTCTAGGGCTGTTCCATTCTAGGGCTGTTCCTTTCTAGGGCTGTTCCATTCTAGGGCTGTTCCTTTCTAGGCTTTGAAGGTGTTCATCAGGATTCGAAATCTGATGCAAGCGGCTACCAGACCAGAGAGAGCAGGAGAGAACTGAGAGGAGGGTTGTAGAGGATGCATCCTAATGTCACTAAAAATCTGTATCACTCAGCATAGCTGTTATGTCAACTTGACATCAGACTTTACAAAGGCAGCTTTGATGTCTGGTGATTGTTAGACCTAACAATCGTTAAAACGATTAGACCTATGTAGGTGCCATGTAGACTTTTAAACAGAGCCCTTCAGTAAAGTTTTATCGTATATAATAAGTGCAGGTGTAGTATTTTATATTTCAAATCTCTCTTCACACTGTTCCCTAATTATGCAGTTTTTCTGCTACGTAACCCATAATGTCTTGTGACACAGAACTTTTTACTGAGGAAATAATATAACATAGACTTAGGGCAAAGGCTGGAGGGATTTGACAATGTATGTATTTGAGTTATGAGTTATGTATTCTAGAATGTTCTGAGAGCACGTTTCCACAAAAGAAAAATTGGGGTGTGGCAGAGCTTTCAAAAGCTAATTTTGCAGGCATTTGAGAGAATCTTACCATGAGTCACATGTTCTCATAAATCCTTCCACATAAAAGCCAAGTGATGAGGACAATGCATAAACTAAAACGTTTCTGATAAACGTTTTCCTCCCAGTTCACTGATGTCTTCTTGGAATGCACATGAGCTATTCATGCACTGATTACTCTTGATATCCGTGTAATACATACATTGTTTTGCCTGTCACTGAGTGAATAGCCAGAACAGTGCACGCTTGTTGGAAAAAGATACCGCCACATACTGCAAATGCTTTTTAAACAACATTCTTAACTAATATTTTCCAATTTCGTGTTTGCTAATGTTTGCAAATGAAGATCACTTATGTATATAAGTCTCAAACGTAAGCACCCTTACATGAACCTCGTGTCACGGCTCTCCGGTTCTCCCATTCCTGATGAACTTTCACCAAAGCATCTGGTTGAATGCTAGCGCAAGCAGCAATAATTCTGTCTTTAAGGTGAAAACCACACTGTATCTTCAGAAATTTCATTTTTTTACGGCTGTTTCCTTACTTTTGAGACACCTTGTATATACGTAAAAAACATATAGAAGTGTCCAAAAGTTTTAGGACTGCTACGTTTGCTAAAACAAATAATCGTTTTAATTGGTCTTCAATAGACTACAAAATCACTGTGGAACTGAGTGACTCGGATATGGCCCGTATTTCCTAAAACGTACAAAGTGTGTCGATCTCGGTTCCACCAGTGAAAATAACGGCTGAGAAGGCTCTGGTAAAGGACTGATACTAATGAGCCATTACTTGGAAGTTGATATTAAATGAAAATCTGCAGAGCATTCTTTAAGTGGAGAGTGACGTCTGCTGCCTTGCGCTAACAAGTGAGAGGAACCAAAATTAAATGTGTCCTCTGTAAAAGTGCTCTGTCTGCCTTGGCCCCATACACTCTGCATGTGTTTTATAAAGAGGCCCACGTGGGGCGTACTTTAAGAGCTTAACGAATTAGACTGGGCAGACAGGAGCGATTTCCTGCTGAACACAGGACAAATTCCTTGTAAATGACAGCGTGCCAGCTAACTATGGATTACAAGTGTCGCTGCAAACAGTGTGTGCTAGCAGAGATGGAGAAATAGGGAGAGAAAGAGAGAGAGAGAGAGAGAGAGAGAGAGAGAGGAAGGGAGAGAGATAGAGTGAGAGAAAGGGAGGGAGATAGAGAGAGAGGGAGAGAGAGAGAGTGACTGTGATTAGGATCATTAGGTTGGGCCCTTGCCAGTAGAGCAATATGAGATGAATACTTTCCCATCTTAGGCTGAGTAGGTCTTTGCTCTCCAGTAATACTACTGTAATGGGCTTTACCTCAGCAAGCACATGTACTCTGATTCGTTCAGGTTCTCTCTCTTTCCATTTCTTTCTCTTTTCACTCTCTCTTTCTGACTGTCTCTCTTTCTCTATCTCTCTCTTTCCCTCTCTCTCCATATGGAGGGCACAGTGATATGCCTTAATGTAATAGCACAAATGAAGGTTAGCATTCTTTTGTGAAGCCAATGGGATGTGCTAAGAACAGCTAACTGAACTGAAATTGAACCATTCATCGTTTTACTGTTTTTACGTTTGCTTAGACATGTGAGTAATAATCTGCAGCCTGCACCACGTCACTCTTATTCCTCGTTCCCCAAGCTGCTACAAAATTTGCAAAGCTCTCAGATTTCCACTTTGTTGCCTTTCACATTACTCTGGACAATAAAATATCTGTTCTGTGATGGGTATATGTGGTGCAGGAGTATCGAATACATGTGTGTGTCCCCTAGCCTCATCTAAGGCTTCTGATAACAAGCTCACCAACACCTCAGGAATTCATATGGGTTTACTTGCATTGCTTGCCAAGCCTAGAACTGTGGAGAACAAAATCTGGAAATTCAATCAAGCCTTGGTAACTCTTGTAGCAGCATAGAGACTGAGGTGTATGCGTGTGAGTGTATGTGAGAAACAACCAGTGATAGACTGTGGGACCAGGTCTTTGCCTTCTTTCTGTACAGTACCTTTAGCCACAGTGGGTGGGCTTGGCTATGTATGAGCCAAACCTGTATCTGTGTCTGCATGTGTTATGTAATTCTGTAGTACACTTGTGGCTTTAAACGGTAAATCCTTTGCTGACAGGATGGCATTACTTCAATGTTTACGCGTTAACATTAGTGCTTTTTTTTGTCAGTCAGTTAAAATGTAAATGTAAATATGTCCTTCAGGTCGATGCTCTGCGCCTGCGCCTGGAGGAGAAGGAGACCTTCCTGAACAAGAAGATCAAGCAACTGCAGGACCTGGCCGACGAGAAGAGCACGATGAGCGGCGAGATCCACGACCTGAAGGACATGCTGGACGTCAAAGAGTGTAAGATCAGTGTCCTGCAAAAGAAGGTTAGTGTAGCGCCGGTGGAAATGACTGAAAAGTCCCATTTGTCCTTCCAGTCACGATGGCCATGGTGCTGTTGGTGACTCTGGGTGTGGTGATGACAGCGGGAAACGGAGTTTGTGGTGATGGAGAACCAAGGTGACTGCGCTGATGACATTGTTGGAGCCAGCAGTAATGGTGTTGATTTTGATAGACTTGATGGCCATTGCAATATAGCTTACGCAGGCCGTGATGGCAGTGATGACAACATGATGGCCTTAATAATGTCTGCATCAACGATGGCACCGGCACTGGAAATGCTACTATTATGAGGTCATGCTGTGCGGGCCAGCACCAATTACATTGTAATGTAATTTCTTTAAAAACAAAACACCTCACTGAACTATAAAAGATGCCCAGCAGAACTATATTCTCTGATTACATAAACTTTCTCTTTCCATAATTGCACCGGCGGGTTGTTTTTGCGTCGGTTTTGGCCGCACCCTGCCTCCTTCTGAAGCCGTGTTCCTGGCTTGGATCGTCCCAGGCTGTTGTGGGCTTGCGTATGGTCTGGGCCCTCCCGAGTCTCGATTGCTTTTGGCACGTGCGTCCCTGTTCCCGAGTTTGACCCAGGCCGCCACTCACATCGGGCCCGTTAGTGTTTGCTTTGGGTTCTGTGTGCTCATTAACTGTCCTGGGTTTTGGCCTGGGCAGTCCATGGCCTCAGTTACCCTGTCCTCTGGTCTGGGCCGCACAAGATTTGGACCTGCTTGCCATTGGCTCGGTCTGGCTGTAAATTACACTAGGCTCGGATTGCGCTTTGACCTGGTAGAGTCTACTGAGGTTTAAGACTTGAAGACATGTCTTTTTCAATTAGCTTAGTTGTGGCAAACATGCTTTCAACTACGTTGTATGCAGGATTATGTTACGTGGCATTGGGGATATCCTTTGAGACATATGCACATATGGTCAGATGTCAGCCAGTCAAACAGCGTCGAGCCCGAGGGATGTGTGCTCACCTTTAAAAGGCTTAACCTGTGTCTCTGTGATTCAATTAAAGTTTTTGATTAAAAGGTCGAGGGAAAGAGCAAAGTCTAACAGGATTTAATGAAGACAGACATTAACCTCATGTGTCATCCAGCAGTCTGTGTGTTTGGGTGTGTGTTCAGCTTGCTTGAGGTCTCTGCCTCGATCCCTAATGACTTTTATAAGGTTAATGTCACTCAGTGGTGTAGAGCCACCTGCAGGGAGTCACCTCACTGCACAGCCCTGGGCTAGGCACGCCTACCTAACACACACACGCACACCTACCTAACGCACACGCACACACCTACCTAACACACACACACCTACCTACCTAACACACACACACACACCTACCTAACACACACATACACACCTACCTAACACACACACACCTACCTAACACACACACACGCACACCTAACTAACACACACACCTACCTAACACGCACATACACACCTACCTAACACACACATGTAAGTCAAGTCAAATTTATTTATATAGAGCTTTTTACAACACATGTTGTCACAAAGCAGCTTAACAAGCGCATGTGTCCAGGTCCCTAATGAGCAAGCCAGGGGCGACAGTGGCAAGTAAAAACTCCCTAGACGGGATTAGGAAGAAACCTTGGGAGGACCAAGACTCAAACGCGAACCCATCCTGCATTGGGTGGCCCAGCTAGTAGAGGTCCATATTTATAGTTATATTTTTAGACCGAACAGTCACAGTCCCTCCAATGTGGATGTTGGGCCTCAGGTAGGAAGCAGCATCAGCACATCCACTAGCAAGCCAGACCATTTTCTACACACATACACACCTACTTAACACACACATACAAAATAAATTTTGACATTCACACATACAGACCTACCTAACACATTCATACACACATACACACCTACTTAATACACACATACACACACATCTAACACACAGACAGACCTACCTAACACACACATACACACCTACCTAACCAACGCATACATATCTACCTAACACACATATACATTCCTACCAAACACACACATACACACCTACCTAACCCACACATACATGCCTACCTAACACACATACATACCTACCTAACACATACATACTCACCTACCTAATACACATATACACTTACCTAACAAGCGCAAACACAATGACCTAACGCACAAATACATACCTACCTAACTCACGCATACATACCTATCTAACAAAAACATACACACCCACCTAACACACACATGCACACCTACCTAACCCACACACACATACCTACCTAACACACACACATACCTACCTAACACACATACACATCTATCTAACACAAACATACTCACCTACCTAACACACACAACACATACCTACCTGACCCATCACATACACACCTGCCTATCACATACACACCTACCTAATACACACACATACACACCTACCTAACAAACACATACACACCTACCTAACACATACATACTCACCTACCTAACACACACATACATACCTACCTACCTAACACACACACACATACCTACCTAACACACATACACATCTATCTAACACAAACATACTCACCTACCTAACACACACAACACATACCTACCTGACCCATCACATACACACCTGCCTATCACATACACACCTGCCTAACACACACATACATACCTACCTAACTCACACATACATACATACATACACACCTACCTAAGACACATACATACATACACACCTACCTAACACACACATACATACACACCTACCTAACACACATACATACATACACACCTGCCTAACACACACATACACACCTACCTAACACACACACACACACACACACACACATACATACCTACCTAACACACACATACATACACACCTACCTAACACACACACACACACATACATACACACCTACTTAACACACACACATACATACACACCTACCTAACACACACATACACACGTTTCTCAGTCTGCAGCCTTTCACTACTCCTAATCCTGTTTTTTTTCCTTTCCCCCATTTATCTTTCCTCTGGACTCTGGCTCCGTTCTCCTTAATAAATTAACTGAAGACACTTTTTCCTGTCTCAAACTCCCATCATGACTCATTTTCAATTCCATTTGCTCCTACAATGGTGCACTGTTATCCAGACTTTAATAATTATATATCACTTTCAACAATTACATTGCCTGTTTATATCAACTTCATTGTCCTGGGTCAGCAGTCTCTGAAAGAGTGGTTCCATTATGATGACCTTCAAGATTTTTTCATGTGTATAGTCACTTAATTACCTGAATAGCCCCTTGAGCCTTATATGTGCTCATACCAGGGTGCTAACAAGCTCCACTGACTGTGTATTATTTATGAAGTATGAATTGGATGGGACAACTATCATATATCTGATGTTTTTAGTTTAGCATGCTTTTTATTTGAGGTGTTTCTAAAGAAAATTTGAATATTTTGATTGGACACTGAAAGTAATTTGAGGGCACAGCTCTCATAAAAAACATGTCAACATTTAAACACACACCCACATACGCACACACGCACACACATTCTATTTTCCCCTTGGACTGAATTTCCCTCTGCCATGTCCAGCTCTGGGGCTTTTAGTCAGAACCAACTTAGTTTGTCCAGCCATCATCCACACGTGTCAGCTAAAAAGCCACGGCCATCCTGCCCAGTAAACTTCAGCCCAGCTTCCTCTCAGTTCCTCTCTGCAGTGCTCGGCTCTCGCGGCGCAAAACCTCATCCAGCCCTCACGAAGACAGATTAACGTGCACCGCGTGGGAAACGTGTCCTTTCCACCAGTGCGTCAGAGGTGTTCCGCTCTGTCTGTCAGCAGGCAAGTGTTGTCTGGTGCATCCAAAGGATTTGATTGATTCTCCGAGCCTTTGAGTGTCTCATGGGTCTTTAGGCCATAACTTACAGGAGGAGTTGCTGAGGGGCAGGAAGGGCTCTCCTCTGCACCTCCGCATCTCTGTGAATGAGCCTCTCTCAGCTGTGAGGAGCAAGGGAAGGAGGTGCATGGCGGACTGATCCGTGCTTGGAGCAGTGTCTGCTAGTGTGTAGATGAGTCCATTGATATAATTTTTACTGGGTCTACTAGGCATGGGAAGCTCTTCCATTCAGCTCCAATGCTGTGTTTTGTTTCAGTGAATGAGAAAAGCATGAATACGAGGGGCAGCTGATCTGAACAACACCTGTTCCACATCGTCCCCAACAGTTTACAAAGGATTCTCCCAGGGAAAAGCCCGATATGCTCCTCAATGAATTGAAATCACTGACAGTTCACATAAGCTCCTTTCTTTATAAGTCTGTTTTCTTTGGTACCTAGAATGACTGAAAAAAAAGTCCATGAGAAAAAACTAAAAAAACAGCAGGTTTTGTTTATATTATAGTTTTATCTCCAAAACTGCCCTACATCTGCCCATTTCCAAGGCTGAAACCTGCATGCTTTTTATCAACCTGATTGTAAACATTTGAACGCTGTTTTACATAACTCTGATAACATGGACATAATGCGGTGACTCCATAATTGTAATAACACTATGAAACCTTGACTTTGCTTCACTTTATTATAAGACCTTTTTTTAAGAAGGGTTTGGTTATGAATCTGTTGATCATGTTCTCTGTGGTCACTGGAGAAGAAAATGTGGGTGTGTTAAGTGTAGAGTTTGGAATGCTGAATAGCACGTGTGTGTATGTGTGTATTTGCAATGCTAATGACAGTTATGTTGTGCCGCTATGTAGGTAAATGTTTGTCGTTTAAATGTTTAACTAAATGATGCATGAGCCAATAAAAAGAAGGGATGACAATAAGATCCAGTACACATTTAAATGTAGATTTGAAACATTTTGAATTTTTAACATATCTAATACAAGCCAAATATACTATATACATCTGTTGAGTTCACGTATGCATAATCCAAACATTAAATCTTGGTGAAAATACTGGACTAAGTAACTAACGGCATGGAAAATATGAAATACCATCCGGCATTGGAGGTCAAAACCATCAACCACCAAATGGAAAGGGATGAGTAATGAGAGTGAGTGGGTGTAGCTATTGTTTGTCTACGTCCTCCTCCATCTTGCCCAGATTCTCACACACATGGACAAACACAAACAGAGCACAGACCAAAACACTGTCAGCATCGTTGTGGAGTAACAGGAAACAATTCTTGCAGTTCACCCTTACAACAACAGTAAGCAATGTGAAAGGAAAACAAATTTGAAATGAATGATCTAAGAGTCCCAGATCTGTCAGAGAATATGTTTGCTTGATACGACACAGGTTCAATTCTGCCGTTCGGATCCCGCCTGCAGTGCACTGTGCGCAGGCCGTTTCGCAGGATTTCCCACTGCCGTAGAGCCCCCGGACTGTGATCGGTGCTCCGACAGGCATCGGATGTTCCGAGTTAGCAGAGTTTTACAAGTCATGCACACATCGGCCCCATCCGTGCAGTTGCCATTAGTTGGAGGAGCTCCACCTTTGTGAAGGCCTGCATGCTGATAAGGAATGAACACAGGTTCTGTACTCGTCTATGTGTTTTCTAGATTTGTATTTATTCAGTGTCTGGTTGCATACATCAAATAGACATTTCCAGGTCATATGGAGTATAAGATCAGAATCCTTCATGACACATGATATTTAACCCTGCAATTTAAGAATGGCAAAGAACGTTCAGTCAACTCCTCTTATGGGCACTATTGGTGTGGATACACAGACGCTCACAGGCATACACAGACATTCTAAACACACATAAAGGGCTGATGAGATAAGAAAATGATTTGCTACATTGTTGTCACACTGTGTTCAAAGCGTTCCCCTTGCGTGTGTGTGTGTGTGTGCATGCAACCAAAGCCAGGTGTCTCTTTGATCCTGCATTACTGCACTGACTCAGGCTTTTAACAGACATGTAATGAGCCTGTTTTATATGAAGCTCTAATAGTGTCTGATTTACTGCTGGGGGTTGTGTCCTGATCTGTCAGCTTCCTGTCTAGGCACAGGAAGTGTGTATCTCTTGGTTACGTGCCTTTTTGATTACACACGTAGCTGACCACATTAGACTGCAGCAATTTATCTTAATAGCTCTACTGGATTTCTTCAGCATAATAGAATGTTTGTATGAGTGTGTGTGCACAACCATACATTCCTGTTTCCGTGTGGGCAGTATACAACTAATTGTCATCTGATTTACTTACCTGATCTTATTAACTGACCAAGAGCTGCCACAGAGAGCATAATGTAGTATAGCAGAGTTACAGTCACAGTGTGACTTGTACTTGTGACTCTCAGCTGTAGTACTACAACAGCTCTATTGAAGGATCCTCGACCTGCAACCTCATTTTCAATTTACCTCGACTTCTACTTTACTCTCTGAGTCTTTCTCTGTCCTGCTTGACTCTGCCTGTCTGCTGCTTTTGCCTTCTTAACCTTTCTTCCTACCCGAATTCTCTTCTGTAATGTCATCTTCTCTGTCCCGTTTATTCGTCCTCTCTTCTATCGCTGCCTGTCTCCTGATCGCCGCCTGTCTCCTAATCTCCGCCTGTCTCCTGATCGCTGCCTGTCTCCTGATCATCACCTGTCTCTTGATTGCTGCCTGTCTCCTGATCATCGCCTGTCTCCTGATCGCTGCCTGACTCCTGATCGTCGCCTGTCTCCTGATCGCTGCCTGTCTCCTGATCATCGCCTGACTCCTGATTATTGCCTGTCTTCTGATCGCTGCCTGTCTCCTGATCGCTGCCTGTCTCCTGATCATCGCCTGACTCCTGATTATCGCCTGTCTTCTGATTATCGCCTGTCTCCTGATCATCGCCTGACTCCTGATTATCGCCTGTCTCCTGATCATCACCTGTCTCCTGATCGCTGCCTGTCTCCTGATCGCTGCCTGTCTCCTGATCATCGCCTGACTCCTGATTATCGCCTGTCTCCTGATCATCGCCTGTCTCCTGATTGCTGCCAGTTTCTTGATCGCTGCCACGGAGCACGTTGATACGTTGATTCTTTTCAAGCTCACCCCACCAGTAATTACACATGACCAGCACAGCCCACCTCTCCTCTCTTTACATCACCTGCTTGTCATTTGCCATCGTGGACAAAGCAGAGGTGTGTCTGTGGGTGTATGTGCACACTCGTGAGAAGACAAGAAGTTGTGTGATCTCACACTTGTCAGGGTTACCACTGCTCAGTCACCCAGGTCATTTGAATTTATATATTCTTAAACGTTTTGGCTGTTAACATTGCTGAAACTAAAGGGCAAGCCGACTGATCCAGACCCACAGCGTGTTTCTGTGCTGCCAAAACCCAGATAATGGCAAACAGGTGAGGATGATGATGATGATGTTGCCAGTGCAGCTCATGTGCTGAGCTCTTCTTCTCTCTGGAAAGACACGATTGCACTGGGAGTCATTAATGTGTTACATAGAGCTGTAAAAACACCTGATTTCTCAAAAATGTTCCATTTTGCTTGAGAACTATAATAACCCCTACTCACTGAGCCCTCTCTCAGATAAACTGCCACACACAAAGAAGGAAAATAAGACATCTGCGTGCTCTGTAGGGTTGCGCTGCTGAGCAACACTCGGTATGGCAGGGAGCACATTGTCTTAGTCATACTTGGTAGTTACATTGTAATGTTTTAAGCTTTGAGCCTGTCTTGTTAATCAGAGGCTTATTATGTTGTAACAAACTTTTTCAACCACAGAAATATGTTGAGCAGTTTTAGGTTTTAATCACCAGCAGTATTTTTATGAGCCTTTACAGTTGCCACACACACACACGCACACACACACACACACACACACACACACAAACATGCTCACAGGAGATGTGTTTGCATCACATTAGCTATGTGTGGTTGCTGGTTGGTTTCCTTGTAGCTAGCTGTGGCCTACCCTCTAGACAGAGTTGTTTTTGGCTCTGTGGCCAACACACCCTGCTTGCCTCTCGCTTTCTCAGTATATCTACCTCTTTCAGTATTTCTTCTCTGTAAAGTATAAATGTGCATCAACTTTGATGTAATCTTGACATCTATTCATTATTTCACATATTTCCCTCTATTTCTCTGTCTGTGCAAGGATTTTAGCTTTCGTCCTTTTTCTAATCGATAAGCACTGTTAATATACTGCTGCTTCCTACATCCCTCCCTCGTCTTGAATCTAGTGCAGTTTCAAGCAGACTTCTAGCAGTTGATAACCAGACTGATAAGAGATCACTTACAAGTTGCGTTTAACTGCCAACCACCCACTCAATCATAAATGACTTATCAATGATTACCAGATGGCAATTGATCACAGTGCCGAACATGGTCCCCTGGGGGACCTTCCTGATGAAGGACGGTCCCTTTTTCCCATAATGCTTCCCAGATGAGAAGCTCTGGAGCCAGGCATCCCGCAGCCGAGGAGAAGGCCATGTATCGAGGAGACGAGGAAGAATTCAAGGAGGAGATAGAGATGTTCCGTGGGTGTGACGAAGGAATGGATTGATGGAGTATTAGTTCGCTGTCAGCTTGCCATTTGCCTGAGGCGAAGGAGCCCATGGTAGTTTGGAACGATGAGAGGCGGTGATAACCCTTTGATAAAGCCGATTGTGAGCCCCTGCTGTGGGCCACGGGCAGACCCAAGCACAGCTGCAGATATTTCGGCTGGGTGGGCTGGTTCTTTTTTTCCCCTCCTACTTTGTCCTTCCCCCTTTTTTCTTCCCCAGCTTGGATCAAAGCTTTACGAAAATGCTTTGAAAAGGAGAAAAAGAAAAGAATGAAAGAGAAAGAGAGAAAAACAAGTGAAAGTGGCCGATAATTGCACAGGCAATCACGGCAGCATTCCTAGGCCCGAGCAGTAGTGATAGGGACGTGTTTTATGCGGGGGGTGCTGGACTAAAGGAGGTAGCACACATGTTAGCCTTTTACGCTAACCCTTCTCCCCCATGACCATGTTAGCCATCAACAGCTTCCATTCTTGTCAGACTATGGCTTGTTTTCATTTCGTTTCAGTCAGAAATCATACAGAAAAATACAGTGTGGCTAAATGATTCTAATGGATCCATAGATTCCAAATATCTCAAATTAAGGGAGTGCAAGCAATAAATTATAAGCTTCATAATTGCTTGAATAATATACCAATGAACTGTCATCATTAATGAGATTCGAAATTTTCATCTAGGACTCAATAACTGCGCTATGTATGCTTCCTAGTTAAGACAGTTTATGCTTTATTTTATTAGTTTTATTTGTTATCATGTCATTAACATATACTGCAGACACTATATTGTTTCGAAGGTTTTGAGCAAAGAATTTAGCAACCCAAGTCTGGTTCTGCTCTCTATAGCTCTGTTTTTGTTGGTTTCCTTGTTTTGGTAAACAGAACGGGGCAAAATCCTCACTCTAAATTTTCTTCAGTTTGCTTATTTTTTTTTCAACACAGAGAAGGCCTTGTATTTAGACACACACAAACACATTGAGTTCCCTAGCCCACAGGCTAACTGAAACGCTACCAAATGCACGTGAAAATCCGTAACGAATCGCGTCTCCAAGATGTTCCTGTTTTGGACGTCAGATTTCTCCCCACTTTTCTGATCAGTTCCCTTATGTGACTGCCCAGGATGGCAACCAACCAGATGCTATGGCAACTGTGTGTGCGTTTGGTCATTTTATGGTGCAGTGAAGCAAAGAAATGGTTTGGAGAGCGTTTGCATCTACATGTTTACCCATGTGCACACATACACTCTCTCAAACACACACACACACACACTTTGTTTTCATTTTGCAACAGTTGCAATGAAAAGACAAAAAAACAAAAGTGATCTTTTTGGATGACCTTAAAATCTGTCATTTTATTTTGTCTATTGTACAAAAATACCTGTGCAGGCACACAATTCAGTTGGTGGAATGATACTGATTTACTCTAGGTCAAAAATTCTGTACTAAACCAGAATAAAGTTTTACTGCATTTGCTGGAAGTTTCAAGTACTTGTAGTCATTGGCATAAGTGAAACAATGACAGGAAATGTGGGTCCAAGCACCAGGCCAGGCCACTTTGAGTGTACAAATCACAGTGTACAAATCACAGTGATGAGTATGGGAAAGATCACCAAATCATAACAAATCTAAAAGGACTATGGCTGACCCCTTCTCTTGATAAAATGAGAAAGTAATAACTGTTTGGAGGGGAAATATCAAAGACGTCTCCCATGCTGTCTTTCATATACTCTCCTCCTCTATTGGCTGTACTCTATCACCTCTCTACTCGTCCATTTCAGTGGTGGAGGGTTATGCAGTTCATTTCTGAGAAAAATGTGCACCGAGGGCAGTGGAAGAATATTGCTATTGAAGCAATATAAATATGTGCTGCTGCTGGGTTAGAAATGGGAGACCAGTGGTGCTGAGAGAGAGCTGCGCCGTACGGAACTGTATTTGAGTCTCTCTTTTTTGTTGTTTTCTATCTCTTTCCTGATTTCTTTCCTGAAATCCACATGTCCTTTGTGATGTCATCATTATGAGCAGTAATTTTCACTGACAGCACATAATGTGTCCTTGAGTGAGGATGTGAATGATATCACGCTGAGGCAGCTGGGAAGAAGTGGGAGGCGGCTTAAGCCTTTTATCTTTTGACCACCTACCATACTGTCTTAGCCATGTCACCCGCACATACGCAAGGCATGTCTAGTTCCCAGCTTGTCTAATCTGTTTAATCTTTTGATTGCTGTTTGATCAGAGGAATAAATGTTAGAATTCCATTTGTAGTTGCCTAGCCAAGACACAAGAGGGCAAAATCTGACAGCCATACTGACTGAGCTTGTCGGGATTGTGTCTGTGAGTGGATGTGTACATATGTACACATGTTCTTAGACATAGGAAATTGTGTTTGGCATGTGTAGGTCTTTATGTGTGGATCTTTAAAGTTTTTGTCTGTTTTTAGTCCTGTGTAATATATATGCATTTGCAACAATATTCAACACATTCATGGTTCTCTGTGGGTTCTTTTAGCTATTTTTTTTGGTAATGTTCTGGGCAACCCCACTTATAGCCTTTCTACACTCTCCTTGATCCTTGCATATCACCCAATGATCCCCATCGTCTGAGACTCATGGTTTTATCCACCGCCAATTACCAGCTAGATGTGTTCCCATGGCTACTGGCCAGGCTGTCCTGACATACCCCAATGCACAACTGTATATTCAGAGGCGATGACAAACATATGAATAAAAGCACAAAAATGTAAGAGACATTTGAAAATCATTATAAAGAGGCTCGTGCAATCCCACTCACATCCTGGCATGCGTAATGGTTCAAATTCAAAAAGGAAATGCCGAAAAAAGAAGAGAGAGGGAGAATCTAGAAGCAGAATAATTACAGTACATTTCTGATAACCAACCTTGGCTTCAGAGTTGTGGGTTTCATTTGGGGTTCCTTTGGAGAAATTATATTAATCCTGATGGATGTAAAGTACTTTTTGTAGTCGTGTACTGTTGATATAACTCTGTTTGCATTCTGTAAATGAGTGCATTGTCTCGTTTTGGGGTGTTTGTACTGTAGTAATGGGCAAGGCCAATCAGAGAATCCTGTATAACAGCAATGCTGTAAGTCTGGTAAAGGACACTTCAGTGAGGGAAGCAGCTAGCAGTCTGGCCCTGAACAGGCAGAGATGTCCCCATGTTTATGATATACCAGCTCAGTTTACAGTTCAAGCACTCCAACTGTAGGTGGTCCATCTCTGTCTTTGTCTCTTTTCTCTCTTCTTCTTTTCCAGTATGCACTGGCTGGAGCAATATATATATATATATATATATATATATATATATATATATATATATATATATATATATATATATATATATATAGATGATATATATATATCTATCTATCTATCTATCTATCTATCTATCTATCTATCTATCTATATATATATATATATATATATATATATATATATATATATATATAAATCATCTCAATCCTTGAAAAAGCCCTGAAAGTCCCTGTAAATGCGTTTTACTGATAGAATCCACAAGGCCCTCTCTACAGTTTCCGGTCCGATACACACATCCCACGTTATCTAAAAAGTGAGTTCACGTTGCCTTTGAGCGAATGGCATCGGGGGTCAAGTGGGTTTTCTCCCCCCCTTCGCCCGACTGCTCGGAACAGAGGCCGCCCGGCGCACTTAAATATTTCGGCAGTAGCGTTGTTTTCGTTGAGTGCGTCGGCCAAAGAAAACGCAGCAGCAGCAGGAACAGAAGAGTTTATCTGCTGGCCAGAGCACCACGCTAAATTTGCCCTGAAATAAGGCCCTCTGAGGCCCCATGAGAACCACACGCACGCTGAGCAAAGGGCAGCCAAGGAAGATGTTCACTCACATTCTCCACTTCGAGGAACTTCGAGGTCCTGCATGACTTTGTTGGTGCATTCATGTTCTTATGTTTGAGTAGTTATCAGTAGAATTTCACCACCAATGCCCTGGATGCTAAAATGTGTGTGACATAACTTCTTTTAGTTATTTTGAGTTAATCAGGAAAGCCAGACGGTTCGAATCAAATCACGGGGAAGACCTTTGCTTTCTGAACCCGATCCATAAACTTCTAGTTCCCTGTGGCTCACTTGCACTTCAGTCCTGATGAACCAGTGCAGCCCAGTTTGATGCACCAATCTGATACAATTTATTATTTTTTTCAGGGTTATTTCAGAGTGTCTGAGCAGGGACATCACTAAACCTCTGTGATGGTTTGTGGCCCTCTAGACCCACATTTTGACACCCCTATTATAGATATGGAAAACATATATATGTGAATATTATTCAGTTTATTCATCAATTAAGATGAAAATTTCAGCATTCAACAGGATCCTTTTCACCACTGATTATATTATAATGCATCAAGGCAGAAGGGAGCCTACAGGGAGATTAAGTATGGTGTTTGGTGATATCCTGTTCCTGGTTCTTGGACTAATCTACAATATCTGAGAAAAAAATACTTATTAGCTTCATCCAACATTTCAAAGTGATTAGGGCCTACATGTCTTACCATAAGTTCTAACTATGCCTCGGGCAAAAAGTAATCACTATTTGCAGTACTTTGTTGTCTGACTTTTGCAAGGGCTGAACATTGTGTACACACAGCAAGCAATCATTCTGCCCAAAGTCCCCCCTCTCTGCCCACTCGATTTCCCCCTCCTTCTTATTGGTTCTTCGTGGGTCCTCCTGGGACAAAGGCTTTGTATCACTTCATCTTTGCTTTAAACAGTTCTTCACTGGGTGGTGTAATAATGCTGAGGAAGTGTTATCTCTAGTCTCTATGACTTCTTTCCCACTCACTCTGTGCCCTTTCGCTTTGGAGATAAACCCCTTCAGCCATTACCCTCAGCACTTAGCAATTTTGCCTTGGTCATGGAGGCCTAATTTGATTCATTTGCAAAATAGCCATTGCCATTTTTGGTATTATCTGACAATGTACCCATGACTGGAATGTTGTCAGGACCTTCTTTAAAGAGTATGGGAATATGACTGTGTCTGGATTGGAGAAATGTTGTGTTAAATTTGATGGTGGTTTTGAACTTGAGTGTTTTGTTTTATTGAAACACAAAGTAAGAATAATTTCAAGTATGCTTGCCTACCTGATAAGCGTTGTGATAGGTTTTAAAGACTTTGTTGTGCTGCTGTGTTGCATCAGGGTTGTAATCTTGCTTTGCCACCCATATTTCAAAGTTGTCCATGGTGTTTGCTTTCGCCTTCATGGAGAGCTTTGTTAAAGTTCCAACAGTGATAATGGAGCATGAAAGACTAACTTCTGTATTCTCTCTCACCCTTTCTGTTTATATCTCTCAATCTCTTGTTCTCTCTCTGTTTTAGATTGAAAACCTACTGGAGCAAGTGAGGGATAAGGATAAGCAAATGGAGAGTCTGAAGGATAGGGTGACGTCTCTACAAACTGACTCCAGCAACACAGATACAGCCTTTGCCACTCTAGAGGAAGCTCTTGCTGAGAAGGTAGAGAAAAAAAAAAATATATATATATATATATATATATATATATATATATATATATATATATAAACTGTTATATATTTACATATATAAATATAGTATATATTCAGTTGACCTTTCTGATAACATCATGTTACATTTTGCTCTCTTCAGGGTTTTCCAACAGGTGTTTCTGACCTCTCACACTGTAATTTAGTCTCACCTTCATGACAAAACACACAATAACAAATCATATTATCATCACTGTTACTATGACCATAATGTGAGTATCTGCAGTGCATATTATGGACTACCTCCTGTTCACCCTGATATTAGTTTTGATGCAGTGTTCTTAGTCTTGATAAAAAAGATAAACTCTTTCAATTATCTTTCTTATCACCTGAATGAACTACCTTAAGCATTGCAGAGATTAAAAATTATACTAATAAACCCAAGCTGAATAATTGTTTTCAAAGATAGAAGCACTTGCACAATCTTTCTCCCTCTCTCTCTCTCTCTCTCTCTCTCTCTCTCTCTCTCTCTCTCTATATATATATATATATATATATATATATATATATATATATATATATATATAATTATGTATGCAATATAAATAAATAAAAAATATATCATATATGATATTTATTTATAATAATAATTATAATATATATAATATTTATTAATTAATTTATTTATTCTATATATTTATTCACATTGATTAGTTCTATTCTAGTGACACTGCAACATACCTACCAAACTTACTAATATTGACATCACAATGAGTTCATGGCCAGGTATGTCATGATCTATGGGCTTGCTGATTGGTGGTCGTTGGCAGTCGTAAACTTTTGTTTCAGCTACAGCACAGCTGCTTCCCATAACCACCCTGCTTTGCAGTAATTCTGCGGTCTCTCATTGCGGTTGACTTCGCACATCACAAGGCAGAATTTGTGGAAGGTAGAGACAGTCTCTGACTTTGCCTGCTAAAGTTAATTAGATGCAGTATTTATCAAATCAAACACATGATTTTCCTGAAAATCAGATGCACAAGCAAGCTTTTGCAGGGTGGAATACCTGAGTCACATATATGGAATCAATAAGTTCATGTCTTGTTTCATGTCTTGTGTAACATGTAACGGGCATGGGTGTGGGTGTTGGCACAACGGAATGGAAGGTTCTTGCATGTAAGGTGATGTAAGGTGATGTAAGGTTAGGTTTTGTTTTATTCATTGAGATTTAGGACACTGTGTCCAGTCTTTTTTTTGACAAATGTGCCAGTCAAATACTGTATATGGAGTGACTACAAATAGTCCAGTAATCGCTCTGGGTTATGAAATATGTATTTGAAAAACAAAGGGGACTCAGGCTATGGTTGTAACAAACGGATGTTTGTAACAGCATCACTTTACCAAGAAGGGATAACTTAAGAATTATGTGATCAATTTCATGTATGACCACGTCCTTCCTGAACTTGCATCTGAAATTGCATAGCTGTGGAAAGAACTATGCAGATTTCACTGCCAAAACACTGATTTTTAAGCAAGAAAATACATTTTTGACATGTTTAGAATGACATGTTTGACTTAACTAGGATTTTTTTAAATAAATGTCTCAGTTTTGTCATGTGTTGTGTTGGCATTTACAGAGAATATTTACTGGCATTTATTGGGAAGAGATGCCTGTGAATAAGTGTCTCATTGTTTATGAAGAAATCTTAAAAATGAGTCAACTAGCTGTCATTATGGGTATGTATTCAAGTGTTATTGGTAGATGTTGAAGTGCTGGAGTATGCACAAATAAATGTTTTAGATGCAGATTTTTGTGGTATGTCTATTCACAACTTACCCCAGGTTGTGTTCCAACTTAAAGGGTTAGATTGTGTTACAGTTTACCCCAATAGTGGGATGGATTGTGCTCGTTTACCCCTATACTGGGGTCACTTGTTTTACACTTACCCTGGTAGTGGGGTGGATTGTGTTACAGTTTACACCTGCAGTGGGGTAAGTTGTATTACACTTACCCCAGTAGTGAGCTGAGTGGTGTTACAGTTTAAACCGGTAGTGGGTTGGGTGGTGTTACAGTTTACCCTGGTATTTGGGTGAATTGTGTTACACCTACCCCAGTAGTGGGCTGGGAGGTGTTACACCTACCCCAGTAGTGGACTGGGTTGTATTACAGTTTACCCCATTAGTGGGCTTGGTTCTAAAAATGGAACTCCTTGTATTTGGCATCAGTTTATGAATTCTGTGATAAAGCTGGAGAGGTTAAACATCCCTATTTACAGATAAGGGTACTTTGTGTAAATATTCAGTTATAGGAAACAAATGTGTTACCTATACCTACTCTCATATTTATGTCAGTGATGGTTATAGAATATTTCATGATATAGGCCAACATGTCATTTAGTTGACAATCTCTGTTGCTGTTCTTTGTGTGTGTGTGTGTGTGTGTGTGTGTGTGTGGTTCTCCTACTTAGTGTTTTTATTGTGAATTTTAGTACTTGTAGGGACTAGGTAGTGCAGAATAACTGTAGTGCAGAGGTAGTGCAGATTAACTGCTTGTGCATATGACTATAAAATCTTGAATCTTGAATCTATAGCATTTCCATAGAACCGTGGAAGAATATGAGACACAAATGAGCTATTGCATTTTATAGCACTTGATTTTGATTATAAATGAACATTCCTTCTTAAATTAATGGGATTTATTATTATACATAATAGTAATAGTATGAATGATAGGCCTTGTATTTTCGTCATGAAAATATGGTCTATGGTTTTCTATGTGGATTTCTATGTGGTGTAATGTTTTGTTTGCCAACCGGTATTAAAGTCTTTCTGTTATGGTTTTGTAGAACTTAGCTGTATAATCTGTATTTAGTATGAATACACAAGAGTCTACAGTTCCATGTCTTCAGAATTCTGTTTCTTACAGTGTTTGATAAAAACTTGGGTCATAAGATTGTGACAGGATGGCTATTGCTCGGTGGAGGAAGTGGATGTGTAGAAACATGTTGCCTTGTGGTCTAAATAAATAATCCTCTTTCAATAACAAAGGTGAGCCAATGGCAACAGATGTAAGTGGAAGCAGGTTGCAGGATGTTCTCTTTGTGTATCGGGAGATTTTGACCCAAGCTGTTTCATTGAAGAGGAATGATAAACTTGCTTGAGAAATCTTTCTTTAGAATAATTGTTTTTTTTCTAGCTTTTTTTCCTTCTCACTTAATTATGTACTACTTGTTTACAAAAGCTGTCTGTATTGTGTTATAATTTGTGGTTCCAGTCACAAGCATGCAGTTCAATGCCAGGTGTAATCTCAGCAGTTTGTGTCCTGGTTTAGGTGAATTGTTTCATAGGTGTGCTTCATGGGTTTGAGTCCCAGAGAGCACGTCATGTTCTAAGTTTGTCAGTTCCCTCAAATGTAAATTTAGCAAAATTCTCCATGTTGTTAAGTAGTGAAGAAATATTATTTGGAATAATATTTCTATCACCTCAACTTCTATCTATTTCATTACCTGTCACTTTATTTGCTTTTTTTACAATCATGAGGGCATATGAAAAATGCACATACTGAGCATTATATAATTCTGCCTCTTGACACAGAAGAAAAACACTACATACAGAATGAGGATACAGTTTTTGTACTCTGCTATGATTTGGAAGAAGAAATGAAAACATCAGCACACCACAACCATGCAGCCTCCATCTTGGTGAAACCTACAAACGCATTAACATTTTTATGCAACTGGCAGCTTTCAGTTTTCCACTGGTCTCACAACTGGGGTTCGCCAGTCATCTGTCTCCTGGTGCAGGTCTTTAATGTGTATGGACTCACATGTCAGTTTTGACTGGCTTCCTTCCTTGGGGCCCAGGTGAATTTACAGCAGTGATAAACTGACAACAGTGCGCTAATGATCGTCATAGTACTGTGTCCCGCATTTAACGTGCAGTAGCGCAGTGAGCGTTTTGAGTTTAATGACTCTAGCTCCATATCCTAAGCATTGTTTTCTCTTTATTGTCTCCCTACGTTTTGCCCTGATCTTTCAGGATAAGCTGATAGAGCAGCTGAAGGAGCACAGGCACAGAGAGGTTCAGGAGAAGAATGTGGAAATGGAGGTGTGTAAGACAGAGAACAAGGCCCTCAAGGACAAGATTGCTTCCTTACAGGCTCAGTTTTTGGAAAAAGAGGTGAGTGACCATGCTGCCCACAGGCTAAAGTGGCATAGGTCATAACAGTTGTACTACCTCCCACACACAATTCATGCCAGGTCAGAGCTTTACCTTATTATCATTCTCAAATTTCATTCAATCAGAAAAAAGAGGCTGAAACTATAAAATTGGCATGCTTGTACATATTGGACATGAGTTTGAACTTCTGTGCTAAATTCCTGTTTTGTTGTATTGTGATGTTTTTTGTTTTATGAATTATGAGCCAGTGTTCTGAACAGCAGTTTTTTCCATAGTTTCTGATGAATAATGGTCACCAAGAAAACATATCACCAATTAGTCCTCTTTTAGCTGCATCGGTGTTCATCATATGTTATGAACTTCACAACCATTTTCCCGGACAAAACAAATGTTACTTTATATACACTTATATATGTGCTTAACTCCAGTATACACATTGACTGTCTGCAAAGCAGGTTACCGTGATGACAAATGCTCCAGCCACAATTTATAATTATTTTTATTGAACTTAAAGAATGAGAAGAATTGTGCTGCCAGCATGGTAGTGTGCACGCTAACCCTATACTTTAAGTGTTAACGTCAACAGCAGAGGCAAATCCTGCACCCTCAGGACCCCACCTGTGAACCTAGACTCCTGGCTAGAAACTAAAGGTGCTTTGTTCTTCTAGCGAGAGCAAAAGAGAGGGAGGAAAGAGAAGAGAAGAGAGGAAAAAGAGAAAGAAAAGAGTGAGATTTATAGATCCGACCCTCATTCCCCATCCCCCATCGCCAGTGCAGTCTCTTCACTCTTCCCGGGGAATATGCTGGGGCAATCTTTCAGAAAGCCTAAAATTTACGAGAATGTTTTCTTTTATATGCACTACAGCCAACACATATCGTTCCAGGAAAATTATATCTTATTGCGCGTTGACTCTATGCCACATATAGCCTACAGTCTTGAGGAACTTCCCACTAACCCTCTCTCCTTGTGCTAATCAAAAGCACATAAACAACCTCCATTTTTAAAGCTCTAATTACACTATCAACAGACTTCAAACATTGAGTATCATAATAGTGAGAATATAATGACTTTGTTTATATAACACAGGCCAATTGAAGGTTGAGATTACTTGAGAAAAGGTGTACAGACATAAGAGTTTTATAGTTTGAGTGCGATTAAAGGAACGCATTGTGCCCTAGCTAGGTATCACAAGAGAGATGTACAAGACAAACTGAACAGCCGAAATGCTGTGTTATAGCATGCAAGGCTTCCCAGAGCATAAATAGCCTCTTCCACCTCTTGTCTATATAGCTCATCTTGTAATGGTTTCTCCTGCCAACCTAATCTATTGCAGTTTGACCTCGCAAAAGCCTTCCCCAATGTGCCAGTGGAATTCGGAGAGAATTTTATTGGTTGCTTAGATCTTTGTCTTGTTCCTGCTGGTTATCCTAAGATGTACCAAACTGCAAAACCAGTCTTAATGATTCAGTCGCAGTTTTGAATATGTTAACGCAGTTAGTGCAGTTTTGAACTCTCTTACCTCTCTGAGCAGGAAAAAAAGTATTGTACTGGTACTATGGGTCTGGTTCCTTGGTTCAGCTAAATAGTGCTATAGGTCAGGCCCCTATGTGGTACTCCAACCACTTCCACCACCTCCTCCATCCTTTTTAGATGCAGCTCCTCCTCCACTCTCCGACTCCTCTTCTGATGTGTTTCTCCCGCCCCAAACAGTCCTCTTTACTGGAACTCAGAGAGCGAATCTCATCTCTGACCTCCTCCGGCCTGCAGAAAGACTCCAGGCTGCGAGCTCTGGAGAGTAGCCTGGAGCGGAGGGTGGAGGAGTGCAGCTGGCTGGAGGGTCAGCTGCGGAAGGTGGGTAGAAGCCCCACCCGCACCTGGCCCCACCCGCACCTGGCCCCACCCGTCTTCCACGGGAACGCCCGCCAGACACCTCTGAGGTGGGGGCAGCGGTTACTCCCGCTATGCAAATAAATGGAGCGAGCTGTTTTGCCACTGCGGGCCAAGCCTTCCCGATAGTCATCACAGAAACATGAAGCCATGTGGCACACAGGGGCTGTCAAAGAGCATCCAGGTGCGGAGATAAAGGAGGAACAACATAGACACACACGGGTGGAAACACTGTCACAGGTTTTCTTACCTAAAGTAGGTTAAGTTTGGCACAAGGCACTGTACACGAACGCACACACACCTAGAATACATCTTACACATACATGCTTACACATACATTACAGACACATACACATTACACACTCTCGCATGTCATCATTTACAGAAATATGTACCTTTAATTAAAGTCATGCATATATTCTTGGAGAGATGTCATGTTTTTAATTGATTATTCCATCCTTGTAAAATCATGATAACCATCTTCTTTTCATATCATCTCTCATTTCCAAAAAGTGCACCGATTATTGCAATAAGAGATGCCAAGCCACTTCTATGCTTAGCACAGTAGCTTTCAGGAATGCACATAGAAAAACTTTGTCTACACAAAAAAATCTTCATTTGTGCTTCATTTTTAATTAATTTCGAGTTCTGCAGGAAGGGCTACCAGCTTCCAGTTTAGCTACTAGCTTGAGAACCATTTAAATATTAAAGATTCCAAGTATTCACTCGACTGATTCAAGCATAGACATGTCATATTGCAAATCTATGCAACTGAGTGTGTACACGCAGGTTCACTACTTTAGCTGTCTGCTCGTGTGCTCAGTGTGAGATTGTTCTTGTACATCAGCACAGGGCTATGGTAAGATTTTGACATGCACCCACACAGTACTTAATCTGTCTATATACTTTGTAATGTGTATCCGTCTGTGGTTGTGTGGGGAGGTTTCTGTTAAGATGAGTCCTCTTAGGTTTACTTGCGTCATAAAAAGCTTAAGAAAGCCCGGAAAGTTCTCAAGTGTGTTTGTTATACAGCAGTGTTGTGGGACTGTAATTATTGGTCTGTAAATTAAACCACACAGGGTTACGCACACTATGACTACACGGCTCACCCAGTCTATGGTGTCCACCTGATGTCATATCTTAGAATTATACCTCTGCCTTAACATTTTTTGTGAGTCATTGTCTAGTCTTGTAGGTGGAAACTGATTTCAGATATAAAGCACTTCATGTGTAATGGATAGTGTAAACTAACTGTGAAGTGGATGGTTTGTGGTCAGCTTGCAGCGGACTTAGAAGAGCACTCTGACATTCTTGGTCTGACTTTTTGGAGGTTCACATCATTGTATGAAGTCTGGACAGTGTGTCTGCGTTCTTCTGAATGGCAGATATAAACACAAGAGAAATTATGTAGTATATGGTTATACACAGTATACAAACAATATTTGCAGAATGGTCGAAAAACTGGACACACACACATACACACACATACGCACATACACACCCATACACAAAAACACACAAACAATTGAACTTGCTTTCCTCTGATGTTCTCAGGTGGAAGAAGTAATTTTGAGATGCCCAGTGAAATTCATGTATTTTTCCTTAGATATCTTTTCCCAGTTCCTTCTCTCTTTCATCTTCTCTCCATCCTCTCTTCCTGTCCTATACCACTCTCTTCCTTATAGCTGCTGCTTATTTAAACATTTACTGCCAACACAAACAGACATACACATACATACATACATCATATAATACATACACACATACAGACACCTACTGGAATACCCCCTTCTCCATCTTAGGAAGAGACTGTAAATGCTTAAAGATAAGTTTAATCCATCAACCACTATTATGAACACTACAACTACTAACTAATTTTAAAATCTAAAATTTCAGGTCTGATTTTGGTCGGAGGTTCTTTACTTTGTTTTAGTTGACAGAATATCCACACGAGTGTCTGACTCATGCACGAACAGCAGTTCTAATGCAAACATGTGCTTAGGATATCAGTCTATTCACTACACTGTATACTAACTGCTTTTCTCTGGAGATTTGTTTAATGTACTTACGGTGAGATGTCTTTCTAAATAATTTGATGTTTGCGATTTATAGATTACGGTTTATGAAGTTGTTTTGGACAACATTTTACAAACATTTGAACGGGTTTTCTAAGATGATCATTATCGTTACTGCAATTGAATGGTTTTGTCTCCTTAAAGTGCCACCCGGGAGGCTCCAGTTTCTCAGTCTTCAGCCTAGTGTCTTACAAGTCTTCCCTCCTTTATCCATTCAAATGAAAACAGTCATCTGCCAATGTTTAAACAAGCACATTCATCTGTCACAGCAATGTAAGCAATCAGGAGGACATGTTTAGCGGCAAGAGAAAGATCATTCTAGGGCCCGCATCTATCTCCAGGTTATTTTCTCCCCTCAAAGAAAGAGGAATAAGATACTGAGACAACCGGTGCCTCTTTACTGCGCCTGCATAGAAGATAGGAGATGTGTGGTGGTCTTGTAAAACTTTTGCCAAGTGGGAGAGCAGTTTAATTTTATAATGAATTAGAGGAACAATTAGACAGGAAGAGAAAAAAACAAAAAAACGTTTATGCTGCACGGAGATTCTCTGGGAGAAGGAAATCACATGAAAGAAGAGAACCCTTTTAGACAGACCGTGGGGCCCTTGAGAAGGAATCTACTCAAATTATACATTTTTCTTCCCCAAACAGCATAACATGGTTTAGCCAATTCTAGAATTTGTCCTTACAGTTTTTTTTTGTACTTACAGTTTTGACTTAATATTTCTAGTTGGACCACTTAAAAACCCATTATGTAATCAACAAATTGTGTGTGTGACTAAAGCTTGCTGATTTATAAGCCTGATTTGTGTCTGCATAATGTTGTCCTGTTTTGGTAAGATTTATCCTTCTTTAAATCATGGAAGAAAATGTTTTTCATTCCATCCATGTTTATGCATACCCAGTAACCTCTCATGTTATGACTGCAACATTTCGGGATGCTCTAAGTTCAAATTAAGTTTAGGATTAAAGTTAGTGTTAAGAATAATTTACTTTCCACAGGGTGTCTTTTCATTCAGAGCTTGGTGTACCACATGCCAAGGGAGAAAAAAAAAACTGTTGTATGGGATAATGTGTGTTAACCATATATGAATATTATTTCTTACAACATTCCATACTTCTTGAATGTGTCTTACTTTTCAACCACACCTTCTTACGGTCTCTTTCTCCACATAGAACGAGCTGCAGGGAAAGTCAGTGGTAGGTTTTGTTCATTTTTGTGTTTTATGGGGGGAGTAATACAGTTACAATTTTGTTTTTACTGCATTTATTAATGAAAACTATACAGGCTTTGTAGATCATATGTTTTCACACCAGCTTGTAATAATTAGATATTTTGCAGTATTACACTGAAAAATAAAGTTACATTTGGGTTCATTTGGTAGCTTATTCTAGATTCTGGAGTTGAGATCTGCCTGTGTGTGTTTATATGCTTCTTTCTGATCAAGACCTTTTTTTCTTTCGGTGCAAATTTTACACCAACATGTGTCTAAAGAGACATTGGAAATGTATGAAAATAGTAATATAAGAGAACAGAAAATCCTCAGTAATGGAATGGTGCAAAATTTGTTCTGGAAGATAAACGTGCTAAACAAAACCCTGTGTGCTGTCCATGGTGTTTTGCTGTGATGTCTGTCACTGTGAGTTTTCAGAAAAGAAATAAAACAATGTGAATTTAGAACAGTCCAACATGTGGAATCACTTCTGTTCGAAATTTAGAATCAGTTTCACACATGATCAATAATGTTTGCTTAATTAAACATACAAATAACATGAAAATTCAGTTCTATTATTCTTTAGTGACCTTTGCCTTCATCCCTGGCATGTGTACGCGCGCGTCTGTCAGAAGGCCCTCGAATCTAACGAAGCGGCTCGAACGAACTTGGAGCTCTCAGAGCAGGTGAAAACTTTAGAAGTGGCCCTCCAGAAAGACGAATCCGCGTCTAAGGTCGAGGTGGGACAGCTTCAGGCGGTCCACAGAGAGGCGGGGACAGAACAAATGAAGGACAAGCTCCCTGAGCCGGAGAGGTAACGATAAGCACAGCCACACACGTGCATGTATCTCACTTTTCCCACATTTCCAATCTGGAATTCTCTGCATTTGCTCATGTGGAATGCTGGACTTTCCCGTCTCCTTATTACAAAAACAGAGCAAGGGAAGTACTAGATCTACTTGCACATATAAACCAACGAAAACTTTCAGGGACCTCTAAAACTCTCAGCGAAGAGGCCAGTAATTTTGCCTTTTGCTGTTGAGCATGTCGGGCCAGTAGCATTGGTGGGCTGTGAGTCTGGAGCATCTGCAGCATTTGTCAGGTGTTTCAGATACCGTTTATGTATGAAAACGTCCATGTGTGTGCACTTGACATTTTGTGCTGTGACAGAGAGTGTAACAGGGAGTACATAGTGTGTGTGTGTGTGTGTGTGTAAGCATTCCCGTGCCTATTGAGTGTGTGTGATTGTGATTGTGCGTGATTGTCTGTGACTGTGTGTGTGTACATGTGGTGCGTTTGCGTGTGTGTGTGTGTGTGTCCGTATGTGTGTGAGAGATTGTGTGTGTTTCCCATTGCAGTGTGAATAATGCTGGCTTTTATAGGGTTTGTCATGCAGCCAGTGCTGCAGCAGCAGGAGGCCACTGCTCTGACAGAGAGAGGAGAGAACACACAGCTACCCTTCCTCTCATTACTGGCCAGCAAGTGCACAATTACCCATTGATTTACAGATTGGCAGGGCGGCTTGTGTTGGGACTGCACACATGGACACACTAGTATGCACACGCATGCACGCGCGCATGCACACACACACACTCATGTACACACACGCTTATGTGCACACAGAATGATTTAGTGGCCGGGTATACTAAAATTAGAGTCCTTGGTGCCAAACTTGCATAGGGTTGTGGTTTTTCTGTAGCATACTCTGTGGGGGGGGTGGGGGGGGTGGTAAGTGCTAATGTGTTAATGTCAGGTATGGTGTGTGGGTGTTGGTGTGTATGTCTTCACTATTAACTCCTCACTACCCATTCTCTGAGCATTCTTATACACCATGTACTGTATGTTTTCATGAGGCTATGTGTGTCTTTGTACAGTATATGTGTGTATGTAGGGGGTTGTTTCTTGGCTTTTAATGTTTATCTTTGTATGTCTTGTCTCACATCTGTCCCACTTTTACACCCCCAAAACCTTTGTAGACCAACCTCCTGTTTGCCCTTAAACTGCATAGCCCCCTCTGCCCAGTCTTCAGCCTTCCCCATTTCTGCCTCCCCCAAACCCTGGGGTGCGTTCATGTGGAATCTCTTTGGACAGTGAGTGCTACTCTGGCATGTCTTTCATCTTTACACACGCTTATGCATTAGCATGTGGATATTTGGACAGCTACAACTATAAATGCCTGCACTGATCAAAGCCTGAATCATCTTTACACTGAAATACCAATCATCTTGCCCCTCACTACTGAGCCACTAGAGTTTAGTCACTGCTGTAGTGAGGTACATAGAAGCTCTTTAAATTTTACAAATGTTTATAAAATATGTACACAGATTTAGTTAGTAAAGATCAATTGCCCATTAAAATACCAGAAACACTTAAAAAGCAAAATAATCCTAACTGGAAAGTGTCCCAACATCTTTAAGAGTACTTAGCAGTTAGCAGTAAATGAAAGACATTAGCAAGCTGAATATAGCCATTCAAGTGCTACACACACATACACACACACGGTATTAAAATGGTGTATTAAACAGTCTACATTTCTGCATTGCCTGCATTACCTACATTAAAACTGGTTATAAACCCTTTAATGAATATCTGGCTAATGATGTAAGATTTATGTTGGGCCTTCTTTGCATGTAGTTCAGAATTGCCAAATATTTTCATTTCAAGCAGAAACTCACTCCAACTGCTTTTGTAGCCCAAGTCCCGTACACCTGGAGAATGTTCAGTAAATACGTTGTGAGGCTGCTTTTTGAGGTAGCAGTTATATGGCTCGATTATCAGACATGATTTATTTTCCTCCTTCTCTCAGGCCATCCGAAGGTCTTACTCCTCCTTTTTTGTTCCAGCATGAAACTAGACATCGAACTTCACAAAATGTTTCATTTTTCTTCGTTGTTTGACTTTGCTTATTTGCCTTTCTTTGTTTGTTTGTCATTGTTTCTCATTTTGCATGCGGCCGATGGAAATGTTCCTATGGAAACTGGTCCTAGACCTTGTACAGAGTGTTAGGGCATTTCAGCTGCATAGGGGTGAATGTTTGTTGTACTTGAAGGGTGCTGAAACTCGGCTTGTCTTCATCTCTCAGCCTCTCCCTTCCTTTCCTCCTCCTGCCGTTTCCTTCCCCCTTTTCTCTCTCTCTTTTGCGCCATTTGTCAAATCCAGAAAAGGTCAGACACTGGCCACTCTGTCTGTGTTTATTTGATTGTGTCTGAGTTCAAGTGTGCGCATGTATGTGTATCTTACTGCATTTGTGCTTTTTGGAATGTATATGTGTACTGTCTCTCTAAGCAGTGTCTCTGTGTAGTACTGTCTACATCAGACCAGTGTCTCTGTGTAGTACTGTCTACATCAGACCAGTGTCTCTGTGTAGTATTGTCTACATCAGACCAGTGTCTCTGTGTAGTACTGTCTACATCAGACCAGTGTCTCTGTGTAGTATTGTCTACATCAGGCCAGGGTCTCTATGTAGTACTGTCTACATCAGACCAGTGTCTCTGTGTAGTACTGTCTACATCAGACCAGTGTCTCTGTGTAGTATTGTCTACATCAGGCCAGTGTCTCTATGTAGTACTGTCTACATCAGACCAGTGTCTCTGTGTAGTACTGTCTACATCAGACCAATGTCTCTGTGTAGTATTGTCTACATCAGACCAGTGTCCCTGTGTAGTACTGTCTACATCAGACCAATGTCTCTGTGTAGTATTGTCTACATCAGACCAGTGTCTCTATGTAGTACTGTCTACATCAGACCAGTGTCTCTGTGTAGTACTGTCTACATCAGGCCAGTGTCTCTATGTAGTACTGGCTACATCAGACCAGTGTCTCTATGTAGTACTGTCTACATCAGGCTAGTGTCTCTGTGTAGTATTGTCTACATCAGGCCAGTGTCTCTATGTAGTACTGTCTACATCAGACCAGTGTCTCTGTGTAGTACTGTCTACATCAGACCAATGTCTCTGTGTAGTATTGTCTACATCAGACCAGTGTCCCTGTGTAGTACTGTCTACATCAGACCAATGTCTCTGTGTAGTATTGTCTACATCAGACCAGTGTCTCTATGTAGTACTGTCTACATCAGACCAGTGTCTCTGTGTAGTACTGTCTACATCAGACCAGTGTCTCTGTGTAGTATTGTCTACATCAGGCCAGTGTCTCTATGTAGTACTGTCTACATCAGACTAGTGTTATATGCAGTACTGTCTACATCAGGTCAGTGCCTTTATGCAGTACTGTCTACATCAGACTAGTGTTATATGCAGTACTGTCTACATCAGAATAGTGTTATATGCAGTACTGTCTACATCAGAGCAGTGTTATATGCAGTACTGTCTACATTAGACCAGTGTTATATACAGTACTGTCTACATCAGACTAGTGTTATATGCAGTACTGTCTACATCAGGTCAGTGCCTTTATGCAGTACTGTCTACATCAGACTAGTGTTATATGCAGTACTGTCTACATCAGAATAGTGTTATATGCAGTACTGTCTACATCAGACCAGTGTTATATGCAGTACTGTCTACATCAGACCAGTGTTATATGCATACTGGGCTCTACTTTTGTGGACGCAGACTTGCGGCGCAGGCATGTATGAGCACGGCAGAAACGTTGGTCAGTATTTTCATGACCAGCAGCAGAGACACTAATTCAGCACAGAGCAGCACAATTACCAAAGAGGTTGGGGTTAGATTCAGTACGTGGTCATCAGGTGTGGCTAGGTGTGCCGTCGCCATATCTAATCAGATTTTCTACCGTTATTGACTTTAAAATCTGAGGATTATCCCACAATCCAGACCTGATGGGATTAAACAGGCCTGGGAAGAGGTTCCATTACCAACAATAATTCGACAGTACATAATATAAACATTATTGTTAATTTTCAACGTGACTCATTTTTACAGTTTTTACAGTCAAAATTCTGTTGTGAGAAATGGGACACGTCTCATGTCCTACTTGTGCTGAGAAGACTGTGTTGCACTTGCATTTGCAATGAGTGCAGATTTGAGGAGACGGTAGCACAAGTGTAGTTTTAAGCCAAAATGGGTTTCAAATCCCATGGCTCCTGTGGATTTGAAACGTCACACCTGCTGCGTCTGTCCTCTCACCCTGTTGCAGGCGCATTTATTTCTGCCTACTCAATTGTAACACCACATTCGCAGAGCGATAAGGAGACAGAGACATATGGTAAGAAGAGAGAGATTTAGCAGGTTGTTCAGATAGACAGATAGTTTTGACACATTTAAATATAAGCGCCACAGAGGGAAACACTGACCTGAGACGCTGTACATTCATCAAAGACCAGCAAAGAAACTATGTAAACACTTTGCTTAAAAAGACAACACTGATAAGGAACTAAAGTAGGGGCACCTGAAATCAATAACAAGGGGCGTGGCAGGAAGACACATGGGAAAACCAAACATGAGCACATGGAAAAACAAAACAAAGACATACCCCATAACAAAAGTGAAATGTGGTATTAGGTGTCATTAATGCCCCAGCACAGCCACAAAATTAGAGCCCACAGCGAGCATTGTAAATATGGATCCAGAAGATCATTTTTCAGATAGACTTTTTTAGAAACATTTCTTATCAGTATTAATTCATTGCTATCCAGAATTTGCTATGTAATCTTTTCTTCTACTTTTCTTTTCCATCACATTCTCTCACTATTTTAATCACTTGTCTCTCCGGTGCCAAGTTTTACATCCAGGTTAGTAGAATCAAGATCTCCCATCTTGTTTTCTAAGAATTCTCCAAAGTGAATTAAGCAGATTGATGACATTTTTGATGAAAAAGTCTATGACATTGAAGTTGCACTTCTTAAAACCTATCAACACATAATTATAAATAAAATGTTTACATTTATTAAAACTTTTGCAGCATGGACCTGACTATATTTTCCATTTAACCCCAATGCTATGTTTAGATGAAATAGTTTGAAAGTGTTTCATTCTTTCGTCTCGATTCAGAACCCTAGATTAGATTTAGATCTTAATCCTTTGCAGCTTGTAGCCTCTTTCTAATTTTACACGCCTTTCCATGTTGTCTTTGTTACTGTGAGGCACCATGAAGTGTAGCCCTTATGAACTTGAGAACCATGCAGGTTGGACTGCTGTTGATCTATAACACAAAACCGTGTTCCAACACTCTGCTTTACCTGTGTTGCCTGTGGAGGAATAAGGATGGACTATAATTACAGTGGCCTGTCCTGATACTAGATCATGAAAATAGCAAATATTAAGAAAAAGGCCATTTACCTAGAAGACCCATGTAAGCATACAAATGCTCATTTTGTGTGCAGTATTTTCTGTGTTCAGTGCAGAATTTACTTTTAAAACCTAATTCATTACTTATATTTATTAATTTCAAGGCAAGGCAGGTTTATTTCTATGGTACTTCTCATGTTGAGCAGCAATTCAAAGTGCTTCACATAAGATGTAAAAGAAAAATAATTACTGTCCTCAAGAAGGTCTTTTCCAAAAATAAAAAATTGATTTTGAAGCATCTAGATCCTGGGGCTTTGACAGTTGGTTTCATTAAAAAGCAGCATAATAACTAAACACAGCCTCTCCATGCTTAGTTGCTATCTTAGGCAGGTCTAACTGACTAGTTCCTAATGATCTGAGGATTCTGCCCAGGTCATGATGTTGCAGCATATCAGAGACACTGGTCCTACACCGTTAAGTGATTCATAGACCAGTAGTAATGCCTTAACATCACAACTTTGTCCTATACTGGTAGCTAGTGTAAGGATTTAAGAAAGGATGCAATGTGTTCTTCTCGTTGGGGCTAGTGGGAACTTAAGCAGCTGCATTTTGAATTGACTGAAGCTGTTTGTCTTATTTGGGAGTCTGAGTAGGAGACCATTACAGACATGAGTCCTGCTAAAGATCTGAGCAAGGATGAGTTTCTCTAGGTCTGGCCCGGCAATCTCTGATCTTCTTGATGTTCTTAAGGTGATAAAGTGTTGATTAGTAATTCATTTCATGTGACTGCTAAAATATATGATATTAGACATTAATACACCAAGGTTACAAACTACCTCGGGTTTTCAAGTCCAGAAATGCAGCTAGTTTGAGCATTTCAGTGCTGTTTCCAACTATAATAATATCTGTTTTATCTTTATCCCATCCAGTTAGTGATATACTCAAGGCACTTACAAAGGAAGCTGAGGGGACCGTAGTTGTCTGGGGAGCTGAGTGAGTCTGCATAGTGTGTTAAGAAATTTTGTATGATTTGGCCAGGAGTAAACATGTGTAATTTAAATATGAGCAGCCCAAGAATCGAACTCTGGGGGACGACACAGGCACTGGCACTCCTTCAGAAACATTATTTTTTTGTTTTCACAAAATAATTCCTGCCTTGCAGGTACTAACTGAACCATGTTAGGACTGTTCCTGAGACAATATTATAAGACAATATAATATTTCTTTAAGTGCCAAGTAACCTGTTACATTACTTTTGCGTAACTGCATAAAAAGTTTCTGAAAAAAAGCACATGTTTAACATGGTTACTAAAATGACCTGAAGTTGCATGTTATATTAAGTAATAACTCCTAAAACTACTGATATTTGCGTAACATTACTTAAACTACTAAAGCACCAGTATGGCTGCTGTCCGATATTTATTTCTACCCAACTTTTAACCTCTGAATTGCTATTAAATGTACTATACAAGTACCACTGATGCGAAATCTCAGTCAACACCAGCACACGCATGGTGTGTGCGTGTGTGTGTGTGTGTCTTATGTGGATCTGTAGTAGAGGGAGATGAATGGCAGGCGTGATCAGGAGGAGGTTGTTGGATTTGGCCAGCAGCATTTGGCTGCAGTAGTTTCTTCTTGGCTGATACTCCATTTTTCTCCAAATGTGTTCCCCAGTTCAGTCAGAAAGATCACCTCCCTTAACACACACATACACACACACACACAGACAGACACACACACACACACACATACATACACACTTCTGGTTAGAGAGAGATCAGGATAGGTCACTGTTATTGGCGTAAAATAGCTCCTTGTTCATAACATTTGTTTTAAGATAAACTGTGTGTTTGTATCAGTGTACAAACACACCCATTATTCCTCTGCCTCCTACGACCTGTGTGCAGTATGTTAGTTTTATTACTTTAGTGTATCAGTGAACAAGCAAGCAAAGCGAAGTGCCTTCCCATGGTCATTAAAATACTTTGATTCATTTCTCCATTGTAAAAGGGTAATAATAGTTCATAAGGTAGAGGACTGTCATGGGGCTTTAGTTAAGTCAAGATCCAGCTAAATACTGCAAATGACAGAGGAAGGTTAGGTGCTTCACAGCCAGTTCTGGGGAGGAACTGCTTTTATTGGAGAGCTGATGCTGTGTGTTCATTTGGAGGATGTTCCGATTAGGAAACCTCACAGTTTAACTACCTTCTGGCATTAGACTAAACATAGCAATGACAGTAAAGGTGACAGACATTGTTAAAAGGCTAAGAATACAGTTTTCTCCTATGCTGTGACACTATAGTAGAAAGATCTAAATCAGTGTAGTGTTATAAAACAGTGACAGTGATTATAAAATAATACTGAGAATCTCATTACTCTTGGATGTGTATATATAGTATATGAGAATGTAAATGTGTGTGTGTGTGTTTTTGTGAACGTACATTGTTTTTTCACTATTTGTGTGTATGTGTGTGTGCATGCTTCCTGTGAGCTGAAAGTTCTGAATAAATGTTCATTATGTACAATATTAAAAGAGAGGATGTATCACTTACTGTATATTTTCTGCACCAAACTCTGCATTGTAATTATTATGCATATTCTCCATATTATTATATCAATATATCAAGGCTACAATAATACTACACTGTTGAACAATGTTGTTACTTTGGAAAATCTCAAATAATTAAATTAATAATATTTATTGTGTTATGGAAGAGGGTTAGACTTACAGAATGTACAGAACATGAACATGCATTCCAAATGCCAACACATCAGATGCTTTGAATCTTTCATTTTGCTGTATTATGTATTTCTCACCTTTTTTCCTTCTTTTTATGCAAATGTATGGTTGGTATGTGGAAATACCAATGAAGCATCCCCTTTATAAGTAGCCCAAATACAAATATCATTAGCTACTTTCTGTGAAATTAAGAATGTAGATGTTAACGTATTTTGTTAAGTCTAAACATTGCCTTCTCATGTTTCTTTAGTTGTGGGTCTCAATCAGTTGCTGTGATCAGTCTTATACTTGACAGACCTTTAATGAAGAAGGCTGAATCTTAAGTCTTTGATGTCTACATCAAAACATAATTGTGGAGTAGTTGCAATGGCTCACAATGTTCATGCACACCCAGACACACACCCAGACACACACCTAGACACACACCCAGACACATGCATGCACATGCACACACATTTTTTTGTTGCATAGTATGGATTCCACTCCTTCATATAAAATGTTTCACACTAAGCCTGTAGTTATGTCTTCTGTGTGTCCCAACTAATAGCATACCTGTGTTACCCAAAAAATACTAACTAAATCAAAATGATGCCTTGAGGAAAATCTGAGTGTAGGTAAATGTGTCAATATTAGATTCATATCATTCCCTTAATTTGTATTGCCATTATTACCTTTTTGCTTTTGTCTTTAGAAAAAGTTGAAAAAACATATTTCAGCATTTTGTGAAGCAAGGACTCACTGACACACTTTCATTCCCTTTTCTTCCCGACAAACACACATTCATTCCTGCATCTTAAATTTCATTTCAAATGTACTTTCATTTTTCAAATAATTCAGAAATGGTGCCAAGCATGTACACATAATGAATACATTAGCATGTATTTGCATATATTTGTAGTATTTGCGGTGGCAAATTCTTGCATATATGTCAGGGAGTCTTGAGGATGTTTAAATAAAGTATATAGATATAGATATAGTATGCACAGCTGATGAAGAACCACTTTCCAAAATGTCTTGTTTCTCTGGAAACCTTGTACTTCACTAAAAGTTATACATATTTATGATGTATGCGTGCATGCATGCGTGTGTACATCTGCACACGTGTGTGCGTATGTGCGCATGTGTGTGTGTGTGTGTGTGTGTGTGTGTGTGTGTGGGTGGATGTGTGTTCACTGAAGCTGCCGGTGGGAAAGTTCTTTCCTGATGTTGATTGTTCTCCTGAAGCTTATCAATGTTACTGATCAATTACTGATATGGGCCCCCATAGACAGCTGTCTGATTTTATAAATATGTTTGTGAGTACACAAGAGATGAAAATACTGTTAAACAAAAATCCTTTTGTATCGTAAAACATACCTTTGCTAAGCCTAATCCCAGTTGTGTAGAACAAATTATGGCATCTCAACCGCCCCACCAATCTAATTCCTTCAATGAACAGTGACGATAAAGTATTCACATGTGTACAAATGGAGTTCTTATTGTTTGTCTCGATTATCATTCTTTTCCAGGCAAGACAATACCACACCGTTAGCTGAAATTAAACCAACCAGTGCATTGCAACAGGTGCAACAGGTGAGAAGTCTCTCTTCTCTCTCTTCCTCTTTCTCTCTCTCACACATAGGAACAGTCTGTCTTATCATAATTTTTCTGCTGTCCCTATCTTGTTCTTTGACTTTTTAAAACAGAACAAACCTGTATGTGTATGTGTGTGTGTGTGTGTGGGTGTGTGTGTGTGTATGTTTGTATTCTGTAGCCCCTTCAGATCATCTTTGCTGGCCTAGTTTAACTTTGACAGAGCATTCAGAGTTAGATATGATCTACATAGATGTACTTAGCTGTACATAGTGCTGCTAGAGCATCTGGCAAGAGAGAGAAGGAGTCAGAGAAACAGAACAATATAACCTATTTGTAAGAACCTTTGGTCTGTTTTTTTAGACAGTTGTCAGCAGAAAATTCATATGCATTTGTTTATTACAACTTTGCAATTAAAAAGGGTTTATATTATATTTTTTAGTTCCTCAACAAAATGCATGTCTGAAAGTGACTTCCCAACAACTGGGTTAAACTCAAACATAAACAACAGACTGGAGCCAATGTAGGGCTCACGTTCACAACTCCACATAAGTGTGCAACACACGGGAGGGAGTCATCATCATCATCATCATCAGATGATCCTCGTGAGCCTGCTACATGCATGCTCATGTTTTATTATTATTGCTATTATTATTATTATTATTATTATTATTATTATTACATTATTCTTGTTGCTGGTCATAATAATAGAATTATTATGATAATTCTAGGATTATTAAATTATGAGATCATACTATCAATAATCTTATAATACCTAAGAATAACAGTGCCATTACTCTCATTACCGACCATTAGCTTTAAAGGAGACATTATTGACAAACAGAGAAATAGACATAAGTTCACAGATTTATTTGTTTATAACTCTTGGTGTGTCGTTCCAATAATCTTTTTTAAAAAAAGGTCTAATATTGTAAAACAGACAGAATGAGAAGCAGTGACATTGTGCTTGGTCCCCTCTCATTGCTTCTACTGTGCCAAGAGAAGGCTGTAAAATCTCCTTCAATATTTGGAGGAAAACCAGCATTTTCTCACTCTCCACCAGTTTACTTAGCTGATTATAGTCTCTCAGATTAGGTCCTAACCATCAGATTACATAATTACTGAAGTCTGCAGAGACGAAGGTGCTGAATGGCCCCCAAGCCACAAAGATCTCTGCCTCTATTTATTTATTTATTTATTTATTTGAACACGACAGGAAAGTGCTTAGGGAATATAGGTACCAAGGTTGTGTTTGACATTTAGAAAAGGGGTCTGATTTTTTTTTTATATCCCCTCCTACCTACTCCTCAGTGGGGCCGGTGTTACTGTTTGCTCTGTTGATCTGGCTGCATTAGGTTACAGCCAAGCTGTCAGGTCCAGTCAGTGTGCTGGGCTGGTGATGCACACAACCTGACTGTGTCACTCCCACACGAGAGACCCAACCTAGTGCTCCGATTCTGTTAGACTTAGCGTTGCACTTTTACTCATTTTACTTCGGGGTGTGTATGTGTACGTGTGTGTGTGTGTGTGTGTAAAAGTACAGTTTATGATATGTGTGTATATAACAGCATTATAATACTTTTAGTTAATGAGGCTGGTCAGGTAAATCTTGTTCAACAGTGACACTGTGTTCATATTTGCATCTATGTGTGTTTCTGTGTATATATAAAATGTATATGCATGAGTGAGTATGTATGTGTATGTCTGTCTCACCAATTTTTGTGTAACTACAATTTGCTTGCAGGTGCAAAGAAAAATTTCTAGCGTTCCAGACCTGTCAAGTACAGCTTTTCCTCATGAAAAAAAACAAACAAAAAAACAAAATTAATGATGTATACAGTATACAGTGTTGGATATGCAATGTATACAATATATGTGTGCATATATATATATATATATATATATATATATATATATATATATATATATATATACATATGCAGGTTTATTCAAGTAATAAAGTAATAAACAACAACAATAAATAATAAATAACAACAATTACAACAGCAATAATGATATGATGATATAAAACAATAACAATAATAATAATATTAGTAATATTAATATGTAAATAAAAAAAATGTAAAAAGCCATTGTCATACTCAAAGGCACTTTAGCACTTTACAGCATCAATACAGGGATGAAGGGGAAAAGAACCTTGTACTCCTGACAATTTCTTGTCACATTTCTTCCTTTTCTTTTACCACCGTTTTGATATAGCAAATCTATTGCTGATGTTGTTATATCTGTTTACTGACCTATTAAGGCAGAATTTTCTTTTTAACCTGGATATTCTGTCCAGGATACTATGTTCGTCCAGGTTTGTGAAACATCTGCTCTGCTAGATCTGTCCTGGTCAAGTGTAAGCATATTGTAAAATTGAAGTGTATTGGATCAAAAGCAGCTAAAAATAAGTATACCACACACTGGCAGCACGCGTCTGCCAGGTGCTGAAGCATGTAGCGCATAAAAATCAACTAGCGTCTGTTGCATCACTCACTCTAGAGTTCCAAACTGCCTCTGGAAGCAACATCAGCACATGAACTGTGCATCGGGTATTTCATGAAATGGGTTTCCGTGGCTGAGCAGCTACACTAAGATCACTAAGGGTAACGCCAAGCACGGGCAGAAGTGGTGTAAACCTTCCCGCCACTGGCCCCTGGAGTAGTTCCCTGTAGTGCTTCACTGCCTGGCAGTCTGATAGATGAATCTGGGTTTGGTGAAGGCCAGGAGAACATTACCTCCTGGAATAATAGTGCCAGCACTAAAGTTTGGCGGCGGAGGGATAATGGATCTGTTTTTCAGGGTTTTGGCTATGTGCTTAGTTTCAGTGAAGCATAATGTTAATGCTACACCATACAAAGAGATTTAGACAATTATATGCTTCCATCTTTGTGGCAATGGTTTGGGGAAGGCCCGTTCCAGAATGACTGCATTCTGTGCACAAAGTGAGATCCATAAAGATATGGTTTGAGGAGGTTGGTGTGGAGGAACTCCAGTGGCCTGCACAGAGCCCCAAACTCGACCCACTGAACACCTTTGGGATGAACTGGAATGCTGATTGCAAACCAGGGCTTCTCAAAGTACTTGACCTCACGAATGCATTTTTGACTATATGGGCTCAAATTGTACAGAAACACTTCCCAGAAGAACGGAGGCTGTAATAGCGACAAGGGGAGGGTTTAGGTGTCCACATACTTTAAGCCATATCATGCACCACTTACCATAGTGATGTTCAATATATAGACACACTGAAACAAATGTTATTGCATGAAAGGTTGAATGAAAATGAAGGGAGAGGGTGAGATTGTTTTTTCATGTTTAGTTTCACAAACTCTGGTGCTTCAGGTGTGTCAGGATCTGCTTTGTTTCCTCCCTATCCTTCCCTGTGCCCCCATACCACCAACACTTCCTTCTGAATATTTGCCCACAATTGCTTTATTCTTTCATCCCGTTTTCATTACCTTTTTTATCTTTCAATGATGTCATGCACATCCTATAGTCTAATTCAGCTATTACATGTTAGTAAGAATGTACGTATCATGTGATAGACAATAAATGCAGTGTAACTGTTTTAGCCTACACATCCAGTTATTTGCAAACAATTCAATAGCAGGATGGTGTAGAGTGAATAGTTATGTTTGTCAAGGCAGATTGTCCTCCCATGTTCTTCCCCTTCCTCTAGCCTCCCGTTAACCAGGTACCGGTACAGGAGCCGGCCAGACAGGTACCAGTGGAGGAGCCGGCCGGACAGGTACTGGTGCAAGCACTGGCTGGACAGGTACCGGTGCAGGCACTAGCTGGGCAGGTACCACTGCAGGAGCCAGCTGGACAGGTACCATTACAGGCACTGGCTGGACAGGTACCGGTGCAGGAGCCAGCTGGACAGGTACCGCAGCAGGCACTGGCTGGACAGGTACCGGTGCAGACACTGGCTGGACAGGTACCAGTGCAGGAGCCAGCTGGACAGGTACCATTGCAGGCACTGGCTGGACAGGTACCGGTGCAGGAGCCAGCTGGACAGGTACCATTGCAGGCACTGGCTGGACATGTACTGGTGCAGGAGCCAGCTGGACAGGTACCACTGCAGGCACTGGCTGGACAGGTACCATTGCAGGCACTGGCTGGACATGTACCGCAGTGCAGGAGGAGCCAGCTGGACAGGTACCATTGCAGGCACTGGCTGGACATGTACTGGTGCAGGAGCCAGCTGGACAGGTACCACTGCAGGCACTGGCTGGACAGGTACTGGTGCAGGAGCCAGCTGGACAGGTACCATTACAGGCACTGGCTGGACAGGTACCAGTGCAGGAGCCGGCTGGACAGGTACTGGTGCAGGAACCTGCTGGACAGGTACCACTGCAAGCACTGGCTGGACAGGTACCACTGCAGGCACTGGCTGGACAGGTACCACTGCAGGAGCTGGCCGGGCAGGTACCTCTGCAGGCACTGACTGGACAGGTACCGCTGCAGGTACTGGCTGGACAGGTACCTGTACAGGTACTGTCTGGACAGGTACCACTGCAGGAGCCTGCTGGACAGATACCATTGCAGGCTCTGGCTGGACAGGTACCGGTGCAGGCACTTGCTGGACAGGTACCGGTACAGGCACTGGCTGGACAGGTGATAGTGCAGGCACTGGCTGGACAGGTACCAGTGCAGGAGCCGACTGGACAGGTATCACTGCAGGCACTGGCTGGACAGGTACCGGTGCAAGCACTGGCTGGACAGGTACCACTGCAGACACTGACTGGACAGGTACCGGTGCATACACTGGCTGGACAGATACTGCTGCAGGAGCAGGCTGGACAGGTACCACTACAGGCACTGGCTGGACAAGTACCAGTGCAGGCATTGGCTGGACAGATACCACTGCAGGCACTGTCTGGACAGGTACCGCTGCAGGCACTGGCTGGACAGGTACCATTGCAGGCACTGGCTGGACAGGTACCACTACAGGCACTGGCTGGACAGGTACTGGTGCAGGAGCCGGCTGGACAGGTACCATTACAGGCACTGGCTGGACAGGTACCGCTGCAGGCACTGGCTGGACAGGTACCATTGCAGGCACTGATGGGACAGGTATCGCTGCAAGAGACACCTGGCCAGGTACCAGTGCAGGCACTGGCTGGTCAGATACCGGTGCAGGAGCCGGCTGGACAGGTACCACTGCACAAGTCAGCTGGACAGGTACCACTGCAGGCACTGGCAGGACAGGTATCAGCGCAGGATATGGCTGGACAGGTCCCAGGGCAGGAGCCAGCTGGGAAGGTACTGGTGCAGGAGCCAGCCAAGGAGCCGAAAGGGCCAGAGTGTGTCCTGCAAGAGAGCATGACAACCTCGGCTCCCATAAAGGCCACGGTTCTGCAGGAGGAGCAGCCGCCCACGGTAGCTCCAGCACAGGTACACACACACACACAGCATCAGCCCATGTGAGAGGACAAAGGACACATGAGGCTCCTGAGATCTTTTAACACTTTTAATCACCAGTGCGGGAAGGCAAATTGTGCAAGTTTTGCTGTACAACTCTCTTTCTGAGCACACATGTACTCCTCCTCACAAACACACACACACATACACACAATCTCAGGGATCAAACCTTTTTCTTAGATCCAGACTATAGTTGAATATGTGCACCACTTTCCACTATTTTCTTACTTCACTGTGATGCTTAATGTCCAACACTGTGATGCTTCATTTTTTACGATGAAACATAAAATTATGTAAGCCTGCCTATTTTTTGTTTGCATTTCAGTCTTTTTCCATCACCTAGTTGAAAATAGACACCTAGTTGGTCTAGACCTCTGTGACCTTGTAACAACTTGTGGACATGCAGTTACACAAGCCCACTTCAAATACAGACATTCTTCTTAAACATATTAACATTATATACTTTACTTTTTCTCCTATCTTTTAACTAAGCAGTGCAAGAGAATGTAGCACATTTGTACATGGAAGTGTGTGTGTGTGTGTGTGAGAGAGAGAGAGACCTTCTTCCCAGGGCTGTTCTCAATGACCTCTTCTGCACTAGTAATGTGATTTTCTTCTCCTCTCTTTCAGCTTGGCACGCTGTTCTTTTCTCTTTCTAGGTAGATGTAATTGCATGTGTTCATCGCTTGCTTTAGCTGCAGCAGGGAGACTATTTTCCCCAGGTTTCTCTGTTGGATTCATGAACTTTGGGCTTCCATCCTCTCTGTATTTTCACTGTGTAAAACACGTGAGTGTGTGTGTGTGTGTGTGTGTGTGCGTGTGTGCGTGCGTATGTGTGCAGCAGGGTTTCCTGAGTGCTATGCCTGGCACTGTGCCACTGTGTGCTCTTACGCCACTGACAGCCCAATTTATTTGGTATCTGATGATGTCACTGGTGCCACAGCCATTCTGGGTCAGTAGTGAGTGCCGTGGCAAAGCCCAGAACTGTGTGTTTATCCGTAAAAGGAGTTTCTTTTCTGGTCGTTTCGGCATGAATCAAGCTTCCTGTCCTCTTTGCTGTTTCTCCTCATAAAAAAAAGATGCAGATGAACTGAAGTGACCTCCCTCCTTCAGTCTCTCAAACAGACACTCTTATGCCCAAACAGTCAAGCGTGCCGTATGCAGCTAGCAATGGCACTGTCCATACAGCAGACTTGTATTATTAAACAATTGTAAATCATACCCATGCATATGAATTCACAACACAAACAAGCACATCTTACAGTTCGTCCTGCTCCTTTCCCTTTTGATCTAACCTTTATTTGACGTACATTACACTCATGCGCTTAGCTGTGAATGTGCAACTGTGTGGTGTAAGATGCAGCAAGAATGTTTGCATTGTGTCAGTGTATGTCAGAAGCAACGGAGAGAAAGAGAGAGATAAAAGAAGGAAAATGTAATCCAAGCGCATACATATCTCTGCTGTTCTTTCCAGCACATGAAGTCCAAACAGAACAAAAGGTGAAAGCTCGTGTGCAGTGTGGAGCCAGTGGTCAAACACGACTGCAGTGTCCTTCCAGCCTTATGGTTTAGGCTTATTTCAGGCACAGTGCCTGTCTTTGTTTCACAGTTTACTCTTACCAATTTACTGAGTAAATCAATTGCCTTGTTTATTGTTCAGCAATGTCCAAGTTGATGTCAAATACCTTCTTGCTGCCGGGTCAGTGAAGTTGGAGACTCTGAGGGGATCAGCATAACAAGGTTGAATTTAGAAAAGGACAAACATAAAAGTTTTTTTTTTTCCAATATGGACAGAATGAGATGACATGGTGGTTTGATACAGTGAGGGCATTTTTACCCTGCATTGTCTTTGTTTACTTTTGATTAAAGCCTTCTGTTTCAGCCATCCATAGTAGACTAAGGCTGTGGGAACTTATTTTGCTCTAACTCTGCTGTTTCTGCGATGAGCTGAAATACAATCATCCAATAAACCAATGAGGGAATCCCCCACCTCCAGAAAAGTCAGAAAGTTTCATTTCTAAATTTCTTGTGGTCAAAGGACTGCCGTCACCTGACTGACCTACGAAGACCTAACTGAGCTACACTTGCTCTTTCATATCCTTTCTTCAACCTTTTTCTTCTTTCATCCCAGACCATTCAGTCTCATTATGTGGAATGCACTCAACAAATGAGCTTGCTGAAACACAGCATGTATAAACAGGAGGTGGGGTGGGTGGTGTTTTAAAAGCAATCAAGTTTAAAGGAAGAAATGTAAGGGAAAGAGAGTCAAGTATCGGAGGCCTGGAGTGTTCGAAGCACAGCACGGAGCAGTGCACAGAGGTGCAGTTGGACAGGGCGATAGCTCAGAGATATTGGGGCTCCAGAAGCAGGTGGTGGATTAGCACCATGTTCTGGGAGAGTGCTTGTAGCCTTCTTCACAACATGAATACAGGTCGGTTCTTTGGAACAGGCGTTTATTTCTTGGGCACATCTTGACACTGTGATATATGCCTCCCGGCAAGCCGTGACAACTATATATTTAAATGAACATAGTACAAAAATACATCAATAAACTGTACAATGCAGTTTAATAAACATGTTCAATACATGTATTATCATGATATAAAACATTCCACAAGTAGAGCAGATACCTCGTTGGCCGCTTGTCATGAAAAAGGTTCTTGACTCTTTGAGAATATTCCTAAAGTCTCTTAGACGGTCTGCTTTGGTTTCTGCCATCAACATACACCTTTAATGTAGGAATATAAGAATGGAAAATGAAAATACTTGGTTAGCTAGTTTTAGTTAATGTATTCAAATTAATCTAAGTATAATACTGATAATTAAAATAAAATCCTTTCTTCCAAGCTTTAATTTAGAATGAATGAGACCTTACCAACTGGATATTTGCTAAATTAGTTAATTAAAGTAATTACATCAGCAATGGAAGGTTAACAGAAATGAGTGCTTTTCGTTTGACCACTGGATATCACAAGGTATTCTTCTAAAATGAAATAAAACTTATTAAGCAGAATTAAACAGAAATTGTTTGTGTATTTTAACTTATAAATGGGTGTGTGTACTCTGCACAAACTTTAGTAGAATATTTGTTTCATTCGTTGACAGATTGGTTAATGAATTTGTTGTGGAAATGGATAATCTTTAACAACAGCAACAACAACAACAATAATAATAATAATAATAATAATAATAATAATAAAATGCTATATAATAATAATAATGCTAAAAAGAATATATATATATATATATATATATATATATATATATATATACATATAATATGTGTATATAAAAATTTAAGATAACCTGGTTAATGTATAGAGTTTGTATAGAGCTGTACTAGTCTACTTTTGGCTCTATATGCTGAGGCATTATACAGTATAATATAATGTACTATTCTTGTGCATAAGCCTGTGTCTGCCTATTGACTTTCAAATCGTTCCCCCCAGCGGGAGGAGCTGATGTCAGCCCTGGATAAGGCACGCCAGGAGCTGGATGTGACCAGGCAGCGTCTGCTCATGGCCCAGGATTGCCTTGCCGACAGGGAGAACCAGCTCATCTGCATGAAGCAGGAGCAGAGAAAACAGCTGGATGACATGCACGAGTTCAAGTAAGCACACATACGCAGCATGTACGTAATAGACCAAACGAATGCTAACGGGGTAATTTGAGATGCTCCAGCGTGATCCGTTTGTACCCGGTCTGAGGAAATAACCCAGCTTGCTCTTCAGGTTCAGGTCTTTGAAGAGCTGAAGTAGCTTGCGGCCATTGGTTTTTTTGCACCCCAATACACCCCCCCCCCTTCCTCCATCTCTTAACACTTCTCCGAAACTAAACATCCTATGGGGATTCTTTGTGGTGTTTTGTGCCAAAACTGAATAATGTGCAGCTTTATTGTACAGGTGCAAAAACCTGGGCCAGCAGAAACCCTCTCTGTCTGCCCTGTTAGTGTGAACCGCTGTTCAGGATTAAACCCTCTCCCTCTGCCCTGTTAGTGTGAACCACTGTTCAGGATTAAACCCTCTCCCTCTGCCCTGTTAGTGTGAACCACTGTTCGGGATTAAACCCCCTCCCTCTGCCCTGTTAGTGTGAACCACTGTTCAGGATTAAACCCTCTCCCTCTGTGCTGTAAGTGTGAACCACTGTTCAGGATTAAACCCTCTCCCTCTGCCCTGTTAGTGTGAACCACTGTTCAGGATTAAACCCTCTCCTTCTGCCCTGTTAGTGTGAACCACTGTTCAGGATTAAACCCTCTGTGCTGTAAGTGTGAACCACTGTTCAGGATTAAACCCTCTCCTTCTGCCCTGTTAGTGTGAACCACTGTTCAGGATTAAACCCTCTCCCTCTGCCCTGTAAGTGTGAACCACTGTTCAGGATTAAACCCTCTCCCTCTGTGCTGTAAGTGTGAACCACTGTTCTCTCCTCCAGCCCAACCCAGTCTAATTATGGTTTTCATTATTTGGTTAGTGTTGTATTTGAGAAAGCACTATGCAGTGTGGTAGAGCTGTGGTGCTGCTCACACTGTTAACCACTGAATGCCAGGTGAATGCTGTTGTAATGATATCAGCTTTTCGGATGTAATCACCGGCTCTTCATAGTCAAGTCCAAGTACGTGCAGATGTGCTATGCTTTATGTCATTCGTGTCCATGTAAAATTCCATGAATGAACAATAATTATGGGTAAGCATAGCTACTCTTCTGTTGTCAGTCCTTACCACCTGTGTTCTGTCTCTCAGGAAGTCTGAAAAAAAAGTTACAGATCTCCAGTTCCATGTCAAGATCGTAACAACGGCCATAAAGATCAAACCTGCCGAGTAATGAGTAATAGCTGGCAAGCAGTTTCAGCCATGCTTACTCCGTATGTTTACCGTGCAATTAGCAGTGGCTGCATTTCAATGATACTGTCAGTACATGAAAGAGATGTAAGCATAAACACATAGGCAACTAAGAGCAGATGGGGGAATGCCACAAATATGGAGGCCAGGTGTGTGAGTGTGTGTCACAGTGGGATAGAAAGTGGGAAGACGAGATTGGTAGACGTGAGTGGGAGACGTGAGTGGGAGACGTGAGTGGGGTGGAGATCTGGGGGGGTAGCTTCTTACCAGGGTTTGGCCGTTTAGATGCAAGTCTGCCTTCTGCATTTTAGAAGATGGTGAGACATCCACATGCTCACAATTCACATATAATTTTGTAGAGATAGTGACAGTGAAGCTTAGTGAAGTTAAAAGAGCTACAGAAAAGGGAGGAAGTGAGATTAACCAACCTAGAGTTAAGAGGAAGACACGGACACAACGGAGGGGGTGTGGCAGGGCAGTCTGGCAGGACAAAGAGACCGTTTGACCCCCAGCGTCCGTCAGCAGGACACACAAACACAAACACAGCCATGTTCATGCGGACAGAGGACAGATGCTGGGCCCATTTTCATTTGTCAAAAATGTCTGTATTGTTTGTGGAGTTCAAGAAAGAAAAGCACCTCTGTTCCACAGGTTTTGAATGGCCATGTCACTCTAAGTGTAGTGTGGAGTTTGATACGAAATGTGTAAATGTTGGGAGATTTAGAGCTGAAAATGGAATGGCTTTTTTAATAGATGTTGAAGTGTCAGTAGTAGTTTGCTTACTTTGTGATCAGTTTTGTAATGGCAGCAATGTCTCTTAGTGAAGTGTGAGTCTGTGTGTGTGTATGCGTGTGTGTGTGTGTGTGTACATATGACATCCGCTGAGTATCTGAGAGCTAGGACAGCCTGCATGCCTGCATAATGATGTAAGGACATTGCCTATGTGTAATACAAATGCGTGTGTGTGTGTGTGTGTGTGTGTGTGTGCGTGTTTGTAAGTGTGTGCTTGACAGGTGTGATCGATGGTTAGTAACCCTCACGGGGATCCTGTGCTCTCTCTATAGTTGTGAGAGGTTTGACCTTTTCACCTTATACACACACAGTAACAGATTCTCATTCAGTATACACCATTACACTGTCGTCCAGGGTGTGTATTTGCTGGGGGCTGTGAGAGACACTCCTGAAGTTAGACGTGGTGTTAGACTGTAGACAGGAGGCATGAGCCAGATAAACCACACCTTGGGGAGAATGCGAATAACCATATTAGATGTTTGTGAGAAGGTGTAGCGTGGGCCGCCATGCATGCAAATGAAATGTAGCTTTTTATGGTACATCCCAGAAATTGTCCCGTCCCATCCCAGAAATCACCGAACAGCATTTTTCTCAATTTCTCCATGATGGGCCATATCACACTATGATAATGATGTCCACTATACCTTTATAACCTTCCTGTTATGTAGACACATCATGGTGATCACCTTCTGTCCCTCTGAGTTCTCTCACCTTCGTTCCCTGCATTTGTGTAACGAAGTAACGGTGCTGCTCTTGTAGAGGGAGGGAAGGAGCGACCGTCACCAAACCTCCCTTCATTCTCTATCTCTGTCTCTCTGTCTCTCTCTCTCTCCCTCTCTCTCTCCCCCCTACCCTCTTCCCCCACTATTTTCCAGTGTCTTTGCTGGCAGTATTTAGATGCATTCGTTGATGATCTAGGCACCAGACTTGGCACGACTGCTTCAATCCTGAGACTCTTTTTTAACTTTTACGCTCCTTTTCAGAAGTCAGAATAAAGATCAGCAGGAAAAGAGGGCCAGTGTTTCCCAGTGCTCTGGAGGGGAGAGGCAAATTGCTGTTGCCATTGGCAGTTTAAGGCATGCTTCATCGCTATCATGCCAGCACCCTTTCCCCATGCTCTGTTCATTTAACACACTGTTAAATACATAGGCTCACACATGCACAGACAGTTCTTGCCATTGACACAAATACTCACTAGAAACTCAAAAATCTTGGCACCAAATCAAATGATCTCTCGTGGCTTATGAAATGTGAAATGTCTCTCTGCCCTAAATGTTCCTGACTTTGTAGAAACCAGTTTTTCATCACCTACTACGAGACCTACCATGTGTCTCTCTTCGCATTTTCTGTATATCTCCAGAACTTTCTTTCACTCACACATACATAGGCACGCATCAGTTTCTCATCGCTTAGATCTATTCAAACCATACTTTTTTAATATCATCAGTATAACTGAGTGGTCAGAAATACCCCAGCATTTCATTCCGTGATTCACACCTATGATGTCCCAAAATGTGGGAAGGTCACCTCCAGTTTATGTAGTCTGTAAGTGTGAAACCTAAAGATATAAAGATGTCATGATGGCATTTAAGTATCCATCATAACAAAATAAACATTGATACATTGATGTGTATGTATGTACAGTATGTGCATGTGTGTGTGTGTGTGTGTGTGTGTGTGTGTGTGAGAGAGAGAGTTTTGCCAAGCTGTATTCTTTGTAGGATAGGGACTTGAACTGATGGAGCCCAGTTTTAAAAGGGAAAGGAGACCCCTTTTAAAGAAAGGCTTCTCACATACCCAGGCTAAATGAAAAATACCTTTCAGGTGCATTAAGAGATCCACCGTGTCTTAACTCTCTTCAGGTTTTTTTTCTCCTCGGGAGAAGCTTAACTCTGACCCATAACAATGGCATTTGTGAGTGGGAATGACTTTCACTTGATGACGGTTTGGACTGAAACCCAAAACTCTAATGGCTGTAGTGATGCTGGATAATAGCTGGTTAAATTCCTTACTGAAGAGCCTTACTGAAGAGCCTCACTGAAGAGTGTTACTGAAGAGCCTTACTGAAGAGCCTCACTGAAGAGTGTTACTGAAAAGTGTTACTGAAGAGCCTTACTGAAGAGCCTTACTGAAGCATGTTACTGAAGAGCCTTACTGAAGTGTTACTGAAGAGTGTTACCGAAGAGCCTTACTGAAGAGCCTTACTGAAGAGTGTTACTGAAGAGCCTTACTGAAGAGTGTGGAGTTCCCTTTCTCTCAGGCCCCTCCCAAATGCGCCAAATCTTTCATAAGCAAAAAAAAAAAATCTGAATGTAAAATGGAATTTCTGATTTTATCAGCTGCCTAAGCCCGCCTATTACACACACAACCACACACGCCAGGAAGACAGGGTGGAGAGAATACTGAAATCTGGAGATATGTTTGGTATGAGTGGAACATTCCATAAGGCATGCTGTGTGTGTGTGTGTGCGTGTGTGTGTGATGGTTTCCATGTGCATGCATGCTCTTTTGAATAATTAAGCACTTCTCGGCAATGGTCCAGTGATGGTCCTCTTACACCATCACACTTACACCATCACATTCACTCCTCCTGATTTTGCACTTACGTCTCTTTAGTCGCTCATAAAGAATGAGTAATATAAGTAAATGCACTTGTTCCAGAGTCCGAGAGCAAGGCCACAAGTTCTTAATAGAAACCCCAGGGGTGCACTGTGTGTGTGGGTTTGACCATATATGTAGGACAGTAGCACCCCGGTGTGACTAACTGAATAACTAATAGTGTATTTTAGAGGAAATGACAAGAAAGGAAGTACAATGCTCCCTCTTACAAGCTTTTGCCTTCCAAAAACGGCCCCCTTGTGTGTTTATATATTGGTAAACAGCAGCCTTATTCAAAAGTGTTGAATCTGTTTTATTCATCTGATCAAAAACATTTGCCATACCTCAGGAAGTACATTCTCAATTTCACCACTTCACATTAAGACTGGTTAGTAGGACGGATGTCTTCCCTTGGCATTGGTGGCTCAACACGAACATTGTGTATTTTAGGGACAGACTGTCTGGGCATTCGTAAAAAAAAGGCCAAGCTGGGCTTTTCTGTTCAATAAAATAGGTGAACTGAGGCCCCCGTAGACCCCAACACTGGCCAGGGACAGTTTTGTGGGGCACATCGTGAGTGAGAGAGAGAGAGAGAGAGAGAATTTTATGGCAGGTATCATGTTTTAGAGGGACAGTCTGTTTGAAGATTCATGTGCCATGGGTTCCCTTGAGTTCAGATGCTTTACTTGTGAAGTATATAGAGCAGTTTATCAGAAGAAGAGAGAGAAAGAGTGAGACAGAGGGAGAGAGAGAGATACAGAGACAAACAATGAGACAGACAAAGGGAGAGAGATAGAAAGACAGCAAAAAGATACAAAAGACTTTCACCTGGCTCTTTGTCCAGCCTTCATCTTTTAATGCAGTGCTGACTCATACACTACACATGGCAGTGGGCTGCATCTGATCACAGTGTTCATAGATGCAGCATAGCAGAGCTGTGTTTTAAGGACAACCCTTGGCAAAGTATCTGTATGAATCAGCACTGAAGTGGGACAGTCCTTGGTGTGTGTATACACACACTTTATTATTTGGAGTATTTATGTATGAGGCCTTGGGTATTACACACTGCATGTTTAGGCAAAAAGGTGCAAACCGTATTGCTAAACACAGGTGCTGATACCACCAGCTGTGTGTGTGTGTCTGTGTGTGTACATATATGTGTGTGTGTGCGTGCATTTTGGCTTGTGAAAGTATAGATGAAACAGAACGTTCATAGGGTCATGGCCAGGGGAAAGGTGCATGATGGTGTTGGCTTCCCTGTGACCTTTGACCCAAGCGGCAGCAGCTCTCTCTGCTTGATCTGCCTCGGTTCCTGTACTTACAGTTCACCCTCACAGACAGGCTCCTGAGTGCAGTCTGATGTCTCCATTCACAGCACATGTGGCTGGCTTGGGGGGGGGGGGGTCTTCACCCCATCTGTTCTTCTTCCTTGGATTCCCTTTCACTCCATCACTTTGCTCTTTCTTCCTTCAAGTGTAAATCTTTCTGTTCTCCATCTGTATCTTTTTTGCTCCGCATATTTGCCCTGAGAGTGTGGTGAAGGTTATAGCCCCCCCCTAACCGTTCCAGTGTCAGTGACTGTTTTACAGGCATTTCATAGCTTTTGCTCTGCTAACCGACTCGCTCCAGATCCTCTTTGCACTTTATACATTTTGGAAGTCGCCATGTTGACATGCGAGGAAGGACTGTACGCACCTGCTCCAGCCAGAGCCAGAGCGGAGAAACTTGCGTGCAGTTTTTCTTTAAAACTGTTTCGTTTGTGAAGGCTTTATTCTTCTTCGATTAAATGCAGACATGTTTGAATAGATGGCAGAAGCTTCGTGCAACAGTGGAGGCTAGCTCAGTAAAAGCAGCATATGCTATAGCACAGTAGACCACAGTAAGCCCGCTCTTTCATTCTGTGTTTCTCACTTATCTTCCAGTAGTCTTATTACATTTCATCTCCCTATTATGAGAGAAATGCGAACTGGAATGAGCTCGGCACCGACGCTGCCCAAGGCCGACAGCTGTGGATGTGTTTCGTGTTTGTGCTCTATGACTTACTAGGCCTGAGATGACACTGACATCTATGACTTGTCAGGTCTTTTCACCAGTCAGACCAGCTTTAGTTTTGGGGAAATGACCTCTCAAATAGGATGACAAAGGGCCCGAAAAAATATTCCAGACTGTTTTGACTTTCTAGTTTAAAAGGAACAGTGCACAGTTTGTTTACTGGGCTAAAAAGGAAGAAAATGTAATCAATATTGCCAAGCATGACTGAATCTGTTCAAACGTTCAGTACATGTCATATGAGATTTGTGTGCTGATTTCTGCTGTGTCAGTTGTGGTGTCACAGAGGCCTCCATGAAGTTTCCCCCCAGCCCTTTCATACAGGGCAAAGAAAAAAACTCAGGGATTATCTTGTAGAATTGTTTTTGCGTATAAAGATGAGGGATTAGCTCGTAGAATTGTTTTTGCGTATAAAGATGAGGGATTAGCTCGCAGTATTGTTTTTGCGTATAAAGATGCTGACGTTTGCGTTGATGGCCTGGCCCTTTGCCGTAAAACTGAACGTGGCTGCATTATTGTTAGAGTGCCAGATTAAATGCTGTAACTTCAAAAAATACTTTTTTGTTGTATTTTGTGTTCTTTGCGATGCTTGAGAGACAGACGGCGGAGGGTGTGTTGTCCTATATGTGTGCACATGTGCTAGTCCCCTTTTTGAGGGACAACAGAATATTGAAATGGTTTTCTCAGTCAAGGTGAGTATTTTGATAGCTGCACAGTTATGGGAGAATATCTGAAAAGGTCAGGACAGGCTGATGCGTTATGAATGTGTGAGTGTTTGTATGTGTAGGGGACATGCCAGAATTGTTTGCTCTCACGGAGGTGCATTCCTGTGGTCGTCATGGTCACAGTTGAGGTACAGTCAATACATGCAACTCTCTTCCAGACACATGCAAGGTAAAGGAGTATTCAACAATAATACACACACACACATGCATGCATATCTTCAGAGTTCTCACACACACACACTCACACACACACGGATGCACATGCATGCATATCTTCGGAGTACTCATGCACACACACACACACACCCCGACCACAGATCCACAAGCAGACAAAAGCCTGCTTACTGCCTTTTAAATGCACAGTGACATGCTTGCACGCAAATGCGAACTCACCATAGCTACTAAGTGTATTGCCAACACACACGCACACACACACACAAGCAAGTACCCATTAATCTGCGATATTAAACTCATAGCTGTGTGCTTTGGCCTAGCATGTATACAGTATAGAGTCGTCTCTCTTCTTCCTATCAGATAAAAGGTTCGCCTCTCTGCTTGGTTCAATTTTGTACTCTCTCTCTCCACCATTCTGCCTTTCAAACAACGACAGACCACAGCAGGGCCACAGGAAGTACCTACCTCCATTAGGCTTCCCATAAAGAACATATGTGTGTAACTCAATAGCCAAGCTAGCCCGCTATGAACATTTTATCTACAATACACACACACACACACAAGGAGGAATGCAGATACACGTCGACTTGGAAATGTGCAAATACATGTACAGACTCAAATACGCATGGACGCACATTTACACAAACATTTGATCATAATGCCACATGCACTTAAAGCATTAAAGCGGCCGGCCGTATGTTCAGCGCACACACACACACACTCACATACACACCAACACACCCGAGCTCTTTATCAGTCTCATCTTGCTGTAGTCCGCATTTCTCCCTGTTGCTATTGGGTTTCTCTGGGGGGTGCGCTGGATGCAGTAATGACCCACTAAAAGAATGACATGAAAACGAAGGAATGTCGGAATTAGCCCCCAGGAAAAAAAAATAAAAAATTGGGAATAAAAGTGGCACATGGAATTCATTACTTTTATTGGTACACAACCACCGCGTACACCCCTCGCTCCCCCCTTTACGAAAGGCCGTGATCCCTTTGCATGCCAGAAAGAACAAGACGACGGCTCGTTCTGTTAGGAGGTGTTTAAAGACGAAAGGCCCCGCTTGTCCTGTGGCCACGGGAGGCTCAACGCGTCTCCTCTGATAAACGCCATGCGCGAACGGGAGACGACGCTACCGCCTCCGAGCTGAATTATGACGTGTGAGCGCGGCTTCGATGGGCGGGTCGCTATGGGCCACTTTGTGCCGCTGCCTCCAAACGCTGGGATGTTTGTTTAGTGCTAAATCAGAAACAAAGGGCGGTAAATAAATAACCAAGTACAAAGAGCCATCGCAAGCTGAGTTATTGGGTCGTCTCTTGCTGTCTCTCTTCCTGTCTCTCGTTTTTCAGCTGTCTTCTTTTTCATCTCTCTCTCTCTCTCTCTCTCTATTCCTCCCTCCGGTATGCTCCTTGTATACCCTTTTTGCTGTTCACTTCATGTTCTCTGCCGGTGGTCCAGCCACGTTAATCCTCAGCGGTGAAGACGATGCTCAGGACACCCCCCCTCCCCTCCCCACGCCTGTCAGAAGCAACAGCCCTCGGGGCTCACTGAGCTCTAAACACATCTAACATCTAGTCCCAGCACTCCCCTGACTTAACCTTCCATTACAGACGTCTCTGCACAGGCAACTGGACCTACACCCGTTTGCAGCTTCCCCCCGCTCCTCACGCTCCCCACACTGCCCACGCTCCCCACACTGCCCACGCTCCCCACACTGCCCACGCTGGCCACACTGCCCACGCTGCCCACAATGCCCACATCCCCCACGCTGCCCACACTGCCCACGCTCCCCACACTGCCCACGCTCCCCACGCTCCCCACGCTCTCCACGTCCCCCACGCTCCCCACGTCCCCCACACTCCCCACGCTGCCCACGCCTTGGCAGCCGCCATCCAGGGCGGCTCGCTCAATCTCTCGCCCTTCGCGCGCGCGCGAGCAGACGGCCGCGAGGCCACACGTGGCAGCTAACTTTAGCGGGCTGGCTGGGAGACGGGGGGCCTGCGGTCGGCTCCGAGGCCGTAATTGCCGGCGGCTGCCGCGCTTGGCCCTGGGGTTGTGTTGGCGCGCGTTCTCTCTCTCCGAGAAGCCTGGCGCAGCCAGAGATAACAAGGTGCAGTTCCAACCGCCCGAGCCGCAGAGCCTCCTCAGCTCCGAACGCTCAGCTCAAGCGCGCTGACTAATGAGTCGGCGGGAGTGGTGCGTGCATGAGTGTGTGTGTGTGTGGGAGTGGCCTTGAGCCTCATGTGAGAATCTCTGGGTGTTGCCTTTTGTTTATTGACAGATGGGGATATAACGTGCACGTCACACTCTTTTCATACCGCTCGTACCAAAGCCTCCATCTAAATGCTCTCGTTCAGTCCTGCTCAGCTCCTCTGTACAGCACAGCACCTCATAGGTTTAAAGATGTTACATGTTGCTTCAGTCCACACTTACAGAAGTGTTATTGTTCTTTTCGAAGCACTTTAAGCCTGCTTGCCTAGGTCTTACTTCAATGACTAGCATGTGTTTCAGGGTGTGTTTCAGGTGTGTGATTCTGTGTGTGCGACTATTTGCATCTGCGTGAGATAATCTTTGTGTGTGTGTGTGTATGTGTGTGTGTGTGTGTGTGACTAAGGTGTTGGCTGAGTTAGGAGAAAGAAATCTGGAGAAGGTCCAGAAGCGAAAAGCAATCTTGATCCCAGCATTGTACCTTTTCCATCCCAGATTAAGAGAGATTTAGACGGGGCTCTGAAATTCTCCCCTTACACAGGCTTCCAAGCTCGGAATGAAGATAAAACTGCTCCTGTTTAAAAGAAATGAAACTTGCCTGTGTGTGAGTGTAATTCGTTTGAAAAACAGGAGCTGTGAATTTATTCCCAGGATGAATAAGAGCGTGCCGTCTACATTACTGTTGTCTTGTTAGTTGCCGGTTAGCGTTCTGCCTCAAAACTGCCATGAACTTGTGTGAACATGCATGTGCTTCATGGACGGAGCCAATTTGAACACAGGCACACACAGGCAGAAACTGCTGCGTACAGGAGAGAAATCGAAGGCCGTGATTTTTTTCCGATTCCAATCACTTCAAGTAAATGACCTTTAAGCTCGGAATGCATTCTGCTCGGTTAGCGTGATGCTAACGCATGGTTCATTAATAGTCTATGTACTGTTCAACAACACATTATTAGCAAAGTGTATAGTTTTAACTTGATATTACACCAATAGTTTCCCATGCATAATGCCAAGGCAGCTATTTTCTTGAGCAGTTCTATAATAAAAAACTCAATTCATTCTTGCCTTGAGCTCCACCGTAGCGTTCATCACTCAAAAGCTCATACCACAGCACCGGGGTCTGTGGTGGGACTGCTTAACGACCAGGCTCTTAAAATGGCGACTACTTACATTTGTGAGAGAGCCCTGTGCCCCCCAGACTCCCCGTACCGCCTGTGCAAACGTTGCACCTGCTTTTGTTGTTATTGGAAAGGTGTTTGTTTTCCCAACACATCTACCAGTTCCAATCTATAAAAGCGCAATCATTTCCAGATGATGAGCGAGGGGTCGATGTGCGGGTCTGACTGCTGCATCGCGTCCTGGATGCACGCGTTATGTTCTCGAGCTTGTTCTTAGGCGAGTGCCGGTTTGTTGTAGGTGTATCAAAGATGCGTAGCGTAGCATCACGGAGTCTCATTAGCCCTCTGTAGGAGGCCATGTGGAGCTAAATTAGCAGCAGTGATCTCATGGGGTCCCTCTGGGCCACAACAACATGAGGAAGAAATTTCTCTTTACAAGTCCTACGTCATGGCAGGCGTATCTGTATCCAAATAAAGAAAGAGGCTCAATGAGGCACGTCCACGTTTCAAGCAACGCAACACCCTGTAAAGGCCTTTACTAGCACACTTAAAGCCATGTAGCCAGGCTCAGGCTGACTTGGCTAGTGTGTCCTAATGTATGCAAGAGAACCACTGTTAGTGGAGCTTTGTGAAGTTTGATCTTGGGAACCTACATTGGAATCGTTGTGCTGTCTAAAATTAAGTGTGTGTGTGTGTGTGTATTTCTGACCCTCTCACAGTCAGCATAGTACTGGGCTCTGTAAGTCATGTAAGTCGACAGTATGATTTTATCCAGCCTTCACTAGATTGAATCTTTCCCCAGTTGGCCAGTTCTGTTTCTTATCATCGGAGAAATCTGTGCCTCTGTCAGCATATGGGAGTTTTGAATTTGTGTGTTTTTAATGAAAAGCATTTTTTTAATCAGCCATTCAGTGAGTGAGGGATGAGGGAGCAGAAAATCATAAGAATCCATTGAACATGTGGCAGAGGAGAAGGGGGCGGGGCCAGAGAGACCTGAATGGACCTATTAGGGCTTCCGAGAGGGAACAATATGGTCTCAAAGTGGAATTCTATCAGAGCATTGTAAAAGGAAAATAGAATTGTGTTTGCGTGTATATCTGTGAGCATGTGTACACATGCATTGATGTGTGTTTGTGTGTGTGTGTGTGTGTGTGTACGCATGCATAAACTTCCTCTCTTAAGTAAATGGTGTTCTTACCTAGCTGCAGTAATTACAAGGCAGGCTGCGTCAAGAGTGTGTTTACACAGGCGGCGGCTCAAGATCAAGGCCGTACACACACACACACACACACACACACACACACACACACACACACATGCAAGTATGCACACTCACACAAGTGCACCTGTGGCAGTTACATCACTTTCTGATCACAAGGCAGAGGCGATGCATCACTCAGTTATGACAGGATGGCTGACCGGATGGACATCCACCCCACAGACACTCACACGGCAGCACACCGGTCTTTAGGGCTCTGCCCTATCAGCGCTGGCAACTGCTCATGTCTCCTGTCATTACCGGAGACCTGCAGTGCTCACTGTGTGGAAGGCGTGACCAGACATATCAGCATGAGCGTAGCCTGCATGTTGATACACATCGTAACGGTGAAACACTCTGTTCTCTAATCACGCTAATTTGTATGTTGTATGTTCTCCTTAGACAGCATCAATACCTCACCACTGTGTATGGTTCACGTGTGTGTGTGTGTGTGTGTGTGTGTGTGTGTGTGTTCAGAATGAATTCTGTAGCCAATGGTGGTTCTGATTTTTCTTTCAGTAGTCTTACTAGTACTTTGCAGGTTTTGCTTGTTAGTTGAGTAGTTAGAGATCAGTGCAAAATAATGCAAATGTTCTATGAAACATTCATATTCTATAAGATTTGGCACAGTGAAAATATTGTATGACACAAAACTGCAGCATGATAAAACTGTCTGATAATGTTGCGCAATTTCCAAGTGTTGACAGTGTTAACCAATTACAGGTCCAAAACATAGCATAGTTAAATGATATAGCTTATACATGAGGAAATATTTACGAAACTCCGCCTGAAAACAAGTCTGTTTGGAAATAAAGTGTGGTCAGAAAAAATAAGCTACCAAGATTTCATGCACAAGTTGCACTTGGAGGCATAGTTATAAGGGTCTAGGTTATACCACAGTGAACATTTTAGTAGATACAGGCAATGTCTAAAACATATTTGGACACCAACCACTGGAAGAGTCATCATAAATATCATAAAAATTTGTATAGTCCTGGACTTGAAATGCAAGCATTTCTCTCCCACTCTTTGTGAAAGCATGCTTAACACTTGTAAACATTTTTCTTTAACTACTCTGGTTGTTAAGAAAAAAAATACTAATTAAGGTCTGTGTGGAATCTGAGAACTGATAATTATTAGCAGATGTACTCTATATGTGACTATAATGGCATGTGTGTGCGTGTGTGCATGTGTGTGTGTGCGTGCATGTGCAAGCGTGTGTGTGCACATGTGTGTGCGTGCGTGGTTGAGCATGTGGGTGTTTGTGTGTGTGTGTGTGTGCATGTGTGTGTGTGTGTGTGTGTGTGTGTGTGTGTGTGTGTGTGTGTGTGTGTGTGTGTGTGTGTGTGTGTGTGTGTGTGTGTGTGTGTGTGTGTGTGTGTGTGTGTGTGTGTGTGTGTGTTACCTGGGAAACGACATGTTGATGATCACGTTCGGTTCTTGGCACTCCTCCCTCTATAATGGAGATCCAACCAAAGAACCATGAGAAGGTTCTGAAGCAGTGTTGGGTTTCTGGCTCAGTCCACTTTGTGAAGACAAACTGTTAGCGGAGAGCTCACAGTCACATGTAAGCCTCCCTCTCTCTCTCTCTCTCTCTCTCTCTGTCTCTCTCTCTCTGTCTCTCTCACTACCTCACTCACTAATGCACTGGTAAGTGGCAGGAGCCCATGTGGCTATTCTTGGCCAGGGTTAAACATGGATGGGTAAAAAACAGAAATGCATGAACAGGAAAAGGAATTGGAAGAGGAAAGAGGCGTAGAGGTAATTGAAGGGTTGAGGGTGATACTTAAAGTTGTGACTGTCGTTACAGTGTGTTTGTGTAACCCCCTTGAACTTAATATCTGACTGTGCTCAGAGAGAACAGGGGGACAGTTAGGGGCATGAAGATTTATTGATGCGGCCTGTTATGCAACGGTTGGTACATTTTTGATGTTCTCTAAATAAATAAAATAAAATAAAATAACCAAAGCCTTGCACATACTCGTGAGTGACAATGTAACAGTCGGGACTCTTCTTCAGAGTGTAGTTGTGCTACAGTCGGAGATCAGAGATACAGAGTGGTGCTTACCGAGCTGTCTTGGGAAGTTGTCTAAACACAATTAAATCAAAATAGAGGTTATGACTACTACCCAAGTTGCTTTCACAGTGCAGAATAAGGCCATGAGGCAGTGATGGGCCGCTGTTGTGTGACATTACGAGGGTTTCGTGCAGCCGTTGTCAGTTGGAGTTCAGGAACACTGCGGTATCCCATTTCTGCAGTACTCATGCACGATGGATGTGTTCTAACAGCCAGACCGTAGTTCTATGCTCCATGTCTTTCCACTCACATGCTCAGATCTCCACACTTCAGTGAGAATTCAGTGCACTACAGAAGTGGTTTATGATGTTTACTTCAGTTATGATTCCCTGACACTGGTTAACAGTGGCCATTCTTTTGGTAGTCACATGAGATCACTCCAAAGTGAAGGGTTTCACAAAAGTGCTTCGATCTCAGATGCATTTATTAAGTACTTTACATATTTACTGAAACCCATACATAAACGATGAATGGCGCGGTTTTGGAGGAACACTAGTTCTGCAAGGTGCAATTCAATTTCATCTGTATTTGCATGTTCATTTTGTTTTTGGTAATGTGAAATAGCAGTACTGCTACTATGTGCAGCTAGTTCAGGTTCCCAAAAACCTGGATATGTGGTTCCCTGTTTCTAAAAGGATGTGTATGGGAAGTTTATTTGATTTTGTAAAGTCAATATAATGTGTGCTTGTGGGTGTCTATAAGACTAAACATCATCCTCTAATGAGTTCAGATAGCACTCACTTAGTAAACAATGCAGTCGATGTTTTGGTTTTTCAAATATCACACATTCATCTTTTACAGAATTTACAGCTTTTAAAACCATTTGTGTTTTGATGCCTATGAGACAAATGAGACAAAAACATTTATTTTATTTTTCATTTGTAAATTATATTGACATGAGCCAGAAGGTTGTTAAATGAACATTTTAAATGTTAATGAACATTTTTAAAGTTATTGGTGGGGAGACTAGACAATCCATTTCATCGTTTGCAAGAACTTTAATTAGGCACAAAAGGAGACCTAAACGATTCGATATACATAATGAACTCTATATCAGATCCTCACAGTGCCAATACACTCTCACATATACACTCAGGTTTTTTGATGGTTATTAAATGTAAGCACACTCTGGCTTCCTTGTAGACTAATGCATACAGACATTTCCACCACTTCAACAATCTTTTGACACGTAGGAAGCCAGAGATAATCTTAGTAAAAGCACAGGCCCTACTTTTCTTCAGGCTGTAGTGCACACTTAATGAGGCTGGGGAGAAGGCTTCAGAGTGTGGATGGAGGGGGACGTGAGGTTGTGCCCTTCAGAGAATTTGTTTTATGTTACCATCACTTGTGCACTATTGAAGGGGGATCTGAGAGAGGGTTTTAGAAGTGTCTCCAGATCTGCCTGACTAGATTTTACTATAAGAAACATAAGCCTCTGTGTGTGTGTGTGCATGCGTGCATGTGTGTTTGTGTGAGTGTGTATATGTGTGTGTGTGTGCGTGCGTGCATGCATATTCGTCTGTGTGTGTGTGTGTGTGTGTGTGTGCACGCGTGTGTGTGTGTGTGTGTGTGTGTGCGCGTGTGTGTGTGTGTGTGAGGTAAGGGGCATTACTCAGCACACTGTTTACAGTAGGGACTCCCAGCTCTCTCGCTTGTGAAGGCCTGGGTTCCTTGAACTTGTCTGTCAGTATGGAACGCAAAGCTAACGTTGGGCACATGTCGAAACGTTGTCTTTTTTGTCGGAAAATGTTTGGAAAAATTGCACAATGTTTAGTTTTCTTTTTTTTGTTCACCTGAAGAACAGTAGTGGGAACTGAAGCCCACAGTGTTTTATTTACTTGTTCTTTTAGCCTGTTTTATAAAATGACAGAGTACTTTGGACAATTCAGATGTCCCTCTCACTCTGCCAGTATTGAAATGTAGGCTGTAGAATTCATGTGAAAAATAACCTTAAATCGTAAAAACCTCTAGCCCTTCAAACCTTTTTGTTTAAAAAGAAACTCAGAAGCCCTGAACCCTTATTTTGGAATTGTAGTTTGTTACAGTGTGGTTATGTGGACTGGTAGACAGCACGCTGTGGATTTACTGGGCCTGACCAGGTCCCGTGAGGTTTCCGTGGGAGTTGAATTTGGCCATTTGTTTGCTTTCTGTCCTGACGCTGTCCAGAGACCGACTGGACATTGTGTAGAGGTTGTCCAGAGGTTTGAATCCAGTAGCCTTGTCTTTTGCCAGCTACTTACACTGGGAGATGGAGGGATCATAGCCTGTGCGACATCGACCCTCAGTTCACCCTGATACTTGACACTATCACACTACTGTGCTAACCACAGACGCCATCCAAGCACGGCAGTATGATGCTGCAAAGCCCAACATGACGGCATGAAACCTCGTTCAGTTTCACCAGAGAATGTTCCTGTGTTTAAGCGGATGGTTTGGGGAGGTCAGAACAGAGGTGCAGTCTGACACGTGTGAAAAAAGGATTTAATGTATAAAATTATAAACTCATCTAAACAGCATCTATGGTCATTTCAGCCCACTTGTATTTTGTTATTTGTAATATTGCACACACACACACACACAGACACACACAGGTTATCCTGCCTTTCTGACAGCTCTCCATCTCTGAAACAGTAATATCCACAGGGCCTTGTGAGAATGCTGGGATTCATGTTTGGTAGTTCCCCCCTTGAACCACTGACACAGCATGCTAACAGCAGGTAAGCGCCGCAAGCTAATGGCAGAGTAACATGACAAAAACCTAGCAAAACATAGCAAAACAGGCTGAGTGCTACAGCATGCTGTCTGCACAACAAAGCACGATACAACACTATACAACACTATGATTTAAAAACACTGCGATTTAAAAGCACGATACATACCGCGTTAGCACTACAATTTAAAAGCTATAAATTAGCTTTATCATTAGTAGCATATAGCATATTGTTTGCAGGCAAGCAAAGCAGGCTTATGATTTGACATGACTTGAGTCAGATAACAGTGCACTAGAGCAGCAGGTTCACAGTGGGGAGGGACATGAAAGGCCCTCCTGCTGATATGCAGCTCTTTTAGTCAAGTCCATGCACTTTTAGTGAACTTATATCATGGGTCAGAGCTGGTGCTACAGTTTTATAGCCCACACATTTTGGTTTTTTGCTCCAGGACCTACATACATTAGTGTTCCAAGGTCGCAAGGGCTTTTTATATTCAGCATTGCCATATTTTCCCTGATGCATAATGGAAGTCCAGCTCCAGTCGCTATCGATGAGCATGTGATGTTCCTCCATGCGATTTCTTTGCGTTTTCAGATTACGTTTTGACAGTGAAGTGAGCCACGGTGATATTTGTTGGTCCCTCAGGCACAGTTGGGTGCATCTGTTCACCCCCCCATCCCCCACCCTCGCTGTCTTGACGCGGTAATAATTTCAAGCAAAGTCAAAACACAAATTATAAACACATATTCTTCAGGCATGACATGTAGAAATAACAATGTGAAATGGGCCGTTCTGATTTAATGCTGCCCGGGGTCTTAAATCTCTGCCCCCCCCACTCTCCTTCCTTCCTCTTCCTCTTCCTCTTCTCTCCGCCCTGTGCTCTCGGCTCAGGTGGCCGCCCTCGCCTTTCACTCTCGGTCTGGGGCTGACCCCGTCTTTTTTTTTTTGCATATGAGACCATCTGTTGTTTAAGGTCAATGAGAGAGCGTGAAGGGCAGCTCGATGTGCATGAGATGTCTTCATAAAGCGTCCCACTCTGATCCTCCCCCCTCGCACTCTAGAGCATGTACTTTATCCATCCATCACGCACCGCCACCAGTGCCTGTCCACCGTGGCCACGGAAGCGCAATTAACTTCATATGTCTAGCCCTCAGCCTTCCCAGTGTGGAGTTGTATCCTTCAGAAATACTACTGAGCAGCATGAGAAAGAATTTAGAAGAGACCAAGAATGAATGAGAGAATGCTGAAAGGATATTTGTTTTTAGAATGAAGATTTAACTGGCTTCACGGTAGAGTATCAGTTAGGCATGCGATGCACCCTAAAGCTCTTATGATCTTCCACACGGCTAACGTAGCTGAAATACTGCCGAAATGAAAGTTTTGCACCTGCTTTTATTTGTGGAAGAGCCCCGAAACTTGCAGTGATGTGACGTTTCACTTTTTCGCCCAGTCAAAACACTTTCGGTTAGTCCCAGAAAATTGAGTTCGGGGGTTAACGAGACCAAGACAAAGACAGAGAAGGAATGGCCATAGTTCAAAAACAGCAAATAAACTGTCTGCATACATTCAGTTGGGATCACCTGGCATATCATCGCCATTGTTTTGTTTTCATTCACTGAAACAAGAAGGTGCCCTTTGGCTTGTCGTGGATTTATGTTGAGTGCAAAAGCTGCTTTAGGTCCTTGGCCAAACGACTCTCCCAATTAATTGTGATTTAATACCCCTGCAAGAAATTAGGCCTCTTTTTCCAAAAGGTCATTTAATTAGCACCATCAACTTTGAGGGATGAAGGTGGTGGTTCAAGACGGGGAGAGTTTTATGGACCAGCTAATCAAAATAATGCCCCTTTTTATGGCTATAGGAAGACATCTCTCAGCACTATCAGGCAGGGTTTGTAGCCTCCCTGCTACACGCACATGGTGGCGCGTGCCAGATTTCACTGTATTAATCACGCAACTGGAAGTAGTTTTGCTTGCATTGAAGCATGGCCTTCATGTTGGACTGAAAGTAATTGTCGGGCTGGCATTTCAGCCGTAGGTCGCCCTCACAGTCACTAAAAGAGGCACTTTATTGGAGACCAGAGTGGAAGGAACCGTTTCGGAAAGGGCAACTATGAAGCCAATTGTAGGGAGGAAAGAATTACATGTAAAGGACACCATTAGTGCGAGACATGGCGTACACACCGAACACGACAGCTTGTGGTACAAACCAGACTGTTCTTGGCAAATGCATCGGAAGCAGCTGAAATCTCACACAAGGCTTTTAGCTGCTGTTCCCAAATAAAGTCCACGTTTGTGGCAATGCTGCGTTTTCTCAGGTATTCCAGTGGTGATACTCTCGTTTCATTGGTGTTCATTTACAGTAGCACTCCTTACAAAGTCCAAAAAGTAAAATTGATTCCTTGTGCCAGTATTACTCAAGAACTCAGCAGCTACACAAAAAGCAATAAATGAGAAATATGAACGCTGTCAAATCGAAGCACAATGGATTTGTCGGTTTGCAATGTTCTAATTTAATATTGGCAGCACATCTCTGATTTTAATGTCCCCTCATCTTCTTACTAAAGAGGACTTTTACTCACTTTTCAGTAACTCAAACTGACATACCTAGTAGTTCCAGCTATTCATATTCATATTTCTCAACTCTTAATACTAATATTAATATTTCCAAACACATATTCATATTTCCAGACTCAGATTCATATTTCCAAGCAGTAAGTTGTCACTAGCTGAATTACATGATTTTTTTTCTTTAAGTGTTTTTAAAACACAGAGATTGTTTATTGGACTTTGATACATTGCTTTAGGCTTCTGTATTTCTAGTTTTCTTCAAAGATCCCAATGAATATGGAGCAGGTGTTTGGTCCTCTCACTAAGTCTTTCTCCCTATCGTCTACTTTTCTCTGGAGATGATGAAGTATTGCTTCGTGCTTTCCTCTTATTCCTTGTCTAAACAGAAATGTGAACTGAGGTGAGGTGGCATGGAATATGAATATATCTTTTCCCTGAGGCCTCCATCTTTCCTCAGATGGCCCTTATGATAACATAAACCTTCTCTCAAGGGATCGACCTCCAAAGGACCATAAACCTGGGGTCATGCCGTTGTGGAGCTTCACCTCATAAACTGTGCCACTATATCCCTTATTTTTTGTTCTTCGATGTGTTCGATGTCTGTTGTTGTCATGGAAATGTGCCCAGTGTGCAAATGCTCGTGGGGCTGTTTATGAACCCCAGACTCATTCCATGCCCATATACGCCCTAAGAGGGATGGGGGAGAAAAAAAAACCCTCAGTAGTCACCTGTATTTAGACTTCTCCATGATACAGTAATGTATACAAGACCTTTTTCCAACCCAGGCCTCCACTGGCAAAACCCCCTGTCTCTGTGTCTCTGGTATACGTTAACAGCGTCTAGCGCGAGCATAGCGTAATCCGGCTGGGGGGGGGACCGCTTGCGCCATGCTCATTTTCTCCTGCAAGTGTCTTTTTTTGTGTGTGTGTGTGTGTCCTGTCATGAGCTATGCCAAAGCTCCTTCGAGCAGTTGTGTTTTCATGTGTGCGTGGGTGTGCATGAGAGACAGTGTGTGATTGTAATGTGATGAGAAGGTGAGTTGTTTCGGCTTTTAGCAAAGGATGGGAGAAATAACACCGGAGGTGTCGGGAGACGGGGAGATACTCTCATTGGACGTTTGGGGGCCATTTTGATTAATTGTGCGATTAAGGTTTAAAATCCATGTCAGCACTCCACAGTTCTAGGCTCCATTAGTCCGAGAGGAGAGAAGGATCCAGATGGTCCGTTCAGATAATTGTGCAGAAAACAGCAACCTCGGAATTCCATGTCAATAAGGCCTGGTGTGTGGAAAGTGCCATCCGTTTTCAGTTATTACTGATGCAGACTTAGATCGTGACACAGAAATATCTCGCGCTCCTCTCATTTTCTTTCCTCGTCTCATTCACAGCTCCTCTGACCTCTTTACATGTAACATGAGTTCAAAGAGTTCATTGAGACATCTTTCACTTAAATGCTAATCCCGCCAAGCGTATCTAGGAGGAACAGTGGTGAGCACATCAATGGTAAAGCTGACTCGTCCTCTGAGTCACCGCCTGGGATCTCCATTGTCTGTCTGAGGGGTGTCGGAATGACACTGTCTGTCTGAGGGGTGTTGGAATGACATTGTCTGAAAGACAATGAGTGGCTTCAGCATGCTGTGAATAAGACCTTCTGATAGCTGTTTTTCTGTGATGAACTTCAACAGTCGTGTCTTCACTTCACCATTCAACTGATGGTGAACACATGCTAATTATTCAGTGTCAGTTATTTTCAGTCAATAATTGGTGCCATGGCTAATTTCTCAGGCAATCTTCTGCCTTCCAAAGAAAACACAGTAGAAAAATTGTCAAAGTAATATTATTCTGTTTAATAAAATATTCCTGTCATATGTCATCACTGGCAATAAAGGTATCAGCCCTTTATTGAGAAGCATATCCAAATATAAATTCTGAACACAAATATGCAAACAGACCACAAAACATATGTGTGTTTGCAGAAATGTAAATCTAGCAACAAATAGTGTATACGTGCATTTAAAATGTTCTGCTTGTGCTTTACTGGTTGAAGCTACATCCATACACCAGCATGTTTAAAACTCTGAATGTGAAAAAATGCATTATAGAAACAGATTCCTATAGTTAAAAAATTGAAACAAATAAATGATAAAAACAGTGCAATGAAAAAAAAGTTCATATCAAGTTTATACAAAAATGTTCCCATGAAAAAGGTAAAACCATTTATTCTGCGATACCTTAAATCCACCACTGACTGACATATATTTATGGGCTGTTAAGCAACCTCACTGTGATTCAAGCACCACGTGTACTGCAAGGACTCTTATGTGAACCCATCAAGTGCTTCTCAAGACATATTCATGATTAGAGGGAACGTAGCCCACTGAACTCTGGGTTAGAGAAGCAGAACTAGGTAACATTTTGTAGCAAAATGATCATCATTATATTGATGCCCTGCCTTCTAAGTATGATTACCTCTCAGTGATGTTTCTCAGAATGCAGCCAAGATCTGTGGCCTGCAGTGCTGCTTCTCAGTGAATATGTCTTAGCATTATAACTGAGCCACCAATCATAATGGCAGAATAGACAAACTGAGCTATACATCATTAGCCCCACTTGCAGTCTGAGGTTCATCACCTGAAAATGTGTGTGTGTGTGTGTGCGCGCGCGTGTGCATGTGTTCATGCACATGCACATTTGTGTGTTCGTATATGAGGGAAATGGAAGAGTTACTCTGCAAAGTATAATGACAAAGCAGAGATTTGTGATGGTTCTTTGTCTGACCCCAGGCAAACAGACAGCCATTAGACAAAAATGTCTCTGATGACAGGAAGAGGGCCAGGGGTTGTGGGTAGTGCGGTCCGTCGGTATGCTAACCGTCATGGTGCACCTGCCGGCCGGCTAGCCTCCCCTGCTGCGAAACTGTGTGTATTTATGTGCCCAGATTACGCTATTGTGTGCTTGTATCTGGTATTTGTTAACGTAATGACTTACCGTAGGTCGTAACCCCCCTTATCCTCCTCAATTTCCCACCAGGCACCAGGCCCTATTGGCAGCCATCAGTGAAAAGGATGCTAACATCGCTCTACTAGAACTTTCTGCTCCCAGCATGTTGAAACAAGACGAGGTGATGGCACTGAGGAGAGAAAAGGACATTCTGATGTTCCAGCTCAAGCAGCAGGTAGGGCCGCCCTAAACTAAAGGGTGTAGATGTAAGGAGTCTACTTGCATTCTACCTGCACAACCATCATGATTGTTTGCTAATAGATATAGCCAGTTATCCCTCTAACGCCATGTCTTTTCCCTGACCCATAACAGTAATGACCAGCAATGGGAAGACAATGACCAAAACACACCTATTCTATGATGACTGTAACTTATCACAGCATCAGATTGTTGGTCATATGGCATGTTTTTTTTGAGTGCTCACAATGTGCATAGATAAGTAGAAAGCACACAATGGTAGCCATTAAAGTGTGTCGTGAGCTGAAATGTGGCGTAGTGCTAGGGGCTACCTCATCATTCCCCGCCAGTGTCTGGCCAAGTGTTCCCTCTTGTCTACAGGCCCCTTTGTATTGCCAAGTTCTGTTACATGTGCACCATCTAGGGTTACTTATGCCATAATATCTCATCCACCCTCCACAGAAATCCAATGAACCGTCATCTTCACAGTATAGAAGTGGTTAATCTCATAAAATCAATAATTGGACAGTTGATTATTTGAACCATGCAGTGATTTGCCTTCTCTGAACCAATAAGCAGTCCAGTTAAATTCCAGGCATTGTCATTAAGTTTCTCTTAGTGTTGGGCTATGACCTGGCCATTGATTACGTGACTTATGTGGGTTTAATGATGTGTAATAAATCATTAAGGTCACAGCAGACCACAACAGTGGTTTTGCTGGTGGTTAATGCTAACAAGACTGAGTCAGGCTGAATTCTGGGAACAGTCGGCTAAACAGATGCCTTTTCTGTTTGCTCATGGCTCTCAAAGAGTAAGCAGATGCAGAGTTTCGGTACAGAAATCCCCAGCAGTCATTGCACACACAGGTTTTGTTCTTCATTAACTGGATCCTAATAAATTCATAAATCCTAGAAAGTAGAATATCTGTGAACATATGTTAAAAAAGGTCAATGGTTTTCAACATTTTACGGTATTGTACAACGTTTTCTAGATAGAATATCTAAATATCTAAATATACCTAAATATCTAAATATCTATCTAATAGAAATATATATTATTCTTTTACTTTGAACAAGCCTTTTATTATTAGAGTCATGGATTAGGATACTACACAAAACTGAATGAATGTTACTTGCATGATAACAATGTACAGAAATGTTTTAAATATAAATCCATTATTATATTAATTTCAGTGTGTTGGTAAAAATGTGATTAGTTCACTTTGTGGTGAACTGATCTGACTGGATAGTAAAACATGGCCAAGTAACACATCAGCATGGGAAAATATTGAATATGGTTTTATTCACTTGTTTTAGAGGCTTAGTAATTGATAGCATACGTTAAATGGTACCAGTGAGCAGTTTTTGCTCCTTATAAACTCCTTATCAATACATAGTGGCAGGGAATCCAAAGACTGAATCTATTCAGTTGACTAGTTTTGTAAACCAAAAAACATCCCAAAAATAATAATGCATCTCCACCACTAGGTGGCCCACAAGAAATCAAACATTTTTAGCAACATGTATTTCTAAAGACTAAACACTGAATCAGTGACGCTCTGGAGGTGGTCTCATTTGCATACACACGACTTCCTTTTAAGTCTGTATGCATGCAATTTCAAGATAAAACCAGACCCATCCATTCCTACACAGCAGCCTTAAATCAGATACACATACAAGCACATACAAACTCTTTATCACACACATGAACACACTGTCTACATTACAGCCACACAGAATTGTCACTGATTTAAATGTACGCCACTTTCCACAAACACACTCAGGCAGATTTAAGGACACACAGAGTCACATGACCACCATCGACTCCTGCAACAGTGCATCCTCACGCCAAGTGCAAATGAGTACAAATGTACAGCGACATGCTCAGATATGTCCACTCTGCTCCTGCTCTGAATGGAATGCAGATGTAATGTAATTTTCTGAGTGAACAGAGTGACCAGTAGAGTTTTGTTATACTCTGCCATTTAACACATGAAATGTCCTCGGTGGTGTCTGTCACTCCCATTTTCACTCTCTCCCTCCCACTCTGTCCCTCTCACTCTCTCCCTCTCACTCTCTCACTTTCACTCCCCCCTCTCACTCTCTCACTCCCACTCTCCCCCTCTCACTCTCTCAGTCCCACACTCTCCCTCTTTCTCACTCCCACTCTCTCCCTCTCACTCTCTCCCTCTTACTCTCTCACTCCAATCTCACTCCCACTCTCTCTTCTCTTGCACATTTTCTCTATGGACACACACACATGCACACATACATATCAGTCTGCACTATGGAGTGTACTTTGTCAGCCATTAGACAATTTGCTGACAGACATCCTGACCAGGACCTGAGAAACAAGTCAAGGTCAAATACTGGAGATTGCCATCTCCTTGCCACTCAACACACACACACATGCACGCATGAACACACACACGCACACACACACGTGCGCACACACATACGCAAACACATATTAACTGTGAAGGACACCAAGAGGAATACAAAAGGAGAAACATTACTGCTCACTCCTACCATTAACACCACTAACACCACTACCACCACTAACATAGCCAAAATGTCCTTAAACAACCTTCTCAAGCTTCTTTATCCTTTTGCTTTTGTGGTCCTACGTCCTGTCACCATACGCACACATTCACAAATACGGACGAGCGCCTTATAGGCTGTATACTATCCGTTCAGCGCACTACCTGAAGAGCAGGTCCCCATAAATCAGTCTGGGTTTAGAGTTCTGCCAGTCCCCACTCTGTGATGAATGCTCGCTGGCATTCCACACTTTGATGTTGCAGGGGAACGACGGAGGCACTTTTCCCGAGGGGGCATCCCTTCTGATAGCCTGTGCTGGAGTGCTGTAACTGTACACTGGTGTGTGTGTGTGTGTGTGCATGAACATATGTGGGTGCATATGTGTGTGTGTGTGTGTGTGTGTGCATGAACGTATGTGGGTGCATATGTGTGTGGGTGTGTGTGTGTGCATGAACGTATGTGGGTGCCTATGTGTGGGGTTGTGTGTGTGTGTGTGTGTGCATGAACGTATGTGGCTGCATGTGTGTGTGTGTGTGTGTGTGTGTGTGTGTGTGTGTGTGTGTGTGTGCATGAACGTATGTGGGTGCATATGTGTGTGGGTGTGTGTGTGTGTGTGTGCATGAACGTATGTGGCTGCATGTGTGTGTGTGTGTGTGTGTGTGGGTGTGTGTGTGTGCATGAACGTATGTGGGTGCCTATGTGTGGGGTTGTGTGTGTGTGTGTGTGTGTGCATGAACGTATGTGGGTGCATATGCGTGTGGGTGTGTGTGGCAAACATAAGGATACTGGAATGTGGAGAGTAGCACCGTGACAGATGACACTGATCATCTCTGTCAGACGTCCCCTGATTTTCCAAACGTTCCCAGTCTGTCTCAGGCTCCTCCATCCCTCTGCCCAGGCTCATTTCTAAATGTTGCATCATGTGTTTCATCAAGGGCAGATTTTTATAAGAAAACTTCATTCCTCCGATGCAGTATTGCAACTGACAGATTGGCAGTGCCACAAAGTCCAAGGCCAATTATTACCCATTTTGCAGACTTCCACTGAAAACACAGTAATAATAGTCATTTGATTTGCATTTGATAAGCTGCAGCCATTGTGAAAAAAAATGGAAAGTGTTTTCATAAGTGCAGAAATTATCTTCACGCATGGATTCAAATCAATGACAGGTCTCCTCTGGTACCTGAAGGCAGCGTGTTGTCAGTCCAGTACTGTGCAAAGACAGTGTAGATGTCTGGAGAAATCTTGCAGAGAGACTGCTGAGGTTTTGGACTTAAAGCACAGTGGTAGGAGGTCTGTGTATCTGCAGGCATACCTAATTTATCCAGGACTGCTCTTTTTTACAGTAAAGATCTGCAGACAGTTCAAGTGCTTGAGAACACAGCCAGAGAACAGTCAACAGGCAACAGTTGATCCGCTGTGTGTTTTTGCAACTGTGCAAAGGTTCCTTATATTCTTTTTTATACAAATAATTATTTACATCTGTTGCAGTAAGCTATTTGAGCACGTTAATTCTTTATATCTGTCTACACACACACTCACACACACATACACCAACAGAGACACACACATACGCCCACAGACACTGAGTGGATATGAGTGTGGTCTTATTGTTTAGAAGACCTAGTGTTTGAACACATGTGCATTTATGACAGTTAACAGGGTGTGATCCTGACTGGAGGTCATTAAAATGGTGTTTACCTAGAGATTACAGTAATTAACACTAAATAGATTCACATTCCTGGACTAATGTGCATCCTATTATAGAAGATAACATAGAACAAAGAATAAAAAATATTCTTTAGAATTCAGAATCACTTAATTGAGTTAAGTTGGTGTTAATACAAGTTGTGTAGATATAGTATCATAACATGGGGAAATCTGTTCAAGCAAACTTACAATGAGAAACACTGTGACAGAAACATCTTGAGGACTTATTAGGAATCTGATTAGAAATCTGATTAGGAATCTGATTAGGAATCTGATTAGAAATCTGATTAGGAATCTGATTAGGAATCTTCAGACTTCAGTCGTTTTTTAGACTTGGCCTTGAGGGAGAATGCATGACATCACCGTATCCTTTAATGTCTCCTAGACATCTGATTTCTCACAGTTCATTAAGACCCACACACACACACACACAAACACACGTGCACACACACAAACACACGCACACACAAGCACTCACAAGTAAAGTTTTGCCCTTGCGGCGCCGAGTTGCACAATTCGACGTATTTCCTTCCAAGGTAACACATGGCCCAATGGAAAGATGCAGCAATTATTCACACCGGACTCTTTATCTCTTTATATTCAGTGTGTGTGTGTGTGTGTGTGTGTGTGTGTGTGTGTACGTGTGTGTGTGTGTGTGTGTGTGTGTGTGTGTGTGTGTGTGGGGGGTGGGGTGTGTGTGTGTGTGTGCATGTGTGTGTGTATAAGTGTGTGTGGTTTGTGTACAGACAATAATGTGATAAAAATATCAGGTGCAATACACATGTGACACCTATGCAGAGAAAGAAAAGTATAAAAATGCAAATGCATACAAAGTTGTTCAAGTAAGAGTTATGGAATCATTCCAAGCTATGGAATCATTCATACTATCGTTGCAAAAAATCAATTAAATCATTTACTTATTTGTTGCACTTATACAGACAGTGAATAATGACTTGCTGGATGGTATTTGCTGGTGTAGGTATTTGCTGGTTTAGGTATTTGCTGGTGTAGGTATTTGCTGGTTTAGGTATTTGCTGTGTAGGTATTTGCTGGTGTAGGTATTTGCTGTATATTCGAACACACACATGTGCTCATGCAGTCAGGTTATCTACTTTACTCCGTGAGATGATGATAAAGGTCTTAAGGCACATACTTCCCAAAGCGCCAGGTCCTGACACAAAAATGGCCATATAACAGCACCACATCTGCCCATGTCTGTCAGATCCCAAGGTCACCACGGAACAAAAGGAGAGATCAAAGAGAGATGGAACAGACCTAACGAGCACATAGCGTGTCTCGCTCCCTTTCCGAGTCAAAGGCAGGACTGCATGCACCTTCTGAGAGAGCTGTGATACAGCCAGTCCCGTGACAGTGCACAGGCGAATTCTCCACACCAAACGTGTCTGGGTCTGGAATTCTCCACTGAAAAACATTTGTCTCCATGCAAGACCCAGTCTGTCATTTAGCCCTTGACAGTCTAGTCACTGCGTGGACCATTAACTTTAATGTGAACCTTAAACGTAATATTTAACCTCTGCCCCACAGAGGCCAGTGCCGGATGATAGCATCCAAAATGTCGTTTCCATTTTAGAGGCGCCAAGGTTGCCCTCTGACCTCCAGCGCTAAGGGGCTCGTTCCATCTCTCCTCTTTGTTCACTCGTTCACTTGTATATTTTACTCCCTTTTTCGCTTTATCCCTGCCTTTTTGATATGCATTTATACCGTGGATATGCAAAGAAAGAACTACACACTAGGTGGCTTCCTCAAAGGTGTGTTAAGAGAGGCTAGTGTGCGTTTGCTGGATTTGAGAGAGATTATACATATTGCAGTCGAAAGCAGCCAGATGTTGTTGAGAGCATATTTGACTGGCATGCCGTCGACTGTTTAATGACCACTGCTGAAAAAGTTGATGGTTAGATGATAAACGTTTATGTTTATCTCCTGCTAATGTCCTCTGGCACGTCACACTAACCCAGACCTCTCAGTCCACATGCATTTTTCTGTGCAATTTTAATCAGTTTTAATCAATGATAGGGAAAATTGCTCTCATTTATCATGTGCATATGCATTTCTATAATGCAGTGGCCAGGATCATGCACAA